>JACBOW010000076.1:1200000-1800000 GCA_014706105.1 Phytophthora quercina | reverse complement strand
CCGCATCTGCAATATTGAAGTGACTTGAACCACATCGGAGCGATCTGTAGGCAAGATGAGGATTCCGGTACGGTGGAGATGACCACGTGCCAATCCAATACCAGCAAGCGAAGGCACTTCACCTTCGCGAGTGATCGACTCTTGGATGCTGAAGCCGAACAGCTCAGGCTCGCTACCATCGGCGTCACCATTGCTGTTCGAATCACTACGATGTATGCCCGAGTGCTCGAGAAAGCAATAGTCGGTGCCAGTAGGCGACGCTGCGGAATTAAACGCCTTGCCATCGTCGAAAGCCGCCCACTTGAGTGTCGTGAATGCTTGAGAATTAGACTTTGAACCATTGTTCGAAGCTGTACCAGTAATTGTGTGCAGACAGACTCCATCGATAAAAAGCGGTCCATGCAAGAAGTGCATCGCTCGACGATAATCTTCCGTGACGGGCGACGCTAGTGCCTCCAAAGCCTCACTGACGGTTCCAGCTGCGAACGCTGTTGCACTCATCATCAAACATGCTGAGGCGACTGCGTGCGGCTCGTCGTCGGTTTTGTTTGCTTCCATAGTAGCTGATGGTGAATTTGGGACGCTGCCGTTGCCTTCGATGCAATGCGCTTGAGCGTACGTGACGCCGTCTTTCTCCATCGTCTTCTTCCAGTCGAGTGTCTTCATGGAGTTGCGTAAAGCTCTTGCACTGCGTTCCCCGGCAGCTATATATCGACGCCGTTCCTCGGCCGTAAGTCGCACCTGCGGGAAGAAATCCGTCTTAACAGGGAACTCCATACTCGCCGCTCTCTTCGCTCTTGGGTTGCAGTAATCAGTCCGAACGACTGCTACGAAAGTTGATCAATCGCCTGCAGTCAACAGCGTCTCCGACCGCAAATTGCACAATGGTCCTGCATCGCTACGAGACGTCGAACGCTAGCGGCTCTTTCTACGAGCGCTCGTAGCGGTGGTTTCGTTCCTTTCGACATTTTTTACCGGCGCAGTTCAGTTCGCCTGAACCGCTTCAACATGACTGAAAGTCTGTGTGGAGTCGCTAATGGTGGCCACGAGTGACAGCAACGTACGGACCTTCAGATTGAGCTCCTTGTTCGATCTTCTTTCGCGAGGGAGGATCTACAGGTGGGTGGATAGCACGGATGGTCTCGCACTTCGCCCGCAGAGTCGAGATCCGCAAAACTCTCGAGACGCAGACCCTATAAAGCCCCTGCAGACAGTTATGGTCACGTGCAACGACAAATGATCGCGGCGCTCGCCGTTTCACTAGCTGATAGTCGCGGTCAGCACTGACTGGCGGCACTGACCCAGCGTGGACACCCTGCAGTAAATTCTATGATCCATTGCGCCGCGATCATGAGCTAATCTTCCGTCGAACTGAGCGAGGCACTAAACACACGCACAGATGGATTCCAGGCGTGCGTCAAGTGAGCCCAAGGTTCGGACGGATGTTTGATAAAAGAGATCTAAAATTCCTAGCAGTGGTCTCTATAGAGCTGGCAGGTCCACCACCGAAAGCATCGAGTCCAACGTGTTGGTCAATCCCCATGACCGGCTCTGGTTGTAAGCTGGTCTGCTTCAACCTAGACTTTTTTTCTAGCTTTACCTACAAGTTCACTTGGTGTCACAGTTGAGCCACATTCAAGGACCGCCCATTTCTTGGCCATCGATTTCGAAATGTTGGCACTGCGACGGGCTCTGGTGCTGCGTCCTGTGGTGCGCCGTGTACTGCTGTCGACTGCCAGCGCCGCTGATGGCGAGAACTTCACGTTCGAGTCGTTGGCGCTGGAGAATGAGCAGCTGCTTTCAGCGCCTGTTGTGGCACGGCGCGTGCTTGAGTATCTGCTGGTGGATCCGAAGGACGTGCAGCGCGTGTTTTCGACTGAGGAGCTACGGCCGCTGCCATACAAGGCGTTATTTGCCCCGCAACAGGTGGAGAAACTTACGCCACTGGTGAAGTGGGGCTTCCAGCAACTTAAGAGCGACTCACAGGCGGCCGACGCTGTGTTCGCAGCACTGGAACCGCACGCCAACATGGCCAGAGGCGCCGTCTGGCGACAGTATTTCCAGCGCCAATTCTTCCTGTCTGACGCCCCATTGAGGGCGTATTTACGGGCCTATAAGAGCCACTTAGACGCTCTTGCTGCTGCTAGAACTCAAACTGAAGAGGAAGCGGACGAAGAAGAAGATGAAGAGGAAGACGAGGAGGATGAAGTAGCAGCTAAGAGCAAACAGGTCGTTACGAACAAGAGGAAGGAGTATCCAAGCAAGTACAAGACGGTGGCCATTCTGGACGAGAACAAGGAGTGTGAGTGGGTGCCTCTGCACGTGGCCTCCACTATCGTCAAGGAGTTCTGCTTCCGTGGACGCTACGCTGAGGCTATTGAGGCGTACGCTTCGTTGCCACTGACAGACACCGTGCGTCGGGATGTGGTGGCGATTTTGCAGGACTATGAGCAGTACCCGTCAGTGTTGTACCTTTACGAGGTGCATCGTGCTATGGGCAACGCGGTGAAGCCACTGGATGTCGCGCCAGAACTCGACGCACTTAAGAAGGTCGGCCGTGTCGAGGAGATGGACATGCGCTTCCAGGAACTGCCGGCCAAGGAGCAGAGTCGCGCGGACATCCAGAAGCTTATGGAGAATTAAAGATGGTGAATAGAAAGCAAACGCAGTTGTCCGAAGAGCAGCAAGCGGTTGGTACGTCCTTCGGTCGGATCAGGGGGGATATGATGATATTTGCGATGGAAATGCCTTCTTTTTGAGAAGGAACTGGGATTTCAGAAAGAACTCACATGTTGTTGCTCGTTACCTCGCTGTTAGATCAAAATCGCCCTAAGGCATTCGACACTATTTCACAAGTATACCGATGCTCGCCTTCAACCGGTTTGCAGTCGACTACTACTTACAGGACGGCGCTCGTGTGGTTGGTCGCGGTCATGAGGACGCTGTGATCCGTGGGGCCGTCGCGCATGGTGTTGAGGACGGGCGTCTTGTTGTCCATCTCGTCGAACGCCTGCTTCTTCTTGCGGATCACCACGATGGTAGCCACAGCAACCATACCCACAGCGGCAGCAATAGCCATAGCGATGTAAGCAGCGTCACCACCGCTGCTTTCCGAGGACTGCGTGTTGGCCTGCTGGACTGATCCATTGTCGTTGTTCGTCTGCAAGGTCGTCGGAGCAGTGTTGGTCTCCACACCCGCCTTCTGGTACGAAACGGGTTTGGTAGTGACGCTAGTTTGAGTGGTGGACTTGCTGCTAGATTCACTGCCAGCATCGCTGCTGGACTCGTCACCGACATCCACATCGTTGGAGCTCGAAGTCTCGTTGTGAACGCCGACCTTGCCAATGAAGTCGTTCCATTGACTGTCTCCGGCATCGACATTGCCCGAAGTTGAGGCAGAAGCGCTCGAAGCAGAAGGCGCCTCAGTAGGAGGCATAGTCGTCGGCATTTCAGTGGGAGGAAGTGTCGGTGCTTCAGTGGGAGGAAGTGTTGGCGCCTCAGTCGGCGGAAGTGTCGGTACTTCAGTTGGAGGAAGTGTCGGTGCTTCAGTGACTGGAGCTTCCGTGGGAGGTGGGGTCGTCGGTGCTTCAGTAGGTGCTTGAGTGGGTGAAGCAGTCGTCGGCGCTGTGTACTGCTGCACAGTGTTCTGGGACTCGTTGGCAACCTGATCGACAGTCTGGTCACCCGACTGCGTCGCACCTGAGGATCCACCCGGACAGAACGTCACGATGAAGTTGGTTGAGGTGGGACAGGAGTGCGTCTTGGTGTCATCCTTCGGGAATTGGTAAGCGTCACTGCAACTGTCCTCCATGCACGTGAGCGACACACAGCGTTTGCCGTCTGTCTGGCTGGGCTCGATGCTCATAGGGACGTTGAAGCCGACTCCACCGGTTGTCTCCTTGCACTCCTCCAGACTGCCGCAGTAACCAGGGCCGCTCTTGTCACCCGTGGGGATGATACTGATGTCGTACCAGCAAGCATCGTTATCAGCCGAGAACTCGGCTAGTGTAGCTTGGCCACCCGTGCCCTTGCGATACACGTAGGCGGAACCAGGTGAGACCGTGCGCGTGCTGGTGCCTCCCACCTGGAGAGTCTCGGTGGTCTTTGAGTCGAACACGTCGATGGACCCAGAGCAGGAGTTCACGAGTGTGACCTCGAAAGCCTGGGTCTGCGCGATGAGACCGACGGCCACAGCCACCACGGCACTCATGGACGAGCGCCAAACCATACTGCTGGGTGTGAAGTTTGCTTTTTCAGTTGAAATGTAAGACGCGGAGGCTGCGAAGACCTGCCGTGTGCTTCTCTCTCTGTGTCGGTGAAACGTCGAGATCGAATTGCATGAAGGTAAAGCTGCACGGGTGCAATTGGTGCCTCCGAATCGCGGTGTCGGAACGACATGAAAGGGTTCACCGCTACAAACGTGCCGTCATTTCAAGTTGACCATCTCGCGCACAGCAAAGCGACAAAGCCCGGTCGAACAGCAAGATAGACGCGTTATCGTCCTCTTGTGCAAAGGTTGAACGTGTCCCTACAACGCGAAGAGAGAACGTAAAGTTTGATTCCTTTGGGCTTTTACATCCTGAAGAGGAGGGATCTCTTCGGGGCTTTCCCCCATCAAGAAACGAATAAGTTTGGCTATTCCGGACGTATACATGTGATAGTGCAAGCGAATGTCCACCTCAGCGAGTCAGCAATGCTCCTTCGCTTCGGTCCAAATTTCGGGATCATGTTGAAGTGCTGGTGGTAATGCAGCCGAAACAACATCCGTTAGTCGACTAGAGTCTCGGTGTACATGTACTCCGTCCTTTTTGCTACGTTGGCCCAGCGGATTGACGAGAAATGACAACGCCATCAATCAGCAGTTGGCGTTTGACCTCGATTGGGTTTATCCAATTCTCCATTCATTCGCGAACCAGACACGAAAGGCTGAAGCTACAGCATGGCGCTTACTTCCGCTCAACAACGCTCGGCATTGCTGAAACAACCATCGATGCACTATCTGTTCCTGGATTTGGATCCACTGCTCACAACGATTAAGACGCACATGCTGGCGCAGCCAACCGTTTATTCCCTGGAGCTTACGCGGGCGGATGGTGCCATTCTGCATCCTGAGCGTCTAACGGCACTGTTAGGTGGACAGCATCAACCACAGCCGGCGCTGGTGGTTTCCCGGTCCGGTAGCTACTTCAACGGGGGTCTCGAGGTGGCACATGCACTTCAAGCTGTTGGGTGGAATATGAAGAAGAAAGGTGCTATCGACCACCGCACACTGGAAAACATGATGGAGAAGACCTTAGAGCAAGTCGGAGCATACAGCGCCTGGGGTGCACCTCCAAAGACAATGGTTTTAGCCACGGGTGAGTTGAGATCTCCAACTCAAAGTTGCATTCAGGCATATCTGCAGAGTGGCTGGCGTGTGACGCTCTTTTCCTTGCAACGCTGCTGGAAACAAGTAATTGATGACCTGGATAGGAAGTACCAGAACTTGTTTAAAGTCGTGTACCTCGACAACCACCTGAGGGAGCTGCTCGCAAGCAATTCACTAGTACCGGCAAGAGAGTCCTCTTCGTTGTCGGAGATGGCAACGAATAGAGATAGGTGGAATCAAGCGTGTGTTGGAGGAGGACATACGCGGCCACTCCCGAACGCTCGAGCGTTAGCGCTTGCAGCAGCAGCACCTAGGCGTCCTGTGACCTTCAGTCATCGCGCATTGAAAACCAGCTTCCCCAAGGTTGACGAACGAGAGCAAAACGCAGCGGAGCGTCGTCGAAACTGGCTGGCCAGGCTACCGAATGTGTATGCATCGGGCATCGTCAACGCGACGTCTTCTTGAACTTGGACAACATTGCAGGCGCGCTATTTTCCAGTCACACGCTTTACCGACGTATTGACGGAGCCAGTACTGCAAGACAAGTCCGTATCTTGCTCGAGCACTGGTAGACCTCGGCTGGATGCTCAAATCACCTTCACTTTTAGGGGACAACAAGGGAGTGCACAATGAACTGCTATCCCTGCTTGACGAGGGTGCAGCTACAACCAACGAGAAGACTTTGGTGCTTGCTATGGGTGACGATGGCCTGGGTAGCACCAAAGCAAACGTCTATCGCGAACTTATCCACAGGTTCCTGGATCAGCATTGGTATGTGGAAATTTACGCGTGGTCAAGGATGGGATTCTGGAACTTCAGGCTCAGTACCCGGGACACGTCGTAGTAAAGCCCCTGGACGACAACATCGATGACCTGGTTTACCCCAAGAACCGAGAGACCACGAGGGCGTTTAGTGCGTTCATCAAACCGGCAAACGTCTCAATTAACCGGGATGAATCTTCAGATCTCCCTGCTTCCTCGCCACCACAGTCAAAAATTATGACAATGCAGCACCAGATGCGGCAGATGCGTTCACCGAACTACAGAGTAGCGTCTCGATTCAGGGGCAGCTGAAGCAGAAAAGTGAAGAACTGGAGAAGATGATGCGCGAGCAAGCAAAGGCTTTCGAGGAAGAGCGTCAGAAGAGTATGAAGGCTTTAGAGGAAGAGCGTCAGCGAAATGTGGCTTTGGCAGCTCAGCAAGCATCCGATGCGCGTATGGCTCGCCGTCTTCAACTGGAGGAACGTGAAGAGAGTTTGACGTGCCCAATCACTCACGAATTGTACGTGGAGCCCATGACTACCATTTGCTGCGGCAAAACTTTCTCGGCGGTAGTCAAGAACCGACTGAATGACTGTCCGTGGTGCCGCACGCAAAACTTTTCGACTCACCCCAACCGTGACATAGCGCTCTTGGTCGAGCAGTATCGCGTAGAGCAAGACCAGCTTGATGCTGAAGATCAACATGCGGCTGAAGAGATTGAAGAGTAATACTTGGTACCAGCGTTGAAGTGAATAGGATTCGCCGTTCCCACGTTGAAGTTGTTGTCTTGTGCCAGTTGGTCCACCGTAGCTTGAGACGGACTTACGGGACAGTCCTTAGGATGTTTCTGTGTAGTAACCATTTGTCAAATTCACCTTTGACATCAAGCTACCAAGTCAAGCAGCATGCCACTTGATGACTTCGAGTTCCCTGTTGCTACGTTCAGAAACCGACGTGGCTTCCATGATGAAAGTGAAGAAGCGAAAACCATTGAGAGGAACAACGTCGAGCGGCGTCGGTACTGGCTGGCAAAATTGCCGAAAATGTACACGCCTGGACACCGACAGCGATACCTTTTCCTCAACTTGGACAACGTCGCCAGCGCGTTGCTTATGAGTAACACGCTCTACCAGCGCGTCGATGGGGCCGCAAGTGCGCGTGACATTATCCTCAACTTCGCAGCGTTAACGAGACATCTCGGTGGTAATAACCCTGCGGTGAAGTTTCAATTGGCCACCTATTGCAAGACAAGCCCGTTTGTTGCTCATGCGCTGGAGAAGTCTGGATGGGAGCTCAAGTTATCTACAAACAATGATAACACGCTGTACAACGAGTTAATGAAGCAACTTAACAAAGTAGCCACAAATACCAACGGGAAAACATTGGTTTTGGCGACGGGGGACGGATACCTCGGCACGGGCAACCCGAATGCCTACCGCGAAGTCGTCTGCAAGTTCTTGAAACAAGGTTGGTATGTGGAAGTTCATGCGTGGCTGTACGCACTCAATGACGGTTATCTGAGACTTCAGAAAGAGAACCCAGGGCGCATGGTAGTGAAGCCGCTGGATGATGTCATTAGCACTTTGGCATACACGAATGGGCGAAGATTTGGATGTACACCGCACCAAGGCGAGACAGCGCGGGAGTTATCGCCAACCAGGTTCAGTCGCATGAAAAATCAACGAACTGATACCCGGGCAGCGATACGTTCGCCTGTTGCATCTACAAGCGGAGTTATGCCTCGACGTGGATCGATCCGTCAACCAAGTAAGCCGTCAGTTTGGTCCACATCTCTTGCAAATCGCTCCTTTGGGACTCCGCTGATACCGAACCGTGTCGCACCTGCAGCAGCAGTGACTCGTCCTCCACTTTCTTGGGCTAAGGTGGTGAAGGAAGGCCGAACGTCTTGGTCGACGACCTCCGCAACGGAAAGTTCATCGCCAGAGTCTGCATTCTGTGGTCTAGTTGAGTCCCCTGAATCCCCTCTGTTACCGTCTAAATGGTCTCCTGCTGCACCTGCCCCACCGCAGCCTTCAACACCATTGTTCCCTTCTCCAGTCTCGACTCTCCGTGAGTCGTCTGTGCATTCAGGTTTAATGTGGAGCTTGCAGATGCAGCAGATGCAGGACCTACTTTCGTCCCAACAGGCCGATCTCGCAATGCGGCAGACCGTCCTGCAGCAGACGACCGAATTGATGCGAGCCATGCGCGAACAAGACCAGAGATTGCGATCTGGAGCGTCGTACCATCAAGCGAGAGGACCGCGCAGTCCGTGGTAGGCAGAAATGAAAGCTTCATTTGAAGTTTCATTTAGGCTTGTTGAAGTGCACTTCAACAAGAATCCGAATTTTTGATTGGTTGACTTTGCTGCATAGAAACTTCAAATGAGAACAATCCATCACTATCTCAAAACGCCGCGAAAGGACAGCAAAGCTCGGCACCAGACTTCCACTTGCAGACCTCAGCGTCATGCCCTGCACACCCCACGCGCGCCACAGATCAGCGTCACCTGCGTCTTTCCCACCTTCCAGTCCGTCTGTAGCTCGCGACTGCGCTCTCTCCGACGACGATGAGGCCGCCAAGAACGAGCGAGACGATGTTGAACGCCGTCGCTTCTGGCTGCTTAAGTTGCCGCAGATGTACGCGCCCAAGCATCGCCAGCGCTACGTGTTCCTCAATCTGGACAATACGGCAGGTTCACTGATTATGAGTCGCCTGCTTTTCCACTACGTCGACGGCGCCACCTGTCCGCATGACGTCCGTCTCAACTTTGAGGCACTAACCGACCACTTGTGTGGTGCTAGTTCGTCTGCTGTGGTTGTGCACCAACTGGCCATCTATGGCAAGACGAACCCACACATTGCACAGGTGCTGGAGAAGTTCGGCTGGACAGTGAAAACCGTCGGAAACGACGACAAGATGCTGCAGACGGAGCTATTGATGCAGCTGCAGAAAGGTGCAGTTACTGCCAATGGGAAGACGCTGGTGCTGACCATGGGAGGAGGAGGCCTCGGCACTGCCAACACGTCGGCTTATCAAGAGATCATCTCTAAGTTCTTGGTCGAAGGATGGCACGTGGAGATCCACGCGTGGTTGCGTGCACTGAACGACGGCTATGTGAGACTACAGAGTGAGAATCCGGGTCGTGTGGTAGTTAAACCTCTGGACGATGTGATACAAGACATTGTGTTTGTCAAGAAGAGAAAGCGATCGAACAGTGCTCCAGCCAAACCTCTTTGCACCGTGTTGAGCCAAGAGGAAGTGCCGCTGAAGGTAGTAACGAGTCCTGTGTCCGATACCGAGTCGGTCGCCAACACCAGCCCTTCTCATACATCCCCTCAAGCAGCAAGTGTGTCGCCTATCTTAAAACGCATTCACTCGGTTCCCCCAGCGACGTCTCCAAATGCTTCATGGATTAAGGCGACGATGCAAAGCCAGCAGACAGCGAGTCCTGCATCAACCAGCTCTTCAACGACATCTACATCTATCACAAGTCACTTGGAAGAATTTGCAGGGGCGGCACCTTTCGTCCCGTTCCTCTCACGCTCCGAGTCGGCCCCACCAGCGACAACTGCGTCCATGCAGACGACGTTTACGCCTCCTTTTCCGCCGCTACCTCCGTTGACGTCTTCACCAGCGATGACTGCGGCGTTCAAGTCTCCGTTCACACCGACACCCACACAGCCGGCGTATCGCTGGATGCTTTGGGAGCTGCAACTCCAGCAAATGCGTGACTTGATCTCAGCCCAACAGGCAGATCTAGCGATGCGTCAGTGCGCTCTTCAACAGACTACGGAGCTGATGCAACTCATGCAGGATCAAGAGCGAAAGATGTGGCAACCCACTGGATCATACCAGCAACCGAGTGGCACACTTGGGCCCTGGAACGGCACGTGGGGACTCTAACCCCATCGAAGCGAGTCACGAAGGACAACACCTTAGCATCGTCATTTTATCAAGTAGCGTACCAATAGCCGTTGATACTAGCAGTCTCTCCCCAACGTTTACGTGTGCACCATTCTGGACGCTCTACGGATCAGTGCGTGACCCCTCATTCTCTGCAACAACAAGTTGAAGTGGTCGCCTAGTGGAAACAGCGGTGGGCGGCCCTGTACCCATAATTTGTTGCATACTAATGTATCTGAAAGATCACTCCGGTTTTGCGTACTACACATGAAACGGAAATAATCTGGCGCGATCTACAGAAAGAAAATACGTGGAGGGGGCGGGGCACTCCGTTTCGGAACCTTCAAACGGGAATTTCCCAACGCCAAGGCAGACGAGATGGCGCCCGCTGCAGAAGACGTGCTGGGCGAGTTGTACGCTTGGGACTCGGAGATTGAGGACGACGCGGCGCTAGCTGCCGACGACCCGAAGCGCGACGAGGACAAGGCTGAGGACGCGTACGAGCAGATCATCCACGCGGCCACCAGTGCTGACGCCAACGACGTGGTGCTCAGTCTGGCGGCTCAGCTGCTTCACAAACATTTCTTCCGCTTCCCACACGTGCAGATCAACGTAGTGGATGTTCTACTCAAGCTCTGCGGCCCTGCGCGCTCTCAGGCTGTGCGCATCCACACGTTACGCGCGCTACTGCAGATCGTCAAGACGCCGCCGTCCACCGCTGCCGCTTCCACGCCCACATCTGCCACCTCCATCGCTCGTAAGAACACACTCATGTGGCTGCAACGTATCGATGAGGCTGTGCAGAATCTACTGGAGTCAGAGACGTCGTCAGTTATCCTACGTCAAGTGACGACGCTGCGTCAGGCGCTACAGGAGCGGCTACAGACGGAACCTGACGCTGTTAAGCCCAGCATCCACGTCACAGACAACGACCAGAGCAGCAACCAGACGTCACCCTTAGAACGCAGTCGTAAGAAGCCACGTGACGACAAGGACGCGACGGAAGGCGACGTTTCAACCGAACGCGAGCCTAAGAAGGCCAAACACGACGAATACCAGAACTCCAAAGAGGGGAAGATCATCCAGTTGAATCGTGACTCTAGCAATGGCAATGCTGACTCTCCATCATGGAAGAAACAGGCACTGCAGACACCCAATGGACGTACAGTGGAGAGTGAAGGCAGACGCCAGAAGGTCAACGCCTTCTCACCACGTAACTGTCCACCATGTCCTTACCTGTTCCTGGGCAGTGTACCTCGTCACACACCCAGCGGCGAGATCGTTGAGTTCTTGTCGCCTGTGTGGCCGGAGATTGACTACATGAGTGTGCAGATTAAGCAGCCGGACCACAATGCTACGGCCTACGCGTTCGTGAGTATGCCCTCAATTGAGCACGCGCGTGAAGCCATTCACTTTGTAAATGCCAACAAGTTCCGTGGTCGCGCTTTCTTAAACGCGAACTTCGCGCGTGGACCGCCAGTGGACACTGTGCTGTTTGTGGAGCGAACGGGGGAAGATGTGAACATGGAGGACAAGGATGCGGTGCGCGAATTTGACTTTGACAAGTGTGATCCGGAGGTTTGGGACGTCATGTGTCAGCAACTGGAGCGCTTTGGCCCCTTGGCGTTTGCTGAAAAGGGCTGTGTGCGTTTCCGCAGTGTGGAACACGCCAAGTCGGCGATTCGGAAGCAGCTTTTCAGTGTGAAGGGATACGAGATCTTTCCTGTTTATGATACCAAGGAGCAGTTTGCGATTGATTCGACGCGTCGTGGAGCCAACGTGCAGAACAAGCTAGGATTTGCTCTGAAGTCGGGACGACTCGGTAAGATTTGTGCTGAGCAGCTTGAATTTTCGTGGTTTTGTGCATTGGCGTAATAATTTGCTCACTTGAATGCGCCTGTTCGTAATTTGTTGCCGCAGTTGGAGGCGATGCTGATTATCGCAGCAGTAAGAGCCGCCACTACAGGGAAGATGATGATCCCATAAATGGTTCTGGTGGGCGACGCGAGCATGATCGAGTGGCGTTGCTAAAGTATGGCGAGCGTGGCAACACCCGTAACCGCAGCCCCATTCGGAGTGACCGTGGTAGCGCCCGTGGACGATCTCGTTCTCGGTCACCCAAGCCTCACAAAGGTGGCGGTCGTTATGAAGTCCCGATGACTGGACCACCTAAAGAACGTCGGACTCCTCATTCGCGTTCCAGATCGCCTGGAAAGCAAGTTTCGCAACGCGAAGGTGTTTATGGTACACCGTCGGACAAGGAGAACCGCCGTGGGTTCCGAAGCAAATACGGCCGCCGATCGCCTTCTCCTGTGGATGCTCGAAGTCATGAAAGTCCTGTCCCTGTAGAGGAACTTCGTGGACGACCTCGTGAACGTGAAGGTCCTTGGATGGAATCGCGCTCAGTCGAAGACTCACGCGAGCGTCGTGAACCGCGGGACGACGGACGAGGACGCGGAAACTTCCACCGCGGCACGTCTCCTTCTCCGTCGTCCTCGTCGAGGCGTAGCCGGAAAGACGATGGTGGAAACCGTTCAAGTGATTACCGACGTGGGGGCCCGATTGAAGATGGACGTAAGTCATACCGACGTGAAGAACCTTTGCTGGAGGAGCGTGGTAGGATGCCACCACCTGGACCTGGCGGTGTCTTGCAGCTACCACGCAGCCGCAGTCGTAGCCCGCCGCGGTTTGGAAAGTACGCCGGATCATCTAAAAGCCGAACTCGATCTCGTTCGCGTTCGCCTCATGATGACGTAAGGATGAGAAGCAGCTCGAACCATCGGCCTAGTGGATATCGTGGACGTGATGACCGTTCGATGGGAAACCAGGTTCCTGAAGAGCGCCCCTCCGTGCAGACAGAGCGCCCCCGCTATGCGGATGAACGTTCGATTGCCGAAGTTGCTCGTGATGAACAGCAGGAGCGCCAACGATTTTTCCAACACCAGCACCCGGGCCGCCGTGATTTCAACGATGCTGATTTGAGTCGCTATGGTGCAGGTCGCGGAGGTGGCCGTGGTGGAGGTCGCGGTCGTGGTGATAGATACCACGCGCAACAGAATCACAGAGGTGGTCGAAGTGGAGGAATGTATCGCCAGGATATGCCACCGCAACGTCGTTCACCATCTCCCCTACCGCCGCCTACTCACCACCACTCGGCTTCCCCACCACCGCATCGTCGTCGGCGCTCGCCTTCTCCCCTTCCACCTCCCCAACAACGGCGCGAATCCTACGGTCGTGAACGTCGCGGAGAGTTTGCACCGCGTGGCCAGGAGTCCGCGTATTCTCCGTCGCCTTCACCAATAGGCCAAGGCACTTACGGGCCAGGGCCTGAGGGCCCAACTGAACATCCCGGGTTTGACCCGGAGATTGATGGCCGTGGAGATCGCGAATCCAGTCGTCGCGAACGTCACCACCATTCGCACCGTGACCGTAGTCGTGATGCCAAAGGCCACCGCGGCCACCGTGACCACCGGGAAAAACGTTCATCCCGCCCGGAGCGTTCATTGACTCCGTCGCCTGCCCGTCGAGAGCACGCTTCAGGATCGAGTGGTAGGAAGTCAAATGGTCCTTCCCCTCATCGGTCTTTCAACCGCCGCAATGAAGGCGACAACCAAGCAGAGGAAACGTCTGGAAAGGATAAGCAGCCTCGCTCCAAGAACGAGGATGATTCTGAGCCTCAGCAGAAGGAGATGAAGAATGGTGGCGCGCGCATGGCGCGTGACGAGCTGTTCGCGGGCATGGATGATTTGACCGTGGACTATGAAGAAGACGACGAGTAAGGCAGCGCAGCTTCGCACTATTGATCCATTGTGAGATGGCCACTTGAGGCAGACATCAGAGGAAGTTGTGGCGTCGTTGGTTGGATTTGTATGCATTGATTTGATTTGATCTGACCCGATCAAACTTGTTGAGGAAGTGGCTGCAGCATGAAGGAGATGAGCGTGAAGTATGACATGACACGAAGGAGGACGCTGGAAGAAACCTGCATTGCTTTGTAATACGTGCGTATCTGCTTGATGCCTTGGCTTTGATTTTTCCGTGGCATCTCTTGTTCTCTTGAACCCATCGATGAACTTTCGCAAGTGTTACAAAAGCACAGAAGCAAGTTGAAGAAGTAGCTTCGTGGTGGTTTTCACGTGTCTGAGCAGTGGTTGGCCCACTAGCATTTGCAATTCGCTTCCTCCGATGCGAAACAGTGAAATGAAAGTCTCATTGTACTTCGAAGTATCATTGGTGATACCATGTGACCCTTCCGGGACAGTTTGGCGACCTTCTGCCCAGCTACCTATTTTCGTTCTGGTCAAAACGTGTTTGAGAAGCGTGGCGTACTAAACATTTGAGGGGTGCTACAGATGTACCTTCCCACTTGTTCGCGACTGAGTGCTGATCGCGAGCTGGCGTTATTTATTATTTATTTATGACCCCTTATTTATTGCCAGCACGCGCGAGAATCGCGCGATGGCCTCGAAACTAGCTTGGTTCTGGCTGGGTGGTTGTTGCCACTTTCAAGACACCAATTTGTGGATTTGATTTTTTCTGTCTTGGCCATCATTTCGACCTGGATAGATGACACTGGTGAAATAGATGTCTTCGTCGCGACCAGCTGCGGTCATGCTGTCATAGTGGTCGTTGTTGTGCATGGAGTGACTTGTATGTGAACGTTGCAGTCGGGTTGCAATCAGCACGGTTGATCGTGAACTCTGCAATTGTCGGCACTCAGCGTGACAAATCTGTTTACGCCCAGCACGCTCCCTGAGGTGAACTGCGAATAGCCGATGCACAGTTCAACAAGTTGCAGGCCTTTGGACATCTCTCGTATGAGCTGGCAACTTCATCTTTCGTCGTCTGGAGGCTTCAAGGAAGTATACTTAAAGTACTGAGCTATGAAGCAATCGCAGCTCTGATGGCAATTGACCTCACATCAATCACGATTGAAAGGCGATTGATTCACCAACGTGCAGACGTAGAGAAAGAGAGAGGAAAAAGAAAACGATGAACAAGACCTGAGCACTGGTATTTTCATGGCTCGAACACCACATTCTGTAGGGTAACGTTCAGTACCAATCTCCACCATGCCAACTGTACACTGCTGCTTCCCTTGTAGTATGGAGGTTGCCAGGTTCGCTCGCGTGCTGGTAAGTTAGTCGTAAAACTCGGCTGGGTGACGCGGAGCGTCGCTCTGCTTGAGCTCTTGTTGTACCTGGCGCTCACCTGAAACGTCCACCATGTGCTGATCGTCTTCCTCACGGTCGCGCGCAGCAGCTTCCTTCTCCTCTTGAATACGCGCCGATGGTGGTGCGACGGTGAAAGGTACACTGGGGACAGGCTCAAGCTGGCGGAGGTTCTCGTGAATCTGACGTTTGATTTCGTCGAGGTAAGCGGGCGTGTTGAGGTTTTCCATGTTGCTTACAGGCAAGTGTAGACGGTATTCCGGGCCGTAGTACTCGAAGTAGTCATTGTAGGGCATAGCATCCGGAATGTCAACACCCACCAACAGCGAAGCCTCGTAGCACCACGCACGTGCCACGTTGCGCAGAGTATAACCGCCACCACCGACAACAAGCGTAGGAATGTTGAAGCTCTTGACGTAAGCCACCGAGTCAGCGTGGCCCTTGGCAGACAGGTTGAAGCTACCAAGTCGGTCTCCAGAAAGCGAGTCTGTACCGCACTGCAGCAAGACAGCACTTGGCGCAAAGTGCTCCATAACCTTGGAAATGACACTGCGAAAGATACCTGTGAAGCTCTCGTCGTCCATTCCGTCGCGACAAGGGAAGTTGACTGAATAGTTCTTGCCGTCTCCGTAACCGATGTCCTTGATATCTCCGGTACCGGGGAAGAACTCTCCGTACTTGTGGAACGAGCAGGTCATGACACGGTTGGTCGTGTAGAAGGCCTCCTCCACGCCATCGCCGTGGTGAATGTCAATGTCAATGTACAAGACACGCTGGTGGGTCTTCAGCAGCTCCAGGATACCGAGTACGCAGTCGTTCACGTAGCAGAAACCAGATGCCTCCGAGCGTTTGCCGTGGTGTAAACCACCCGAGTAGTTGATGACAATGTCTGACGATCCGGTATTTAGTTTGGCTGCACCACCAATCGACGCCGAAGCGTAGAGCTGGCAGAACTCGAAGAGACCGTCAAAGACTGGACAGTCCTCACCCACATTGAAACGTTGCAGCTGACGCAGATACTCGTGCATATTGTCAGGTGTCACAAGTCGCAGGAAGTGAATGTAGTCATCGGAGTGGAAGCGCGTAAGCTCCGTCCAATCCACGAGTCGAGGACGCTGACAGTACGTCAGCAACAACATTGTGAGATGGATACATAAGTCTTTAACCTTAAAACAATAGACGTACGTAGACTTCCATGTGCTTGGTGAGTCCGTAGTTGGTGATGAGGTTATGTGCCATCCTCACGCGATGTGGCTGTAATGACACATAGATAATTAGATACATTGTCAGAGTTTGCAACATTTAGACTGTATAATAGTTAGTATAGGGACCTTCATGGGGTGGTTCTGGCCGTAGTGATAGTTGCCGATCTCCGCTGAGTACCAAACACAAAAGAGTCAAGAGTAATGAACTACAACAAGGACAAGAGGAAGGAGAGCGACTCACAGTCGTAGAAGTAGGCGACGCGGCGCTTGGAGGCGACAGTGCCACCGCTGGTGAGCGCCACCGAGCTGCCATTAGCGCTGCTCATTGCTGCGCTGTGTTGATTCTCAGACTGATCGGGAGGGGGCCAGAGTGTCGAAAAGTAAGCAACATTCGATGTGGCACACGCAATTTTGATGTGCAGAACCCCGACCAGCCGGTGACGCTTCCGCAGCCAACCAAAACGCGAGGCGCCTGTATTTACCCGTAAATAGTGGCGCGCGAAGCCATCCCAGGGTCATTCTCAGAAAGAAGCGGCAGCCCCCGCCACCCACTTCATAGACCAAAAGATGTCGGATAAGCCCAGCGAGCAGGACACCGTGGTGGAGGTGGACCACAACGATGGATGTGGCTTCCGGCCCGTAGACGCAGTGGCTGAGCAGGTGACGCAGCTGTCGGTGGGCGAAGCGGCTGAAGAGGAGGAGGACGATCTGGCTAGTCTGCCCAAGAACGTTTTGCTGCGTCTGGATGCTCTGCGTAAGTTGCAGGAGGCGCAGGCTGAAGTTGAGGAGGAGTTCGAGAAGGAGCGTAAGGCGCTGGAGCTCAAGTACGAGAAACTGTACCAGCCTTTCTACCAACAGCGTGCGGAGATCGTCTCAGGTGCCAAGGAGGTGGAAGCCGTCACGGCCGCTGCTGCTGAGCCTCAGGGGGGCGCTGAGGCCGAGGAAGACGTCAAGGGTGTGCCTGGCTTCTGGCTGCGTGCTTTCATGAACCACTCGGTGCTGGCTGAACTCGTCCAGGAGCGCGATCTACCTGCTTTTGAGTTCCTTAAGGACGTGCACTCGGTGAGTCACGAAGAGGACAATGGCTTTAAGCTCACGTTCGAGTTCGCTGAGAACCCCTTCTTCTCTAACAAGACGCTCACTAAGGAGTACGACATTGGTGACGCCTCGGAGCTGGGAGAGGCCGTGCTGCGCAACGTTACTGGAACTGTTATCGAGTGGAAGGAGGGCCAGAACCTGTGCGAGGTGACTAAGAAGGTCAAGCAGCGTGCCAAGGGCGGCAAGGGCGAGACCCGCGTCGTCAGCCGCACTGAGCCCTGTGAGAGCTTCTTCCAGTTCTTCACGCCTGTGGAGATGCCGTCGGAGGAGGACGATGAGGACGTAAGTGACTATGTCGACGGAGCTTTGAAGTGTGTGCAGCTGTCTGACCTTTTGTGTACTGTTTGCTATTGCAGAGCGAGATGATCATGCGCCAGCTGAGCGGTGACTTCGAGATCGGCTTCACGATCCACGAGACCATCATCCCGCAGGCCCTGCTGTGGTTCACTGGTGAGGCCGTCGAGGACGACGACGACTCGGACTACGACCCGGAGGAGGACGAGGACTATGAGGACTCGGATGTGGAGTCCCTCTCGGGTGATGAGGCCCCCAAGCCGCGTCGGGGAAAGAAGAAATTTCCTGCCCTGGAGGGCGGCGTTAACTCGACCGAGAAACCGCCTGAGTGCAAGAACCAGTAACTTACTACTGCATCGTCAGCTTGTTCAGTGTATCGTTTTGCGAGATCGAAGCGTCGCTCATGTGGAGGTTAAAGCCCGGATAGAGTCCACGCGATAGTCGTCAACGAGAACAATTTTATATTAAAAAATATCTTTGAGCAGCATCAAACAGCGTCAGCGTTAGTCATATTGCCGTTAACGTGCGGTTTCTTCAGTTCGCAAGAACTACATGCCAGCGCTTGATACTACATGTACTTCTCGGTAGCGCTTCCTATGCAAGCAAGACACTTCGTGAGATACGCTGCATGGCCCGGTCGAGGCGTGATCGAGGTGCCCGCGGCAGCTTGATCATTGCCTCGCAGCATGATCTTGAACTTGATTTTGTGTGGTGCACACTGAAGACAAAAGAGGAGGATAATAGCTATGTGGTCCAAGTCTCCACTATAACTTTATTCTCCTGTTCTGTCACATGTGGGTGCAGTTCATATCCACTTGAATTGAGTATTCCCTTCTTTTGTCTTGAACTGAGTATACCAACCACTCTTCCGCTGTTCTAACGCTCGTCTCATACCCAAACGTGCCGCGTCGAGCCACCATCCAGCGCCATGTCGGACGCTTTCTCGTGCCGCGTTCAGCGTGACTTGGGTCTCTTCGACTTCTTCCGCAGTCGCACCATGTCCTTTGGCCACCGTGAGTCGCGCTCTGCGTCGCATTCATCCGCCAGAGCCTCCACCAGTCAGCCCAAGTCCACTGGCCGCTCACTCGCGTCGTCCGTATCCATGCCACCACCGGCGCCTGCATCTGCGCCCTCATCAGTTGCACACGCGACCCCTGCCAACCTCCCACCGCCTCTGCCTGAGTCGATGGACTCAGTGACCACCACGGCGTCAGCGGAGTCGTTCAACAACAAAGACCACCTGAGTGACGACGACGACGACGACAGCGACTCAGACGACGGCATCAGCTCCACCTCCAGTAGCAGCAGCGTCGGCAGCGCCATCACTAAGTACGAGGTGGTGCGTGAGCTAGGACGAGGTGCCACTGCTGTCGTGCAGCTTGGTCGTCTACGTGGAGGAGACGAACTGGTGGCGCTTAAGGTGTTCAAGACGTCGCTGCTTAAAAAGATGCGTGAGGTGAAGCGCGTGGGACGACGTATGGTCGTGTCTACAGCGCTGGACAAGGTGCAGGTGGAGATCGCCATCATGAAGAAGCTGCACCACCCGAATCTGCTGAACCTGCTCGAGGTGTTCGACGACGACTCGGAGACACTCGTGCTTTTGCTCGAGTACGCTCCATCTGGACAGGTGATGCAGTGGTTCCCTGAAGAGAAGCTCTACAAGAAGTCAAAGAGCAAGAAAGAGAACAACTGTTTTACTGAGGAGGAGCTGCGTGTTTGTGTGCGCCAGCTACTGCTAGGACTCGAGTACCTGCACGAAAACAACATTTGCCACCGCGATCTGAAGCCCGAGAACATATTGGTGGGTCAAGATGGTACGTACAAGATCGCTGACTTCGGCGTCGCGCACTTCTTTGAGGAGGACGATAAAGAAGCCAAGGCCAAGGCTGCCGGCGAGGCCACTCCTGCTGCAGCAAAATCGCATAAGAAAGGCTACGTCTCGACGACAGCTGGCACATATGCGTTCATGGGCCCCGAGACGCTCAAGGGTGGTGAGTACAGCGCTTATGCGGCGGACATCTGGGCGCTGGGTATTACCCTTCACGCGCTGGCCTTCGGTACGATCCCGTTCTACGACCCGGATGTTGTGACCCTCTTCGAGATGATTGAGAAGAACTCGATCGATCTGGACAACAATTTGTCGGAGGGTTTGTCGGAGCTGCTTTATGGTCTGCTGGAGAAGGATCCAGAGAAGCGCTGGTCCCTGCAGAAGTGTAAGGAACACCCGTGGGTGCTGGTAGGTTTGCCGGATAAGGAGAAGCAGGAGTACATCGAGACAAGCTACGAGGCCGTGACAGTTGGGCCGGAGGATCTGGCATCCGCTGTGACGCGTGTGACTTCGCTGAACGTCATTCTGCGAGTAAAGATCGGTGCGAACAGGTGGAAGCGCAAAGCGATGCGGACACTGAAAGAGCGACGGAAATCTCTGCAGGACGGTAGCAGCAGCTTCGGTGAGTCTCCGTCCTCGCGGTTTTCGGGCGTTAGCATACCGGAGTCGACCGAATCTGAGACCAAGCAACCTGCAGCCATCACAGAACATGCAAACAACCAGCTCGAGATTTGATGAGCTATGCTTGCAAGCAGGACACGAGCGTACCGGTACTCGTACGTAGCAACAAATGCATGATTTCATGAGGCCTAAAACTGGCATTTTACAGTAATACGTCAAATTCGTACTTAAACTCGCTCATACATTTTCCAAGTCATCAGTTCACCTGAGTTGTCACTTAGACATTTGCGTCACCATGCAGCGCTACAGCCTCACGCAGTCGTCGTACCAGGCGCCCAGCGAGTTCTACGGCCGCAGTGATCGACTGCCAGACGTATCCAATCGCTACAGAGGCAGTACGGACCCAAGTAGCGCCGCGACGCCTCTGCTTCCAGGCGACAGCTACGGCGCCTACACGTCCGTGAATCAGACGCGTCACCAGTTGCAGCACCAACACCGTCAGCATCACCGAGCGAGCAGCAGCAGTGGTAGTAGCCTTCCGATGGTCGCAGCAGCTGCTGAGTTTGATGAGGAGGAGCAGTATGCACTGCAGTTGTTGGCATACAGGACCATCTACGTGTTGCAAGGAGCTTTCATGGGCATGTTGGGTCCAGCGCTTGTCTTCTTCTCGGAGCTGGCGGAGGAACAGTCAGGACTCACAGCACCTGTTTATTGGTTTGGACCCATCTTCGCAGCCCATGGAGGCGCCGCACTTGTCATGAGCTTCATGAGCGACTTTGTGCTCACGTACTTTACCGAGAAGGAGTTTATGAAGCAGCTTATTGTCGTACTACTGCTCTGCAGTGGCGCGTGGTACGCGTGTCTTACACCAGTGGCTGCAGCTACGGGCAATGTGGGAGTTGATGTTTATTTCATTGCTAAAGGATTCTGGACGGCGCTGTTGAACATCACGTACGTGTTTGGTCTTGCTGCTGCAATGTTTAAGACGAAGGAGACTGACGAGGTTATGTGTATTGTGATGTGACAGACTGAATCGCTGTTCATTGTGGATTGCTGGAGAGAAGGACCAACGCAGACGCAGCATTATTACGTCCATGAACATCAACTACGGACTGGGCTGTGTACTGGGTGCCATTGTGTCGTTGGTGTTCATGAAGCTGGACATTGATCTGGGTTACGCATTCTTCGGATTGGCCATCATGACGGTGTTTCCGGCAGCTCTGGTCGCGATACTGCCTAGCCCACACAGTTTCTACGGACGTGACGGGCATCAGACTCTGCTTTCATTTGAAGACCCCACACGTCGTGTTCCTACCGTTCCCAGCCCCATTGTTGGCGGAGTCTTTTTGCACGCCCAGCACATTAGTGGTTCGAAAAACTGCAATCCAGACACGTACGACTCGAAGAACAACTTCATTATCCTGCTCGTGACCATCTTCGCAACGGTACTTTTCGGTATCCAGCTCGGCCTCGCCGCCTTCTTGTACGACTATATTGGTACTGTACTCACTGATGGTGCGAAATTGGCGGCAGCGGAAACGTCTGACTCTGGAAGTGATGAAGTTGGAAACGAGAACACCCAAGCAGTGTGGCAGTGCGCGGCCATGGTTCTGTTTTGGGGATCTTTGACGGTGTCGTATGTGATCCTCCCGAGGTTCTTGTTCCACGACAAGAATCTCTATTCCATTGTGGTTTGTGCGGTGGTGTGCGGAGCGAGTTCGTTTGGTCTACTCTTCGGTGCTGAGGCTGGGCTTGTCACCTTCACGATATGCCTGTTCCTGTTCTCGTTTGCGCTCGCACCACTCTTCACGCTGAGTATTCACTGCCTCACGCGCGTCATCAATGAGCAGCTTATCAGACGTGTATCATCGCTTATCGTGTTCGGCTGTGGCATGGGCGAGGTGTTCATTCCAGTGCTCATGGGTTTCTTCATGAGTGGGCAGAGTGGACAGGCAAACGGAGCCGTTGCTGTGAGCTACATCGCCTTCATCCTTGCTATCACGCTAGTGGGTGTTAGCGGCATGTTGCTTTGGATGGTCAAAGCAAGGCTGAAGGAGCTGCCGGAGCCTGTAGACGAGCTCGAGGGCAACAGTGAAATGGGTCGTATGCGTGCGGCTCGTGCTGGCCACGACACGCGAATGCATAACCACTATTGATAACGAGTTATTTGGTCTTTTCACCTTGTTTGCTTGCATCGACTTGTCTACAGTGGCAGCTAACGGAACAAATTCATTGCCGTCAACCAAAAAAGTAGTGCGTTTGAGACCTCTACTTGAGCCTGAGCTTCAGCTCGCCGAGATGAATGCCCCAACTGCTCTTTTGCCAAGGTGCCTCCGACGGCACAAAAGACTCAGTTGGGACATTGCGGTGGCCATGCAGCTTTTCAAACGTAGCCAGCATTGGCTCGACACGCCACTCCCACTTAACTTGAGCAAATTGCACGTCACAAGTTATGACTCATAACCCCGACGTCAACTGATCCACGTTTCGGGCAATCTGGTCGAAATAGTACGAAGAATAGCGGATGTTGTTGACGCCCAAAGCTATCCCTGCTGCAGCCTTCGGCCATGGTGAACAATCTGGCACCTTGAATGGCCTGTGTACGTCGCAGTGACCGAACTCCTGTCGAAAGATCTGCAGTGACGGCAGCACCCTCTCGCGCCAGTCGCGATCGTACGTTGTGGAGTCGTAGCAGAAGTTGATCTCGGCCATTTCCTTTGCGTCCGCCTGGATTTGGACTTTAAAGTCTCCTCGGTGGCGGATATTGAAGGCCCGCGGGCTGGTGTTGCAGCTCCTCGAGGTCCTGCAGTGCGAAGTCTGGCAGTGGCTCGCTCTCTCCAGCATCGACGCAGCCACTCAGCGTGCTTTCCAAGAGGGTAGCCATGGGTTTCTTCTGGCCAATCATCGTCTCTCGGGACCACGAAGGAAATCGGTATCATTACATATGTGGCTCTTGAGCTTGAGGAACGTGTGCAGTGCGGCGTTTGGCGTCAAATGCTTGGATAACGGGGAACAGGCCTATGAGAAGCAGCACAGAAACTCGCGCTTGCATTGTAGCGGAGGACTGAGTACGGATACGAAGTGGCACGGAGCAGGCGTGAGCTGCAACGCGCCCCGCCAACACCTCAGCATTCACAACCGAGCAATACTATGAAAAGGAATGGCTGCGTATATATAGAATGACAGGGCTTATGTACGACACAGAAATGAACGTTTTATACACGCAACTTCAACTTGCCTGTTTTGTATTGACGTTGCTGTTGGGTTGCTGACAGGGCTGGATTTCTTCGCATCGTCCCGCTTGCCTCGTTTCTTCACTGGCCTGACCTCAGCTCTGAGGTGAGGACAGGCGCGGCCTATGAGATGGCAGAGCAAGCGCTATTAGGCCCTGGTCCAAGTGGAGAACGCGTTCTTCGTTGAGCTCCCCCTCTGAGGGTTAGGTCAAACTGTACCGATGTTTGGACGAGGCTGGCATACGTGCTGTGTCTAGTCCAAGTGTGGACCACCATCAAATGGTTGGTGGATTTTGTAAGACGACGAACGTGCATCTCCGTGCCGTCAGCGAATCTCGGTCCGACCTTTGCGCCAGTCTTCTCGTCAACGTTCGCCGTGCATTCGGTGGCGACCACGGCCTCGACTAGCGTCGTGGCGCGGGTAGCATCTGAGACCTTAGTGTCTAACCATGAGTCAGTGTCCGGTACAAGCTCAAAGGCCGGTAGTGCTGCTAAGACTTCTCGCTGCTCGAAGGCTGAGCGCAGAACGAAAGCAATACAAGCCAAGGCTAAGGTCAAGTCTACCACTTCAGGACGCCTACGCTGGACCAACGAGATGGTTAGCGAGCTACTGCGGCTACGATTTGTCGACGGCGAGGTGAAGCGCCGCCTTGAGGGTGCCGACGCCAAAACTAAGAAGGCTTTGGCGTGGCAGCTATTTGCCAGTGTGCTCTCGCAATCTCTTGGTATGGTTATCAAGCAAGATCAGGTAATGGGAAGAGATAATAACTTCTCTTTGCACGAATCTAACTTTTTGACGGTGTTATTAATGCCCAGAGTATCGAAAACTAAAATGTATCTACAGGAAAGAGAATCGTGAAGCTAATGCAACCGGCAACAATACTACCAACGTTCGAGAGATTGATGAAGGCCTATGGGCAATTCTAAATGATGCCTTTGCATCAAGAGTGGGTCTTAGTGGCGAGGTACTGATGGACACCCACCTGGATGAAGATGACACCGATGCGGGCGTTAGTGAGGAGCAAGAGCCTTCAACCAAACCGAACGCCAAGGGCCCCCTGGTGGTTCAGCTAGCATCCGCTCTACAGACGGGAATGGAGGCTATCGCAGCATCGATGGCCAATAGTGCTGAGGGCAACAACCCGTTGCAAACACTGACAGCCGTGCTGCAACAACAACATCAAGAAACCCAGCAACTGCAATTGCAAACATTGCTGCAGAGGCTTGTAGAACGAGAGTAGCAAAACACTACAACGAAGGTGTTTATACACAAGCGTAGGCATTGATAGGAGCTTTAAACATGGCGGTTCGAAGTTCATTCTTGCTTAGTCTATTCCTGCTAAAATGTCGGCAATGTCGTCGCGTTTCGCAATACCTTGCAAATTGGAAATGTTTCGCTCTTGATCACTACAGTCTTCGGGCACTGCAGGAGGTTCTTCTCTGATCATGGGGTCTAACCCATCGACATCGTATGTATCGTTAGCAAGAATGAGAAGGTTGTGAAGAACTACACACCCTAATATAACATTGCAGATTGAACCTGATGTCTTCTGCTCTAACTTTCCGAGCAGAATCCGAAAGCGGTTCTTCAGCCACCCAAAAGCACATTCAACAGCGATTCTTGTCCTCGAGTGGGCTTTATTGTAGGTCCTCATTCGGGTATCCACAGCAGCTTCCTGCTCGGGGAAGGGCGTCAGCAGATGCCGCCATATCTTGTACCCAGCGTCGCCAATTAAGTGCTTGCCGGGTGGTATGTATTTGGACAACCTAGTATCAATGCAATCGTTAGTATCGCACCACAAGGTTAAGGTGTCTATCAGACAAACGTACCTTTTCTTGACTCCGGAGCCATCTGGTCGTTGTTGGACCCAGCGCGAATAGAGAGGGAGCGGAACCACCCGCGATGATCAACAATCGCCTGCACGTTTACGGCCGGAAAGTTTTTCCGGCAGTACCAACCTTCAAAGTCGTGTGCCGCGGGATCTTGATCAGCGTGCCGTCGATTGCGCCGACAACATCAGGAAACCCGGCAACGGAACCAAAACCAGCCTCAATATCGGCGAACTCTTCGTCAGAAGGCATTACCACCAGCTTTCGAGACAGGGTGCTAAGCACCTGCAGGGTCTCATTGATATAGTTTACTGCCCGCGCCCTGGAGATGCCTAGCACCGTCGCCGCCTCGTCCATAGTACCGCCTTGTGCTAAGTACAGCATTGTCAGCGCGACGCGCTCGATGAGCTTGTGCTTCGCGTTGGGGCCGGGGTGGCGCGTGGTTGCACTGTATACAGACTTGTAAGTAAATACAAATGAACTCTTGGTACATCGAAGCTTCTTTCCGTATGCTTTGCCTGCATTGCTTGCTCGAAAGTTGTCGTACGAAATGTCGAGGTGCGTATTCTTTCAGCTCGAAGGCCGCGCTTGTCTGATGCAGACACGATAACCGCGGCTGGACAGGCAATAACAACAGCACAGATAACGGCAGTGTCTTGGTCCATCGCTAGCACAAAAATTCTCAGCTGGTGTTGGTGTTACGAAAATGTAAAAGGGGGTACATTGTACCACTTAATCATTAGCCAATAGAAATGCTAGAATGTGCTCGTTGGACCAGGGGATGTATCGACCATGGCCGGTGACGCTACAGGGGCCTGTAGCGTTCGTTGCAGTCATACATGGGACGAAATAACAAATCCTCGTCACAGCCGCTGTGTTTGCCGTTGCCCTGGAGAATTGTGCAACGGGTCCGCTGCGTGTTACTAGTACTTACTGGCTTCAGGCGGTCGATTCTCCTCCATATAAGACGTGATGCATTCGGCGGGCTTCACTTTGGTTGCTTTTAGCTGCAACACAAAGAGCGCTGTGTATCAACAGCAATAAGACCGATTGAGCCGCTGGAGCTAAAATAACTCGCGCGCACACGACCGCTCACCGAGACTGCAATCTTCTTGCGGCCCTCGATCGTCATCTACCCTCACTCTTCTTTTCGTCGCCTTCAGGCCTCATACCTTTAGCCGGTCGACACCATCCTTAACATGCCGGTGGTACACGACCGATACCGAGTCATCAACAATCTCAGCTCGACGCTGTACGGGTGGGTCTTTGCGTGCGAAGACATGCAAAGCAAGTCCCCATCATCTCCCGTGGTCGTCAAACAGGTTTCGCTCGAACGCATGACCAACTTAATGAAGGCCCACCCGTACGACGGCCACACACCAGACAACCCAATCGTCGAAAAGGAGATCGGCGATATTATTCGAGCAGCAGGAGGACACCCCAACCTGGTGACCTACACAGACTCTTTCATTGAGCAGCAGACTCTTTATCTCGTGATGGAGTACTGTGCTGACGGCGACCTGTACGACTACCTGAACAAACGTAGACAGCGCACTCTATCGTGTATGAACGCTCTCAGTGTGCTATCACAGGTGGCCGCAGGCCTGGCCTTCATGCACCACCACGGTATCGCGCACCGTGACATCTCGCTGGAGAACATCATGTTGCACCGCGGACGGTGTAAACTAGGAGACTTCGGTTTGGCCTCGCGAGCACGACGAGGAGGTGGTCGGCATGTGGGCAAGAAGTACTACATGGCGCCCGAGGTCGTTGCAGGTGGTCCGTATGACCCCAAGGCTGCAGATGTATGGTCGCTTGGTATCGTACTCTTCATCATGCTGACGGGATCGCCGCTTGTATCGCAAGCGTCCATGACGGTGAAGTCGTTTCGCGCGTTCAAGCAGACCAGCATCGCTACAGTGTTGGAATCGTGGGGCGTCGCGGGTTCCATGTGGAAGAGCGCGTTGCAGTTGCTGGCGGGCATGCTCGAGATCGACCCTTGGAAGCGCCTAACTGTCGTCCAGGTACTGGAACATGCAGCAATGGACGAGTGGTTCAAAGCGGTCGCGCAGGTATAGATTTAGGTTTCATGTCAAAGATTCTTGCTAATATGTAAGCTCGCGTGCTTCTCCTGGCCGTCTGCGTTAACCTGGTTGATTACTGAGCTTAGTGTTTCAACGATGGCGAAGCTGCACCGCTTCAAGATCGATTTGCCAACAACCCGCGCGCGTTGAAGATGAAGAAGCCGCAGACTTGTCCGACTCGACTGAGACTTGATTCATCCGATCGAAGTCAAGGAGCGCGCTGACCAAGTTTCAACGCGCAGGCCTGTCGATGAGCAGTGAGTTCTCAGCGCTAATGCGTTTCGTCATCCTCGCCACGCGCATTACGTTGAGCCGCCCTTCGAAGTCTACAGAAGACAGCAGCCTTCGTCCGACGCAGGAAAGGCACGAAATAGTATAGGAGCGACCCAACCAGGAATTGCATGCCCATGAGAATCATTCAGGGCCGTTTGACGGCGTCAGTGCATGCTCCCAGCAGCGTGCATCATGGGCTCGGCGGCGGTGTTCTAGAGGGCCGGTATCGCGAAACGCTCTTCAGCGTGCATATCTCCCAGGAGTCACAAGCCGCTCGATTACCGACCGCTACATGGCGCAGCTCGTCTTCAACGTCAAGAAGCTGCATGCACTGTTGCGTTCGAGGACCCCTTCCTACGTTATTAAGCGCTGCCCCATAAGCGCTGGCCAGCAATCGCCGTGTAGGACGGACCCGAGGCGTGTTTCGTGCAAATGAATCCTTATCGCTTGACTGCGACGGCCATTTCCGGCCCCGAGTACCCATGTGGTCGACCGGAGCCAGTGCACGCCGTTGACCAGATACGAGGCTTGCCTGCACCATCGCATCTCCTTCCACAATCCGCGATTGCTCTCTGGATAAGCAATGTTCTTACACACTCACAGTCGCAGTCGTTCGCCATTTCACCTTTCACAGCAGACAGCAGACAGCAGACAGTGCTAGTGGCAAACATGCCCGTCATTCACGACCAATACCGAGTTATCCGTGAGCTCAGCGCCACGCTCTACGGATGGGTCTTTGCCTGCGAGGACATGCGCGGCCGACTCGAGCCGGCGCCGCCATCGACCACCAACGTACCCGTGGTCATCAAACAGGTTTCGCTCGAATGCATGGCCCGCGTCATGCGAGAACATCCCACAGACGACCACACACCAGACAACCCGATCGTCGAAAAGGAGGTCGGCGATATTATCCGAGCAGCAGGAGGACACCCCAACCTCGTGACCTACACGGACTCCTTCATCGAGCAGCAGACCCTTTATCTCGTCATGGAGCGCTGCGCCGACGGTGACATGTACGATTACCTGAGCCGGCGCAGACAGCGGACTATGTCGTGCATGAACGCACTGAGCGTGCTATCGCAGGTGGCGGCGGGTCTGGCCTTCCTGCACCAGCACGGTATCGCGCACCAGGACATCTCACTCGAGAACATCATGCTGCACCGTGGACGGTGTAAACTAGGAGATTTTGGTTTGGCTACGCGTGCTCGGCGCGCTGGTGGCCGTCATGTGGGCAAGAAATACTACATGGCGCCAGAGATCGTCGCTGGAGCCACGTACGACCCCAAGGCCGCGGACATTTGGTCGCTGGGCATCGTGCTCTTCATTATGCTCACGGGTTCGCCACTCGTGTCGTTTGCATCCATGTCAGTCAAGTCATTCCGGGCACTCAAGCAGGCAGGCATCGCAACGGTTTTGGAGGCCTGGGGCGTGGCAGATCTCATGCCCGACAGCGCACTGCAGTTGGTGTCGGGCATGCTGGAGATCGACCCGCTCAAGAGGCTGACCATCGACCAGGTGCTGGAGCACGACGCCTTCAACGAGTGCCTGGGCTAGTATGGCACATTGTCAGTCAGTAAACTTTCGCGTTGGAACGAGAGGTGAATAACGTTTGGCGGTGTAAGTCAAAGTTGGACCTTGTACAATACACACCCGTATATTAAACCACTAGCGCAGCTAGGCATCATGCCCCTGTTAGTTGACCTCAATACGGTAGCAGGATCCTCCACTAAGCTTAATTATGACAGAATGTAGTCAAGCTTCATCGCCTGTGACGCTGATCGAGGTGGTTTTGTCTCCACCTCGTCGGTGGCACACATCGACGGTATAATTTCTTTGGACTCGGGTTCTGCATCGAAGTCGGGCAAAAGCTCAATAGGCTCCATGTCCACATTCGGCTCCGGTTCCTCGCCTAGTACATGCCCTCTGATTAACGCGCGGCCCAGTATCCTCTCGCAGTCCCTCAAATCGCCTAGAATCTCCATCAGCGCCCCCACGAAGTCCGGCGCCATTTCGTACGCCTGGAGCCTTCCGTTCGCATTAAAGTGCATCTGGGCCTTGTAGTGCACGTGTAGTTGTCTGCCAATGAGCTTCTGAATAAGGTCCTCCTCTGCTACAGCGTGGGGGTAGACATTCTCAATAGTGCGTCGCGAGTAGCGTAGGTGCAAAATGCCGTACACGATGACACTGGAGCAGTCATCGGCTGCAATCAACTCGGCCGACTCACACGTCAACGTGACAGACGAATGGAAAGTTGAGTATCGCTCCCAGATACACAGGATCAAGTCGGCTGCAGGGTTGCCGCCAAACATGGTGTGGGGTTCGACCAAGGCGTTCAAAAAGTCCTTCTGCTTGCCTGACGACAAAACGGTCTTCGGAGCCCCGGGAATGTGCAGTCCGGTGCGGAACTGATCGAAGTATTCCATGACGAATCTCATGGGCGATGTTCCGGCGGCCGAGCAGGGCGTTGACAGCGATTTCTGCGTGTACATTTCCCGCATAGCTTGGAGTCGCAATACCTGCTGCCGCAGTATCTGGTTTTCAGAAAGCAGCGCGATCTGCTTCTTTTCCTGGCGCTGGCGGAACTTGACGCCTCGTTCGCTACTGGTCATGGGTTGGTTCTTGCCCTTGAGTTTGCCTCGACGGCGCCTGGCTGGTGCTGCTAGAGCATTGCTGAGAGGCAGAACCATTGGCGGCACCAAGGCCATTGAAGCCGCGAGCCTGTTGAGATCCCGGTTGGGGGCCTCCCGAGGAAGAATTGATACGAAATTGGGAGGTGAAGCGAATGCCATGGCGACGATGCTCTGGGAATGAGAAGTCAGCAAGACCGCAACCAGCGCTTTTGGAAAATGCACATGTCGCCTAAAAACGCTAGTTGGGACAACTCAGCAAAGTGGCAGAACACGAACGGCGGTGACCAATCGCGAGCAAGCTCATGACACGGTTCAAAGACAACGTGCTATTTTTTTTAAAATAAAAAAATAAATTAAAATATCACAACCACGGCTCGTAATACCTACAGGCAAGGTGCAGATTTTTAGCCTACAGATTGTCAGGCAGATTGAAGAAAGTTGCTCTGTACGTCGGAGCACTTTACTACCTGTAACTCGTAGATAACGAGGTATCGGTGGAAACTGCGTAATTATTGAGTGCTCATTCGGTGCTGTCCAAGCCCCTGGTGATAAGTTACCGTCCTGGCTGCCCTACTGAAGTACATGTAGTACGTCGTCCATTGCTATTGCTACATTGTGTGTTATCCTAGGGGTGGTAATGTGGTAAGTACATCCACCGAATTAAAGGACGCCCTCGTTCCCGCAGTAGCAGGCCGAGTCTGGATTAGTTAACAATACACTGCAGCGATCGATGTCGGTCTCTAAGCTTTAGGGATTGCTCACATCGAAGCAGTTGAAGTTGTTCATCGCATGTCGCTGGTACTGTACAGTAGTACTAAAGGCATTACTTTTACTCATTTTTATTTCAAAACTAATACTCTAGTTTGATTGTCATATCTTGTTATTCCGAGGAAACTATTAATATAGAACTTTAGTTCCTGGAATAAAAAATCTCCGTGTCTAGAACAACGTAAAATCCTTGAAAATTGAATAACTTACGGATAAATTACCTGTTGATATTCCAATACTTAGTTCCAGTGGAATAACGAAGGGTCGCATTTTTCCACAGGAATATAATTTTTGGAGCATCAGGTTTTCATACGTTTTCTGTCATTGCTTATCCCAAAACGCCGAGTTATTCCAGGAACTGAAGTTCTAATAAGTACAGAAATATGCTTCAATAAAGAATACTAATATATTAAGTTTAGAAGGTAATGTGATGTTGCGACCTTACTTGTATCATTGACCAATACATTGGTACACGTTATAAATTTTCCAGTGTTCTTTATTGAAGCAAATTTCTGTACTTACTGTACACGCAACATCCATGTACTGAAACATACGTACTGAACAACTTACTGAACACGATGAAGGCGAGTGTATGGATGTGCTGGTCCTCCCTCACTAAGGCAGAGCATAGCGATTTCTCTATCGAAAGATCTAGACACCAACATGGTTGGCCTGATCCTGTCATATGTAGAGCAGGTCATTCGTATCGCGTTGTTCCACGTATTTTAGACTCCTCAGAAAACAGAAATTGTATGGTGCAGGGCCCTTTAAACGAATTTCGTGGATCTAGTTTTTTCTTGTTGGCGATATGTGCGGTCGGGGGGCGAAACAACAGCGTTCATACGTGTTCCGTGACAAGCATAATAGCTCGGCTTGTCTTCCTTCTCCTCTACTAAATGTACACAATGGTAAGCTAAGCATCTCTCATTTTATGCAGCATATTCATTATATACTTCGAAGTACACAATAACCCACCATCTACTGTACTGGTCCGTGATTTTCATGCTTCAGCGCTGAATCCCCTTTTAATTTAATACCCCTAATAAGATGATTTAGTTTTGGCTATCAGAAGTGGGAGTGGTTTCTGTATTACAATCTGGTCGCTCCTCTCACGGCCTCGATGATCCGGCGCCGCTCCGAGAGCAAATCCATCGCCAAGCACCCGCCGCCCTCGAAACGCTCTGTATCATACTCGGTGGCGTTCCCATTGCCCGTGGCGGGGCCACCACTGGCCGCCAAGAGGAGACCGCTGCAGACGCAACACCTCGGTCTCGCGGCAGTGGACGCTGGCTACTGCTGTCACGAGCCCACGCAACTGCACCTGAACGTGGAGTGGCGACTGGATCGACATGTTGTCGGGGGAGTGTTGGAGAACGCCACGGGCCAGCTGCTGTTCGAAGTGCGCGAGAAGCCGCTGTCACTGCACCGCCAGCGCTCCCTGCTGGACGTGACCGAGGTGCCCGTGGCCACCATCCGCATGAGCGCGTTCCGCCGCCGCAAAGCGACGTACTCGTCGTACCCGCGCGCTGAGACGCCCAAGAATCCGCTGTTCAAGTTCACCATGGCGCGCAGCAAGCTGGAGATGGAGTTCACCGACATCATGACGGGCGAGACCTGCCGACTCGGCTCGGACGGCGACCAGGGTGACATCGAGATCTGGCTACAGCGCGGCCTTTCGGCGGACACGGTCAAGCAGCCCATCGCACACATGTACCCGGTGCCGACAAGCACGACGCTGGGTTACTCGCTTGATATCGCAGAGGGCGTGGATGCCGTCATGGTTATCCTCGTGGGCATCGCCGTACACGACAGCGAACCGGAGCGCAAATGGCGAGTGCCGACCGCCATTTTCACCTAATCTATTTAGCTGCTGCAAGACGCCAGTAGTTTGTGGCGCGGGCGGTGGGTATACAAGCCTTCAATGGAGCTTTGTGTTTGGATTATCATCCTGTTGCTTACCACTTTTTGAGTCAAGTCGCTGACTCAGAAGTCACATCTCGCGCGACTGTCCAGAACGAATGCCCATTCGTGTAGGTACATTCTTTTGACTTGATCAATGTAAGTAATCGGACAGGCGACAGCTGGACAGAGCCTGGCAGAGACGTACCGCATCGCACCATCGGATACTTCATACTTGGCTCACTCCAGCTCTCACCGCCTGCCACACACCTGTCACACATACTACAGCCATGGACCTGCACGAAGTCGCCTCCAAAGTGCAGACGCTCGTGGCGCTGCGCCACTTCGTGTCCGCGTTCGACGCCGGCCAGGTGGCCTCCAAGCCGATGCAGCTCTGCATCACGACGGATGCGGTAGTGGACGTGACCACCGGCGAGACGCTCTACCTCATCCAGCAGAAACACTACTCGCTTCACCGCCAGCGTACGCTGCTGGACGCACGCAACGAGCTGCCAGTGGCAACGCTGCGCCTCAGCATGTTCAACCGGACTCCGACCTACTCGGCCTATCCCAGGACGGAGCACGAAGACGTATGTTTTGCCTTTTACATTGCTCGTGTGGAATTCATTATTAATTTGCTTTCCATTCTCTAATGCAGACGCCATGCGCCTTCACGTTCACTGCCGATGACACGACGGTGCGCTCCGAGTTCACGGACCTGGTGGGTGGCCAGCACTGCACCATCGGCTGCGATCCGTCGACGGACGGTAGCGACTCGCTCGCCTTTTGGCTCGTGCGCGGCACGGGGGACACGGCCGACGTGCAGCAGATCATTGCCCATCTCACTTACACACACAAGAGCCCCAAGACCAAGGAAGGCCAGAGCGTCGTGCTGGACGTGGCCCCCGGCGTCGACCGCATGATGATGATCCTCATCTGTATCGGCCTGCTGGACGAGGGCTTCGACGACGAACACACGCACCCGCAGCAGTAACTTAGCCGACTCAGCTGCAGCAAGTGCCCCCACTGCCGCTCTTCAGTTGTAGTACGCGCTTTAGGAACTATACCGTAGTAACATCGCGCGAGGTCATTCATCGCCCTCACAGCGACATAAAATAAGTCCTCTGTATTTCCATTCCTTCAAAAAACAATGCCCGCGGGGCAGAGCTCCCGGATAATTTGATTTTGCCCGCTGCTTCCTTGGACGCTACCGGTATCACATCGGCAAAGCCCATGCAGGAACCGCTGCGTGTGGTGTTGTCTAGGCCATCGGATCGTCTGGGGGTAATTTGAGTAAATTTTTAGGGATTCGTGAAGACATGTGGACGGCCGACTCTGTTCGCAGAACCTGAACCATCGGCTCGAATGAAAGTGCACTATCCAAGCAGCTACGGGGACATGTTGAGTATTTCTTGATACATACTCTGCGGCAATGGAGCATTTTGCTTGGAGGGAAGCGCAGCGGCGGCAAACCAATAATTTCGTGAACCTTCTAGATTTTTTTTTCTTCATAAAGAGGCACGAGTGTTAACCATCGCCGTCACAGCAGTGGACAGCATCCAGTGTTCGTTCTCAAAAACTGTCTGTCCGCAAAAAGCGTGTCACACAGTGTAGTGACCACCACAGACTGGTTAAGCTTACCAACAACAGTCTGCTTTCATTCTGTACATGTACGACGCGTTCATGGATTTCACGTCCTGTGTGTGTGCGGGCGGGCGGGTACAGGATGCAATAAGCAATTGCACTGCGACAGCTCGAAGCGCTGCCAACACGCAGCTAAAGCCAAAGTGAAAATCCAGGTGTCCGATTTGAGCGCGGTGCAGGTTGCAACCATACAAGGAGGTGAAGCGTGCGACTCAGCGAGGCGTCCGTGGCGAGCACCGTTCGCTTGGAGCAGCCGTCGTAGCCAAACCCCGCGACTAGGGAAAGAGTCTAATCGGGGCTTGCATTTTTAGTGGTCTATGCACTTGAAGTTTGCAAACATTCGGACGTCGAGATAAGCTTCGGAGCTGAAGGCGAGTCCAACAACGGCGTTCCACAGTGAATGCTGGTTCCGGATTGACTTCAGTCCTCTACGCCGTCCTCAGCTCTAGTTTAATGGCTCCAGTGTGCTGGACAACGAAATCATAGCCAATGTCTCCATCGGATCCTCGTCTCCGCTGAGCAGGTGACAATCCGGTCGCTGAAGCGAAGGGACCGAAGCTGGAGAGTAAAGCGCCTGCCGCTGTCTTGGACAGGGCAAAGCCCCAGCTGAATTCCCCCAACACAGTGCAAATCCGGTCGGTCTTTCATTAGCCCCGCCCAACAATTGATCGGTCTTCTCTGGCCCCGAGTCGACGAACCCAGCAGCCATTCTTCAAATTTACCCCGAGTGCCCGAAGCTCGCGTGTCAAACACCTTCACCAAACCCATCGAAAATGGGCTGTGCATCGTCCTCCGCCATCCCGAAGCTGCCGGAAGCGCAGCAACTCGCACCTGTCGAAGCGGAATTGTGTGCCAAAGCCATCACCACACTCCGCCTGCGCGACCGCTTCTGGGACTCCCCCAGCGACGAAGATTTCGCTATTTGCGACGCCGAATGGGGCCAAGACGTGTTCCGAATCCAAGGTACGGTGTCTGCCATGAAAACAATACGCGACCCGCACCGTAGACCACTCGTGCACATGAAGCGCGAACTCATGGCTCCTGTCCCCACCTACAACGTCTTCGACGCTAAGGCGTCGGCGGCCAAGCTATTCTCCATCAAGGCTTTGCCCGAACTCAACGTGGAATTCCAGAGCCCAGGGACGGGCGAAAAGTGCCGCATCGGACTCATCGGAAGCTGGGTCAAGCGTCAAGCCTCGATCTGGATGGAGCAGGGTCGCAAAGGTTCCCGCACAACTATCGGTCGAGTCTTCCGCCCGGCAAGCAGTCGCAGTTCTGCCGCCACCGTGCGCAGCTCCTCCTTGTCGAGCAGCCAGCCGGACGACGAATATTTCCTGGCTATCATGGGCGGAGTCGATATGGCACTCATGGTGCTGATCTGCATCGCGCTTGAACAGGCTCATACCGAAAAATGGTAAGCCCATCAGATCTTTAGCAGGATTCCAGTCAAACCTTCAGCCGTAGATAAGTATCGACTCCTTAGTTCACCGTAGGGTGCTCACCATTGCAGCACGACCCAGAACTGCACTCTGTAGCGAAGCGCAGAAAATTATTTATCAAGAACAATCCCACAGCAACAACGGTAGCAAAGGAAGTTACCTAGCGTGAATCCAACTTGGTATTTGTTCGGGCAAACGCGCTCTTCATGACAACACGTAAGCGTACAGCACTCCAGTCCAAGCCTTGTTTACATGTTGTCGATGGTTTGACAGTCTTCAACTCCACCAAGATCTCAAACACCCACGCACAAAATCATCGTTGATTTTTTCACTTTCGACTGCCACGCCACTTTTCCTATTGTGCAGATGCATCCTGAACAATTGTTCGGATCACCTCATTGTGAGGGTAGCGCTTCTCCAGGTTGAGCTTGGCATGCTGCTCACTCACTTTGTCGAATAGCTCGAGACGGAGATAGCTCATGAGGTAGCGCTCATAGAAGTCGTCGCGGAGCTTCCAACGGTTGTTTTCTGAGAGTTGTTGAAGGAGCTTCTCGCCGATGCGAGCGTTGGTTTCGAACCGCCCGCGTATCTCGTTAATTCCCATCATTTTGACGATACTATTGATTGGCACGCGAGCCACGCCTAGGTCCAGCAAATAGTCCACCAAGAACTCACACTCGTCATCCCATTGACGTTCTACACACTCCTCCAGCAGCAGGTGTACCAGAAAGCCCTGACCGCTCAGCACTGAAGGGCGCTCTCCCCAGAATTTCAGTGAGCTCTCCACGGCTGCACGAGGAGACATATTCCTCTGCTTCATGTCGTACTCAAACATAGCTAGCACAGTCTGCCGTAAGGCTACTGCACCTCCTTTCGAGCGAGTGGCTTCCATAAGATCCACCACCTGCACGAGTGATGGCACTGCGTGGCGGTGTTTGAGCATTTCCCACAGCATCATATTGAGCAGCTCGGCTTCAGCATCCTTGTTCAACGCAGGAATGCTCGATGCCAGAACTGCATCCCCCAGCGACAGTCCGCTAGTGTCGGGGTTGTTGAGGCAAATGGCATCTTGATACGCCTTTCGCTCACCAAACAACGCCTTAGCGTTTGAATATTCATCGTTGTAGCTGGCCCAGCAGAAATGCATCATATCCAGCGCAGTAGAATCTGTGAGACGGCAGGCTGCACGGAGGGCCTGGCGAAAATGCCTCTGGTATTCAGGTATGCAGTGGCGTGGGTAGCTCTTGAAGACTTCGAGTGCGAGGTCCGGACGGTCCATATTCAAGCTCACCTTGATCAGCCCGCTCCAGATGTCAGGCTTCAAAGTGTAGCCTCCATCGTTGCCCAGTGCTTTTGCCAGGTAAATCGCAGTCAGCAACTCTCGCTCGTCGCGCTTGCGATCACGTAGGTTGGATCGGATGGCGAGTTCGTAGCAACCCAGCGGGACGACGGCGGCAGGGGAACATTTCGTAATCGTGTCAATCGCTCGTCGCGCCAGCTCTCCGTTCTTCTCGTTGTAGCACGCGTGGAGAAGCAAATACAAGTTGGGAACTGTACTGCAGATCCGCTCCAGCTGGTGCTCGTCGTCCTCAAAAAGCCGCACGATCTTCTTCGACTGCTTCATGGCAGCGAGTGAGCGAAGATAGCACGAGTACACGGCGCGTGGCAACTGAGTGACACCCTGAATCGGCACCGGCTTCTCCTTCGGCTCCAATTCAGCTTCACCTTCCCCCTTGTCATCACTAGAATCATCATACGTCACCTGGGCAGCTTCCCGGAGCTGGTATTCCTGCAACCAAACACTTCGGTCGCGGTCGTAGGACTCGAAGAACGCCAATGCCAGCTTGTGCTCGTTCATCTTGTGGAAAGCCTTAACCAGATTGCCCACCATCAGCGCCTCATTGGCCACCACCACGTCTGCGTCCAGGTCGGCCCCAGTGGAGCCCACAAACATGGAGCGCGTCGAGATGTCGGCCGACAGCTGCGCGAAGACGTCGGCAGGCACAATCTGCATGAGCCAAGGCTGGTCGTCACCCACGTCCTCCGTCGTCGCGAACCGCACTCGGAATGGTCCTTCCTTGTCCACCACGAATGGCCGGCATTGCGAGACGACCTGCCAGGCGTCCAGTAGCTGTGTGGACGTGGGCACGTGTTTGACCTTCTGCGAGAAGCGGCCGAGTGCGTAGGTCGCAGCCTTGCGCTTGCTCGGGTCCAGCGAGCTCTGGAACGTCGGGAATGCGGCGTCGGAGGGCGGCTGTGGTCTCAGTACGCGCTTGGCGGCCAGGCGATTGGGAGACGAAGTGCGTTTGGCTACTGGCGGCTGCTGCTGGTGCGTCTGCCTCGGGGATGGAAGGCTGTCGGAGCTGACATTGGGGCCCAGGCCCAGCCACGCCACAAAGTCTGAGGCGCGGCTCCAGATCAGCCGCTGAGACGCCGGTGGAAGCGCGCGACCACGTCTCGAGCGCAGCATTTTGACCTGAAATGCTGTGGTGCAGACGGATGGAGATGGTACCTGTTTTCTGGTACACATCACCAAATAGGAGTGATGGTCACTTCAACTTGCCTCACGCTCCTGCTGTGCTGTAAGTACACGTACAGGTATGCCATTGCTGTTGGTCGTGTCGTGACTAACAGCCTGCTTCAATGTGAGCTGCGAGTTACCGTAGCAAGGTGACACTTGATGATTTGGTTCCAGTCAAGCGAAAAACTACATGTAGTTCGTCGTCAATGGAACGAGTTCGCTGGTCTGCATATCACTGCATACTGTACTGTAACCTGCAAAAATGGAGAACGGTTGACAGGTTTGATGCGGATAGTTGATCGTCTTATTCACCCACGCAGCTTGAGGCGGGGGCGACCGACGATTAAGAGAACAAACGGAACTCGGGAACGATCCGTCACGTTAGTGCTGTAGCATCGGCGCCGGTAACGCCGACATGGAGTGGGCAGCCTTTTTTTCAAGTTTCATTCTCAACAGGAGACTGCTGCGCATCGGGCGTCCTCCAAGTGAACGATAGACCTCAGCTTGAAGGAGGGCGTCCACTATGATACTACGTAGTAGAACGACTTCCTGTACACGCAGTGCGGGTCCGCACAGGGACCAGAACTTCATCTTCTGCCTGCCGTGACGAATGACAAGTTGAAAGAGCAGGGGTCACTGAAAACCTGCAGCGTAACCACTGTGGCCAAGACATGTTTGACAGTGCCCACTTCAATGAGACCTTCATTACAGCGGAGGCAACCTAAAGCCGAAGGAACAACAACAGCAATCACGCGACAAACATGTCGAAATATACTCTTTCAGATAAAAAAAACTGGCGCTCAAAGCTGCAGCAAAAAAGGAAGGATTCTTTCTCCGCTGCAACGCGCACATTGTAGCCGACCGACGACGTCGCGCAGAGAACGGGGACCTGCTGGTGGGGAAGACGATGGGACGCTTGCTTGCTCAGAGCATGGCGTAGACGACGGCCGACACGAGGGCGAAGGCCGAGGGCACCACGGTGGACGCACTGCTGCTAGCACTGGCGCTGGCGCTCGCGGCCGAGGCGCTGGTGGCGGCTTCAACGGAGCCGCTGCTCGTGGTGGAGCTGGTGGTGGCGCTGGCCGAGGCGGACTCGGCGCTGGGAGCCTCCGTGGTGGCGCGCGTCGGCTGCGGCTCAATGTCGAACTCGCTCTTGTCCGACATGTCACCGGCGGTGACCGTGGAGCTGGAGCTGCCCGAGCCGGTCGAGGACGAGGCCATAGCGGCGGCCGACACGAACTTGAGCGCCTCCTTGTTGTTGTCCTCGGCGGCCTTGATCACCTTGAGCTGGGCCAGCGTCGTCTCGAGCTTGGAGATCTCGTCGTCGATGGCGGTGGCCGACGTGGCCGCGACGAAGGCGGCCAGGAGGACGGCGCAGTTGAGTACACGCATGACAACAGGTAGATGAGCTTTACGGAGAAATCGAAAGTGAGCGCCGCGCGAGGGAGTCGGCTCAAGTGAAGGGAGCGATTGCACCGACAAGGTCATCGTTGCATCGCGCGGGTCAGGAAGACCAATTGACACGCTGATTCGTGAGTATCTTGGCTCAAGTAAGCGACCGTGCCCGTCTTTGCTGTTCACCTGCAATGATTGTCAATCAGGGTAGCTCTCCAGCTTTCAGCGAAGGGCGGCGAAGCGTTGATCACGAGCCCTTTGAAGAAGCGCCATGAAGAGGATCACCCAGCATTGCTGGGCCAGCAAGCGCAATGATCGAGTTTGATCGCCCCAGCATGCATCAATCATTCAATTGAAGACATTGATCGAAAGAAAGGACCACAGTCTTTCACGGAAAGGGATGGAACGGACAGTGGAAGAGCAGCTTCGTTCTCTTTCAAAGCGGCGCTCTGCCGGAGGTGTTGGTCGAATCATTGCGGCTCCCGTGTGCCTTCACGTAGATCTCCTGATAGGCAATCTGCAGTAGAAACGGAAATGGCCTCTGCCTCGCCAACTTCCTCTCCAACTTGCTGCTATCTGGATACCGGTACATAACCGGTATGCTCATTGACAGCCAATTGTGTGTGCTGCAACGCTCGCGTCAAGATGATGCGTCGATGGCCGCAGCGCGGCCTGCTGGTGTCGACGACGCCTGTGGCGCAGCGCGCTGCGTTCTGGAAGCAGGCAATAGAGATCCTGTCGAGCCTGAAAAGTGACAACCCCGACGTTGACAAGAAGGTTGCAACTGCGGACTCCCAAGGTCAGACTCACACTTCCAAGCGGACGACGAATAGTGCGTGGCGCCCATACGTCCCTGCAGACGCCGAGTTCCCGACGTTTTTGGATGAAGGAGGAGCATTCCAGAGAGCCCAATGCAGGAACGTCTTGTCCAACTTCACGCGGCATCTGAGACGCGCCTCCGACTCGGACCAGCTTGTGAAGTCGTGGGACGTCGTGAGGCAGTGCCGCCCTTTCGTCGTTGACTGCGACGGCCTCCGACTTGCTGACGACGGCAACGAGGCTGCAGACACAGATAAGGCACATGCTGCTGCCAATGTGCTGCAGATGCTGCCTGCGGACGTGTTCGCGCAACGCACTGCAGGGACCAACCTCCGCACAACGTTCGTGGCCCTTGATGGTGTGGAAGGAAGCGTCATTGCAGCCAATGAGGCCGTGGTGGTGGCCTTGCTGGTGGAGTACTTTCACGCTCTAGGTGATCACAGAAAAACTATCGAGCTGTTCGAAGAATACAACCGCGACCGCCTCAATTGGCTGAAGGAGCGATCTGCACTGGAAACTGCGACGGATGCATTCACTCCGTCGCTCAGAGTTTCTTCGAATTTTGGCGACCGCAATAAACAAAAGACTTTGTCCGAGTTTGTGCGTTTTACGCGCTTATGGGGTCCGGCACGTAGTGCGTATCTAAAGTCGTTGCAGGCAAAGAACCGATACCATAAGATCGCGCAGTTCGCTCGAGAAGATGGTCGGAACTTAGAAGCTGCGTGTGAATCCGTGAGGACCATGTCGCCGGTGCTTATCGGTAGCCGCAAGGAAAAGGACAGCGCGTTGGCTCGACTTGCAATCGAGAAGATGCGGAAGAAGAATCCGGTGTCTGTACTTCCGCTAGCCTTTTACGAGCTCGCCGTCAAAGCTGCTATGCAGAAGAAGAATCGTGATGAAGATGACCTCGATAATGCGCTTTGGATCGCTCGCGCGATGCTGGATGACGAGGGATATGTGCTTCATCCCGATCTCTGGTTCGCGCTCTTTAACACGAGCTTGCATCAGAAACGGGATGACTGCGCGCTTGAGGTCTTCGGTCTGTATTCCAAGAACTTTACCTCGCTGTACCAGGACAACTTCCGCCGAGCGCTGCGTAAAGCTTGCCGATTAAACCATCCTAAAGTTGTGCTGGCGATGGTGCGTCAATGGCTGGCTGCTGTCGACGAGAACGCTGACGATGTGGATGCAGAGTCGAAGACGAAGGTGCTGAGTTTTGTGCTGTGGGAAATGTTTTTGAGCAATCATCCGGTGTCGGCTCTCACTGAGATGCTTGTTATCATGGAGTCTACCGAAATCGAGGCAGGTGGCGTCGTGCTTCAGCGAGTTGTCAAGACGATTCTTGATGACACCGCTGAGAACTGTTCGCCTGACGAAGCCATTAAGAGCTCACTTGAGTTTTGGAAGACACACTTCTCCACGGTGCAGAACTCGAAATACGTGATGTATGTGCTCACCAAGCAATGTCTGGAGCGCGGTTGGCTCGATGAGTGCGAGTTGGTGGTGAACGAGATCGCAGAGCGTCGGTTGCCGCGGGTGCCGTGCAATAGCGTCGTCAAGGTGATGCATGCAAACGAGGAGCGCGGGCGATTCGAGGACAACGTGCGAATGTGCGAGGCGCTGCTGAAGTCGCTGCCCCGATCCGCGTTCACGTCGCTGAACCAACAGTTTTTCGAGGCCTACCTGAAATCTCTTCTGTGTCTCGGCCGCTTTGGCGACGTACGCGAGCAGCACAATCGCCTTAAACTTGGCAAGCGCTTCCCGAGGAGTGCGCCACTTGCTGTTGCTCTGCGCGATGCAAAGGCTCAGCAGTTCTGAACGAGCGGCTTTGCTAGCTGTTAGACTAGATTTCCGATAGAGCAAGCATTGCCTTAGTAATGCGACATAGCTTTGAGTTGCATCATCAAGTGGAGGCCGCTGTTGTTGGAGCAATTTGACATCTTGTGTGGACGAAAACCGCTGAGGTTGGTCGGAGACGCCCACCTTGTTAGTGAGAACGGAGACGCTCAGCGTTTGCATGGCACGATATCGATTCTGCATTGTCATTTACAGCTTACAGCGTATTCTACGCGGACGACGAGATGACAGGGATACCATTGACCATCGCCGGCTTTGACTCGACGGGGGCAGTGCTCACTCTACCAGAATGCCTCGGTACATCGTTATTCTGCTGCTGTTTCGTCGATTTGCGTTGCCGCAATTGTTTCTGACGCTTTCCGGCTACCGTCGAGACGCGCTCCGCGCGCTTAACAAGCTCAGGTTGACCAAGAGCTTCGTAGGCACGCGAAACAAAGCTCATGATAGCCTTGCGATCATCGTCGTTTTGTACTTGTGAGAAATCAATCAACTCGAACACTTCGGCCATGAATGCCCAGTCAGACTCGTCCTCAAACGTCTTTAGGACCTTAATGGCAACAGCTCCCTTTATGGGACGCTTGTTGCCGGACGTAGCCAACCACTGCTTGAGGGCAGTCTTTACAACTGCCAGACGCCTGCTGTGACAGCATTCACGAAGAAATACACCGAAATGATGTTCGCTGGTGCGCAAGCGGAAGACTTCGTCGAAGTGCGCCAATGTCTCCACCAACTCCTCATCACTCACACTGTCGACGCTGCAGCAAAGTGCAGGCACCAAACTTTTGATCAAGGAAAGGGTGAACACGCCCTGCACTTCCAGCTTGTCCACATCGTGCATCAGTGTGATAATGTCTGCACCGCGTTTCTTCAAGCACAGATAGCTGAAAATGTTGGTCACAAGCGCAAAACGGCGGGGCTCAAGGTGTGGGTTTGTGGCGCGAATCAGACCCCAGGCTTCCGTAGGTTTCTCCAGTAGCAACAACGCATTCACAGCCATCCGGACACCTGCGTAGTGGAGAGGTTCAGCAGAATGCTCAGCATGCAGAGCCAATAGTTCTGGGATGCGCTCGCATTCCTGGGCGTACACAGCCGCTGTGATCACACGCGGGAACAAGTGCTCGTGTCGCGGGGCCAGTCCATCGATATCCACCATTGTATCAAACAGCGCTAACACGCACTGTGGGGCTTCGACGAGCTTATCGAAGCGCTCCGGGTGATCGTCGTGGTCACGAATCCGATTCAAGCACATGTCGTAAGAATCTCTGGGTGTCGTAAACACGGTCTTCGGCCCCTCAGTCTTGCGTTCATCACGGTTTCTTTGGTCCGACCGACGTTTATCCTTTGGCTTCACCTCGGTAAAGAAATACTCGTTGTCATACGTACGAATGGCTCGCAAATAGTCGTCGGTACGCAGCTTGAATCCCTTGACGCGCATATCTTCCACAATCGAGTCCAGAAGCTCCACTTTTCGCGTTGCAGACACTGCAAACAGTAGTTGTCTATAGAAGAACACCGACGTAGGCAGATGCTCCCGAGTCACCGTCTCGTAAAACTCAAAAACTTCATCGTAGCGTCTCTCCACAATCAACGCTGACAAGTACTGAACGTTCATATTCGCTGACACGTAAATCTCCGCGTCCTGCGCACGCTTGTAGATGTCGAACAACTTCGAGAAGTAGGTTGGACCACACGAAGCGTAGGCACTCATTGCCCACGAGTAGAACATGCGGAAGTGGCTGCCCAGTGTCACGACGTTCTCGTCGTCCATGACGTTCGTCCCTGGCAGCACCACGCCCGTTCCTGCTTTCGCTCGTTTCGAAAGTTCTTCCGCAAGCTTGTCACGGTGCTCAACGATAGTCAGCGCCAGCATGGATTGCTTAGCGATGACCAGCAGAGCCATCGCCTCCTGCTCCGTGGCCTTGGTCAATAGATCGTCGAAGCGCTGCGGCTGGTACTGCGTCTCGAGTTCGTGCTCACCCTTGGCCTCGTCCCTGGCCACTGCCAGTAGTGGACACTTCCCTTCCAGCCCCATGGCCACGTACAGTGGCGCGTAGCAATCAGCTACACTCTTGATGATGGCTGCATAGAGCTTCTGTGTGGCCAGTGTCTGCATCCAGAGCTTCTTCTTCTCCATGCCGCGTTGGAACTGTTCTTTGAGGGCGCGTGCGCGCTCGTCTTCCGCGTCCTCGAGCTCTGTCTCGTGTCCGTACAGGTGGTCGGGGCCTTCGTCATCCTCCAGGTCCTCGTGGCCCTCAAAGGCGGCGGCGATGGCGAAGGACGGCGTCTTCTTGAGCTGTTCCTTGCCGTTCTGGGGAACGAACGAAGAGTTCCGGTGTGGAATTTGCGGGTCGATGACGCTCCAGGGAGCGGACAAGAAGGAGGGCGCAGTGGAGGCGGCCGACGGGCGTCGTAGCGCCCGCGCCAGCAGCATCAAGCTGCGTGGGCGAGGCTTGAGCATCATCCCAAAAGGTAAGTTGGCTATTTGCCCCATAGCCCCTCATTTTGACGCTTTGTGATTGGTGGGAAATAAAAATGTAGCCATCTCTAATTGAAGCTGCATTTTTGTTGATTGTCCTGGCGACAGCGCGTAGGTCTCTTTTGTTTGCCTAAGTGAACTCCAGGCCCTCATAGACATGTCGGAGACCACGATGGTGTTTACACATCGTGCAGGTCACCATCGTCACCCGCGACTCTCCATTGGTGATGCTTAGCATCACCGACTTCGACTTGTGCAAGACAGAGACAAGATCGGATTGGCTTGTGGTAGTGGAGTTTCCACTGGAGACGGTGAACCTCATTCAACGCAGTGCTAGTGTTCATTGTCACCTGTCGGTCCTGTCTCCTGAGAGTCTGCTGGCGGCGATCAAGAAACAACCGCTCTCTACTTCACTGCATGCGTTGCTGGTGACCATGGATCTCCCTTTATCATCGCATGAAATGCCATGGAAGCTTCTCCTGTATTTGTAAATCCAGCGAAAGTTCCACAGTAGTGTGCTGACACGAAAAGCCCATTTGTTCCAAACGATTTTTGACCGAGATGAACAACGTACTCACGTTAGACTCGCTTGTAAATCATCGAGACTACGGCGATTCTAGGTATACTTTTGCCATCAGTCAGGAATGTCGTTCGGAGAATCTCGTCTCTAAAGTTGACGATGGCTAAACCCCTTGCGATGGTTCTTTCGCTCAAGCTTGCCCAACGAGATCCCCCAATCGCTCTCTTTCCAAGGAGCACTTGATGGACCACGAATGTGCGCGGCACGTCGCGATGCCCATGAAGCTCCTCGAACGTGACCAACAGCGGCTCGACACGCACTTCCCATTTAGAAACGGGAATTTTAAGATCAAAATCGATAAATTGAATCAATGTAGTCAAAACAGCTCCCACGACTACGAATATTCGAGACGGCAAATCCCAGTTCAAGCCGTGCACTTCTTCTGGCCAAGACGCCTCACACGGCACCACAAAACTGTTCGGTACTGCGGAATGTCCCTGTACCTTGTAAAATGCTGTCAGTGCTGGTAAAATACGTTCCTCCCAATCTACCGCTAATGAGTCCCACACAAACCCCAACTCCATCAATCGAGGCCCGTCCCGGGAAATTTGATCGAGTAGTAATTCCTACTACTACGGATGCCTGCGGCAATAAATCCGAGCTTCAGGCCCCATGTTTGCTTGGGCCACTTTTCATCCGATGGTACCTCAAATTTACCTGGCACACCCGGCAATGCCCTCTCTCTTGATAGAACACCTCTAGCGCCGGCAAAATACGCTCAGTCCACTCGTTCTCAGAGTGGTTCCACACGAACCTCAACTCGTCCAGTTCACTTTTATCACGAGCCACGCCAAGAGTATTGCAGTGAAGTTTACTGACAGCATTTCCCAAACGCATTTCCCACGCCGCTTTTGGCCACGGTAGACTGATTTTTAACTCAACGACGCCTTATACTAATGGAACGTATGGGTCTGCTTTAATAACATTAAATAATGGCAATATGTACATTAAATGCTCTAACTCATTCAATGATGGTAGCACTAACTACGACATGCCAATTTTCTGTGAATCTTCTAATGCTTCTTCGCCTATTAATTTTGGTATACAATTACATGATGGAGCTAGTTCTACTAGTACCAACGGAGCGTATTTTGGTACGGGACCATGTAATCTTTGGGCACATCGCAATGACCAAACTCCTGTCGATATACCCTCAAGGCAGGCACCAGCTTCTCTTGCCAGTCCCGGTCGGATAATTTCGAGTCGTGGCAGAAATTCAGTCGGTCTAAACTCGTCCAAAACTTCCTTGCAAAGTATCCTCGACTGCGTATGGCTGCAGCCTTGTCGCCAAGGCGCTGTCCCTACAAATGATGTGGCCATTCCAGATCTCCCTCCTGTATACGGAAAGGCTTGGGTACGTCTGTATGTCCATTCAACTCGTAAAACCGACGAAGAGCTGGTAGAACGAAGTGGTCCCATCTGTATTGGTTGTTGTCCCAAGCGAACGGCATCTCGTCCAGCTCTTTCCGCTGCATCGAATCAATCTGGTTTCCTCCCGCTCTCCATTGTTTCCGCAGCCACGCAGCATGCGTACCCAGGGGATATCCCCACGTCTCTTTAGGCCACAACTCATCGCCATCGGGAACTCGGAAAGGGACAGGCACAATCAGGTGCTTCTTAAGCTTCAAGAACGAGCGGAACGCCGGTGCCACCTTGCGCTGCCGTTGATCCGCTGAGCTGTAGACCAGGGCGCGGGTGGCCACCGCCCCCAGCCTTGGTCTCCGTCGTTCCAGCAGTCTCAGCATTAACAATTTGATGTTTGATGTGCTTGATTGGGTTAGTGTGTTTTGAATGATTCTTCCTTATTTGTGTGCACCACAGAATATGCGTTTAGCAGAGATTTTTGGCCACACACTGACAGCCCCCGTCATCGTTGAGCTTGATGCTGGCGGAGGTGGCGTGCCGGCGCTCGCCGTGGCTGCGCTCGCTAGCGACGGCTCGGCGTCTGTCGTGTCCGCTGCAGGTGCAAGCGACTGCGCGGCCTCGCGAGGAGGACGGCGAGGAGGAGGCGAAAGCGGACAAGCGGCGTGGGGGGAGAAGATCGTCCGGCGCTGAGCCTCAGGGGCTCAACTTTCACCTGCAGCTGCACGCAGGTGGAAGCAGCAACGCGTCGGCTGCTGCTAGCATTAAAAGCCGCGCAACAGAGCGACTGGGAGAGCAGAAACAGCAGATTAAGGAGGAGCAGGTGACGCTGAAGGCGGACGCAGACGCTGGTGACTTCCCCTCGCTCATTGCCAATGGGTCTCCGGCCCAAAAAGACTTAGACGAAGCCAGAGCAAGTTTGCATAAGCTGGCGAGGGATTTGGCAGACCCACGCGCGGCGGTGACCAGAGAGACAGGATTCCAGCGAGCCAGGAGGCAGCTCAAAGCAGCCACGGGCAAGCTGGACCGCATGCTGTACGCTATGCGACAACGGCGGGACTATGCGCAGGTGGAGGCGGTGGCGTTTGTGTGGGAGGAAGAGTTCCCGCACTTTGCAGGCCAACGTAAACACTGGACCGTCATCTGCGAGCATTATGCTTGGGCACTTAACAGCCAGCAGCGGTTCCAAGACGTCGTGGACAAATTCTCCAACTGCTTTCACGAACAGGAAAGCCAGAGAAATAGCGTGGAGGGCGTCAGTCTGTTGACACCACGACTGGCTCAGTCGATTTTTGTGGCACTTGGACATCTGCGCGATGCTGCGGAAGCACTGCAATTGCTGAATACGATGGAGCGCCACGGCGTTCATGTGACGAAAGTATCCTACTTCCACGTGCTGAACGCTCTGCTGAACGATCAGACGTTTACTGAGTTTGAAACTGTGATGCAGATCTGCGAGGAGATAGTTTCTAAACTTCCAGGAGAGATTGTGCCGCTGTCACTGTTGCCGATGGTTATGATGACTGCAGCAGCTTGTGGCGAATCAAAGCGTGCGATGAACTTTTACAGCCACCCGCCGGACATTCCCATGTCAGTCTTCACGGAATTTCGTTTTGAAATCTGCTTGCAGCAGTTGAATCATTTGGGAGAAGACGCGATGTTGATGGTAATGTACCGTGATCTGATGGTATCAACTGCAGCAAGTCGCGATCTCAAGGAACGAGTATCCAAGTATCTCTTCCGGAAAAGAGTTGCGCTTACTACGACTGACACGCGCGACGAACGCCTTGGCGTGGCATGTGAAATTTTGGAGATTATGAACGAGCACAAAATTCCTATTAGTCATCATGCCATCTATCCGTTATTGCGCGCGTTGTTGCTCGAACCGCTGCCTGTGGATAGCATTGATGACGGTGACAACAACCAACAAGACGAGCCAGCTCAAATTCGGGTGGAGTCTGCGGAAGATCTACACAATTTTTTCTCGCAGTTCCCGCACTCGCTGGGGTGGAATGTGTTTACTTTATGTGAAGCTATTGTTGCTGGTGTTCGCGCTCATCGTGTGGATTTGGTCGATGACCTCTTTGTGTACGCGTTGGATACTGGCATGCCGATCAAGTACGCAGCGTTGGAGCAGGTGGTTGTTTACTACTACCGGCTAGGTCTCATTAATGACCTTGAGCGAGTATCCGACATGGTACGGGCACTGCGTCTAAACAATCACATTCCCCTCGGTATCGCAGTGACAGAAATCGGAATGGCAGCGAACTGGCGCCTAAACCGATATGAAGAGGTTGTCATACTCTTTGAAGATTTTTCGTCCCTGGACGGTGAGCGAAAACGAATTTTAGATCGCCGGTTCATGCTCAAGACGGTGCTTGATGCGTACAAACATTTGGGGCGCGGTGACGAAGCTATGGCGATTCAAGAGTTGCTACGTCAAACCCACAGTACTCTATTAGATGGAAGTGAGAGTATTGAAGAGGAGGAAGCCATGGAAACGAACCGGCTGGATGAAGAGAGCGCAGACGAGAACGAACTGGTGGATGATAGCAATAGCGACGAGGTTGGCGAGCAGGAGCGGTTGTCTCTGCATCGTTTTAACCGCTAGAGAGTTCAGTTGTAGTCGATACTTGCAAGTCCTCCGATGGGAAACAATAAACATCAAACAGTTGGTGAGGACCTTCAATGCGGAGCTACGTCGTAGATTCTTGTACTTGAAGGCACGGCTATTTTGAATTATCGATTGATGATGGAGCGAGGATGATCAAATATAGGAGCGCTGCATCTCACTCTCGAAATGAGGCTTTGTTAGCTTTAAATCCACACGGATGTCTTCGGAAGAAGAGCTGCTGCCAGCGCCGACGGAGGCGCTCGCCGCCTTTGAGCCGTTCGTGCAATGGCTGCTCTCGGCTTCAATGGACGACTTGACTTCTCTGCCTGAAGAAGTTTTCTCGAGTTTCGTAGCTGCAAGTCAAGAGGATGATGGAAATGAAGACGTACTGAAAGCTAAGAGCTCTGACTCGACAATGAAAGAGGAGCGACCACCGTTTGAGAATGCCTGCAAAGCGCGACTCGCACTGGCTGAAGCTGAAGGGGAGCTGGAAGCAGCATGGGATCAATTGTCCTGTGCTCGAAGAGAGTGGGGAACTCTGGACGAGAAGCTTCTAACTTTGCAGAGCGAACGAGTCGAGAACCGGGAGCACATTGCGCTCCTGGAGCGACGAATCATCAAGCTACTTCAGGACCGCGACCTGGCCATCGCAGAGACATACACCACGGAAAAACAGATTCAAGACGCCGAGTTTTTCAAGGCAAAGCAGCAGCGACGGCGACAACAACAGGAAGAAGAGCAAAGGAAGGCGCGTGTTCCCTCTGCTCTGCGCAAACTGCTGCTGCGTCGAGGCAGTGACGAGAGCGGCAACAGCAGCGGCGGCGAGTCCCCCACGGCATCTGCAACACCGAAATACACTGAAAAGGACGTACAGCGACTACACAAGGAACTGGCGGACTCGAAAGTGGCGGCTGCGGTAGCTAAAGCGGAGCGAGACGATCGACGGCACGCCACGCGTCGGGCGGAGCGTCGGTGCGTCGAGTTGAAGCTGGCGCTGGCCCAAGCCCGCACAGAAGAAGACGACCTGCAAGTATCTTTGCAGCAATTGACCCGCGCTCGTCGCAACTCCGTAGACCACTTGCAGCAGATATCGCTCTTCTCGGCGGCCGCACTGCCGCTGCAGCCTCCGCCGGCGCCGACATCGGGGCTGCGGGCGAGCACAGGGTAGCAGCTCGCGACGCTTCGCTATAAATTTAGACAATAAACTGCATGTACTCGGACCAGTGACAGGCTTGCAAGGATACACATTCATAAAGGTATTAGTGTGGCATACAAAATACCCTGTTAAAACGTATATCCTACGATAACAGCCTAGGCTCGGAGTGGTTTCTCTGAAAGTTTTACGCATTTCACTATCAAAACGTCGAAATGGAGGAGCCCAAGCAAGAGGCCAAGCCCGTTCACTTCGATGAGGAGTCGGACGAGGAGCAGCAGAACCCCGGCGCCTTCATGTGGATAGAGGGAGACTCGCTGGCGCCACCTTGCCAAAGTGACCGCGACATTGTGTCCGAGATCGTGGAAATCGCGCGCGTGACTCCCGACGACGTACGTCCAGTGAACTGCAAGTAGTCTCAACGCACGAGGAATGTCCGTCCACTCACTCCAATGCTCCGTTATCGTCTCTGTAGGTTCTGTTCGACTTGGGCTGCGGTGACGGACGTATCTGCATTGAGGCTGCCAAGCGCTACGGCGCGCGCGCTCGTGGCGTGGAGATCGAGGAGTTCCTGATCAAGCGCTTCCACGAGCTGATCGCCGCTAACAACCTGGAGAAGCTCGTGAGCGTCTCGCACGGCGACCTGCTGGAGGAGGATCTCTCGGAGGCCACGGTCATCGTCACGTACCTGCTGCCGGACGCGCTGGACCAGCTGACGCCTAAGTTCACCAAGCTGCTGAGCCAGACCGACAAGGACGTTCGCATCATCTGCAACACGTGGGGCATCCGCGGCCTCACCCCCGACGAACGCCACGACGCTGGACCCTACGACAATGTGCCATTGTTCGTGTATAGAAGTCGCGGCCGGTCGAAGGAGCAAGATCAAGTGGAAATGGAGGACGAGCCTAAGCAGACATAGGTAGAGAGACACTAGAATGATGCAGCACACATAGACACACAAAGCTAAACCGACAGGCAACCAGAGGTCAGCACTAATAGAATAGACTCGACTTTAGACTGTACGTCAGCAACTGGGCGCTCGCTCGCTTATTGGTCTCGACGTTACTCCTGTCTGTGTGTTGTCTGGCTGTCGTACTGCTGGTGCTGGTCGTCTATCACTAGGTCTTCATACGGCACTGCTGGTGCTGGTGCTGGTGCTACGGCTGCTCCGACGTCAAGGACCCGCTCAGGCGCTGCCAGACTTGTTGAGGCGGTGCACCACGAACATGCTCGTGTCCAGGTAGGCGAGTGTCACGTTCTTGATGCAGTCCTTCTCCTTGGACGAGAGTTCCGAGTCGGGCTTGCTGGCGCTACACTTGTCCCAGGCCAGCGCCGTGATCTTGGAGACGGCCTGCTGGATCAACGCGCGCTGCTGCTCCTCTAGGATGAGCTGTTGCATCTCGGCGGCGCCCGTGGACGCGCCGCCACCCAGGGACGACGAGGACGGCGAGTCGAAAGACGACGACACCGCTGGCGCGCTGTAGTCGTACGTCGGCTCCTCATACGAGTACGACTCCGATGAGGAGGCCGTGGGCTCTGGCTCCTTGCTCTTGCCGAATCCGAAGAAGGACATGCTGCTGCTGCTGATCCCTCGCGTCGCTGGTCTCCGTCAATGAAAATGCCGAGGGCAGAAATTACATCGGTGGCCGCGGTGGCCCCTACAAACTCCAACAATAAAATGTGAGAAACCTGTGAATTCACGTCCCGCTATGTGCGCCGAGCACTGTTTCCGACGTCATATTTTTAAGTGGGCCTTGTATACTGTCCATCATTTTTGTGGCGAGTACTTTTTTATAAAAGAAAAGAGCGAACCCTTCGATGAAAATTACCTCCTGTTTGTCATTCAGTTGGCTCTGGCCGCACCGTTTACTCTGCACCAGTATGCTGGGAGGACGCTTGAGCCGGCTGAACAGCCTACCACAAAATTCGTTTTGATAGAGCCCCAGTGGCAACTTATAAGTCGGGAGATCCTCTGCCCCTACCTCTTCTACGTGTTGGAGCAAATGAACGTGGCATTCACTGTGCGCTTGTCAGTGGAAGACGCATCGGTGATGTTCACAGCGGTCGAGGACTCCTCGTGCTCTTGGAACGAGCACTTTTTCTACTTGATTGCGCTGATGGGAGCGACGGGTGCATCGCCAGCAATGGTCCTCAAAACCATTGCTCGCCATGCTTCTCCACGTTTCAGCCCCACGCTGCATGGCAGGTACGATGTACACGGCAGGACGTAATGCTACATGGGCAGGAGCTGGTATTGTTCGCTCAACGGTTCGACACTACGGCGATTGACCGCACGGTAGCGGGAAAGGACGTCGTGAGCGCTGTAACTGACACGCGGTGTTGCTACAACTGCGACAAGGTTGGGTACATTCCGCGATCTTGTTCGGAGTTTAAGCGTGCGAAAGGCGCTAAGTCTATTCTGGAGGAAATCAAGGAATGGACTGGGATCCGGCTGCAGTTGACCCCGTCGGCAAGGACCACAGCCGGATCGTAGATAGTGGTGCCAGCCGGCACCTCGTCAACGATGAAATGTACTACGCGACGTGACGGAGTTTGTGGGGTACGACGGGTTGACGCTGCCGGACGGAAATTCTCTGGCAGTGACGAAGTAGAGATTAGCGATCCTCCGAGATGAGGTGGACGGTTTTGAGACTACCATAACTGTAAAAGACGTCTTCGCACCTCTACCCGGGCGTTCTCACCACTACCACACTGCGATCGTTTCTTCTTCGTTTGTTTCCCTTCAGCACGGATGACGCAGCTTCCTAGTGCGAACCGTGATGCAGATGCCAGACTCAAGATCACGCGCAATGTGTTCGATAGTGTCCAGCACAAGATGCCCGAATCGGTCGTGAAAACGCATCAATGTGCCCTTTGCATGTCGGTCTCGAATGATTCTGTCTCTTGCGCGCCCAGCACAAGTTCGGAGAGCTTCGAAGGAATTAGAGCAATAGCTTTGAGGCTCACTGCAAGAACGTTACTCTCTAACGTGACGTGGAAGACGACTTGTTGGTGGCAGCTCGTGATGGTTATCCTCCCGTCGACCTCTCTGAGAGTACAGTCTTTCTTTGCCAATTTGTCGAGCGAGAATAAATTGCGGGCCAGCATCACGTGGGAGGGGTTACCTGCAGCGACTTGAAGGGTCCCGTGACCCCGTGGGATCGCAGCGGGAGCCGCTATCTCGTAAATTTGTCGACCGTCGGAGCGAATATTACCTTGTGTTCGCAGCAAGGGTCAAGGACAAAGCTGCCAAGAAGTCCCGCGATTTCCTGGTCTTTTTCGAGAAGACATTTGCGTGCAAGGTGCATGTCCTGCACAACTGACGGCGACGATGAGTACAGAAACGTCGATTTGCTTTGAAAGAACCAGGGTATCGCTTGCCAGATGAGCGAAGCCTCGAATCAAACCTCAAATGGAAAGGCTGAACGCATGCACCGGATTATCTTCAACATGGTGCGCTGTATGATATTGATTCTGAAATGGCATCAAGCTTCTGGAGGGATGTGCGGCCGAGTACGCAGCGTACATCTTGAACCGCAGCCCGTCCAGGGCAAATGAGGGACGACGGTCAGGTTCTCACTAGAAAAGTGCCAGGTCTTCGCGGCGTACTTGCGTTTGGTGCCATCTGCACGGCCAAGAAGAAGAATTAGCGGAAGCGATGTCGTCGAGCAAATGTTGGTAAGGACGACCACACCAACGAGTACCGAGTCTATCTCCCCTCTGACCGAGTCGTTGTCGTTACACATCACGTCAATAATGTGGGGATGCCACAAGGCAACTTAATCCGCGCCGCAGATGCTGTTGACACGCCGGCCCCAGCCATGTATCAACCGAAGAACACGGCGCCTTCACCAACCTCAACCAAGTAGCCAGCCATGCGCAGATCCCGTCGTCTGCGCTGGAAACCCCGGAAGCAGCTCGAAGCTGGTGAACAACGTGATGCGGCTAAAGGAGGAGGTCGGAGCGATTGCCAACGTGGTGTGGCGGAAGGACGAAAGTTGCACGACAAGATAGCGCAGACTCCATTAAGCACGGGATCGACCACCCTTGTCGTGTTTGGGGTTTTGCCAGACCCCAAAATCACCGTGAAGCGTATCGCGCGCCTGCTGCGGGATGGACAGTCGTCGAACAAGAATAATTGGCTGCACTGGTCGCCAACGCGACGTGGACGCTGGTAAGCGCGAGAACACGACGAAATTGCACTCGAAATGGGTGTACAAGAAGAAGCGGTATGCCAGCGGAGCAATCAAACGGTACAAAGCCCTCCTGATGGCGTGCGGCAACGCACAAGTGCTGGGTTTCAACTATACGCTAACATTTGCGGCTGTACTGGAGATTACCAGCTGGAAAATCATTTGGCTTTGGCTCGCATCTGGTGCATTCCTGCTCGTCATGGTGACGTGCCGAGCGCGTGCGTCAAGCCAAATGACGGAAGAGTGACTTGAGATTGTACGTCACATTCTGGACGTATTCGTGGTGAGCGAGCAGATGCTTCATGGTTTATGTGCGGATGATCCACGTCAGATGGAGCTTCGGCTTGAACGGAGCCTGTACGGGTTCAAGCAGGCCGGACTACTGTGGAACAAGGTACAGCATCACCCTTTGATTAAACTTGCAGTGCATCACCGCCAGGTGCCTCTACTTCAAGTCCGATGCTGAGGGGACCATAGTTGTGGGGACGTACGCCGACGATTTGCTCGTCACTGCAACGTCAATCGAGCGGGTAGATAGTTTCTTTGAATATATGCAAGAGTTCTCACTGAAGGACCTCGGACCAGGAGGTGGCCATCGATGTTCTTCTTGCTCGACACGGTCTGCAAAAATGCGTATTTGTGCGCTGCCCCATCAGATAAAGTGAATTTGTCGACGCCTACCGTGAAAATGTTTCAATCGCTAGTTGGAAGTTTGCTCTGGGTGGCGAGATCCACTCGACCTGTATTGGAAGGACTTGATGCAGAGGAAGTTGTCGGTGGACGAACGCGAAGCTGGTAGCGGTAGGACGAGTAGTGTAGGAGACTTGTGAGGTCCGAGGAAAGTTGGAAAGTGGGCTAGTCTAAAACTCAAACGAACTACAGACTTCAAGCTGCTTCCCTCCTCACGTAGTCACGGTTCCTGATGTACAGCCATGGTGTCCCACAATTGGTTGCCGCGCCGTCGGCAACTCGCATCTTCAAGATGGCTTTAGATGATGCCTGACGTCAACCTGCGACTGCCTGCACCGCCAGTACTGGCCATGCACCATCGTCAACAATGCGCGCCTTAGTCACTTGCCATTGTGACTAGTTCCGTCCGTCGCCTGAGAGCCCAGGACTCTCACTCGACGAACACCAAGGTCGCCACGGAAGTGCTGGAACGTGACTGGTCCAAGTGACTTTGTGAAATGGTCAGCGATCACCTCGCTAGTCGGGCATACTGGACTCGAAGTCGTGCAGCGCCACCTTCTCGTGCAGCCAATGGTACTTAGTGTTGATGTGGTGTGGGCGTTGCGTCGTGGCTTTACTCTCCTGTGAGAGCAACACGTTAGTCTGGGAGCCAATCGTAGAGGAGGAGCAAGAATAGGATTCAGGATGAGATTAGGCTAAACATAAATCAGAGTCGAATGTGCCTTGAAATACGCAAGTGGTTTGGTCGTAGCGGGAAGTACATTGGACCATACAAGAACCAAGTATAACCAAAAGCTCAAGTGGTGGTCGTCGGAGTTATCTACTTGGCCGCTACCTACCGTTGCTCTTGCCCAAGATCCCGCTATAGGAAGCGGCAAGTATGAACGGAAAGGAAAAGCAACACACCCAGCAAGGCCCCCACGGCGGGTCGTGTGAAGACCACCACGACCGCCCAGACCCGAGCCTACAAGGCAAGGACCCCCAACAAACCAGATCCTGTGTGAAAATTTCCGCGCAGGATCAAACCTCCCAAGTCCCGCCAGGACATTCCAAGCTCACCCCAAGCGCGTCGTCGTGTCATCGAGAGAGCGGCACGTGCCAGGCGACGGGTAAACAAAGTGAACAGCAGCAAACCCCACGGCGATCAAAGTACCTCCTTCGTGAGTCGGTGTCTGGGCACAGTGAGCGAGTGAACGAATTTTGAAGAATCCTGTTTCACCACAGCGGATTACCTCGCTATGGGAGCCGGTGTCCAGGAGATAATCGGGCTCAATATGATACTGAAGGACTTGGGCGTGGCAATGAACGAGATTCTCGTGATGGAAGACAATCAAGGTGCTCAACACCTGGCCCCTCACATTCACTTGCAAACTGTTCTCGCGTCATGTCGATACCACACGTATGCTAGATCATAGGTACTGGATCCGGGATCCCCGATACTGTATCCATGTCACTCTTCGGATCAGTGACCACCTGATCCGCCATCAGAATTAGTGACACTTTCCTGCATTAGTGACGACGGAATCCTGCTCCTTGCAGCCATTCTTGGAAACTGCTTTGCCACAGCCGCCCCCGACGAGTGGATGCTGCCGCACAACGGCTGATCCGCACGTCGTTTCTTCTTGCACAGCTTTCTTGTAGTTCGATCCTCGACCTTCGTTCTTGTCTTCGTTCCTTGATACTCGATCTTGACTTTGATCCTCGACGTTCACCTTTGTAGCTTGATCTCTATGACACCGGTCTGTCTTGTATACCGTACAACCCAATTGCACTAAGCCCTACAGCCTCCTTGCGGCCTCCTCTCCTGCTTCATCCGACACGTCGGCCAACTCAGTTTACGGATACATCTCCTCCTGATCGGCAGCCGCCCTGTCAACTCTTCGTCAATCACCCTACAGCAGCGGACTAGTGCGTTGTCGTAACTCCATCGTGTTCACCTTCCTCGTGAGATTGAATCACATTGAACTGGTTCCGGTCCGCTCAATCCCGTGAGAACTCGTGAATGAGCGCACCACTGTGTAAATCGGCTTCATCGATCCAAGTTGGTTCTTCTTAACCACGCCAGTGAACCAGGAATTCCCGCAACGTTCTGCCATATCGTGGCCATCAACCCCTCCGCATGTCTTCTATTCTCTCTACTTCATATTCATCGTCAGCCAGATTGTGGACCCAGCTGTCTTCGGGAAGCAAAGCCTCATCAAAATCTAAACGGTCGGCTTCATCCACAGTTAACCGCACCTGCAGCCGATCCGAAGGCGCGACTTTGTAGTCTGGTCGCAAAGCTATTGCGATCGGCTCTGATCCGTGAGACACCTTGATAGAGACCTTGAAGGGTTGCGACGAGGCTGATCCTTGGCGAAACCAGTGCCGTTCGGTAAACAAAGAGTATCCTGCGTACCGTATTCCTCGGCTTCGTGAAATATCTTCCACCGCGCGTCCGAGCGCAGCACGTCTCTTCAAACTTTAGTCAATAGCGCAGAGTAACTCTTACGTGCTCCCCACATTCATTTTCATCTGTCTCCATGCATAACATTTGTCGATCGCATGAGTCATTGACTGTCTGCCCGATCTGTGTTAACCACGTGTTCCTCTGCTGCATGTTTCAGCTACACCTGTCTGACCAGTCACTTCGATCTTGATGCTCGAGTCCAATTCCACTCTAGCACTTTAGATGCAAAATTATGGCTCCTTGGGCATGTGGCATCGCATTGCGGCCCACTAACGCATACACGCCGGAGGGAAACTGCCTGGTTGAGAAGCAGAACGGCAATTTGATGAACAAAGTACTTGCCTTTCGCGAGGGTACAATCGCTTTGGGGGGAAATCCTGATACATGTTGTTGAGGCTGACAACATGAGCTCAACTAACGCTGTACCAGCATGTCTCCGTACGAGAAACTCACGTGGATGAAGCCAGACGTTGGCAACTTACACGTGTGTGGGTGTGTCGCTTTCGCTGACGTCCCGAAGAAGAAACGGCAAGCAAGCTGAGCCCGAAGGTAGTTCCAACTTTGTTTCTTGGATAATAGGACTGCTGGATCTGCGTGCTGGTGATTTGATCGAGCGACGCGATATCTATTTTCGTGAGGATATTTCTGTGGACTGCACGCACGTGGAGAATCTGTTGACACGACGCTACAATGGAAGCCGAGCTGTTCTTCCTGACATTGTTCCTTTCGTTCGACTACCTGTGAATGCTGTTCTCGATACTGTACATGTTCCCGACAAGACCTCGGAGGACGAGATTTGGTCTGGAGACGAAGCCATGCGCTCAGATGGTGGTAAGGCGATACCCAAGAAACGACGACGTCGATCTTCTAGCAACAACAGCAGTGATGAATGGGGGGGCGTTCCTTTCGGTGGGAGGTTGTCGAATGTTGCTGGCAATGGCAGCTCGGGTGCAAGACCATCTGCAAGTTCTGCGGACAGTCCTTCTATAAGTTCATCATCAGAGTCTCCATCTAGAACCGATAATGGCGATTCTAATGGGAGTGGGTCAATGGGCTCATCAAGTGGCAGTTCTAGTGGGAGTGGATCGACGAGTTGAAGTGCTAGTAGTACAAGTGAATCGTCATTGCTCTTGACTCCAACTGGTGGAAGTGTTCGTAGCTCAAGTGGATCGTCATTACTCTCGCTTCCTAGCAGTACTAATGGCAAACAGCAGATCTCTCACAACTGGTATAACCAGCACTTCTCACGCAAATCGTACACCATCTACAGCTACCACTACATTACGCCGATCAACTCGACAGCGCCAAAACCCTACGCGCTTGGATCCATCGTGGCGGATGACGTGCACTCTGCTGTCGTGCATGATTTTTGGGATCGTTAGTGAACTGTTAAATCCGACAGTAGTACGGCAGGCACTTGCGTCGGAGCACGTACCACAGTGGCGTGAAGCAATTGATGTGGAGTACGATACTTTGATGAGAAACATAATATGGGAGTTCGTACCTCGGTCGAAGTCAACAAAGCAGAAGCGTGTGAATATTCTCACCTCGGTCTAGGTTCTAGTCGTCAAACGAAACGAGAAAGGAGAGATCAACAGGTTGAAAGCACGACTAGCCATATGTGGTTTTCTTCAAAAGGTTCAGGGTCGATTATCTGCAGACATACTCTCCTGTGGTACGCATTGAATATGTCAGATTGGTCATGATTATTGCGCTGATGCCAGGGCTGGACCGCAGACACGTAGATTTCGTGGCGGCATTCATAAATGGAGAACTCATGGACGTTGACATATTTATGGAGCAGTCCGAGTGCTATCTCAATGGTACCGACCGTGTTTGCCGATTGCAAATAGGTCTTCATAGCCTTAAGCAAGCTTCTCGGGTTTGAAACGACATCCTGCATTCGTATCTGATGCAGCTCAAGTTTCAGTAGTATGTGTTTGATTATGGCGTCTACTATCAAGAAGGCGCTAACGGCATGATTTACCTTACTGTGTACGTTGATGGCATCGTTATTGCTGCTCTCCCATCGGGCATTGATAGTATGGTTCGCAATTTGAGCGCCAAGTTCGAGGTAAAAGATCTGAGCGTGTCAAGCACTTGCTTGGTGTGGAGATCAATGCTGAACCCGGTGTGATATTGTGTATGCCACAAACGGCTTCTGTTGAGAGATGGCAGCGAGGTTTCGGATGGACAAGGCAAAAACCGGGTGATCGCCGCAGATGCACAACGAGCGCGTGCCTGCGATCGAAAAGAACAAGTCCAGAATCAACGACGAATCGCTGCCATACAGAGAGATGATTGGGTCTCTCCAGTACGTGGTGGTCTGCACTCGACTCGATATGGCCAACGTAGTTCAGTGTTTGGGAAAGTACAATGGTTCTTTCACACGTGAGAATTACACTAAGGCAAACTGTGCGATTCGATACTTGATTGGTTCCAAGCATCTCGGGCTAGTGGATTGTCCGATCAAGGCATTGCCGTTGCTAACGCTAACTGCATTCTCGGATGCGGATCATGCGATGAGCAAGGATACAAGTCGGTTCGACTGGATTTGTTTTGCAGTTGAATGTCTTCACGTGGATGTGGAAAAGTAACAGCAGGGTCGTGTTACGACGAACATGTGCGCGTCGGAACTGGTGGCAGCTTCCGACTGCGTGGATAGCTTGGTGTGGGTGCAGCAACTCTTGGACGAGCTAGACCTTAATCGGGGGTCCATGATCTAATGCGATAATCGGAGCACTATTCAAGTCATTGCGAACTGCGGTAACAACAAGAAGGTCCAGTGCTTTGCGAAATAAGCTAGGATGATTGTTGAATCGTGGATGATGGTGCATTGATTGTAAACTATGTCACGCCTACTGAAATTGTGGCAGACATCTTCACTAAGGCTCTTACACAACAACGTTTTGAGTATTTCCTGGATAAACTTAGTGTGTAGAACGTGCTCACAGAGTGGGAGACACGCGGGGGGTTGGAATATTCTGATGAGGAGAACTAATTGTCTTCAAACGTGGGGTTTGAGAGTGATATGCTGCAGAAGCAGCAGGAGGGCTAGAAGCAGGAAGTTTGCGTGTCGGTCCTGGAGATTGGAATAATATGAGGGCTAGCATGGTCATGTGTGTGCTATGTGGACAATGTACTGTCGTGGTGGCGGCTTCAGACGCGGTTACAGCTCGAGCGTCACGGTAACATGCGGGCTACAGGGACTGGTTCGTCTTTGAGGATGCTTGTGTGGTGATGGTCATTAAGGTGGTCTCAGCAGAGCGTCCACGATAGCATGGTGGGAAGGACAAAGGGTGTCTTAACGAGGCTATCACGTGCGGTAGCGAAGGATTGTATCGCCGATGAACATATCATGGTGGTGAACCTGGAATTGGTTTTGCACATTTGTATTTGTTGTTTATTGTACCAGCAGTGCGGCGCGAAGTGGGAGTACGAGAACTCAGCTCGGGATCAAGCCTGGAAACAACACGGAACGATCCCGGAAGAGCTGAGTCTGGCGGTCACTTTCACTGCGCCAACAAGGAGGAGATGAGGCCTGTCTAGAATGTGTTTTGGTTGGACTGAACCAGTGCAGTCGAGCAACACGGCTGAGACGCCGTGTGCTTTCTGATCGATGGAACGCTGGCTCACCCGGACGTTGGATACCAAACTGGTGGCTGCAGCAGATTCATGCAGAAGCAACCAGTACGATTAGTCCACGAAGTTTTCGTTGCCCAACGTTTTCCTTCGGAGTTCGCAGTCACAGCAACTCAAATACATCGATCGCCTCTCGTGATCACTTCGCAATTCGCTTATCCTCGATCAAGCCTCAATTTCGCTCAACTACTTATCCTCGACTACTTTAATTCCCTAAGTGCTCAAGATCTGACAAGGAAACGCTCTTACACTTGAGCTTTTGGATTGACTTGGTTCTTGTATGGGCAATTTCCTTCTTCGTACAGGTCATGGGGGAACAAGATCAGTCCATTCAATGTTAGGCCTCGGACTCGATGAGTCAGGTCGATGGACATCGGCACGCGTAGGCAGCGCCGACCCGAGAGATGGGTCGTAAAGGCCAACTTTGGGTTGTGGAGTGGCGGGTTGAAAAAGGCGAGTGTGACCAAAGGCGGCGGATGCCGGCCGTAGCGGGACACAAGTCAAAGACACTGTTTGGTCGAGCGACCCAGTTTGCTGCCCTGCTGTCACTGTGGCACCTGATAGTCAAACCGGCTCAAGGCACGAGACTGCGTCTTTGCACAACTCCTCAAGCAGGTCTAACGAGCTTTGTTGACCTCGACGATTCGTTGGCGCTGGTTACACCACCGGCCAAGGGGCCACCGACGGCTCTGATTGATCCGCATTTGCTGTATGCACGTCTACCGAGGTCTTACAACGGCATGGTGGTGTAGTGCGATGGCTCGTCCAAGACCGAGAAGTTCGGTGGCATGGCAGCTGCTCATAAATTTTGTGGGAATCACCGGAATGGACGATAGTGATCGCTGTGAGTGCTTACCTCGAGGCGGCCACGGCCAACCTCGCCGAGTATGCAGGGATGGACAGCGGTGTCCAAGCTGCGATGGAACACGACGCCGAGGATTGGTCATCGCTAGCAACTCGAGACTCGCAATGCAGCAGTCCCTAGGGGTGGCCGCATGTCGTAAGGAGTCATTGTTGACGCAACCGAACCGCCACCGAGAAGTCGCGGCTAAATTTCGGTCTGTGAAGTACCTTGACCTAGTACGAGAGTTCAATGCGGCTGTAGACCCACTGACAAGCGATTCTCTGGAGAGCAGGACGCTAAGTGTGGTGTCAACCGAGGCCGGGGATTCAGAATTGATCGAGTTGAACCACATCCAAGAAGTTATATTTGACATTTTCCAAGTATCTCGCGCTTCTCAGTAGCTGATATTCCATCCTTCACCGCGCAGCACCGTATTAAGGTTTGACCACCTCGATTCCTCGTCCTGGGCGGTAGCAATCCGCCGCGGACGCTCTCGCTGAATCACCCGAGGATCTACATCCTCGGACGTTGTAGATGCGGGTAGAGCTCCTTCTGGTGACAGCTGGTCTACATCCTCCATTATCACGTCGCTTTGCGCCTCGGTCCGCGCACCATTCGCTTCGTCTTGACGAGCTGCATCTTCCGGGCCAACTACCGAGGCTTCTTCAAAATCTCTGGTTTGCTTCTCCTTCGTTTCAGCTTGACGTCGGGTCGTTACCCTTACGTGTCCTGGCTCACAGTGTACGCCTCGCACAAAATCGAGAAAATTCTTGCGACGAGGTGCGTCGCGTCTCGCTTATACCTGTGCGACACTCACCAACGGTTCGTTCTCTTTTGTAGCTTCGGTGGTCGTAGTCTCGGCCAACGGCTCCGCCCGATTCATACTGAGCGAGGTCAACGTGCTCTATTATCTCGGAATGAACCCTCGGAGGAGCTCCCTGCAGCGAGAGGCTACGACGCTACGTCTAGTGGTACCCACAACAATGATTTAGAAAGTGCTACAGAGCTGCCACGACTCACTGGGAGGTGGCCACCACGATATTGTCCGAATCTACAATAGAGGTCAAGTTGGACTACTTTTGGGTCGGCTTGTATGCGGATGCCGAGCGGCATGCCAGGTCATGCCCCGACTGCAGTTCGAGCAAAAGCCGACCTCAGTACTGTGGTTATTTGCCTGGAAATGTGATGGCCGAGAGGCCGTTCTAAGTTGTTTCAATGGACTTCGTTACACCTCTGCCGAAGTCCCACCGAGGGAACACAACACTGTTACTCTTTCAGTGCGCGTTCACTGGGTACATGATGAGTAAGGCTATGGTCGACACCTCCGCACTCGGCGTGGCGATGGCTTTCAAAGGGTATGTCTACCGAAGGTTGGGGCGCCCACATTAAATTGGCATGACCGAGATCCTCGGTTCGTGAGCGAGGTTTTTCAGGTCTTTGCCGAGATGATGCAGGCACGATCCAGAGCGATTCTGAGCTATCGGCCGCAGGCTAATGTCCAGCAGGAAGGCTTGGTAGGCGGTAATGCTGTCAGCGCGTGTGTACGCCGAAGACCCGTTGCAGCAGGACTGGGACGTGATCGCCGAGAAGTTGATCTTCGCAATCAACAACTCCATCGACGCAACGAGGAAGGAGACTCCATTCTACCTCGTTCATGGGTGGGATGCACACGGTAAGTCGAGCTAACTAACGGGAGGGACAGGACACGCTCTGTTGTGGGGGATGCCTGTTGGTAGACTCGAGGGACATTGAATCGAGGGTTTATCTAGGTAAGGCCAAGAGGAGAGTGTGGCCGAGAGTTCGGAGCGACAAGAGCGTGTCGTTCGGTGTGTACTTGTGGGACCTAAGGGTTCTTACACGTAATCGACTTCCCGTCGAGGTTATAGGCTACCCGGAGCGATGCTCCGGGAGAGTACACAGGTCGGAGGGGGTAGTGAATGAGAAATGAAGTGTTAATTTATATTTTTAAAAAGCGATGTGATGACAATTGGCCTTCTATTTGATTTTTATGTTTCTTTTGTTATAAAAGCCTGATATTTTAATAAACACGACTGGATGTCGTTCGTGCATGTGGCCGGCTGGTGTTGTTCAGTTATCCTGACTTGAGACAGATCCGTGGAGAGGGTCTTTCACTGCTTCTGCTTGCTGTCTGAGATTGAATGGTCTGGTAGTATGTGTTTTCGAGACGGCGTCCATGTTTGCTTTCGCGAGTGTTCCCCATTGCATGTAGCAGTGGCTGCAATGGTGAAGCAAAATAAATATAAATGTGACTAATGTAATATCACCTATTCGTTTCCCGCTCTGGTAATTTAAACGTGAATTATGGTGCAGTGGTGGACAGCAGACTCTGCTTTTCAAGTCGCACTCGGCGAATTCTGAGCGCCGAATTATCCCTGACATTTTCAGTGTTTCAGATCAGTATGCATTAGTCATCTAACTTTGCATACCCGTGGTCATTAGAGATTGCAGCGGGTGTGCGGGAATGGAGAGCCAGGCCCGGGTTGGGATTTATGTGTGCGTGGGTGATCGTGACGACGTCACCTCGTTCGGGGCAGTTTGTAGTGCCATACCAGCCATCCCAGATGAGTGCTAGACATTGTGGAATGGAAACACGTTGGAGCACGTTAGATCACGAGACACGGTAGGAATACATCTTTGGCAGCTCTTGTGAGTAGGACTATATATATGTCTGCTGAGCTTCATGACTCATAGACCACACTTCGTTACATAAATGTTGAGGGATGCCGAAAATAAATTGGTCTGGCAATAAGTGCAAATAAGTTATGTCAAATATGTTTTTGTTGTCATTTTCTAACACTCAGATCAATTATGTATTGCTCCATGACTTGGTACCCATACAATATCTAAGTAAAGAGTTGTAGTGTAACTTGAAAAAGGCGAGCAATAATGCATAGCAGCATTCCTAAAGACAAGTTCAATTATTTTATTTCCATACTGATGCTATAGCATACGGGAAATCTTCTTGCTACTGTCGTCTCCATGTGTATCTGTAATCGTGTACTAACATGTGAAATACTTCAAGTATATCAACAATCAGCAAGCCACTCCCATGCTTAGGGCGACGACAACTTGCAGTCCACACAGCAGTAGCAGCAGAGTCGGTTTTATAATGTATTGGGCATTAAACTGTAGCCGGACTGTTACCAGACACAAGGTACAATTTTGATGCAAACAATTAAATATTGCCGGATATTGTAGTGAATTCTTGGATAGGGTCAAGCAAGATTTAGACGCACACTCGAGTTGTTACAAGCGATTGTTTACCCAAAACCGTTTAACAAGACTTTTGTGCATGGCCCATTATCAGGTGATGGAATCCAGACTTCCTCAACACCACGAAAAAAGCATACTTTGAATATTTCAATGTATGAAAATCTGGGCTGGAAGCAGGGCAAAGTTAAACCCAAATTGGCTAGAGTTCGTAGCATAAGATAAAGTGTGATCATTATCTTGTTAAAAATGGGATGGCTTGTGCACAGACGTAGTGTTATTCGTCCCCTGGCGTGCAGTTGTGGATTATCACGGTTTATATATATATATTATTGACAATAACTGATCGATGTTAAATTTATTGGAATCGAAGAAGCCTATAATAAATATTATAATTTGATAAATTCGTAATCATTGATCATGCAATTTCGTTTTCCGACTATGGGTGGCAGTGCCGTACGTGTACATATACATGTAATTCTCTTTTGTAAGTGGTGGCGACTGGGATTTTGTCTTCGAAGCGGGGCAGTGTTGCAGGAGTTGACCACCGATGTGAACTGTGTGTAGGCTGCTGCTCGCCTCCCAGGGTTAGCCGCCGGAGATTATGCTGGTCAGGTAGCAGTCACCGCAGTAGACGGTCATAGGGCTACATGTCATCATGTTGGTGTTCAGCGTCGAGAGCTCGGCGATCTACGCGGAGGTGCAGTCGGTCGCGTCCATGATGGTGGTTTAGGCCTATACCAGGCGAAATGTAACACTGGTAGCACAACATTAACCCTTTCGTGCGCCGCTTACCTAAACTATACCATACAAATTCGAGTGATTTGTTTGTAAAAGGTCGCTGTGAGCGCCCTTTTAGATATTCACGGTACTCGCTTTTCATGTCTCATGAGACATGTCATCTGAGGTGATTTGTAGGATTTGCTCGGTGCATTAGAAAGTCGACATATTACTTGAATTTTGTATGGTTTGGTGATTACGCCACGCACTTTTTTTATATGTCACAAAAGACGGTGAAGTGTAGGTTGAACTTAGTGCAAAAGGGCGCTCACTGCGCCCTTTTAGAGCCATATTTTCCACCGTGTTTTGAAACAGGCCTTAGAGAGCGCAGTGAGCGCCCTTTTCGCTCGAAAGGGTTAAGTCACTAATAATTCAACCACAGCCTTTGGTTGAACTATTGTTGTAGCCCACAGCACTGGCATTTGGACCGAAACTAGATATGGCAAGCTTGTTACCATCACTACGCTTACAAGCGTCGATACGGAAGACGTGGGCGTCAACATCAAGTCTGGCAATGATAAAGTTGCAAAGTAACCTCGCTTCCCGTGGGCAAAAGTTTTGTCGCCGAACCATGTTAGTAATTGATACCAGGTTTTGGTAAGTATTAGATAAAACGTTACAAGTAACAAACAGGTACCTACTTTGGTACCCGGTTTTAGTAAGTTAAAAGATTTTTGTTGCGGACAAGCACAGGCCTTCCGACCTGTGAATACCTCGGTAGCCTTGTACTAGGCCTGAACAGTCGGTACCTTTCCTTCTGAGGGACTGCAAAGTTCGCGCAAAAGCGCAATATCGCATCCTAGTCCTGGCTCATGGCTAGTGGTGCAGGTTTAAGGGGTGACCGAAGACAACCTCGGTACACAGAAGCGCTTGCAACCGACCCGGTGTATGGGATCGTTCCTGGTCTTCAGGTGCTGATCCAACAATCGCTGACCTTTGCAGGGAAGCGCGTGTTGTTGGTGGGGACTCACCCGACTAATGAGAATTCTACCGTGTTCCTACACGACACTGACGTCTAACCGGCGCGTGCTTGAGCAGATTTCTCGGCGGTGAGTGCACGCTCGAGCCTGAGGTTTGGCGCACAGCTCTGTCTATTCGATATCTCGTGGCTCTTGTTATGGTGTAGGAAAACTTAAGTTGGGACATATCCTAGCTTAAGTTTCCTAGACTAGGAAAAGTCCGGGTGGTTTCAGGATCGCAGAGTGACCGGTCGCCGAGTCGACTCAGCGAAGGGTCGGCGGTGGTTACGGGATAGGCCACAACGGCTCCATTTCACTTGATATTTGTATAGGAACATAGGAGATCATTAGGAGGAGCCCCTTCGGGGGCTCCCAGAAGATAACAGACAAATGGAGCAGAATTTGCTGGGTCCAGCACACGTGGAACACTGTCCGGTAAGTCTTTCGTGCGAAAAGGGCGCTCACTGCGCTCTTTAAGGCCTGTTTCAAAACACGGTAGAAAAAACGGCTCTAAAAGGGCGCAGTGAGCGCCCTTTTGCACTAAGTTCAACCTACACTTCACCGTCTTTTGTGACATATAAAAAAAGTGCGTGGCGTAATCACCAAACCATACAAAATTCAAGTAATATGTCGACTTTCTAATGCACCGAGCAAATCCTACAAATCACCTCAGATGACATGTCTCATGAGACATGAAAAACGAGTACCGTGAATATCTAAAAGGGCGCTCACAGCGACCTTTCACAAGCAAATCACTTGAATTTGTATGGTATAGTTTAGGTAAGTGGCGCACGAAAGGGTTAACAAAGCACAAGCTTACATATCATTCGTGTAGCTCGTCTCCGCTGTAGATCTCGTTACTACATATGTGATGAACTGGTTTTGAGCAGACGGTGCAAAGTTGCAACTTCAGGCACGAGGAAACAATCCGTTGATGCGCATAAGGTGGGCTCTCGCGGAGATGTACGCATGGGCGACGGGAAAGACTAGACGCGATGGAAGTCGGTGCTTTTGGCTTGGGTGCTCAGATGAAAATCGAAGAGTGTCCAAAGTGAAGCGGTTGACAAAACCTTATTGACGCGTGGGAGGGGTGGTATACGGTCGTTGAAAGGTGATATGCTTTAATAATTTATACCACCCACCTTGAAACTGCAGTCGGTTATACCTTTTGAAATGCATCAACTGCACAAGAAATCAAAGTTTACACTACCTTCAGGCAACCGCTTGAAAATAAGTGGTTATCCTTCACCTGTTAGTATACAATATTAGATTGCGTATGCTTGCTCATTGATGTGACACAAACCGATAAACTTCCATTCAAAAGCTACAAATGTTGTCAGTGGAGGAAAATAGACATGGTGACATTACGCGATAATGACCTACAAACCTGGTTGGCCAAAATAGGCGATGAATCGCCGCTTCGCTCGGTCCCCGTATAAGTGCACCGAAACTCCCAAACATACCCGTACTTAAGTGAGTCTCTGAGTTCTCGGCGCCGCCTCCAAGCTCTCGGAGGTCCTTCAAGACGTCGGCACTGCTTTGGCGAGAGTCGCCGAGTTGTCGCCGCAGATTGGAAGCACTCTGTCGTAGCAACGAGTCTGCCGACGGTTACACGTGGTGAATCACTCAGCGGTGCCAGCACTTTCAACGCCTCGGACTTTGGCGAGAGTTGACAGGACGAGACGTGCAGAAATGGATGGTCTGTTTTAGCTGGTTCGTGTCCAAATGCAGTTTGATGAGCAGCACCGCGCTGATGAGCGCTACCGACGGATGGAAGAGCGAGCTACAAGAGCCGAGGAACGTGAGCGTTCTGAGCAGCAACGCCGCGAAGACCGCCAGCGCCACGAAGCTTTTATGCAAACGGTGCTCGACTTGTTGGTCAAGACTCAGCAAAAGAATTGAGAATTTGCTGCTTCAAAGAAAAAGTTGATTAGCTTCAATGCTTAATGCTGGCATGTAAGTAGTCAGGATCTGGTTGATCCGTACCAGCCGCATCCTTAAGTCGAATATGAGAACCACAACGTACAGCAAAAGCTTCCTTTCGCCTGCGTCTTCGTAATCAACTCGGTCCTTCAACCTTGGAAATGATCCTTGCAATGCACGCATTCCCCATTCAGCAGCTTGGAGATCTGAGGTTGCTTGATTTGCCGTAATGATGTCGTTTGGATCGCTAGACAGCGGGAGGGTTTGCGATGACTTGATTAAGAAGCCGTAGTCACCTTTCGAAAACGCCGAATCAACCACACATCGGCCACCCGCCCGCTTAAAGACAGTAGTGAGCTTACTATAAACTCCACCTTAGTCTTCTACCTGAGAGTCATGCATCGCACCAGGTGCATTCAGCGCGCATGCCATGATCAGACCACTTGGAGCGAAGACGAACGCGTTCCCGACGTAATGATCATGCGTCCATCCATTGCGAACATATTCTGGATCACAGTATCTCCGCCTTGCTGCAAGTAGATCTTCAGGCCGGCCATCAACGCGTATACGTCGTGCAGCAGCGGGTACTTCACACGGATAGCTTCTTGGTATGCAGTCACTTCGCTGGCACTATGAAGCTTGACTGCTGCTTTCGAATCGGAAGACAAGACCCGCAACAAAATACTTTGCGCGAAGCGTAAGAACAGTAAACCACACTGGTCGTCACTTCAAATATCATGCCCAGCGTCATAATAGCTCCACGGGTGAGCCCCCATGCCAGAACTAGAGCAAGAGACTGTTCAGCATTCAGGAGCGTGGTCGTCCGAGTCGAACTAGTCTGTGGGGAAGCTGCCGTAACTTGCTGTCAAAAGAATACGGTGAAAACGCCTCGTACATGGTCACACCCATAACTATAGAAATACGCGAATGAAGCCATTCATGGGGAGAGAAGCGCTCGGCGCGTAATGCGACGGTCGCGTCGCTTACGAGCAGCACGGGTTATACACTGGCGAAATCCATCATGTTGATTTTGTAGATACCACAGTACTAACAAATATATACTGATCATCCTGTCAATAAGCAGCAAAAGACACCGTACACAGGCTCCAGGTTAGTGCTGATCCCTGAACACAGCCATCTTGAAATGGTACCACAGGGCTGGAAGCGTGAGGTGAGTCGGCTGCTCTTGGCACGTGGTGGTGCTTGTCAACACGCCCGCTCACTCTAAAGATGCCCTTCTACACGAATATGCGCTCGCTGCAATTAATATGCAGCGTTCTTGGTATTCCGACGAGTTGATAACTTGGTGGTGCGCGACGTGCAACTGCTGTGACGTCCTAGTGCTTGCATTGTATGTAAACCGACAGCAATATCACAAGCAGCAACGTAAGTTGTACATCATGTTAGTATTTGCCGAAGTAGGTGAGCTGGAACGCACAGCAGCGTGTTAGCAACAGAGCTTACCTTTCTGGGTGCTTGGTGTTTAACGATGATGACCAGCGGGTGGTTGATGTCCTTGTGGGAACACGTAAAAACGCGGTTTTGATATTGGAACGTAATTACCCGAGCGATGAGCGGAATTTTACGACAATACAACTTTTATGTTTTTGCAAAGCGCCCATTGTCGTGCTCTGCTAGTCAGGTGCTGGTGCGCGCGCTGCTCATCTTCTAGGCGACCATCGCAAGTGCGTGATTTTTCGCGGCTTGGGCAGGAACAGAATCGTGCTGGACCTCTGCAATACGAATCGGAGTTCTAAGCATTCGGGCGTTGTTTTGCGCACGAGTAGGCCTGTCGGAAACGAGCTCTAGGTGTCGGTACCAACTCCACCAAACTCGGAAGTGTGACATATTGGAGCCCACGGATAGCAATAATCCACAGTTGTGCATCGATAAATATTTGGTGCATATTGGTGGTTATTGTGTACTGTGAGATTCTAATGTGTTGGGGTAAATTGCCTGGGATTAGCAGGGGTCCCACACTCACACACTGCGCGCACACCGACCAACGGAGGGGGATATTGGATAACCGTGGGGTTGCTCGGCAGGGAGGCGGTTGTTCCCGTATCATCGTCCCCATTGGTACCATTCACGCCGCCCACACCACCTTTACCTTCAGCTCCATCAGCCAGATAGATCATTGGCATTCATTCTCGACAACCCGTCGCCGAAAGACATCACCGGTCCTGTAGGTAGTGAACCATGGTCAACGTCATTAACGCCATTGTCACCCTCGCAATGTACTCCAGCAGCTTGCACAGCATCCTCCCCGTTGCCAATATCGGTTCGCTGGGTACGAGTTCGGTCTCTCCAATTTGTTAAAACAAATTTGTGAGTTTGTGTTTTCAGGAAGCGCCTAATGACTCCGTGTCCGGTGCACATCCAATTCAAATATAGGTTCGATAAAGATCGAGTCCCAAGCCGTAAAAACGGCGATCCAGCGTAACCTGAACTATATCCTGGATTGTAAGGGGTAAGTATTTAATATTGCTCGGTGGCGCGGTTGGGGGTGACAGCATAGAGTACTGGTGGTTGCTGCTGTAGTCTTGTTGTTTCGAAAGGTATAAGTGTAAACTACCATGCATTTATTGGACGTTCACCAGTGCAACTAGTCGCTCCATCTGAAGGCTTCCTCAGCGCCACCAGGCCTTGTGGATCAACGTGCTGTTATTGCGTGACAGAACTCCAGTGACAAACTGTATTTTATTAGACGAAATGCTGCCGATTGAAGCGAAGGCGACCAACCAAAACACCATAGTATTTTGGCAGGAGTGCTTATTACCAACCCCTCGGTGGGTAGTGGAGCGAATGGAACGGGGGGGAGGGGCTCCATGGTGACGGCGGAGCCATGGCCCTTCTCTGATAGTGCAGTCAGCCTTATCAAAACAATTCCCACCACGAAGCGGTCGCAAAATAAAATATTATTTATTTAACATGGGTTCTCCCTATCAATCAGGCGAAAAAAGGGAATTCCCCGTAGGTCGGCCAAATATACGTTTTTTTATTATTACGAATATGCCGACAAAACGTACAGTCCCGGACATCATCGAGGCCTTATTTTCGACCCCCAGATTATTTAATACCAATCCAACGGGGAGAAAAAGAGCGTAAAAAGTAAGAAGAGATCAGCTTCAGCACAATTCTAGTTGCTGCGTTACGTTTGTATGGGAGTTCCTGTTTTAAGCCCACCATCAAGACCCGTTTTGGCCAACAAATCGTCCAGGTATTCTTTTCCCCATGTACAAAAATAAGCCTTCCCAATACTTAACATTATAGAATCTTAGGATTTGGAGATAAACCCGGGCGATATCATCAGGACAGAACAGTTTACTCCGGGCAGTTTTCTGGCCGTTATGCAATTTTTTCTGCTCAAATGGGGGCGTTATTGCCACCATAGAAAGCTCCAGTCAAAATCTAATCGATTGGTCTTTGTTTCATACCAATCCGGTACATATTGATCCTAAAAAAGCCATTAAGGGGCTCAATGGTGTCCGGAACCGTTAGTAAGTGCAACGTAGAAGTAATTCTAAGCATAGTGGTGAGGTTTAGAGCTTTAACGTGCTCATGGTTGCCGAGATATAGCTTGCCAAACTCTTCGTGTTTTCGTACTTTTATGGGAAAAAACAGTTACGACTGGACGACAATTGGTGTTTTTGCCAGATGTGCAACTTGCCTTGAAGTTGTGATGCATTTTGTTGATGACGTTTTGTTCTTTAGAAGTAGTTTAAGGATACAAGAAGCACGGCATCACGAAGAGCAAAGACTCCTCTTCGTGGGCATACAATTTAACTTGAGTTTTACGTCGTGGTCATTACGATAATGCGTGGTCTATTAGGCCCAAATAAATCCCTGAGATTGTATAACTCAAAACACCATGAGTCGATCTAGAACCATCTAATAGGGCGAGAGGATAGTGCACTATGATGCTTACACGGATAATATGTCTATATGCCTACCGTCTTACCCCGCACTAGCCGTTTAGTAAAAATTGTGCGCCCACTAGGCGTTGAATTCATGTGCAACGCCGTAGGCGTTCAATTGCAAATCCAGCTAACAGCAGATCAAACCAGAAAGCAAACAAAGAAAAAAAAGTCGATGATAAATTGATTAAACAAGCATGCCGTCCACCTCAAGCACAAAGAACGAGTCAATTCGAGCGTCGCAAATTGTTCTCGCTGCGTTCTTCGCCGTGTACATGAACGACTCAATGACTTTGCAGTCGTAGTTAAGGGTCTTAACATGAATGTTACAGCAGTGCATTTGAGACGCGCCGAACAACTCCAACTCACCTGCCTTTTCCTCTCCATTTTGAAGTCGCTCAAAGTAATCGTCGTCCAGCAACCCGTCCAAGTCTTGCAGTCCTTTCATGTAGTTCGTGAGAACCTCTATGTAGTTGGGGACGGAAGCACCGATACCATGTCGTAGACAGCAAAGCAAACTTGAGCGTATATCATCAGGAATATACCAACTCCGTGGATTGATGATCAACTCTTCACGATCATTGATGTCCCGAATCAAGTGCTCATAACACTGGTGCCACTCTTCCAAGCTAAAACTGGGGGTCAATAGATCCCGAAGTGGCTGGTGAAGTCTCTTTAAGTCGAATACAGAATCGTCCACAATACCACAGAGCTCAAAAGCACGTTGGATCTCTTCCGCCTTCTTGGTCGCGATCCAGTCCAGAACCCATTGTGACACGGTGCTGTAATTTGATACTTTGGGATTGCCGGCTTTGGTCTGGAGCTGTTTGTCTTCCAGCGCTGTACCAATATACTCGTCAAACTTTGTAGAATGGAAAGCCTGGAAACTCCTATTAACTGCAACATCAAGTGGTTGAAGCAGATTGGTTAAATTCGGCGGAACCAGTAAGACGGATATGTTTTTTGATGCTTCCTCCAGCTCGACCAACTTCTTATACCAGTCCCGTACCATTGACGAGGTGCGTTGTACTTTTTAGCGAGCGCATTGTATCCATAGCCGTTCACGTTCGGTTTATACTCGCTGACCACGCTGAGTTTGAATTGTAGGCTATAACTTGTTCTCTTCCGTTCCCTTAACATTGCTGTGAGGCCGCTAATGCGGCTTAGCGAGCTGTTTTTAGAATGAGGCTCTGTGGGAACTAACTAAAGCTGCAAGACTGCGGACTGGCTGAGTACCGCGACGTATTCAAGTAGTACATGGTTGGCCAGGAGCTGGTTCAGAAAGTTGAGCAGCCGTTCAAGTACTCGTTCTATTTCTCTATGCGTTCAATTCGGGAATCGAGCGAACAGTTGTAATCTTAAGATTTGTTCGAGTTTGACGCCTAGGCGGCTAGTGCGGGGTAAGACGGTAGTATAAACTAAAAAATATGCTTTGCTTCACTCCTCGATTGTGGATGCACCTACGAAATCTCGCCTAATTGGTACAGATGGATCATGTTAATATATGGTATATTACTCTTTTAGTTATACTTAATCTTTAATATTTGTTCTACGTTCGTGTTTCTCAGATATCCAAATATCAGTATCACAAATATTAATATTAATATTAGTCAATGTCGAAGTTAACATTAGGCTCTGGAACCTGAGGAATCTATCGGCAAGGCGTCGTGAGGATGGAAGCAGGTTGCAGCCGAAACTAGTTGTGGGCTTCTTTGTTTTGGTATTGCGGGGTTGCGGAGGCTCCGCAGCGGAGCAGAGGACCGAGGATTTCGGTATCTGTTCGTGGATGACGTTAGTTCCAACGTAGTTTGATGTGGGGTCCATACCTTTTGGTGTGCCCCGGTAATCTTCGCATCGCAAACCACCACAACTATGTTGCCCACACCTGGACTATACAAACCTTAACTTATCTAGTAGTTTATGCGCAGTGTTGATAAGTTACTAAGATAGTTTGGTTTTATATCCTCTGTTCTGTGGGATACAGAATACGGAAATACGAGGATTAATTTCTGATACATGGCTACATTAATACGTGATTTTTGTACGGAGGGGGTGAAAGCACCCCTTTCTTATTGACATGTCTTTTTAAAGCCAACCTACACTAAAGTTTAATACCAAATACATAGACAGTGGCGCCCAATGATGGAAACCCAGTCGGGTACATTTGACGGATCAGGTAGCTCATATCCGATTCAAGCTGAATTTAAAAAGTTTTCGCGAACTACTCTGGCACTTTAGCTTCTTATTTTGGCGTATCTAATTGAAGACAACAGTAACCGATAGGACGTATATAGAGCAAAATGTTTTGCAAGGTGATCGAATTGCGGCTTACAGCGAAGCACTGGCACATCAAGATTCTGGCACGAGGTCCTCCCACTACCAAGAGCGAGGGCTTTTCCCTGCTCTGTTAACCAGCCTGGGGCGGTATACCCTTCCTTAGTGACCTCGGTGTACTGCCTTACGACAATGCCCCAATGTCAACACTTGGTTTGAGATGGACGCGCCATCCACATCCTGGGTATAGTGACACTACAACGCATGACACAACCCTCACACCTTACTACCCGAACAGAAGCATATCCGTAACAAGTTGGCGCCACCCAACCCGGCGAGTCGTAAACTACCAACTTCAGATACTTAAGCTTGATTTGGTCCACACTTCGAAAACCACTCAGAAGTCAATCAGCAATTTTTTTAGATGTCGCTTTGCACGAAAACAGCATTGTTGATTGTTGAAGATACATGTATGTTTTTAGGAGCAAGAGAAATCTAGAAGATGCTATCTTTATGGTTAAAATGGAACAGCAGTTGTGATCAACTCACCACACTCGCCACTTACTCAATTATTCAACTGCACAACCTTGCAAGCGACGAGAACAGAATAATAGTGTTGCCCTAAGTTCTCTTATACTTTTGCTTGTGCCAACGTATTATATGGTTTCGGGGATCGTATCGTTTGGCCTCATCTTTTGGACTCATCGTTCGCAACCAGTGAGACTTAACCACAACAATAGCCACCAGTGGGCTCACATTCGCCATGTTTTCTTCACTTTTTTTGAGCCGTATCTTTTCGCCAGATGTGGGACCCCTACTGGTTTCGTTTGCAGTGTAAAGAATCTGTAGTTGGTAAGTGAGTGATTAACTGAGTAAGTGAGTGAGTAAGTGAGTGAGTGAGTGAGTGAGTGAGTGAGTGAGTGAGTGAATGAGTGAGTGAGTTAACGGCCATCCGTCGATTTCAAAAGTCAGATCGCCAATACTCGAAGCGCCGCCCTTAACGTGGGGCCAATCGATCGTGTTACAGACAGGGAGAGTACTAATACTCTTCAGGCCGGCCCAAAGGCTGGCAAAATGAGAATGATAACACACGCCCGTAAGTGGATGACCTGGATCCGCTGATGATCTTGGGGGCTACACTCGCCGCTGACTCGCGGTACAGCCTCGTACAGTATAAACAAAGTTTATAGCTTGACAGCGTTGACGCCCATCAGCCGTGGGTACGATTTCCATGTGTCATAAAATGAGGTTACTTACCTGGTAGAGGCTACGAAACGGACCGTTTACCTTAAAATGTTGTATGTTGAGCAGGTAAACATAGCGTCAAAAAATATGTACCCCTGATAGGGCGCCCGAAGAGTCTCCTTCGGCTATATAACCACCCAGTTGTAGTGATACTAACTTGTAAATCCAAGTCGAGCAGGCCAACTGAACCAACTGTAAACTCGAAAAATCGTTATTCACTATGCTGTCAACCAACGTCTCTTCTATCCATTGCCGCAAGTATACGCTACGCCAAATGCATAACTCGGTCAGTTTTCCGATATACAAGCTGAGGTTTAGATAATATGCTCCTGTTATCGCTATAGACTCGGCACTTTAGCTAACAATCGGGATTCGCTGGCTATGGTGGGGGGCTGGCATACGAGCAATTAGATCTGGCATCGCGACACAATAATCACGCACACAGACTCGTACAAAGACATATATTATGGTAATGATATTGGTCTAAGACGGAGATGGCGGTCAAGCCACGCGTCACCGACGAAGAATACGGCCGTATCAAGAGCCTGCACGAAACAGATTTTTCGAATCGTGCAATCGCACGTTATGTAGGATGCAGCTAGCAGCTCTGGTCCGTATCATCGTGCCGCCGACGTCCAGACAGCCCAAGAATCTAGGCCCCTCTTCTGGCCTGTCAGGCAGAGAGGTGAAGCTTGCGGTGCCCAAAACGGCCACTGGCGACTTCTCTGCTTTCCAGCTAAAGGAGCCGTTTAAAAGCGCTGCCTCGCCGCGCACAATCCAGTGCGCCTAGCTAGCGTTGACTGGCTGCAGTAGACTAAAGTGGACAAAACATTGGACCTCACCGCTGAGCATAAGTTGAGTATGCTAAGGAATGGCTAATCTACTGCCCAGATATCTGGTCGCGGGTTGTGTTTTCGGACGAGCAAAAAATAGAATCTGGATGGTCCGGATGGATATCATCTTTACTGGCAGGATCTGCGGGCACCAAGAGGCAAGCTGTGCGGCGTCGAAATGGCGGTGGGTCGCTTATGGTTTGGGGGCGGCTTTAGGCGCCGTGGACGCCGCCCAAACCTACATTATCCACAGATATGTCAAGGCCTCCGAGATTTTATATACTCCCACGCAGTCTGGTTAAGCAAGAATCCGGTTTCAATAAATTTCTAGAAATACAAGCTTTATTTGGCAACTACATAAATTTTGTCTTGGACTCATTATGTATCTACCTCGAAGGGACCTCTCACAAACTTTGGCATACATTTCACAGGTCGTACCTCTGCAACATTCATATTAAATATTAATTTAGAGATCGACTATTACACAGTCTTATGACAGTTTTGGGCGGCGTCCGTCCGTTTCCCGGATCTCAATCCGATCGAGAACTCGTGGACCATTTTGTCACGTACAGTGTATGCGAGCGACAAGAAGCAGTACTCCAGTGTGGCGGAGTTGCATGCCGCTGCGATAGCCGTATGGGCTGCAGCGGGCTAGACGACAATGACAGCTGGTCGATTCCATGCCGAAGAGACTCGTCATCAGTGCTTCCAAAACATTTATGATAACTTCCATATATGCATAATGTAGAGAAGCATAATGTATTTCTTGAGTTTGAAAAGCCACACGCCGCGGTACAGCCTTGTACAGTATAAGCAAAGTTTATAGCTTGAAAGCGTTGACACCCATCAGCCGTGGGTACGATTTCCATGTGTCATAAAATGAGGTTACTAAATTATCATTCTCATTTTGCCAGCCTTTGGGCCGGCCTGAAGAGTATTAGCACTCTCCCTGCCTGTAACACGATCGATTGGCCCCACGTTGTGCGCGGCGCTTCGAGTATTGGCGATTTGACTATTGAAATCGACGGATGACCGCTAACCCAGACCTCCTTACTACCGGCACATACCAATATGTGTTATACTACCTCCATTTCATAATAATTGACTAATTTGTAGTATTGATATCCTCCTCAAACAGATACCTGTGTAAGCAGATATAATGTTTTCGATATCGATTTGGTAAGGCTACCTCCAATCTGAATTTCCCGCCCATTTCCACTTGGCAAGGCGACGCGAGAGGAGAGCGAAACGATCGGTAGCGTACGCCGACAAGAGCGCACAGTTGGCCACTCCATCCACCTGCAACGAAGAGAAGCCTTCCTCGGGTAAGTAGTAACACCTGCGTAGTGAGTGGATAGCACGGCGAATGGTGCTATGGCATGTTTTTGTGTGTAGCTGCAGTACGGCATGGTCGAATGACGGAAGAACGAATCCACGGCGCCCAGGAGCCCAGGAGCTCAGTGAAGAGGACAAGAATCAATGAGAGGAACCAAGGACGGCGAAGGACGATCAGTTGAAGAATATCTTGGACGAAGACTCGTTGTACTCTCTGCACGTGTGCTCTGTTCTCTACGCTGGCATGAAAGTCTCCAGTAGTCAAGCGAAACGGCCATAGGCGCTTTTCTTTTTTTTCAACCCCTGTCAAAATTTAAGCTCACTAGCTGCGGAACATGTACGCATGCTACTAACGGCGGAGTACGAACGCTAGAAGCCTCCTCGGCGCGCGAAGCGGTAGCGCTCGCCTCATCATGCCCATTTCATTCAAAAGCGTACCCATTCTCGTTCAAATTTTGGGTCGGGTCCTAAATTTGCTGCCCTCTGCATATCTAATGCTGCGATTTCATAACGAGGCGGAGCTACGCACAATTGTTTTTGAAATGGACATTATTTCCAGAATGGAGGTAGTATTAGCTTAATACCGGCACCATCAGAATCTAAAACCTGGCATTATGCCGAATTTAAACTTGAACACTAGAGTTTGCATAGTTGGTCGGTCATACTGCTTTGCTTGAAAGATACCCTCAAGTGTTAAAAACGTCAGGCTCGTTCGCCTGTCGCCCAATTCCCATTTCAACACAGAGAAATTCGACTCAACAGAAGCAGTATGGAAAATATCGTTGCCAGTCCGCAGCAAAATTGACGCAGGTGCGAAAATGTGTCAGGAGCGGCGGCCTTTTGCAAAGCATCCAGCCATCATTAAAGGTGGTTTCGTACGTCTCGGACTCCAATACGGACGTAACTTGCTGGTTGACCATATTTGCAGTACATAATTCCCGATGCTCACGCTCGACAGCATCATTCTGCTCTGCTCCCCAAAATCTTGATAAATGTGAACGCCGTGGTTCTAAAATCTGTTCACCAAAATCTCTTGGGGGAACTTCGACTAGCTGTAAAGGCATTACAGGTGGGGCTACCGCAGCAGCAGGACCGTTGTTGCTATCTCGCTCAGCTTGAACAAGCTCCATCCCTTCGATGATGTGAAATACAAAAGTTCCAAGCTGAGCGAGAATGACCTTTTTCATTTCTGGGGTCAGGGTTTGAAAGTGCAATCGTACAAAAGAACCTTGATCGTTTATGAAGTCAATCATTCGCTGCTCTTGTAACCAATACTTGTCCGAAAGCACATCATTCAGGTTGCAAACATTTTTGTCGCCAGCACAGGTTGAACCGATAGTGAACTACGCAGTCGATTCGCTGAAACTTGAATTTCGACCATTTGCTGAGAAAGAACAATGTTTTTACCGTGGATTTTCACAAATGTTACGTTGACGAGGGACGTAACACTGTGGACAACAGTAGCATCAATCCACCATGCTGGTGTTGCCAATGCAGTCACATGTTGGTCAAAGAACTGAGAAAGTTGAACACGGTGTTTTATCATCCACCCCGACGCATTACCCATGTACAACCAGCGATTAGTCCATTTTTTCGCAGCGCTCCCCATTTCAGCGACCATTTTTATCGTCTGCGCAGCAAAACTATCCAATTTTTCGTCTTCTTGACAAATTTTTCACCGCCAACTAAATTAATGCCTGCCTTCATAAACAGATCCATTTGATGCGATGCGCACCAAACACGCAACACATCATGAGTTGCTTCCCTTTCCAAAAGCGTCACAACTCTTAATAACTACGTTATAATTACCATCTCGAACAGAACCAAATGCTCGGAGTGCTGTTGCGACAGAAACCTCCTCGTCATCAATGTTGAAAAACATCTTGCCAATTAGATTTTCCACAATAGGAGCAGGAAACTTAAATTGCAGCAATGCCGTTTCAATTTGCGATGAAACTTTGTTTTTGACTGAAACCTGGCCGACGAAAAACACTTAACTTGTCTGCATCACCGAGAGCTTGATACTCGCTCCACTTCTCTGGGTGCGATTTAACGTTGTGGTCAACGTAGCTTTGAGGTCGATATGGAGGATTATACATCCTGTTGTTCGGGGTTATCTTCCTTTTTTCTCCAACAGCTTCTTCGCGCCAAAAAATCTACAGAACAGGCACTGCACGGAGCACACAACTCCACCTTTGTCCTTTATCACGATCTCGAGGCCGTACTGCAGTGCATGGGAGTGTTGAAAGGGTGTTTTCCGCGATGTGGCATTGCTAAATACGCTAGGCTTAGGCTTCTCCATCTTAGTTCGTCTTTGTCCGAGTCTTTTCGAGTGCCTGTCAAATCCGGCACACCCGAAAAATTAAATCCGGTACAGTGCCAATTTTTTTTTAAATAAGTGGCGGTATTTTAACTTTACATGTCTGAGAAAACCGTACCACTTTTCGTAATACCCCCAAGTCATCTTCGTCAACACGAGTTGAAACCGATTAAGAACATTGATAATACATTGTGTTTTAACACATGATCATAATGGGTGATGTCGTATTCTTCTCCAAGTGTTGTTTTTTCAGAGATTGGTATTCATCCACGGGCACTACCCCTGCGATCATGCTTGTCCATAAATCCATAAAACTAATGCGGGCTTCGATGTCTCGATACGCTCCAGCAAAAACAGCGTCTGCCATGCAACAGCATCTAGAACCTCATTTTGACGTCACGTTGTAGCAAATCAGTACTACTATCGCTTTATAGTATACAATCAGTCGATATAGCTTTTTCCTAAGCAAAAGGCGTGACCACATGGCTACACATTGGTGCAAGCAGTAAGGTTTGGGCCACCTATATTTCTGCAACCAAGAATGCTTTTGGCCCGCAACCACCACCACTTCTCTTAGGAAAACGTCAACTTTCTATTATGTAAGTATTGACAGCTAATTCACACTACCTAAGTTTTAGGTTTCGGCTAAAAAAAAAAATGTCTGTTTTTGGTACGGTTTTCTCAGGCATTCAATGTTAACATTTCAAAAGATGGTCTGCGCTAACTCACTCACTCACTCACTCACTCACTTACTCACTCACTTACTCAGTTAATCACTCACTTACCAACTACAGATTCTTTACACTGCAAACGAAACCAGTAGGGGTCCCACATCTGGCGAAAAGATACGGCTCAAAAAAAGTGAAGAAAACATGGCGAATGTGAGCCCACTGGTGGCTATTGTTGTGGTTAAGTCTCACTGGTTGCGAACGATGAGTCCAAAAGATGAGGCCAAACGATACGATCCCCGAAACCATATAATACGTTGGCACAAGCAAAAGTATAAGAGAACTTAGGGCAACACTATTATTCTGTTCTCGTCGCTTGCAAGGTTGTGCAGTTGAATAATTGAGTAAGTGGCGAGTGTGGTGAGTTGATCACAACTGCTGTTCCATTTTAACCATAAAGATAGCATCTTCTAGATTTCTCTTGCTCCTAAAACATACATGTATCTTCAACAATCAACAATGCTGTTTTCGTGCAAAGCGACATCTAAAAATTGCTGATTGACTTCTGAGTGGTTTTCGAAGTGTGGACCAAATCAAGCTTAAGTATCTGAAGTTGGTAGTTTACGACTCGCCGGGTTGGGTGGCGCCAACTTGTTACGGATATGCTTCTGTTCGGGTAGTAAGGTGTGAGGGTTGTGTCATGCGTTGTAGTGTCACTATACCCAGGATGTGGATGGCGCGTCCATCTCAAACCAAGTGTTGACATTGGGGCATTGTCGTAAGGCAGTACACCGAGGTCACTAAGGAAGGGTATACCGCCCCAGGCTGGTTAACAGAGCAGGGAAAAGCCCTCGCTCTTGGTAGTGGGAGGACCTCGTGCCAGAATCTTGATGTGCCAGTGCTTCGCTGTAAGCCGCAATTCGATCACCTTGCAAAACATTTTGCTCTATATACGTCCTATCGGTTACTGTTGTCTTCAATTAGATACGCCAAAATAAGAAGCTAAAGTGCCAGAGTAGTTCGCGAAAACTTTTTAAATTCAGCTTGAATCGGATATGAGCTACCTGATCCGTCAAATGTACCCGACTGGGTTTCCATCATTGGGCGCCACTGTCTATGTATTTGGTATTAAACTTTAGTGTAGGTTGGCTTTAAAAAGACATGTCAATAAGAAAGGGGTGCTTTCACCCCCTCCGTACAAAAATCACGTATTAATGTAGCCATGTATCAGAAATTAATCCTCGTATTTCCGTATTCTGTATCCCACAGAACAGAGGATATAAAACCAAACTATCTTAGTAACTTATCAACACTGCGCATAAACTACTAGATAAGTTAAGGTTTGTATAGTCCAGGTGTGGGCAACATAGTTGTGGTGGTTTGCGATGCGAAGATTGCCGGGGATTATTCTACACCCATAGAAAAGGCTATATACCAAGTAGAAGAAATAAACACACAAAGCTGTCAATCAACAAAGGTGAAATCTGTTGCAACAGACTGACATCCGCAGTTACACGATTTTGTATTTGATACTGCGGACTAGACGAGCACCGCCCGCTTTGCGGGCGGGGGTGCTATGTTCAGTCGCTCGCTCGCTCCACTACTCACCCGGGCTGCCTCCGCTACACTTCGGCAGAGGGCTCCCCCATTCCGCTCGCCTCGTCGGCTCGCTGCACTACTATTAATGTTATGTTGGTTAATGAGCTACCTTCGGTAGGAAGGGCGGGCCCTGAGGGTCCCGCAAGACACACCAAGCGACCTGCGACTGCAAACGGGACCGCCTCGCTTCGCTCGGCAGCTTTGTAGCCATTTGTATTTAAGACAATCAGAGGCAGCCATTGGACTGACACTTTTTGTCCCCATGATTTAGTCGGATCGACAGTAATAGGCTGTTCGATAGTCAGTGATACTATGGGGAGGGCACAGGCGATCCATGCAACTGGATAGTTCTATGCACCCGGAAGTTGAACAGACACACGGACTGGACCCATACTCTAGTAGTTGTTGAGACTAGCCGAGTGCCGCCCGCTTTGCGAGCGGTGGGGCATCGTTGGTCCCACTCCGTGTCGCTCACTGTTCCATCTCGCTCCACTACACAACTATCTCGCGTTCGCTTCGCTCGGCGGGGACAGATAGTCTTTGTAATTCCCATGCAAAGTGCACAGGTATTTTTTTGTTATGAACTATGCACACTCCTTCTCCTCCTATCGCTCGCACCACTTACTCGTATATCTGTCTGTAGACTATATTCTGCGTGGACGCTCCGTCGTCTTCCTCCGGCTCCGGATACTCGATCAGCGCCGTCACTCTCGACAACGCCAGGTACAGCTGTCCATGCGAAAAGCCGGGGGTCACCAGGTAGGGTCCCCGACAGTCCTGTTTACAGCGCGCGTTATATATAAAGTGTGCAGTAGGCACACACATTTTCCCATTTCAACTACTGCGCCTACCACACGCGCAAAATGACAACTTCCCAATCGTCACAGCTACCACCCCACCCGCTCTAGAGTGCTTACAAATCTATCCGCCCGCGTGCCTCATAGCTGTACATTTGGGTGGTTTGGCTCCTACCTTTTCTAGTAACGAGGCTACCCCATCCAAAACAAATTATACAAACACAAAGATCGATATTAGTGCTTACTTGTACTATGTAGTGCAATGAAGATTAGCCCGCATTGATCGAGTCCATCAACTGCTGTTGGGTTATGCAAGCTCGGTGCATCTGTGCGCATACCTGCTGTCGTTATACTTTCAGTACCCGTGCTAATTCACGCTTGCCACAACTGTACAATGGAAACCGTCACTATGTGCGCGTTCATCGTACAACGCGTGCTACCCAGCTTCGTACAACGCGTCTTACGTGTTGCTAGCCAGCCTCGTACCTATGATAGGCCACAGTCTTACATAGGCCACAGTCTGGCATCGCGTTCTCCCCTTTAGAATGGTGTCGCGTAGGCTCCCAGGTTAAAACAGAATTTGAAAACAATTCTAACCAATGGAGAAACTTCATTATGTAGCCAATTTAATCCCTGTGCTTCTTACTTTTGTTGCGGCGGCGTGGCTGCATGCGGGTGCAGGTCTTGCGGTGCTTTTGGTCCGCGCGTAGAGGGCGAACTGGCAAGGGGCCCACCGCGTCGGCCACGCGTCAGCATGCTCTTGGCGAAGGTCCGGCAATGGCTGGGGCGGCTCGGCCACCCCGCGGTGCCACAATGCCGCCGCGTTTGGCCCGTGGGCACAGGCAATGCAGCGGCGGGCGCCCGTTCTGGCCGAGCCCACTGCAAAGGACTCCCGCGCCAGGAAGGTTTCGCAACGGGCGCACAGCCGTAGCTGTAGCCCCAAGCCGTCCGGCTCGATCGGCGGCGGAACGGTTCGGGTGGTGTATGTTGCGCACGTGAAGGGTTCCATTTGGTTATGACCGCGATTTTGGTTTTGGCCAATCATGTCAATTGTTGCTAATATTATCAATTTTAACCAATCACAGTTGCGTAATCACGTTTCTGCTTCGCGTAGAGCTGCCGGTTTAAAATAAAGCTGATACTTCGTAAAACGTCCCGCTAAAACCTCTTACATCTATGTCTAATAGTGGCGGGTGTTTTCATGTCCAACTGACACGTCTACAGGCGGCATACTTCGCCCGGCTTGGCGCTCCGCCGCTTTCGCTTTTCAAAATGGGGCAAAAATTACATACACACCGTAAACGGTCGCAGTAAGTACGATTGTGTGTCCACATAACATTCCGAAAGCGAAGCGTGCTATAAGACGGCCGAGTCTCGGAAGCGCCGCCGTGAGATTATTCAAGACGAAGACGCCGAAGATGAAGAGGTACGGTATGTTGGCAGATCCGACATAATGATTGCGATGATGCGACGTATCCAACATATCACTAACATAAGCTGTTCTTTTGTGTATGTATATTTCTAGGTGTTACTGAGTGACAAAGATACTGATGTTGCGGCTACTTTTGATCTTCCTGCGTGCGCGTGATTGATGTGATCCAAACCTGATGGCATCGGGGGCTGAGACCTGTACTGGTCTCAACTCTGACGAGGACCCCGACCTGAGCGAGGAACCAGAAGAAGAAGACGAAGACACGGCTGACGACGATAGCTGGATGGGGACTGGGACATCGGCGAGCTGACTGACGAGGAGTCGGATGCAGAGCTAGAGGAGCTGTCCGCATCTGTGTGGTCGTCTGCTGCGAAAGACAGCTGCAAGGTCACGTCAATGAGGACCAATGGATGGGAGTATGGTAAGTTATGTTGACCTGATCCTACATAACCGCTGGTTGTGTCAACATAAGTACCAACTTAACATTTGCTGCTGTGTACAGATTCAAGCAAGTTTGGTCCAGATCCAAGGCACGAAGACCTGCACGATGGACCCTACGGTCCAAGTAACCGTGTTCTATCCGTCGCAGAAGATCCGTTGGCGCTTCTGTTTTACTTCATGCCGCTCAAACCGTGGACCCAGATTGGGGTTGAAAGCAACCGGTATCATGCGCAGTCGATTCCGGAGCGCGCACGCGCGATTCGAGCACAACAGCGCCGAAGTGGAGGAGAGGTGGTGGAGCTCGGTGATATTCAACGACGTTTAGCAGAAGCGAAAGACATCGAAGCGCGGGAGGTGCTACGGGTTATGGCGCTGCTTATAGCGAGGATGCTGGTGCCGATTCGCAAAGGCATCGCAGCACATTGGTCGCTGAAAAAGGTCGGTGCGCAGCCGGCGAACCGCTTTGGTTTATTCATGTCCAAGAATCGCTTCTTCCATTTTGTGGGGTACCTAAACTTCTCCAACAACAAGCCGCCTCAGGCGAGCCAAGATCGAATTTGGAAGATACGTTCCGTGGTGGATGTACCCCAACGGACGGACGTTTGCCCGTGGCTACCGCGCGCCGCCTGTCATTAGTTTCGATGAAGCAACGCTGCCGTCACGTTCCAGATACAATCCTACCCGACAATTCAACAAGGTCAAGTCCCACAAGTGGGGGACGAAGGTGTTTGTTGCTGCGTGTGCGAAGACAGCGTACAACATGAGGTATGTACCGCATCCGTGGCGAGCTTCGGACCGCCGCGGATTTTGTTATGGCCCAAGTCCTTATGTTGGATCGTGGTCAACATAACGGTACTATGGTGCTTCCTCAGTCAACATAACGCTAACATTATGTTTTACTAAGACAAATTTGAGCACTCCTGTGCTAACAGACAACAACATCGGAGAAGCCGCAGTCTTGCGGAATATGAACGCGTTGTGCCCACCTTCATCTACCTCGCCGTGGAGACTGGTGATTACCGACCGATTGTACACGTCAGTAAAGTTAGCGCTGGAGCTGCTTCACCGCAGGATGTACCTGACAGGAACGATCCAGACGGATCCCTCGGGCTACGCAAAGGACGTGGTCACAAAGAAGAAAACTAGAACCGTCAACAAGCGCAAAGAGGTGGTCCCTCCACAAGGCACGACCAAACTCGCTGAAAACAAGGAATTTACTCAAATGACGGCCGTCATGTGGATGGATAGGAACCCGGTGCACATGCTGTCTACAGGAGGCAGTCGACAACCAGGCACAGTCAGTACGTACGCGTGAACTGCGGGGGTGAATGTGATGTTTATATTATAGCTAATTGTGGTGTCTATTGTAGTGCGCCGAGTGCACGGGACAGAAAAGCCTGTGCCCGCACCGGAACTGGTGCGAGATTACCACCGCTGGATGGGCGGTGTCGACATTAATGATCAGCTGAGAACGCAGTACTACAGTGTGTAGCTGTCCTACAAGTCTCGCAAGTACTATAAGCCCCACTTTCTGGGGCTACTTGACATGGCATTGGTGGACGGCTTTAGCGTGCACCGCCACTTCCGGAAGGTGAACAACAAGCGGCCCCCCAAACACTTCGCGTTTTTCGAGACGTTGATGGAACAACTACTCGCCATTGACTCGACTGAAGCTTTTGCGACGATTGAGGTAAGTACTATGTTGGAAAACCAACATAACCATATTTGCTTTGGGTCAGATCCAACATAACCACATCTTATGTTGTATTCTATGTCCAGCAAGCAACAAGCGCGCAGGAGCGAACAGCGGCGTCCCCAGTGAGAGATAGCTCGACACCACAGCCACCCAGAGACGAAGGGGCAGCTCAGATTGACGGTGATCACCGCCTTTAAAGAGAATCCTGACACAGTCGACTGCGAACAAGACGTGAAGCGGCACCACCGCTCCTGTAAGGTGTGCGCCGTGTTCAAAGTGAAGCCGATGAAGTTCACCAAGTACTTCTGTCCGGAGTGCTCCACGGGCAATCGACGGTGAGTGGTTCCCGTAATCAGGACATGACGATCGTTAGACTAACTTGCTGTGTCATGGTACAGCAAATATCTATGCAACATCGCGCGTGAAGGACAAGATAAAACCTGCTTTCAGATCCGGCATACCGACTGGAGCAATGGCAACGACATCCCCCGCCAACTCCTGCAGGAGCACAAGGTGCGCCACCGTCCTCCACTGGGGCGGCCTGGTAAGAAGCGGCGTCGCAGCGGACAAGGACGTCGTGAAGCGGTGGAAGGCTGTGAAGAAGATGCTGGCGACGAAGACGTCGACGGGAGCGAAGCTACTGACAGCGCTAGGGAAGTAGACGACGAGTCGTAAGGTGCACGTCTTTACTTTGGTAGTTTGCAATCAATGGAAACATTACTCTTGAATCCCTTTCATTGGCCAAATACACGACCTCAACTGTTGCTGGACGTGTGCAACTGTCCAGAAATGTGCAACCAGATAACCGGGACAACTTATATGTTGCTCCTTCCAACGTAAGTCGTAAGCTGGGCACACTTTATCCAACACAAGAGGATCTTACGTTGAATGCGCCTGCCCACTACTCCCCAGAATGGTCCTACACCCTCACCTATCCCTCCCGTCAAAAATCGTACTTAACAAGACCTATACAAGTTCCTATATATTCTTATGTTGGACCTCCGACATAAGGAAAAAATATATACCCCAGACTTTTCGGCCGGGAACTAAGGGGTTAAGGTTTTTTGCAAAACACGGTAGAATATACCCGTCTAAAAAACACAAGTTCAACTGTCTTCTGTGACATATCAAAATGTACGTGGTGTAATCATCAAGTAATCACGACACCATACAAAAACCAAGTCCCATTGTCCCATCCGTGTGCACCTACAAATCACAATACATGGCATGTCTCATAAGACGTGCAAATGAAGTACCGTGAATTTCTTAAAGGGCGATAATTGCGCCCTTTCAGATGCAAATCACTTAGCTTTGTATAGTATAGTTGAGATAAGTGGCTCACGAAAGGGTTAAACTTCTATTGAAGCCAGGTTTCACGTTTGTAGTCAATTGGAAGCCCTCCAAAACCTGCACATCACAAATAAAAGTGTTGCTCACATCTGCTCGCACATATATCGGGATGGGACAGCGCATCACCGTCGCAAGTTGTGGAGACTATAAACTCGTCTCCACAAATCGTATACTTTGAGCGAGGTGGTCCCTCCGTTTGACTGGTTGGCACTGCAGCACTACATGTACTTTGATCACTTTCCTTTTGCCAGCATCGACTTCATGGCAAGTGCCAAGCAGAAGACCGGTCGCGGGAAGACTTGGACCGCCCCCGAGCTCAGCAGGATGCTCTCTGCGGTGGAGCGTATCCGTCCACTAGGCACAAATGAACAGGTTCATCTTGGTGTTAATGGTGGTTAGCGAGAGGTGGATTCTGTGCCGTATTAACTTGTGCATTTAATGCATAAACTAAGTGTCAATACACATTTTTTGGAATGATTTGTGCAGGTTTCGGAGGGTACAAATTGCGTATTGGGCTTGCAAAGTAGGGGAGCAAACTACACAATCGTGCATCCATCTCCTTTGAGTGTGTGATAGTTTTGGAGGGCTTCCATTGGAATCGATTTGGGGTCCGCGTCTACATGTTAACCCGAATTCTGGTCTATTTTTCTCAGTCCCACCGTGTTAAGACTCGAAACCCAATGGTAGGACTTTGCGAAGTTAAGCCCTCGATTAGGACCTACGGCCGGAATCTTGAAACTTTTGCTCGGGTCGCGCTACGTTTATGATACAACCGCCTTTAAGACTTGCCGTTGGAGATGCTCTAACAGCATCTACAACTAACGTTTTAACGTTAGTTGTATTTGATGACGCACTTTTAAGTGCGTCATCAATAAAACAAAATCTGAAAATATACGGCCCGTGATTTCTAGACTATGTTTTGCACATGTTTTGTACATGTTTTAATCCATGTTTGTAATTTAATTTTTTTTTTCAGTTATAAATTGTAAAACCTGGCTACCACTGATTTCTGCCACGCGTCACAAGAAGCAGCGAATCCACCACCAGCCAGTTCGCCGCGACAGCGCGCCGTTGCTCGCTCTCTGCCCGCTGACACCAGCCCAAATTCGCTTCTGTTGTGCTACTCCATAGAGCCTATACCTCCTTACTCTTCCTGCATCTACGATTCCTGCATCTGCTGGCTTCAGGCGATAGCTGCCATGGTTGCTGTGCTAACTATGTGTGAAGCCACAGGACGTCCGACGCGTCAGCGAAAGCGCACGAAGTGCCTCGGCCAGGTATACGGGCTGTTTAGATGGAGACAGCACGTTGCGATATGCGTTTGACTTTGGGTAGCCTATTCGCTTCTGTTGTGCTACTCCATAGAGCCTATACCTCCTTACTCTTCCTGCATCTACGATTCCTGCATCTGCTGGCTTCAGGCGATAGCTGCCATGGTTGCTGTGCTAACTATGTGTGCCCATGTTTGCAACATGTTTCTGCCATGTTTTGCCCATGTATTCGATAGGACTATTGTATTGCGCAGAACATGGTCCGCACGAAAAAAAATGCGCATATGCTAAGACAGCTGCAGCTGTCTGCAAGTAGCAACAGCAGCAGCGACGAATCCAGCGTCCGCAACACAGCGAGTGCTGCCGAGGAACTTGAAACCGGGACGGGTGCTTACGAAGGAACACCACCCGCCCAGGACACTCAAGAGATTAATGTAAATGGCGATAAGGAGACAATCGATAATCACGTTCACGTTAATGGTGGCGAGGAAGCGGATGCTCAGGGTGCGTTAGATATGGAGCACGCGTGGTTTCATGAACAGCTCCGCTTCACGTTCTAGACAATGAAGCCATCTATCCCGTAAGGACTTTTGAAAAACTAAGATAAGGATTTTTCTCCGGATAAGTACGAAAGTCGTTATCTGACGCACCCTGCGGATGCTGCGAATGGAAATAACGAGGCAACATATTCAGGAGATGGGAATATGCCGAAGGGTGTTAGTGATGACGACGGCGACAGTGACGAAGTGAGCGGTGAGTACACGTCTGGTGCATCTCGTGCTAGTCGCAAACGTGCACAGGAGAATTGCGATGACGAACTGTACTACGTCCCACCGTTGCAGACGTACCACAAGACGTGGGAGAAATTTGACCGTTACCTGAATAGTACCAACGCCAAAGCCTGACAGTGCTGGCAATCAGCGAGTCGGAGAATGTTCGGCTGAGAAACCTCAAGATTGCCAAGATGAAGATACACACAGGCAAATCCATGTCCGAGCTAACGCTCGTCCCCGAACAATTTGATCGTGCCAAAGGGTTGCGACCGCTGCATAACGTGAACGGTATTTGGTGCAAAATGCGGTTCAGAGCTCAATACGTGCTTCGGCCCAGTGGACAATGGCGAATTCAAGTAAAAAAAAGCGTTCTACGGGCATTGCCATCCAGTATCGGAAGAGGTTTATCTGAAGTACGCGTCCGTTCGCCAGATTTCGAAGGGCGCGCGAATTATGAGCGACGTCGAGCTGGTGGTTCAGAGTGGGAGTAAGGCCAGTAGAATCTACAACTACATACGCGAGAGCTCACCACACTACATGCTGCTGCGAAATGTCTACAATCTCATTGCTAAGATCAAGCGTTCTGGTGGGTAAAATTTGCGAGGATTGGTGTGAGTTCTGCGAATTGCAAGTACAATACATGTGCACGTATACGTTTGGTTTAGGCGGCTCGTTGAGTGACGAAGATCAAGTCGCAGAGTTGCTAGTTAATTTTGATCTGGACACTCCTGGAAACGTTTCGTCCGTCGACGAAAATATCGACGGTAATACGACTGTGGTTTCCATCAGCCCAGAGCACACGCGCAAACTGTACATGCGAGATCCGGAGATACTGCTCATCGACTGTACGCACAAGACCAACAGGCGCACACCATGTTTGGCCACGTTTCGAACATGTTTTAGAGATGTCTGACATGATTTCCATGTTTTGACTATGTTTCAATTAGGTACAACTATCTGTTGTGTACCTTCATGATTATGGATCAGTTCGGGAACGGCCAATCCATTCAGAACTCAGTTATCAAGCGCAACGCTAACTGGTGCTACCTCCGGTCGGAAAATAACGCACTTATGTACTCGTACACAAACACTGTTTAAGTTTATACCTTGGCCAAATCGAAACGAATCGGTTTAACCAGGGTGACACATCGTTTTTTTCCCCGTCCATTTTGCGAACTGGTCACTTCGCAAGATCTTCCCTCCAGCAGATCCCGCAGAACGCAAAGCACTTCGGGAGACGCTCCTTCTTCGGAGTGAAAACGGCATGCTCAAGCGCGGCGACATTGCGCAGGCAGCAGATGATTTTAGGCTCAGTCGCTGGGTTGTCTCGCGAATCTGGGAGGAAGAAGAAGGATCGCGCTACGCTCTGTGAGCTCATTCAAACCATCCCTATCGCCGACCGTCGTACCTACCGAAAGATCCAAGTTAGCATCGTGCCGCGCAAACCGGAGAACCTGATTGAAGAAGGAAGGCGTGCTATTTAGGGGACGACCTACGCGATGCTGAAGAAGACCTTCCTCTCTATCCAGCTCATTATGATGAGCATCAAGAAACACAGTGGATTGACTAGCCACACAGTCGACGACGAGTAAGAATCCGTCAACTTCGTACGCGACGACCGAAGTCACCGCGTCGGTAAGTTCACTTTGCTGTGCAATTGTGAGTTTTCGACGACAAGCTGCCGTGCAAGCAAGCGATGATGTACCGCAAGCATGTTGCTGGTATGCTGATAATCCCGTACTCGTCTCACAGGTATAGTGAGTTTTGGCCTTCCATGTTTTACTATGTTTCGTCCATGTCTGCCCATGGTTTCTGACAACATGTTTCCATGTTTGTCCATGTTTTACCGTTTTGGCGTGTGATAGGTGGTTGCGTGTGGGGACTTTGGAGGAAGAACTCGCCTGTGTGGACGTTCCTCTGCGTATCAGTACAGGATACGACGAAGCCAAACGAAAGAAGCGAATGGCAGAGCGTGATATGTACAAGAATGCTCAGAACGTGTTCAACAGAATCACCTCAGAGCTGACGGGACTGCCAGAAGAAAAAACCCGATCAGCGCTTGAGAACTTGGAGGCACGGTAGGGAAACCTACGACAAGAGAACGTTTCGATGAATGTACCCGCAACCAATGAGGTTACCAGCGATGACAACGTGCAACCAACGCAGACTTCTGCAACTGCGAATGCTGCTGGAGAAGCCGAAGACGAAAAGGTTTATCAAGTGCACGTTATTACGAAGAGTGACTAATTGACCATAGAAAAGGGAGCAGAGAAGGATACCACGAGCACAGCGAAGGGGACAACGACGGAAACCTAGACACAAGTCAACCCTTTTAATCCAAGAAGACGAGTGGGCCGACCACGGGAAAACAGATCTGCTGCTGATGCGCAGCGCAGTAAGGAGCGAAATGAGTACAACAAAGGTACAAAACTGCGCAACGCTTCGAGATGCTGTGATATCGTAAACGTGGAAGACGTGATTAACAGTCTGCAGCCTGAATTGTCTTCGTACCTGAACACATTCGAAGTCCATCACAGAAACTCGCAAAAGAAGAAGATGTCAGTGGAGAAACATGTCCCTGCGTCAAATGTCGTTACGTACCGACTTCCGAAGACTATGGTTCAAGAGGGTCTGGCGATTATTGAGCGAGCGATTCCATTTGGTCAAGCTATTGACCTTAGCTCACAGTAGATGCGAATGCAGAGTGCTGGGTCCTCGCCGTGAACGGGCCGGGTGATTTTACGCGCAAACAAGTGATGGTGATGGAGTACGTGTGGGGTTTAGTTAAAACATGCAATGACCGCGTGTTATGCTACTCGTGGCTGATGGGGAAGGTTGATGAGAACCTCAAAGATACAGGCGCAGCTGCCTTAGCGGTACGGTTACTGGAGACCTTCCCGTACAAGCGCTTGTCAGGTTTTGGCGACGGCTTTGAACGAAACTGGTCCCACGTCTATTGTACGCGGTAGATGCTGGTACCACGACAATATGAGCACCGCGTTTGGAAAGGCTGTCGCAGCTAAATACCAGAGCAACTCCACAGTCTTCTTGCCACCGATGACTACACCTGCGGCTGGCAAAGGCAAGCGGCTGTCGTCTAGAATTATCGGCATGTTAGCAGCAGCTTCTACAGATCTGGTGATTATGCCGCTCAACGTTAACGGTAACCATTGGGTGTGCCTCGTGCTGGACCCCTCAAAGAGCCCTATCTTTTGCTACGATACCCTCGACAACAGAGCTAACTGCAACTTGCTCGCCGAGTCAGCTGAGGGCCGTTCTTAACTGGGATCGCGACCCAAATCTTGCGCTGTGATTGGCTGATGTAATATGTAAAATTTCGCGATTGTCCAATCTGTAGAGTGGCGGACGACGGACAGCGGAAGATGAACAGCGGAGGACCGACAGCGGAGAACGGGGCGGAAAGCAGGAGAAAGGGAGGCTTGAGCCAGAGAAGGTAAGTTGCAAAGTGAGTTCTTTATCTGAGTGCTTAAAACTAACTACGTCCTCCTTCTAGCAGAGCTTCCGCAGGGTACCCATGTGCCTGTCGAGTCTTGATCGTGGCGCACTACGATGTGGCAAGTCGTGAGTTGCTGGCAAGGTAGTGATGCACGCTCGTGCAGTAGACAGTGGATCGCTGGTGTCGATGCAGCTCGGCGAGCTGAACGTTGATTGGCCTTGACAACATTGACAAGCAGCGACAGCACGCGTCGTTCTGCAGCCAACTACATTACATAATCCATGCGATCCGAGTTTGGGATCGCGACCAATGTGGGATCGTGGAGCACAATGTGGCATGAAAGTATCGCCAAGAAAGCATATACCATACAATGAAAACTTTTAAGAAGTGGTAAACGAGAGCTCGTGACCAACACACACACCTCGTAGCGGTATTTTTAACGTTCTTTTTGGAGGCGTGCAATGGTTATGGAACATGCAAGCAGTGTGCCGAAATGCGGTGCTTTGCTGTACAGGGTTAAGTCGGGATGTCAAGCCCAATGCGGATAACCCCGCGCGACCCCATGCAACGTTTTTAAAGATACTGGATACCTGGTCATACACTGCACTCAGTGCTTCGGTTTTGATCTTTCAATCTCGGATATGTATTGCTTTCGAGGAGAAGCTTGGCTGAACGACATCGCGATGCGAGCTGCTACTGCATTCTTCAGTAAGTTCAAGAACAACGCGATAGAGATGTCACCTCCACCGAAGAACAAGGAGTAGGCAGGTTTATCTGCCAGTACGCTGGAAATGATTGCTAGGGCTGTCGTGGCACACGAGTTTGTACTGCTGCCTGTAAATCTCGAAGGTGTTCACTGGGGAGGATTGGTGGTTGAGTGTGCTAGCAAGAAGGTAAAAGAGTACGACAGCACGAATGGGAAGAAAAACCGGAAGCAACTGCAGAAGATAGCTGTGAAGGTGATTGAAGGTGCACTCAATGACAAGGAGCACGCGACGCATGACGTGATGAAGCCCATCCAGAAGTACAGCCAGGACTCCCGATTACGACATGGTGAAAAAAATAATGATCATAAAAATTGGCTCATTATTTATGACGATCGGTTTTGTGTGAAGACAACATTATTTATGACGAGAGGATCCAGCAGTAATTGCGTATGAAAAATAACACGAAATTTTTTCCAGTATTTTGCAAAGCCTTGGTAGCAGCATACAAACTTTCAGCTAAAAGTTTTCCTAATATTAGTGCAATATTTATGACCGTGCATTTTGGCATCGCATAATTTATTGTCAATATTTGGACGGATGTCATAATTTATGACCCAGCTTAACCTCTAATAAATAAAAATGCCAGAATCGGGAGCCCTGAGTACAGCAACTGTTGTGGTGTTTACGTTTGCAGTTTCTTCTGGAGTTGCATGAGCGACAACGCACCTGAAGATCTTTCGGATGTGGACGTCACCAAGCTCCGCTGGGCAATTCTGGACGCGATTTTGAAGAAACGCTAGGAAGGTTTGTAAGTCATGAAAGGGTGACAACCTTCAATACATGGAAAAAACCTGGGTGATACCTTTGGTGAAGTCTTGTATAGCCATGTTCTAATGATCAAAGCCGCCACAGCCTGGAGGCCGACACTTCGAATTTTGCTTCGATAACACGCATACGTATTGCCCAGGTATTGATACCTGTAAAACCCCTGCTTCATGTTTTGTTATGATGATTGGCTGAAAAAGCCCCAACGAAGTGGAGTTGCCGTCACTCCCTCTAAGTAGCGCGCATACATTTCTTCCAGGTGTTAAGACCTGGAGAATACATGTACCTGTACGCGTAATTTATGTCTCTTAAATAAATTCTGTGCATCTGATCACCCCACAATATGTGATACCTAGACGAAACCTCTGGCCAATACCTGTGGTACATGTATCAGAAATCTGAATATTTTTTTAATCTGAGAAACCTGGAAGCGAAGGCTGTCCAATATAAAATAAAAAAAAAAACGTAAGGATAGTACTTAATCGGTATCTGCCAATCACGTGTCCCCGCGCCGCCTCCCTCACTTTCCGTAACTAGAAGGCGCCAAACCAGAGTCGAAGTAGCTTCTCGGCGGCGGGGGTAGCAGGACAAAGCGCGACTGACCATGAGCTGGCTGCGCTCCAAGTTGCGGCAAGTGGCGGCACGTGCGTCTGATGCGCTGGCTCAGGCGGCAGACATGGTGGCACCCACTTTGTACGAGTCGCGCGTGGACGAGTTCCACCACCGCTGGACGACCGTCGCGCGCTTCCTTGAGTCCGTTCTATCGCGCGACCTGGAGCCAACGGAGCAGCGGCGACTGCTGCTCGAGAGCCACACGCGCGACTCGCTGCTCAAGTTGGTGCTGCTCATATACGAGGAGGAAAACAACTCAGACCGCTGGGAAATGGTTATGGCACGCCCCAAGGCGGCGGCAGAGGATGCTGCAAACGCTGAACCCCGGGGACGCTCCCGTTCACGTGCCCAATCACAGACGCCACTGTCCCCGGAGCAACCGGAGCACGCATCGCACGAGTGTCTCGAATATCTACTGGAGAAGCAGATTATCCCGCACTTATGTGAAGTGGGGAGACGGGACCAGCCGTGTGGCATCATGTCGCTCGCTATGCAGTTCGTGGGCGCGCTGCTCAGCCGCGTGAGTTACCCCATTTTACCTACACGTGAGGTGCACGTGTCTGTAGTGGCGCTTATTCAGGCGGCAGCGCGCAAAGAGGTGGAAGACCCTACAGTACGCAAATACCTCATCAGTCTACTCAATATTCTTTGGAAGAAGCTGCGCGGAGACCCTGTGCAGACCGAGTTTTTCTTCCTGCATGCTGACAGACTCATGATCCGCACGACGGACATGACTCCTAAGACATATGAAGCTGGAGACAAGAACCGACTCCGATCAGCTAGTGACGACCCGTTCCTGCATCTACACAATCATCACACGCAGAGTGAAGTGCCGGAGCTGATCCTGTTTACAGGACTACTGCCGCATATGTACGCGGTCGGAAAAATTGGAGAAAAGTGTCGCGAGGCGCTCGTGATCGCGGCGGCGGTGCACGACAAGGCTCTGTGTCGCTTCGTGCTGCAGCTCACCCCGTTCTGCCACTACGCGGTCAACGGCGTGATTTCAGCTTTTGATGCACTGCCTAAGACGCTGGCGTCGATGGCAAAGACACCTGCTGCAGCTGTTAGATCGACGGATGCCGATGCAAACATGGAGGTGGAGCTGAGCTTTCTAGCTGTACGGCTACGCTTTTGCTGCACACTCGCTATGGTGGCACGGTACGAGCTGGAGGAAGTGGATGAAGTCACCGGTGAGCTGCAGCGCCGCTCTATAGCTGATGAACTGCTGGACCAGTTCCGGACTCGTTTCCTGGAAGGCCCGCTTCTTGAAGGACTTCTACACACGTCAGAGGCTGCGGCTTGCGCTGCAACACTTTACGCGCGCATTATTCTGGAGGAGCTCACAGCATGTGGACGTGACACGCGTGCGAACCCGCTGCTTTTCATTTATTTACAATTTCTTCTTGAGCGCACGCCTGTGTCTACTACTGCTGCTCCAGTGACGGCTATTGCAGAAGAAGATTTACGCGCGTCTGTCGAACCTGAAACACAAGCGGAGGAGTCCGTAGCACAGCAGCTACCATCGGAATTGCTGCGTCACATGGACTCCCTTTCGAGCTCCTTGTGTATTGCTACAATCGACTTGTTCACGAGCGTGCTGGAGTTGCAGGATGAGTACGCCGACAGTGTACTGCTAGGTGCGGTCAACAAACCGGAAAGTAATTCCGAGAGTGGAAACGAGTCTAGCCCGCGGAAGCGGCGGCTTACATCGTCATTGCTAGGCCCCAGTGCGCCTGCCAATGGTGCTATCTGGTTTGCGTCACGGTTTCCTGATTCGTCGGTGGCATCTAATGTTCACTTGTGGAAAATCCGCGCATTTGCGGGACCGGAGGAAGCTGCTGAAGAGATCCCGGCAGCCGACGACCAAGAAGATCAGGTGCTATCGCTGCTTTCTTACATCGCCGACGCTGAGTACGCTGCATGCCAGCGTGGGCCGGAAGAGGTGGATGACTCAGATGACTCAGATGCCGACTTCCAAGAGGAGGCAGTGGTATCTCCAACAGCAGCAGTTGCAGCAGCAGCATCGGAAGACACGGGAAGCACTCTTTCTCCCCCTCCTGCTGCGGGTGTAACATCTCCTACAAGAGGCTCGTCCAGTCGGACTGCTGCTACGCGCAATTCGATGAAGCCGCTTCGCGAGGTGTATTTAAGCATCAGCCTGCCTTCCTTTTCGCCTGCTGAGCCGACTGGTCTTCGACAGCGAACACAGTCGCAGTTCATCCAAAGATTAACTGTCGGAGGTGACGAGGGAACTATGCCGCTCTTCTTGCGCATTGTTTTGAGTCGCGTCGAGCGATTGTTGGAGAACTCGTTCCAAGAGAACCTGGCGCTGTCAGGCCTGATCTATGCCCTCGCTCAAAAGTTTCGGTGTTCTGCAGTGGTGTTCGACCTGGAAGAGGTTCTCCCGGCGGGCCAGAGTCTGCGTAGCATCCTTGAGGAAGTTTACGCTGACGCTTTGCGTCGCTTGAACCGCTTGCCCAACGGCTCGGCGCAGTTGCAAGAACTGCGCAGGAAGCTCGTGGATGAGGACAACGACGCAGCACTGAACGACCATGAGGCGGAGACGCGGCTGTTATGCGGGTACGTGGTTCTCGACGAGATTCTGAAGGAACTTTGCTCGCTTCTGTTTGCGCGCGAGCGTGTCAAAACTCTCCCTCTCAAACCCGAGGGTTATTATTTGGAGCCGAAACGCGCTGGATCGCTGTCACCGTCCTCGGCGATTCAACGTGAGCGAGCACTATCAAGCGAGACCCTCTTCTCCGACGACGGTTCACAAATTGACGCGGTTTCGCTTCGTAAGCAGGGTAGTATTGGCAAGGAATTCGAGGCGCTGCTAGCCGAAGCCCAATCTAGCATGGATGACCTGCTCGTTGGCCCTGGCGACGTTACGGTAGCGCCTGCTTTAGAAGCCGAACTGGAGACGCAGATTGTATAGAATCGGACGACCAAATAGCGTGAAGTATGACCACTGATCCTGATGCAAAAAATAAAACGAGTTCGAGTGGATGGAGGGTGATTAAAGGGTGCGTTGCTGGCCAAGGCGTGGAATTACGCTGGAGGCGAGCTTGCTGGAGGCGAGCGGTGCTTTGTGGGACTTCTTCGTGTCAAGGCGTTCGACTCCGCTCTGCACTCGTACGAATTAAATTGAAGCGTCGCGTAGGCAGGCGACGCCATGCGCTCGACGCAGCGTGCGTGGCCGTCGTCCGAATCACCACCGCTTTCAGTTAACGATATACCTGGTCGAAAGCCTCAGCGACGGATTCAGCAACCGACTGCAGCAGATACGGCCTTAGCCGGCCCTCGAAGTTTACCAAAGGTCTACCCTCGACTTCAGACGCTTACGCAGCTCACCAGCAACTATGTTCGTGGCTTGCAAACTGGAAACTTCGTCGCCCGCAGTGCACAACGATGGTAGAATTTTGATGGAGTGGACTCGCCTAATTTAGCGATAGATCGGACCATTAGTGTCCTGAAACACGGCAGCGCTGGTGATCCAGTCTTCATGGAGACGGCACGCTGCAGTGACAGTGCGTGAGAGTCTGAAAACTCGAGTTTGGCGGCGTCAACTTGATATCGCCGCAAAGATCACACAGCATTCGTCCCGCTTAACGCAGGTTTTGCAGGTATTGATGGTCCCCTCAAAGGATCGCTTGCAGACTATAGCTTCCATCGTGTCGATATGCGGAATTTACTTCCACGCCCCTGCACAGGTGCTATCGTGGTGGCTTGGATTTACATGTGCCCAACTAGTTGCTAGACGAATTCTGCGGCATCCTCCCATTGCTGTACGAGCGGTTGATATTCCCGTCAGACTAACTCGAGGGAAGTTGGTTCAGCTGTGGCGTTGTGTTGTACCCCCTGGCTGTGCTGATGCTTCAATGCTGCATTCGAGTGTTCCTTTCAAGACGAGTAGTGGGGAAGCGGAGACTCGAGCGACTTCAACTCGAAGCTGCAATAAGACTGCAGGGGTTTGTTCGAGTCTACAATGCTCAGCATATCGCTAGGAGACTTCGTCGATGGTGTGCAGCAGTACAGATCCAGTGTCTCTGGCGTTGTCACCACGCACGAGAATGCTTACAGCAGCGACGTATGACGTGGATCGCCACATGCGTCTGCACCCCATGAATTCTACAAGCGGCTAAACAAGCTACGGTCAAGTTGCGCCTTAGATCTGCACAAACAATTCAAAAGCATTATCGCGGATGCCGCGCTCGTGCTCAGTTCCGGGAACTATTGAGCCGGCATGAACAGCGCAAGTGGCGGCAGAATCCAAGTAAAGGATATGATTTTTTCGAGCTTAAGCGTTACGATCAAGCTGCATTGTACCTGGAGAACTGCTTCCGGCAAGGGATTTTTACCGAAGAGGCGATGCCAACCGCCCAGCCCGTGCTGACGTACCAGAGTGTAGTAAGAAATACACCCCATCGTAAGCTCGTGAGCGGGTCGAGAATTTCAGTACGGCACCTACCAAACTGGGGAATGATTGGATTCTTCAACGAGATCATTCCCACGGCATTGATGATTCAAGGAGTGATATTGTCCGCTTTGCTGAACACTTCAGTTCTGGCAGACGTATGCAATCAGCCACTTTAGGGTTTTCGAAGTTACAGGAAATATCCTCAATCTGAATCAAGCACGCGTTGGATGGGAAAGTTACCTGCAAGTGGATGCAGCAGTAAGATCCTGGACACCATTTCACGATATAGCAGATTCTCTAAAAGAGCTACGATTCCGATCACAATTTGAGCTTGTTCGTGCTGGTTTTGGAGCGGCAAACACAGCGAGAAGAGCAAGGCTTTAAGTTTATCGCTCAATCTTTTGCAGGAGCTTGACACTCGTCCCAGCGATTTACTCAGCTCGATCAATGCACTTAACGTTGAAGCCCAGCTGCTAATGCTGAGTAGCATGTTGTACTTCGAGCAGAACCTCTTCGTTATAAGTTACTCAACTGGAAAAGCTGTTGAATTTGCCATCCCAAAGTGTGTTCACTGATTTGGAAGTCCGTTTTACTCTCGCCTTGGTTCTGCTTAAGCGGTTCGAATAAAGTTTTACAGATAGCAGTGGATCTACCAAGGCTGACGATGGAGAAACGAATACATTGTTGAGAACGGCGACGCAGTTACTGAAACAGTATTACCGAGTGATTGAGCTCTGGTCGTCCGTTGGCTTTTATCACGGTTGGATGGAAAAGAGCGAAGCAAAGAGGTTGCTGGCTCGAGAGCAGGTTGGATCCTTTCTCCTGCATCATCCGGCTGATGCAGCAGGCGCAGACTTCGATGTACACAAACCCGACAGATCACGATCAGTTGAGAAGATTTCACTACAAGTGAAGCTTTCGGATCGTCCTCTTCGCGTGGCATCCTTGCGTATCGAGTTTACAGACACTGGGGTTTACAAGACACGTAAAATGCCCGATCACCTCGGCCACTTCAGCTTGCACGGCCTGGTAGTCAATCATCCCCCAGAAGCTGGTGTTCAAATGGAGTTCGGCATCAAGAAATCTCTGTACGTACAGCCACTGTTGAAGAAGCTGGAAGGATGTCAACCTAAGCTACTGCAAGAGAAAGTTTTGCTGCGATCGAAACTGCTGAGTTGGAATGAATGTGAGCGAAAGTTAACGAGACAGCAGCAATACGATTCTCTAATACTGATAGACATTGGAAACGACGGAATGAGACGTGGAGTGCCGTTTGCTTTGAGATCGCGAAGGCATTGGAATGCAGTGAGGCGTGGATGTTTGCTGAATTCGCGGCACGTGAGGCACTGCTGCACTCAAAGGATCGTTCTCTGCGTGCAAATGTGAATTTTCTTGCTGCTCGAGTCACGTTGAACATGCAGAAGCGAAGTGAAAGCGCGTTGTTGATGCAGCAGGCGCGTCTGGAAACGATTCGAGAGCAGTCAACGCCCAACACGCATTTATTTATTCAGAACTTGACAGCAGTTCAGCGAGTATTGTCGCTCAACGTATCAGTCTCAAAGCAGGAGCCGTTCTTGTCCCGCCTCAAGCCGCTCCAAAAACTTGAGCGGTTGTGTTTGAAGGCGTGGCGGTACGACAGTTTGGCTCTGCGACTTCGTGGAGACCCTTTTCGAGAAGCCTTGCTGATTCAACGTATCGCCGATGAAATGTATGCTGAGTGTGGCGACACTTTCTTTGTCAGAAGTCTCTTGAAAGCGCACGTCCGTGCTTACGTCGGAACTGATTCGAGGTATGAGGGTCTTCATCTGAAATGCGCTTACGCTTGCGTCGCTCGGTTATTCGAGCGCTTTCACATGCACCAAGAATCTTGGCCTACGCATCTGGCGAACTTGACCGACCATATCCAGGAGAAATCCCAACCGAAGAAATCTGTGACGAAGACGCGGGCATTTAACATTAAGCTGCTGTTACTTTCGTGGCACCACATACCGTTCATGCTTTGCTTCGAGATGGCGGAAGTTCTGTATCGCTATAAAAGCCACAGTACGACGACACTCATCGACGTTTACGAGAGTTTGTACGGGCGTCTACGTGGTTCACAACCCCAAACGCCTCTGTACGCAGCGTATGAAGAGCGCATCCTGCTTAGACTGTCGTTTTTGCATGCAGCAAAAGTATCCCAGGCAAAGAACTCGTGGCGCCATCTTGACGCTGCTGTATTCGCTGTCGACGAAATTCTTAAGCAAAGGAAGGACCGTGCTCGGGTGTTTACGTCTGAAGGTGTGAAGAAACGAGCGAAGTGGATTAAGTAGCCTTGTTCAATTCGCCTCCCGTTCTACTTCAGTGATGCAGAAATTCTTTTCATTCGCGGGTTTTTCCTGCAGCTCCAGGAGGAATTGATGCGAATTCCTACTGAGCGCAGAAGTAGTTGGCGTGATTACCACGCACTGCATCAGGAGCTGATGGAACTTGTGGTGAAGTCTGCACCACCTGGAAAAGTATCCGGGGGTGGTGGCCAAATGCTCAACAGTGTGCGGTACCGTGCGGAAAATTTACGCGGACTTCGAATCTTTGTTGGGGCCACTCACGATGTGACTATCTCGAATATGTTACGGAGTCAACCTTTTGTGGCAATCCGGATCGAGGGGAATACAACTCCCGACTAGATCAGCTCCAACATGGACGAATTTGTCTCCTAGCTGGGAAGAAGACATCGAGATCTCGGTCTCTTTAGTTAAGGCGAACATTACCATCAGTGTGATGAATCGTACCAGACGAAATTCTCGTGGCAAGATGCAGACACTATTGGGTATGTTTCGATATCGATGCACGATCTACTTGCAGCACACGACGGAGTCACAGAGGGAAATTACTATGAACTTACTTTGCTGAAGCCACCAAGTCAGCGACCTAGTAGTGGGGGTGAAGAACACCACGATAAGGTACCACGGATTTTCTTAAGCTTCCAAGTGGTTGTGAAGCCTCAGCCAATGCTGCCCCCATCAGCCAAACGGACGGCTACGCGGGCAACTCGGAGTGGAAATTGGAACGTGGAGGAAGTTCGAGCGCATTCGCATGGAGACCTGCAAGTATTTGTTTCAAACCGCTGGATCTGGAGTCGATTTGCTAGCATGTTCATGCAAGACAACGACGTATTCGTCGCGAAGTGGTTCTTCGTAAAATCCGTGCGCTTGACTTCCGAGCTCCAGCGACGAACCAGTCAGGTTGGGATCCGAGTCAATACAATCGATTCGTTGGCAATCGTCAACGATATTTTAGGGCTAAGTCACTGCTATCGAGCAAATTTCTGTGACCAAAAGTGGGGAGAGCAAACTGCTCCGCTCCTCGGACAAGCAGCAGCGCTTCTAATACGAAAAACATCTCAACACAAGCCCGAGTACTGCTCCCTATCAGACCGCACTGCACTCGAGACACAGTTAGCTGCTGTCCGTGAATTACTCGCTGACGCTCGTGGCACGTCAAAAATGGTTGAACCATTAGAGGAAGCATTGTCCACGAGGACTCCAGCGACATCACAATGGGTCAAAATCACGAACCGAAGACCCAGCGGAGGCATTGCAACCCGCTACTTTAATCAAGACACGGGTGCAACATTCCATTCGAATTGGCGCAATGAACCACTTGAGTACGAAGACAAAGAAACAATTATGGTCAAGGAGCAACAGCGACTCCCTCATCGTATCGTTATCATGTGCAGTGGTATGAAAACCCGAGTGAGTTCTCGAAAGCAAGAGTTGCTTCGACTACACGCTGAAGATCCGTTCCAGTGGGTAGCCGTGTTCAATGACCGCAAAAAGGAGATCCTGTATTACAGTCCACACTCTCCAGAAGCGTATTCGGATCCAAACCGGACTAAACACCCAGCTCGACCGCCTACATACGCGATGCTGGCTGACGCTATCACGTTCTTCTTGTCCACGATGCTTATCGCAAATATCGCTGCAGAAGACAGCGACAGCGCCGGATTCGAGGGGTACTTCTATCCGTGTGCATGGCTATTCGTGAGCTGATAGCAACACGGCAGAGGATTCTCTCTCCTGCGGGGTTTGAATTGCGTTTGCGTTGTAGTCGAAAAGGCCGAACACTTGCTCGCTGGCGACTTGTTGAGCAGCGATCCATTCGTGGTACTCACTTTGACAGACCCTACGGGAGAAGTGGTGGCCACTGGCAAGACTAGCGTCCGATACAGTTTGATTAATCCCAAGTGGAACGAGAAATTCCACTTCCGCTACACCTTCGCAAAGCACGAAGTACATCGGAAGACAACGACTTTGTCCCTTAATGAGGGCACAATATGTTTGAGTGAAGCTAGACTGACACTCACGGTATTTGACTACGACGTTGTCTCCACTCGTAAGGCTGGTAACAAGAGCAAGGAACTCGTTGAAGAAAGCGATGAACTAGAGAGTGACAGCCAAGCGGAGCATAAAAAAAGCCCGTGATTTCTTGGGCATGGTGACTGTCTCAATCCAAACGTTTAGTCATGGGAAGCGCTTGACTGCAGACTTGCCCCTGTTGGACGAGGAGGGACGGAATAACTCGCTGCGATCGCGTGGGTCGTTGACAGTCTCGGTGCAATGGAGTCACTGTGATGAAGAGGATGAAAACTTGTCAAATAAAACGAAACTCGGGGCGATCGGAAGCGGTGGAGGTAGAGCTCTCATAGCAAAGAAGGCCAGAGATCGACCTGACCAACCGCAAGAAGCAGCACGAGAGATTGACTTTATCAGCAAATGGAGCAGCTACTTTAGCTGCTGCTAAGCATGGCAACTGAAGCACTGGAGCCAATGAATCGTCTTCAGTACCGCATGAAGATCGCACAAACCAAAGGCAAGACAGCAGAAGAAGCCAAAATGCTCGAGCAACGCTTGGATGGGTTGGTTTGCACACACAACTAGTTCCTAAATTGAAGCTGGTACGAGACTTCGTAGCCGGACAAATCGACGGCCAACTTCCAGCAGTCTTGATAAAGTTGTTTGGGCCTATTGAGGAATACCTGAGCAGCTTTGATCAGACTTCACGACGTGAGCTACGATCATCGATGGAGACGTGTTTGGACGAACTGAATGCGACGATGTACTCCTTGAAGAAAATCCCTGCTGAAGACATAACCCCCGCGGATGGGATGAACATGGCGCTAGACCAGCACCAGCAAGTGAATTTATGGAACCACCAGCTTCGTGAAATCCTCGAAATGTTTTTTCCCTTGGAGACAAGGCGCAGTAGCAATTCACACTCGAAGAGAAAGTTGATGAAATGTACTCGAAACTATCAGGAGATGGCTCTCATCATCGTGAAGGACCTCGTCATGGCGAAGGAAAAGCCGTCGAAAGACCAGCCACTGCTGCTGCCATAGCAAAACGCAAGGAGCGCATTGAAAGGGCCAAGCAGGAAAAAGCGTGGTACGAGCTGTAGTCAGCATCTCATCGCCTCTCATGAATAGTCGACCAGCGTGCTAGCTTTGCATAACTTTGTGGTTGTCTACATTAGCAAACATAGAGTTCGAAGCGTTAGCAGCTTGCAAATCAGCCTACGGGCGTCCACAGCACTGCTTCATGTGCTTCCTGAGGATAGAGCTCAAGTCGTCGAGCTCCCTGTAGGACGGGAAATAGTTGACATCGATCACGTAAAGTTCCTGCGTGCCGTCAGCCGCCACAATGACGTCGAAGCCGAACAACGTCAGCTTCAGCTCTTCACGTAGACGCTCACCGATGGTGCGCACAGCCGCGAAGATTTCTTCCTGTGTCCATCCGGGAACAATCTCGTCCTGCGCCGCGTCGTCGTCGGTATGAGGGTGGAAATCCTTCGAAGTTGGGTAGTTCTCCTGCGTGTTGAAGTGCACGTGTTGTGCCGTCCCAGCCACGAGGTTCGGCAGCGAACGTCGCTCCGCCACGTTGATGATGTCGCCCAGCACGTAACCCTTAAAGAGGCGGCTCGAGTGGTTAATGAACTCCTACAACAGCAGATACAACAGTCAAGAGATCATCCATACAACTCAGCAACAGTCTGTCCAACCTGATACAACGCTGGGTACTCAACGTAGTGCAAGTCTTCGCGCTTAGTGACGACGCTCATCATGTGTGAGCGGTCGGTAGCTGTATCATCAAATAAACAACAGTAACAACCTCGTCAGCAATGAGTCTCTCTTATCTCCCGTCTCTTCAACGCACCGCAGGCTTCGACGGACTTGCAGATGAGCGGAAGCCTCGTGCGACCTTCATCCAGTTCCTTAATCAGCCTCTGGAACTGCTCAAGGCTCTCCACCACATGGGAATTGGGCACCTTGAAGCACTGCGTCTGTTCTGCGTCCTGCTTCATATTCTGCAGCATCCTACAGGCCGCGTGACGGTCCGTAAGCAGCTTAACGCTGTCGATGGGGTCCACCACACGCACAGACGGGTGAAGGCGAAGGAAATGCTGTACCAGCTGCGCGCGGTTGGCTGCGACCTGATCCCCTTGCCCTGCGAACACCATGTCGTGGGCCAGCTTGTGCAGCAGCGCGTCCAGCGGCCCGTAGCGTGTGGCCAAGCGCTCGGCTGCAGCCTCCAACTCAGCGTCGCTCACGGAGGCACCTGAGGGCGTCGCGGCCTCTAAGTCGATCAGCACGAAGCGCACGCCATCCGCCTCCATACACAGTACTTCCTGCAGTCGCGCGATCTTCTTGGCAGGGAAGATGACGCCTACGACGAGAGGCTTCGAGTCGATCATCATGGATGCAAATGAGTTTGATGGGTAATGGTTCGAAATGAAAAGCGTAAGCAATTAATTGAGTATGTGGACCACATGAGACTGCACACATGTCGCAGACAACTTCAACTTGAAGTGATATTTAGGAACCTATGTAGTTGACAACTACCAGTTGTATGCAGTTAGGAGGCGAGGAACTTCTTGGTGTACTCGTCGGCGTCCAGCAGCTGGAAGCGGTGCGAGCTGAAGACGAGCTCGGCGCCCACCACGAAGTGCTCGAGGATGTAGCGCACGCCCTCTGGGCTCTTGTATGCACCACGCTCGAGAAACTTGCCGTTCACGATGCCTGAGTTGCGCAGCTCCGGTTCGTAGATGGAGATGGTGTCATCCGTAAGGAAATACGTGACGATGAAGCGGCGCTGCTGCTGCTCCTTGCGGCTCGAGATGAGGCTCCCGCGGAAGCGCAGCAGCATGCGGTCGAACTCGGCCATCTTCTTGAAGTCCTTGCGCGGCGGCTTGGGGCAAAGCGAGTGACACGAGCCCAGCGAGTCCTCCTCCGTGCCGTACCCGTTGTACGGCGCTGGATCTGGCTTGGGGAATACAGGCTTCTCCACCTTCGTCGGCATCGCTGGCTCCAACACGCGGCCCCACGCCATTTGATAGTAGTCGCGCGTGTATTTGTCTGCGTCCACGAGGCGCATGTTCCGTCCGAACACGTTGAGCACAGCACCCACGTACAGATCTGTCTCGCTGTAGCAGCTGTCGGCACTCGTAGGCTCTTCGACGCCGCGGTCCTGCTCGTCCGTCAAATTCTGATGCCAGTTCTTGAGAAGACGTGCACGGCGAAGCAGCAGCGGGAACGGGTCGCGGCCATTGTTCGGACGCGACACTTCCTTGAACTCCACTGTGTCGTCTTCGAGGAAGTAGTCAAGAATGTACGAAATGAGGTCGCCGTAGAGCTGGTCACGCACATCGTACTCGCAGTGGAAGCACAGCACCTTGCGGTTGTTGGCCAGGAACTTGCGCTTCTTCTCCGACTGCAACCGCGACCGAATGGGGTTGCCCAACGACGCCTCCATGTACGTCTTGAGCGGATACCGCTGCTTGCCGTAAAAGTGCTCGTGATCTCCACCGCACATGCGCGTGATCTGGTCGCGGGTGAGAGTGTACTCATCTTTGGGCAACGGAAGCGGCGAGCCGACGTCCTCACCTTTCTTCGCGTAGTACTCTCTCGTGAACTCGTCGCAGTCGTATAGCTTGAAGCTTCGCCCAAACACGTGCAGATCCAACCCCACACGCAAGTCGGCAGACGTGTACAGGTCCCCGTCAGGGCGTCGAAGTTGGCACCGCTTAAGAAAAGTACCCTGTGGGATGCCGCTGTTGGCTACTCGAGGCTCGATGATCTCGAAGGTTTCGTCGTGCAGATAGAGCAGAATGGTGTTCTTGCGCAACCGAACAACTTCGAGGTTGCTCTCGTCCACGCTCTCCGCGTAAAAGCTCTGGAATCGCAGCACCTTTCGCACGTTTTGTGGTGCGAACTTGCTCTCCTCCGAGTCCTCGCTTGCTATATTGCCGATGTCATTAGCCGTTGTGCCAAAGCGTTCGGGGTCGCGCAGGTCCATACGCGTCGTCAGCAGGTTCATCTGGTTCAGCGTGCTGTCCAGACGCAAAGACTTCTCGATGAGCTTGAAGCGCTGCGGCTTGAGATGCGAGCGCAGCCGTGGCTCATAGTTGGTCGCCCCGAGTAGCGTGTTTCTGGGCGTTGTGGTGGACGTCATTTTAGAGGCTTGCTTCTATCGGAGGGTGCTTTGAGCTTGTGGTTGCCTGTCATGTCGAAGCCAGCGTGACCGCGCGTTCGGCACTATTCATAGTCTAACGCACCGAGATAAATAAACTTCACCGCATGGCTGCAAATATAGTCGATCCCCTCGTTTCGTTGTCTCGATTTGTAAATATCTCACCCAAGAAAAGCACCGATGGGATCGAGGTAGGCGACCTGCATGACAAAACACACAGAACTTGAGAGCATTCAATAGGAACACTGTGCATTTCACTTAGTTGCTGAGGAAAATTCGGCACAAGTCCCGGAAGTAGCACCGCAGAATGCGTTGCTGGGCATCTTTGACGACTGGTGAGGGATTTGAGCTGTTCAATTCTGGAGACTGGATGAGGTTCGTGAGGAGGGTCACGCGTCTGAATAATAAACAGCACATAGCGATTCAGACGCAGATCGGGATCGCAGAAGACGTAACACTGGCACCTACCTATCGTTGAGGTGTTTTGGACTCGAGTGTAGGTCCACCAGAATCTCTAGGAATGGTAGCTGCAATTAGCACATCATAGCAACGGAGTCAGTTCTGCGCATCACCACCACACGAACGCCAACCTTTACAGCATTACCTCCCAAAAGTACTGAAAGAATGCGTCGTCGTGGGATTCAGGAGTCAGGCGTAAGATGCGGAGACCGTACTTGAACTCGTCAGGCATAAAGCATTGATATAGGACTGCGGCTGCAACATGAGCACCAACTTTTACAAGGCATTGACTCTGGATATACAAAGTAAAAATAGTAAGCACACTGGAGCAGCAGCAAACAGTCATTTAAAATCGCAGTAGGATCACATACCAAACGGACAAGCGAGCTTTGATCTATGATATCCACAACGGATACCATGTCGGAGAAGAAATTCGTTGCCAGCGAGGCCGCCACCAGATAACCCTTGAGAGCGGCGCGAGGATCTGACAACGACATTTTCACAAAAAAAAAAATTAGAAACAAAATCGAAGCCAATGTTACGCAGGAGGACTCACCAGAAGCCGAAGCCAGTCGTTGCTTCGTCAGCGGATTCAGCAGTAGGTCAGCTTTAGCACAATGCCACCTTGGTTCGCGGCCACAACGGCATACCAAGCTCTCGAGAGCCCTGGAATGTAATCCAACCAAATCTGCCTGAAATTTTTTCACGAACGGCACTGTTGCGAACTGTGTATCCGAGTTTTCTGTGCTGGCATTGCTAGCAGCTCCTGAATCTGATGTCGGCGATGGCGTATCAGGCGCAAATGCCTCCAGAAACGCAAGATCACCGTACGGAGTAAGATCGAACGATACACGGTAGTCACAGGCATTGCGCATGTATGCGCGGTGCAGCAGACCTGCCGAAACGCACACCAGCGTCTCCACAATCCACAAAGGAAGGCCCATCAGCACCTTCTTCGACCTTTCCTCAAGTTGCTTCTCATTGTCAGCACTACCAGCCAGGCTTGCACAGACCGCGTCCACCAATTCACGCCACTTCAGCAATATGTCCGCTACAAGCTTGTTACTTGTCGTAATGGAGAACTCGACCTTTTCTGTGACTGATGCCGAAGATGAATCGCTGCCAGCATTGTTCATAATATTTGGTGTACCACCAGAGAGAGGAGACGCCGCTAGGGACGACAGATACTGTGTCAGAACACCACACGCCACAACAAACTCTAGCTCGCAGCGCAACTGCGACGAGGCCGGAGCCGCGGTCGTGCATTGCGACAGCATTTCCCAGCAGTTGTTGCCTGAGCAAAAAGTGATGAGATTTCGTGAAAGCTTGCTGCTTCTATCGTTGCTCATCTCATTCGCTTGTGCATTGTTGTCGATCATGGACACGTCAGCCAACTCCTTTTGAAGAGTAGCAACGAAGGAATCCTTCTCTTTTGTGTTTGGGAAGGTAACTATGCTGCCCACATCTGCCATCAAGCGGAAGTGCTCCCTTTGCTTGGCCAACGCGCTACGAAGGTGTCCTTCTACCTTCACCAAGCTCTCCAGACTTTCTGCGAAAGGCACAGACAGGATATCTTCCGTAGCATGAAGGTCGCCGCATCGTCGAAGAAGCTCTGCCACGCCTGCCAAATCTGTAATACATGGAAATTGACTTAGAACTCGAATGACAAACTGCTTGATCCGTGACTTCGCGCTGCTGTCGGGGCCGTTTGCGAATGCGAAGCCACTAAGCGCCAGCACAAAACGCGCTAACACTGCAAAACGCTTCTTGGCCTCGCTGTCATTGTTGGCGTTGCGTGCTATGGAGTGGAAAATCTCGTCCTGAAGCAGGCGGATGCACACGCAGACGCAGGTCTCTAGAGAAGTGGCCCCTTCCTGCCCGCCCTTATGTAAAAGAACCACCACGGCGTTCTCCATCACAATCCGTTTGTAAAAGAAGCGAATGGTAGGTGCCGCCACATGAGGATCGTCCTCCATAGAATTGTTACTACTGGATCGCAATAGTCGAAATGCCTGCTGCTCCAGCGCAGCTCGATAACCCTGCGGCAGCCTTGTCAGCTCCGAGGCCACAATATCATTTTCGAGGAGTTTAATCACCTTGTCCCAATCTCTAGCTTCCCACGCCATCTCAATTTGCATCATCGATGTCTTGAGGACTGCTGGGCTCTCGTTCACGGACTGCACTTCAAGGACAGCTTCACACGCCGCAAGGTATCCTTCCAAACTCGCTCGAATATCCGCAGGCAACTTGGCGTTACCTGCTTCCTCCATACTCACGTCGCCATTCTCTCCGTCCTCCACAAGTTCTGATGCTCGACTGAAGCAACTATAGGCCTTCTCGAACCCGTTGAAGCTGAAAAAGTACGTGCCCAGATCGTAGTACGTTTCCACCTGCGTCTGAGCCGAGAGCTTCTGCTTCTCGTCGTTCATGAGGATCGTCTGAATGTTCTGCGCGATCTGCAAGTGGCTAGCCATGAGATCACCCAGTGCCATCTGGTACGTGGACGAGATCTCCTCCCCCTCGCCACGCGTGCTGCAGGTCAGGTATCCATTCTGAGACTGATTCACGAGCGCGCGCAGTGTCCAGCGGTTATGCAGCACATGAGCCTCGTAGGGCTGGATTGTCACGTCCTTCGTGAACTCACTGCGACTGCTGGGCGACTGCTCAGCGAAGTCCACGATGCCGTCGAGCAGCAGCCGCTGGAAGTGCAGGGGTAGTGCCTTCTCGATGGCGGCTAGAGAAATCTGCATCTGCAGCGCCACCTGAGCCGCCACCAGCAGTAACGCGCTGTAGCGCTTGTTACGCACGTTGCCTTCGTCAGCCACGAGCTGCGCCTGGTCCAGGAGCTCGCGCACGAGTTCAATGGCCGACGTGGCGCTGTGCACATCGCGCTCCTGCTGCTTGCGGAGAGTCGTTAGCTGTGTGACAATGGAATGATGGTCAAATTGCAGTTGAACAGTTAGTGAGTCCGGTGACTGCAGGGGAGGAACATGTAGCTGCCACGTACGTGCTTCTGGAGCGCCTCGGGGTGCAGCAGGAACTCGAACCAGGCGTAGGATGGTGCAGCCGGAGGGATGTCGATCACTGGCTGCTGGAACAGGGAGCGGTACACGCCATCGTCCTCGTCCTGAGGCGCGGGCGTGCCTGGACGCGGGGACCCTGGCATGAGCGGCATCGTGCAGTTTGCTTGCGATAAGTGTGCGTACACCACATCGTACTTAAACTTTGTCATACTTAGACGGACTGTATTAGTACTTCGACCAATCGCGTGTTTGGACGTTACACGTAAAGACTGCCTCCCATAACTAATCGGCACCAAAAGGGATTTTACAAGCGAAAAACTATGTCGTGTTTTGCACGGGGAAGCTCTGGATTTTGTGTTCTGTTTCATACTCAGTAATGAAATTGCTAGTATATTGTTTACATCTCCACTGATTGGGATATTGAGCTTCGAAGTTCGAAATTCGAAGGAGTCATATATATTGAAGTTAGTACATACTACAGGTAGTATTTAGGTTGTACCGCATTGTACGGTAGTAAGAAAGTGATGTCAAGAAGCCCCAGCAACGCTACTATTATCAATAACTTATTGCCCAAAACAATAGAATAAGTGATACAATTTCAGTAAATTCTGACAATACCTATTCGGGGCGCACACGAAAGCCACATATCTCAAGTTGGCTGGCAGTTTGTGAAAACCAAACAATCAATAGTTGCATTGGAGCAGTACAATGATTACTGAATTGATATTTTTTCTGGGGCCTGGTTTGCCGATTAGTTGGAGTTCTCTCAGTGCGAGTGTGTATTGGCTGGCGTGAGCATGCTGCCTTACTGGTGCCGCTTCTTGCTGCTAGACTATGAATGCAGCAGAAGTGGCAATAAGTTCAATGACGATGATCAGAGGTGTCTATTAAAATATTTGCTAACATATACCTAAAGCATCTTAAGCCACTGCACGATACGCAAATTTTCCGGAGTACGTGGTGTGATGTGCTCAAAGCAGGGGTTGGAAAAATAATTCAATATAATAACTATGGTATTTTTTGTACGGAATAACTTATTATTGCTCCAACCTCTAAAATATCTGCAATATAAGTGCGATACTTTGGGGGTATACAACGATTTAATCTTTTAAGATTAAAAAGAATAAACAAAAAAAAGGCTTAATTTATTTGTTGCAATACATGGTCGAAGTGGTATTATTGGCAGGCTCTTTATTGCAATATATTACGGGATCCTAAAAACCAAAATGCAATATCATATTTTATTTTCCAACCGCTGGGATGAAGCTTCGTACTTAACATTCTACGTTCTGTAAAATCGATTGAATGTTGCTCATGTGAGTGAGTGTCATGACCATCATTGTGGTGAATGTGTATTACGTTACAAGCAACATCGTCTTCCGTGTAGAAATGATTATACCGTTTTGACCGGGTTACACCTGTCTTATTGTGCTATAATTTGAAAAATCAGACATCCAGTCGACAACTCTGGATTAAAATCCAAATAACTTTTCCAAGAAGACATGCTTGAAGCTCAGCCTACGCTTCAAAGCGCCAAGTATTTAAAACAAAGAAGCCATCTCGACCAATCACTCTCGAATTCCGCAATCTTGGAGCATACTACATGTATATGTGACTAACGATAGTGATGAATTGGACTTCGGCGTAGTAAATGCTAATGCGTTCCCAGACGTTCTCTTTGTCAACTTGCGATACACTCAGTTCACAAGGTCAGATCACTCAGTTACTAAGTGCATTTCACCGCCAATGTAGTTGCTTTAGAAAGTTGTGGCAAACGTGTTATAGATTTGTTTTTACCAAAAGCTAAAAGTATTTACTCGTGGGCGGAATTTACAGGACTGATAGTGGATCTTTCAAGATGAAAATAGCTGAAGGTAATATAATGGTTGAGGAGGTGTTAAAAGATGTGAAGGGCGTTGATGCAAGTGTCAATACTTCATCGCCTATCAGCTACAGCAGCATGCGTCTCTTTCTTCCTCAGCAGTGTTGCCACGGAAACCCAAACAAGCTGCCCCCGACGCCGTTTTCTGTTCTTTTTCGTTGTAATTGGCAACTCAATTGCATCTTTGCAATGTTGAAACAGCTCCGCTGCATCGTACAATTTGTTTTGGATTTTATATTATTGGTTTTTACTTTTAGTCATTCCTGTATACTTTTTCGAAGGTTTTATGTGGTCCACACAGCATGCGACAAAGTTCAAGTTGTGTACGATTGGTGTGACGGGTACTTTGCGGCAGTGGCGCATTTAACAAAGTTGATCGTGCGGCGTCAGACGTACGTGGAGCCAGTAGACCGCAGTCATGAGCTTCCAGGCCCTAGGCAGGAGCGTGCGTAGCAGTCGCCTCGTGGCGCGCCACGCCGGCTCCAGCGCGGCCAGATCCGCTCGCTCGCAGGTTGCGCTGGCCGCCCAGCGCCAGACCCGCGCTCTCTCCGTCGTGCAGAACGCCGCTCTGCAGCGCAACAGGTCCGTCGTCCCCGTCAATAACTCGCAATAGACGGCTAAATCATTGTATGATTGGGTGACTAAAGGTGTGTATTGTGTGTGTCTTCAGCTTCCTGCGCTCGCAGACGCCGGCGATTTCTCGCGCGTTCTCTTCAGGTACAGCACTCGACTAATGATTTAATCTACTACGTGGGATCATTATCTTAATACAATTCATCTACTGCAGCTGCCGCTGAGTCGGTGCCTGTGCCGTCCATGGGCGACTCCATCTCGGAGGGTACAGTGGTCGAGTGGCTCAAAGGTACAGAGCCTTTAGTTTTCTATGGAGATGAGTTGCAGGTAGACGCTGACACTTTTGATACACGTGACTTTTTGATGCAGCCCCCGGTGACTTTGTGGACACCGATGAGGTGGTCGTCGTCCTTGAGACTGACAAGGTCAGCGTCGATGTGCGCGCACCGTTCGCGGGCATGCTGGAGGCTCAGCTGGCCCAGATCGACGACAACGTGCTGGTGGGAGCCCCGCTCTTCAGCGTGGTGAAGGGAGCTGCTGGCAACGCGCCGGCTGCTGCCGCCCCTGCTGCTGCTGCTCCGGCGAAGGAGGCGGCGGCTCCTGCTGGCGAGGACCTCGAGACCATCAACGTACCGTCCATGGGTGACTCCATCTCGGAAGGCACGATTGTGACCATCCTCAAGAGTAAGCTGTGTATTGTTACCATCCGTGAGTGTGTACTATGCATTCGCTAACTTTCTTGTCGTGGTGCAGACATCGGTGACTACGTGCGCGCCGACGAGGCCGTCCTCATTGTGGAGACCGACAAGGTGGGCTTTGCTATGGACCCGATCCTGGTTTTAATTTTCATTTGTGACTGAGAGTTGGTCTCTCCGTAATCTGACTAGGTGAGCGTGGATGTCAACGCCCCGGTGTCGGGAAAGCTGACGAGCGTGCTGGCGAAGCTTGACGACGTTGTGGAAGTGGGCTCACCCCTTTTTGTGATTGACAAGGCGGTTCCTGCCCCGGCTGAGGCTGCTGCTCCGGCGGCTACTCCTGCTGCCGCTGCTGCCCCTTCCCCGGCGGCTGAGAAGGCCCCGGTTTCGCCGCCGAAGGCTTCGACTCCCGCCCCTTCGGTGCCTGCTACGGGCCGATACAACCGCAACGAAACTCGCGTTCAGATCAGCCCTCTGAAGACTCGTGCGTCGCAGCGCTTGAAGGACACGCAGAACAGCGCTGCCATGCTCTCCACCTTCCAGGAGTGCGACCTGGGCAACCTGATTGCTCTGCGTGATGAACTTGGTGAGAGCTTTGAGAAGGCTCACGGCGTGCAGCTTGGCATCATGTCGTCGTTCCTCAAGGCCAGTGCGCAGGCGCTTCAGCGCATCCCCGCGGCGAAATCCTGTACGTACCAAATGTTTGTGCTAGGTCTGATGGATGAGCGTCCTCTGACGTGTCTTTTTTGCGTTCTAATGATCTCTAGTCGTCGACATGGAGGCCAAGGAGATCGTCTACAATGACTTCGTGGACATTAACGTGGCCGTGGCTTCGGAGCGCGGGTGAGTCATCTGGATTGTCTTCTGGTCATAATGTGGTATTGATTAACGTTCTATGCGATTGGACTGTTAGCGTTGTGATGCCTGTTATCCGTAACGTGGAGAAGCTGAGCGTGGTGGACATTGAAAAGACGTTGACTACGCTGGGTGAACAGGCCCGCGATGGTACGCTGGCGCTGGAGGACCTGGCCGGCGGTACCTTCACGGTCTCGAACAGCGGCGTGAACGGAGCGCTGTTGAGCACCTCGATGCTGACGGCGCCGCAGTCGGCTGTTCTGGGTGTGCACGGTGTGAAGATGCGCCCGACGGTGCATGCGGGAAAGGTGGTGCCGCGCCCGATGATGTTCCTCTCGCTGACGTACGACCACCGCATCATCGATGGACGAGAAGGAGTGACGGTACTGAAGAGCATTGCCGAGGCTATCAGCGACCCACGTCGTCTGCTGCTGGACATGTAAGGGTGTTGTACCCTTGGCAAGTCGTCGCCGCGAACTCAACCACAGGAAAGGAGGAAGGAATGGACTAACCAAGTCCTAGAGTGAAAGAAGATGAAACTTGGTTATTGTTACAAAGTTGATTCGTATGGATGGCTCAGGGCACTTGCTCCCGCTCCATTGTCAATAAATCACAGCCATAAACGCTGTGAAATCCTTCGTCGAGTGACGGCAGCTGTCAAGGTTCCCAGTACGGGGTCTGGCCTATATGCAGAAGGAAGTCATTATCTCGAGTCCATCACCGATAGCTCAGCAGCGGCAGCTTGTTCGGCCATGCGAAGCACCTCCTCTGGATCTTCCTGCTCTTCCATGAATGCGATCTCTTCGTCCTCTTCGTCGTCATCAATAACCATAGCGAGCTGCGGTACCTCTGCCTCTGCAGTTTGAACTTGTCCAACAGAGTCCTCGTCGGTATTTGCTTCAGCAACTGCATTGGCACCAGTCTCTTCAGAAGCCGAATTCGGCAATGGACATTCATCATCAGAAAAATATGATTTTTCAACTGAATCAACAGTCTCGATAACAGCAATACGGCCAACCACGGGAACCTCTTCCACTTCAAAAGCAGGGGCAACTTTTTCGCCACCAACGACCACACCTTCGACCTGTTCATGCTCGCTCACATCTTCAGCAGACTCAGCATCAGCATCGACCAACGCTTCTGTAGCTTCAATCGCCACAAATACCTCGTCCACCTCCGACACAGATTGCTCCGCTTCAATGTCGCTGAGAGTAGCCGATTCAGCTTCGTCGTTACCCACTTCAGCCTTCTCGTCCTCAGCACCATCAAGGCTCTCAACTTCAGTCTCGGCAGGAGTACTCGGTTTTCCATCCACTTCATCTTCCTCCTCTGTAGCAGGCTCAATCTCGGCAGTAGCAACTGTCACGTCTTCGAGGTCCTCATTCAGCTCAGAAGTTTCATGCTCAGGCTCTTCCGTCAACTGCTGCTCCATAGCTTCGTCAACAACTCCAGCAACGTCTTCCTCCACCTCAAACTCAGGAGTGAATGTTTCAACCTCAGCAAGAATGGTCGACTCGTCTTCGTCGTCGCTACCCACCAACCTAACATTCTCCTCATCCAAGGTCGCACCAGCATCCTCTGACAAAGACTCCGTCTCCTCAACAAGAGCGACATCCTCATCATCATTACCCTCGCCGCCGATGACCTCCACATCCTCATTCGAAAAGCTAACCGAGCTCTCCTCGGACAAAGGTTCTTCCGTGTCAATGTCGCTTGAGCCCGTAGACAACTCAGTCTCGTCGTCCGTCACAACCGATTCTTCTTCCACCATTACATTGGCATAATCTTCCTCGGAAGTGACCACCTCCTCTTCGTGAAACAGTGTCTCCTCGGTCGCCTCGACATCCGCATCCTCCTGATCAGCCTCAACCTCAGGCTCGTCACTGGCAGCACCCTTTGCATCCTCCAACACCGGAACCTCATCAACATCGGTAGGGATCGACGGCTCGCTAGCAGGAGACTCCGATTTCTCGCTCAGCTCAGGGAAAGCCTCCACTTCCAAGTCTTCGGAGCTAGCCGGCTCCTCATCAACATTCTCACTCTCGACGCCAAATGGCTCACTTCCTGCGACCATGTCAAACTCCGATTCCGTCAATCCAACCTCGGCGTCAAAAGCACTAGGCACGGCTAAGTCCTCTCCAACAGCATCAACCACAGGCTCAGACTCCTCTAGTGCTTCAACAGAAACGTCATCCGATTCGAGTGTCACACCCGGTTCTGCCTCACCAGATGCAGACGGAATGTCTCCGTCGTCATCCACAGGCTCGAACTCCTTCAGAGCAGAGGCAGACACTTCAGTGGACTCAGCAGCCAGCTCTTCCTCCGTCGCATCTGCCTCTGTCTCCGGGTACGACAAATCTAGACCCTCCTGGCGAACCTCGACCTCCACAATGTCACCTGATGCAGCAGCGATCTCTTTTTCTGACGCTTGTTCGCTCTCTTCTGCAACAGCTTCAGATACTTCGTCCACCGCATCCGCAGTGGCATCCACTACTTCATCCTCGGACGTAGCAGATACTTCAACATCGTCGTCTTCAATAAAGTTAGTCTCGTCGGCCGCGGCAACCAGCGAGTCATCCTCCGTCGGTGTCTCTGTCACTTCCGTCTCAACAGCATTAGCTGACTCCTCCTCGCTCGCATCTACCGATTCAGGCTTCTTAGTGGCCTGAGCATCTTCTGACTCCACCGTAGCATGCTCTTCGCCCTCTACTTCAGCAGCAAACAAAACGTTCTCTTCCTCTACACTTGCCGACTCCTCCTCAACAGGACTTGCATCCTCAACCGACACATCGTCCTTCGCAGCGGCATCGGGCTCAGCATTTTCAAGCACGTCCTCAAACATAAATGATTCCTCCTCAACTGGAACCTGCTCCAACGCATCAGGCACCTCATCTACTTCAGTCTCCGCTTCAACATCCTCAGTCAGCTGGTCTTCAGCGTTGCCGTCACCCTCTACTTCGTCATTGACAAAACTCTCGTTATCCACCTCTTTAGCAACCTGCTCCAGCGAGTCCGTGGACGCTTCCCTGTCACTTTCTTCACCCAATGATGAAACAACAGCTGTGTCATTTTCCACGACATCTTCAACGACATCATCCTTCTCCTCAGAAGCCTCGTCGTACCCTGCGAGCTCAAGAACAGACGACCACACCAACGATCCAACGTCCAGCGATAGATCCATCACAGGCTTCGCGTAGCTGTCATAAAACTCCTGCGACGGAACCTGTTCCTTCACACTCAAGATCCACGGTGTGCCAAATGATTCAGGAGAAAACGGTACCAACCTCACCAAATTCACGAGGTCGTCGCCCGACAGGTTCGTGAACAATGCACTCTCACGCGTCTTCCACTCCGAGCAAAAGCAAGCGTCAGGATGGGATTGGCTCATGTAGTCAGCGACGCGTTCGTACGTGAACGTTTCTAACTCCTTCTTCAGAGGAAGACACTCTTCAGCAGATTCGAGCTCTTGCTCATCATTGTCAAGGGCATGACACTCCCACACATCCAGCACCACAAAGCTGACAAACACAGCACCAAACGAGAAGTACAACAGCACCAAGAGCCAAAACACCAAAGAGATCGTGCGGACGAAGCAACCCCGCTTCTTGCCAGCACCCTTGCCGGCCATGCGAGCGCGGTGAGCGCGCTCCAACACCTCCAGACTTTCTTCCAGTCGCTTCACGCTCAGCGCTCCATACTTGCCCTTCAACAATCCAACAAGTTCACGCTCCTTGCCCGCGTACTGCTTCGCGACGATGGGGACATTCTTCAACTTGTCAGGCTGGTGGGTTTTGTACAATTCCTTCAACAGACCCTCCAGGGTCACAGCAGGAGGCGCACCACTGGTATGTCTACATTCTCGGGTACTCGGTCCAGACGCATTATGACGCTTGCGAAGCCCCAAAGGCGCAGCGTTGCTGTTCTCCATTCCTGGTTGGAAGGATGGAGGAGGCGGATTGAATTGGCCTGCTGGCACCTCACGTTGAGCAGGAGGAGGAGGCCCGTTCATCATCGGCGGGCCATCTGTGTCGACAGTAGCCGCACTGTTTCGTTCCCCAGTCTCTTGCGGGGTTGGAAACGATGGAGGAGGAGCAAAGGAGGATTATTGCCGCCAGAGCCACGCTGAGGAGGTGACGCACGAACACGCGGAGATACCTTGCCGCTTGGACTCGGGGGTGCTCTGGTATCTTCTGCTTCCTGTCCTGGCTGAGAGCTCGACGTATCGTTTTCCTGAGGAACAGCAACCGGAGAGGGGGCTGGAGGCATACCAGCGCTAAGGTCCACATTGCTGGCAGGCGTAGGCGGGTGAAAGAAGTGTGGATGCCGCGGGTGGCCTTGGCGTCCTGCTTTCGGATGATCCGATGTATCGGTAGCGTGGTCTTCCTTCTTTACGTTGCCACCGCTGGTGGTGGTTGTGGAGGCATCACCACCACTGCCATTTTCATACCGAGCCTTCAATGCCGCCACCTTCGCCGCACCATATCGCTTTGTCAACTCGGCGAACAGCCACTTCTCGCGTCCCGCATACCTCTTACCGTACGTCTTCGCCATCTTCAGGCGCTTCTTATCGACCTCCGTGAAGAAATCAACTAGCAACGTTTCTAAAGACACTGGCTCTGCAGCAACGACCTTACTCTCTGCTTGAGCTGGAGAAGCGAGGTGGGGCGGCTGAACCTCAGACGTCGGAGGGGGCGGCGTAGGAGTAGAACTCGTTGGCGGGGCGCTCGGAGTGCTAGCACCAAAACTTTGTGCCTCGGCATTTGTCGCTTGCTGAGGTTGGTCGACTTGGGCGCTTTCGCTGGAGGGCGTAGTTTCCTTGGGAGCATCGGATTGAGAATGACCGTTTGTAAACGGTCCCTGCGGCGGTGATGACGCGAGCGAATGTTCGACAGAATTAAGAGGAGCCATACCCTCATTGCCAGCTCCCACGGGTGACGAGAACGAGGTTGCAGGTGGTTGCACTTCGTGCTGAGCTTGGAAACCCTGGTATCCAATCTCATCAAAACCGCTGGCTAGAGTAGCGCCATTATCCTCCAGGTGTTCGTACGGACTCTCATGGATTGGAGGCATCGCGCCGATATAAAGCAACGGGTCGGTTGTCGTCGAAAAATCCGTGTACAACATCGTTTCTTGTACCTCCGCTCCGTAAGATGCATCCTGTGATTCCATCGGATTAAAATCCTCTTGTTGCGGATAAGGCGGTGATGGGGGCATTGCACCGATATTGACGGGAGGGGCAACGTACTGCGGCTCCAACAAAGCGCGTCCCTCCTTCTCAAATGGCAGATCTGAAGGCACGTACGCCTCGTCTATCTGCACAGATGGGTGTAAATTTTCAGAGGCTTCAAACTCAACTTGTGCTTGGCGCGGGGACATCAGTACAGATCTCAGCTCGTAGTCTTCAACATTGGTCTTGGCTGACTGTTCTGCTGAAGCGGGCGAAGTAGTCGCCATGGGGTCTACATGTAGTCCTGTTGATCCTATCGTGAAGACGGGTGGCAAATCTTTCATTGGCGTTGCTCCTCCTGATGCCCACGGATCCCAAAGTGGGCGGTTCGGTGATCGCGGCGACATTGTTGCAAACTGAGCAGATTCATCCTTGATAGCTTGTAGCTGGGTCGGACGCAAACGGGGTGCTGAGGTTTTACTTGGTTTCGTGGAAGGCAACAACGCTTCCATTGTGAGAGCTGGGGCTTTGTACGATGGCGTCCCCGCCGCCTTTCCTTCCGGATAAGTTACCTGTTTGGTTGCGTTTGTCCGAGATAAAGTAATTTCTTCAGCAGTCGCTGGCAGCACGTCATTAGAGGAGACACCACCACGGACAGGACTGATTTTTGTTTGAGTCGCCTCTGCCTTTTCCAACTTGGCTGCCAGCTCGCAAATGCGTTTCTCCTTCTCTTCCAGTCTCTGTTCAGCAGTCTGTCGCTCTCGCTCCACCTCCTGCATCGTCCGTTGCAATTCGTTCAGCTTCGATATCGACTGATACAGTTCTTCCTCTGTATGTCGCTTCGTTGTGAGCAACTGCTTGCGCAGACTGGCCTCCGATATCTGCAGCTCGTGCAGATAACTCAGCAAACTATTCACACTATCACGTGTCGGTAGCAATTTCGACACAATCAGTTCCCCACTCCGCACATTTCGTTTTCTACCTGGGGACATTTTTTTCCTGCCATTAAAACTTGTTGGACAGGACCGCGGTCCGTTCTTCTCGTCGTAAGGCGGTGAGTTGGTTGCAAAAACGTCCTCCGAGCTGTTCGCTCGAGAACCGGCACCAGCTCGACTGCCGGAGTGAGCGGACAACTCCATCCTCACTCGTTGAGCAGCACTGAGACCTCCATCGTCGAAGGTTGTGTAGGTATTTCTGCCCTGTGGAGTCCGTGGAGGTTGTACTGATAATAAACCTGCATCGATTGCAGGTGATAGAGCGAGAGGAGGAATTGGAGCAAGGTCCGGCTTGGTGGAAGGCGACGCTTGTTGAGCTTTGAGCACCTGATCTTGAGTCTTCAATGTGGCAGTAGAAGTTTCACTGTTGATGGATGAGGATGGACGCTTGCGATGTCTGTTAAAAAGTGGTGACTGAGGTGATAATAACGGATAGATATCAGTTAATTAACCATTGCAACATTGTGTATCGCATTGAGGAGACGCACGTCGTCTGGTTCCAGTCTCCAGGCGCGTCGCGCGTTGGTAGTGACGTGCTTCCCTGAGTACCCAAAGGTATGAGTATGTGCAGAAGGTGGAGGCGGCGAAGGGGCTTGACTGGAGTCTGCGTTATTGTCGCTCTTGGGCGGCTGGGACGTCACGAAGCTCTTACCCCGTGCCATACTGCTTTCCATTTCTCGCGAAAATCGATTAGGGGACAGAACGAACAGGACACATAATTACGAAAGTGGCAATCTTTGCAGAACAATGTAGCCATATGCGACTTCAACATCAAGAGGTTGACAAATGCTCGAGCCACTCAACTCGTGGAATCGACGAAGAGCTGGTAGAACTAAGTGACCCCATATGCGTTGGATCCAGCCCTAGGCGAATTGCATCTCGTCCAGTCCCTCCGCTGTGTCGGCTCTATCTGGTCTCCCCTGCTCTCCACTGCCTCCTGGTATGTTTGTCCAAAGGATACCCTCAAGCTTGCAGGACCTTGGACGCAATTGAAACCAGCATCATGAGCTTAAGGAATGTATGGAACACTGGCTGCACACCTACCAGACAGGCAGGCCAGACGAAGTAAGTCAGTGCCAACGAGGAGACCCTCCCTACACGCAGCCGATGGCTTCGCACCGACGAGCCAAGATACCTGTTCACTTCAACATCAGCGTCCGCGAATGTCCTCGAGATGGCTCCATGACGTGATCTAAGACTTGACGCCTATCCGTTCGTGTATGCTAAACTTCTAACTTGTTTCATGTTACCAGCCAAGCTGCGCGTTCGGCCACATTCCTACAGCTCGTCTACTTTGTGCCCGCCTTCCACTCCAAGCGCGGCCGTCTTAGCCGCTTCGAAAGGTTCTACCAGCCGCGCAAGGACCTCGTTCACAGCAGACACAAGACCGCCGCTTTCCTCCTCTTCGTTAGCAGAAGTGGAGGATTCGTCCGCCACTTGTTCCAGCTCGCTCTCATTGTCGGTAGCAGCGGGTTCATCAGCGTTCAATGCTTCCTCAGCGCTTTCCATACCGTTTGCCGATTCAATCGTTTCATCAACAACTGGGGCTTCTTCCAAGTCTGCCACTGGAGTTTCAACGTCAGCCACCGGGGCTTCTTCATTAGTAGAGACAGCAATCGCTTCATCATCAGCATCAGGAGCCTCATCCTCGGCAACAGCTGCAGTTTCAGGCTTGTCAGCAGCTGGATTTTCTTCTAAACTGATCGAGTCAGCAACGTTATCAGCATCCTCGACCTGTTCGTGCTCGCTCACATCTTCAGTAGGGTCAGCAGCATCAGCATCGACCAACGCTTCTGTAGCTTCAATCGCCACAAATACCTCGTCCACCTCCGACACAGATTGCTCCGCTTCAATGTCGCTGAGAGTAGCCGATTCAGCTTCGTCGTTACCCACTTCAGCCTTCTCGTCCTCAGCACCATCAAGGCTCTCAACTTCAGTCTCGGCAGGAGTACTCGGTTTTCCATCCACTTCATCTTCCTCCTCTGTAGCAGGCTCAATCTCGGCAGTAGCAACTGTCACGTCTTCGAGGTCCTCATTCAGCTCAGAAGTTTCATGCTCAGGCTCTTCCGTCAACTGCTGCTCCATAGCTTCGTCAACAACTCCAGCAACGTCTTCCTCCACCTCAAACTCAGGAGTGAATGTTTCAACCTCAGCAAGAATGGTCGACTCGTCTTCGTCGTCGCTACCCACCAACCTAACATTCTCCTCATCCAAGGTCGCACCAGCATCCTCTGACAAAGACTCCGTCTCCTCAACAAGAGCGACATCCTCATCATCATTACCCTCGCCGCCGATGACCTCCACATCCTCATTCGAAAAGCTAACCGAGCTCTCCTCGGACAAAGGTTCTTCCGTGTCAATGTCGCTTGAGCCCGTAGACAACTCAGTCTCGTCGTCCGTCACAACCGATTCTTCTTCCACCATTACATTGGCATAATCTTCCTCGGAAGTGACCACCTCCTCTTCGTGAAACAGTGTCTCCTCGGTCGCCTCGACATCCGCATCCGCCTGATCAGCCTCAACCTCAGGCTCGTCACTGGCAGCACCCTTTGCATCCTCCAACACCGGAACCTCATCAACATCGGTAGGGATCGACGGCTCGCTAGCAGGAGACTCCGATTTCTCGCTCAGCTCAGGGAAAGCCTCCACTTCCAAGTCTTCGGAGCTAGCCGGCTCCTCATCAACATTCTCACTCTCGACGCCAAATGGCTCACTTCCTGCGACCATGTCAAACTCCGATTCCGTCAATCCAACCTCGGCGTCAAAAGCACTAGGCACGGCTAAGTCCTCTCCAACAGCATCAACCACAGGCTCAGACTCCTCTAGTGCTTCAACAGAAACGTCATCCGATTCGAGTGTCACACCCGGTTCTGCCTCACCAGATGCAGACGGAATGTCTCCGTCGTCATCCACAGGCTCGAACTCCTTCAGAGCAGAGGCAGACACTTCAGTGGACTCAGCAGCCAGCTCTTCCTCCGTCGCATCTGCCTCTGTCTCCGGGTACGACAAATCTAGACCCTCCTGGCGAACCTCGACCTCCACAATGTCACCTGATGCAGCAGCGATCTCTTTTTCTGACGCTTGTTCGCTCTCTTCTGCAACAGCTTCAGATACTTCGTCCACCGCATCCGCAGTGGCATCCACTACTTCATCCTCGGACGTAGCAGATACTTCAACATCGTCGTCTTCAATAAAGTTAGTCTCGTCGGCCGCGGCAACCAGCGAGTCATCCTCCGTCGGTGTCTCTGTCACTTCCGTCTCAACAGCATTAGCTGACTCCTCCTCGCTCGCATCTACCGATTCAGGCTTCTTAGTGGCCTGAGCATCTTCTGACTCCACCGTAGCATGCTCTTCGCCCTCTACTTCAGCAGCAAACAAAACGTTCTCTTCCTCTACACTTGCCGACTCCTCCTCAACAGGACTTGCATCCTCAACCGACACATCGTCCTTCGCAGCGGCATCGGGCTCAGCATTTTCAAGCACGTCCTCAAACATAAATGATTCCTCCTCAACTGGAACCTGCTCCAACGCATCAGGCACCTCATCTACTTCAGTCTCCGCTTCAACATCCTCAGTCAGCTGGTCTTCAGCGTTGCCGTCACCCTCTACTTCGTCATTGACAAAACTCTCGTTATCCACCTCTTTAGCAACCTGCTCCAGCGAGTCCGTGGACGCTTCCCTGTCACTTTCTTCACCCAATGATGAAACAACAGCTGTGTCATTTTCCACGACATCTTCAACGACATCATCCTTCTCCTCAGAAGCCTCGTCGTACCCTGCGAGCTCAAGAACAGACGACCACACCAACGATCCAACGTCCAGCGATAGATCCATCACAGGCTTCGCGTAGCTGTCATAAAACTCCTGCGACGGAACCTGTTCCTTCACACTCAAGATCCACGGTGTGCCAAATGATTCAGGAGAAAACGGTACCAACCTCACCAAATTCACGAGGTCGTCGCCCGACAGGTTCGTGAACAATGCACTCTCACGCGTCTTCCACTCCGAGCAAAAGCAAGCGTCAGGATGGGATTGGCTCATGTAGTCAGCGACGCGTTCGTACGTGAACGTTTCTAACTCCTTCTTCAGAGGAAGACACTCTTCAGCAGATTCGAGCTCTTGCTCATCATTGTCAAGGGCATGACACTCCCACACATCCAGCACCACAAAGCTGACAAACACAGCACCAAACGAGAAGTACAACAGCACCAAGAGCCAAAACACCAAAGAGATCGTGCGGACGAAGCAACCCCGCTTCTTGCCAGCACCCTTGCCGGCCATGCGAGCGCGGTGAGCGCGCTCCAACACCTCCAGACTTTCTTCCAGTCGCTTCACGCTCAGCGCTCCATACTTGCCCTTCAACAATCCAACAAGTTCACGCTCCTTGCCCGCGTACTGCTTCGCGACGATGGGGACATTCTTCAACTTGTCAGGCTGGTGGGTTTTGTACAATTCCTTCAACAGACCCTCCAGGGTCACAGCAGGAGGCGCACCACTGGTATGTCTACATTCTCGGGTACTCGGTCCAGACGCATTATGACGCTTGCGAAGCCCCAAAGGCGCAGCGTTGCTGTTCTCCATTCCTGGTTGGAAGGATGGAGGAGGCGGATTGAATTGGCCTGCTGGCACCTCACGTTGAGCAGGAGGAGGAGGCCCGTTCATCATCGGCGGGCCATCTGTGTCGACAGTAGCCGCACTGTTTCGTTCCCCAGTCTCTTGCGGGGTTGGAAACGATGGAGGAGGAGCAAAAGGAGGATTATTGCCGCCAGAGCCACGCTGAGGAGGTGACGCACGAACACGCGGAGATACCTTGCCGCTTGGACTCGGGGGTGCTCTGGTATCTTCTGCTTCCTGTCCTGGCTGAGAGCTCGACGTATCGTTTTCCTGAGGAACAGCAACCGGAGAGGGGGCTGGAGGCATACCAGCGCTAAGGTCCACATTGCTGGCAGGCGTAGGCGGGTGAAAGAAGTGTGGATGCCGCGGGTGGCCTTGGCGTCCTGCTTTCGGATGATCCGATGTATCGGTAGCGTGGTCTTCCTTCTTTACGTTGCCACCGCTGGTGGTGGTTGTGGAGGCATCACCACCACTGCCATTTTCATACCGAGCCTTCAATGCCGCCACCTTCGCCGCACCATATCGCTTTGTCAACTCGGCGAACAGCCACTTCTCGCGTCCCGCATACCTCTTACCGTACGTCTTCGCCATCTTCAGGCGCTTCTTATCGACCTCCGTGAAGAAATCAACTAGCAACGTTTCTAAAGACACTGGCTCTGCAGCAACGACCTTACTCTCTGCTTGAGCTGGAGAAGCGAGGTGGGGCGGCTGAACCTCAGACGTCGGAGGGGGCGGCGTAGGAGTAGAACTCGTTGGCGGGGCGCTCGGAGTGCTAGCACCAAAACTTTGTGCCTCGGCATTTGTCGCTTGCTGAGGTTGGTCGACTTGAGCGCTTTCGCTGGAGGGCGTAGCTACCTCCGACACATCATTTTCATTCATAGCCTGTGACGGCGGTGGGACGGGAGGTGGTTCAGCAAAACCAGGCGGAGGAGGAGCCACCGCTTCAGTGTTTTCCATGGCAGCGGCCACAGGTGGTTGCACTTCTTGCTGCGACTGGAACTCGTTCCACTCGCCCCCACTTGCATCTGTCGTACCTTCCGCAAACGCACTACTAGCCTCTTGCTGCACGTATGCATTGCCATCGGCTGGGGGTATCGTTTCAGCAGGTAGCATCGGGACAGCTTGTGACGGAGACTCCATAAGCGGAGCCTCTTCTTGGGCCTGCTCTCCATAAGATACATTTTGCGTCTCCGACGAAGATAAGTCTTGCTGCTGCGGGTATGGTGGCGACGGCATTGCTCCCACATTAAATACTGGCGCAGGGTACTGTGGTGCAAATTCCTGATCCGCAGCAATGTATTCATTCTGCCGCACTTGCTGAGTGCGGTGGTCATTTTCGGAAGCTTCAACCTGATCTTGAACTCGGCGCGGAGATAACAGCACTGACTTAAGCTCATATTCCCCAGGAGCTGTCGTTGTTGCGTCAGTTGTGGACGCCTGAGCAGCCGATGTGGACGAAGCGACCACGGAGTCCAAGCCAGTCGACCCAATGGTGAACACAGGTGGTAGGTTCTTCATCGGAGTTGCACCTCCTGACGCCCACGGATCCCAAAGCGGTCGATTCGGCGACCGAGGTGATGCGAGTCCAAACTGAGCAGCACGGTTGTTGCCCTTTCGCTGATCAGGGTGGGCAGGTGGCATTGGGGCTTGCAGTTGTTGCTTCATTGGCGGTAGAGGAGGTTGAACGGGGGGAGCTGGTGTAGAATGCGAGATAGCTGGTGTTCCGGGTTCGCTCTCCTCGACTGTAGTAGTCTTCGCCTCAGTCGCGGTGTGGGAGTTTGCTTCTTCAGCGATGGGCGGGAGCTCATCAACAGCGGAGGGTGCACTACTCTTCGCTTTAGCTGCCTCCGCCTGCTTCAACTTAGCTGCAAGGTCACGAATAAGTTGCTCCTGCTCCTCCAGTTTCCGCCGTGCAAGCTCACGGTCTCTCTCCACCTCCTGCATCGTTCGCTCCAACTCGTTCACCTTCGACAACGAATGAGACAGCTCCTCCTCTGTATGCTGCTTCGTTGTCACCAGTTGCTTACGCAGAGTAGCCTCCGACAATTGCAGCTCCCGCACATACCCCATAAGGCTGTTCACACTGGTACGGGTAGGCAGCAGCTTGGACGCGACAAGTTCATTACTCCGCAGTTGACGAAGCTTATCAATAGAAAATTGGGGCTGCTTCGTACTGTTGAACGTCGACGGACACGACTGCGGGCCGTGCTTCTCTTCGTCATAAACTGGGGGAATGGGGTTGGCAAACACATTTTCTGAGCTATTGGCACGAGATCCCGCGCGGCTTCCGGCATGCGTCGACAACTCCATGCGTACACGTTGAGCTGCACTGATTCCACCTTCGTCATCCTGTGTTGGTTTGCCGAGCGGCGTCTTAGGCGGTTGTACACCCATTGCAGCTTCACTTCCAGCGAACTGCTTCACTTTACTCACAACAGGAGGTTGCTGCTGCTCCACTGCAGAAGCTCCAAAGAGCGACGATGCCGGAGCGAGATCCTGCTGCGCTGCAGACGAAGCTTCATCCTTGGCTGCAACTGACGAGGCCCAGCTCAGTCTTGACACCTGTTCCTGCTCACTGTGTGTGGCTCCAAAGCCTCCCACTGACTCGATCTCACTGCCACTCCAGCTCACGTTGCTGTCAATCGACGAGGACGACGGGCGCTTGCGGTGTTTGCCAAACAGAGGCGACTGCGAAGGATACATATGAAAAAGTCACGAATCAGTCCTTAATTTCCATAATTCCACGCCTAAAACCGCGTTAAAACGTACGTCATGACGTCCTCCGACGCGTCCTGGTCTCCAGCCACGTCTGGCAGCGCCTGCGTTCGTGTTGACGGGTCCTCGCGCCGTCTGGAAGCCGAAAGACTGCGGCGGAGGGGGAGCGTTCTGCTCGTTGTTGACAGCCACGGGGGGCCGCGCGAAGGCGTTTGGGGGCCCATTGCGACGCGCGAACGGCTGCAGCTGCGCGCCGTTGACGACGGGGGGGGCACCGAAGCCTCGCGGCGGCGGCACCTTCCTCTCCATGGCTTGTGGACGATTCTCCCTATGAAGGTCCAGACTTTGCCACGTGCTCATTCGGTGGCGGTATAGACAGATGTACATACTTAACCACCATCTGGCTACCGTCACTTAATTAGTGGTGTTTCGTACACAATGCGCGGGAGCGGCACTCCCGCCAAAAAAACATTCCAAATTCGTCGCAGTCATGGGGCGAGCTAAGCGCAAGTCCATCACACAGGTGTCCATCGAGGCTTTCGTAGGCTTGAGCCCAGAGAAGCGCGTGGCTGAAGACGTGCATTTCAAGGTGCCGTTCCTGCCGCTTACAGCTCCTGAAGAGCCCACGCCCGCAGCCTTCCGCGATGACATGCCACTGTACGAGCACCAGCGTCGTTCACTACATCGCATGCTGCAGATCGAAGCACACGACGAGAGTGTAGCCAAGTTCAACTTCGGGATGCTCGACTATTTCTCCACTGGAGGCTGCATCGCTGACGAGATTGGAATGGGGAAAACTGCCACAATGCTGGCGTTGATCGTTGGAGAACCGAGAGACTTCGCGGCAGGCGCCAATCTGCTTGTAGCACCGTCGCATTTGCTGGCTCAATGGAAACACGAGGTGGACAAGTTCGTCAAGGATGGAGAGATCGACGTTGTGCTGGGACTGAAGCAATACATGGAGCTGGTGGAGAACCCAGCAGCCAGAACAAACATCTCCAATCGGATGTTGGTGCTCGTAGGCGCGGAGGAAGCTGTCAAGTCCAGAAACCATTACTACAGGTACGGGAAGCTGTACTCGATGAAGATGCAAGGCAATGTTAAGCCACTGCATGTGGACCCCATTGCACTGCAAGAGTACGAAGAAGCTGCCAAGTTCGTGCACAAAGCGTATTGCGGTCCTCTGTGGGTGAGTCCACTGCATTTGCCCCAGAAACCGTGGAGACGAGTGATTTTTGAAGAAGTGCAGGACTTGGTGCTGCCCGGCAAGAGCGCGAGAGATTGTTTCATTCAACTCACACACACGTGCTTGAACGTGTGGCTGATCACTGCTACGCCGTTCCCAGGAAAAGCCGAGTCGATGTACGCTAACAATCAACTGCTAGGATTCAAGAGACTGCGTCTGCTGCCGCATGACCCTGCTTTCGATGAGATCAAGCGGAAGCTCTATCTGCGCAACTGTGCGCAGGTGAAGCAGATGGCTATTACGGATAAAATCAAAGTGGACGAAACGTATATTCTTGTCAAGCTGCACCCGAAGGAGTTGTTGCTATACAAGGTTGAGCGTGTGTTGGCTACGAAGCAGTCCGAGTACGACGTATTTGCCCTTGGAGATGTTGACGTGTTGGCTGCTGGTGGAAAAGAGAGCACTGCCGACACGGTTATTGCAGAGGAGAAACCGGTGACTGGCAAGGATGCTGTCTCCGAGATGCTGTGGTCAGAGCGGTACAAGTCCGCACGACAAAGTTGCGTGCACGCAGGTATCTCTGATCGGATGCTGGAGCGCGAGCGCGGTGGGAAGCAGAACGGTTCTAACGACAGCGCGGCTCCAACGCTAGTCAAGATCAAAAGTCCCAGTGAGGTGTTTCGTGATGAAAATTATCACCTTAACCGGCAGCTCGCCGTGGCGACCAAACGCAAAGGGGAAGTGGAGAAGATGGAGGCCGCGACACGCAACACAATTGAGATCTGCCGTGCAATTTGCTCCAACACGTACTTGGATGTGCGAGACTGTTTCGAAGACGCGGAGAATTCCAGCTTAAGCAAATTCTTCAATGATAATGGTGAGACTGAAGCCGGCTTCCGCATGCTTTACAAGCATTACCCGTACGGTGACGAGATGCCCGAGCCGACTGAACTGCTTTTTTACCACCAGGGTGAAATTGAAGACTACATCTTGAAACACTTCGTCACGATGGAGAAGGTCGAGAAACTCGCCAAGATCATGGAGTCCACGCTGAATGAACGGTGTCCACGTGCCCGCGCAGTCGTTGAAGAGCAGCTGAGGCAGGTCACCGAGTGCGTAGCGCTTATCAACTCGGAAAAGGTTCGCGAAAACGAGGCTATCGCGACAATGCCAGCTTACGGCAGCAAAATCTCTGCACTGGTGCGGTACTTGAGTCGCCTGCCAAAGATCAAGGTCGTGGTCTTCACGATGTGGGATCGAGCGCTGCGAGCTGTGGACAAGGCACTTCGTCTCGCCAATATCACGAGCGCCGTTTTTCTCCAGCACCAGTCAAGCGAGACCAAGTCCGCTCACGTGGCATCGTTCCACAGTGGGGACATTCAAGTCCTCATCCTGAACTCGCTTACCAGTGCGTCTGGAATCAACTTGCAAGTGGCGTCTCACGTTCTTTTCCTGGACCCGGTCGGCTTCAGCCCCATGCAGGCCAGCACGCTGGAGCAGCAGGCTATCGGCCGTGTGTTGCGTATGGGTCAGACGAACAACACTGTGACTGTTGTTCGGTTCATTGCTGAGGACACGATGGAGGCGACACTCTACGATGACATCCACGAAGCAACAAAGAAGGCTGTTGTAGCGGACGGCTCGTTCTTCGACGGTGAGCGGGAAGACGCGTACGTGTGTACCGACTTCGCTGTACCAGTTCGGCGAGTAGTGCGCATGTTTGCTCCAGCTCAAGACGGAGTCCAAGCAGAAGACGAGGAGATCCAGATCGAGGGGTCCATGTCAATCGAGGAGGCCATCACGCATCGGATAGAACAGGCAGAAGCAGAAGGCGAAGTGTTTGATCTAACGGAAGACGCGCTGATGGATCTGGAGCAGCAACTGGACGCTGCTCGGGACTACGACGTCACACATCAACGCAAGAAGCGCCGGACTCGCGGCAATGCAGACAACTCAGTCTCTGGTGTCCCGATTGTCTTCGATGTAGAAGTCTTCGTCAAGAACGAGCCACAGCACGCAAGAAGGTAATAACGGCGTATCGCTTTTTAAAAGAGGTCAATGATCGTCATCAACGATTGTCGCCGCCTTCACAAAGATCCCATAATATGGGATCTTTGTGAAGGTATGATATTATCATAGCTTTTCGTGTCCGCCGTGACGTTTCTTGTTTCCATTGCATGCCTTCATAAAATAAAAACTCGTTGCAAGGGCGCCACACGCAGATCTTACATCATTGAATCTCGTTTGCAGCGTGGGTACGCTTTTCCCTGCGAAGCCAACTATCGCAGATCGCAGCCATCTGAAAAGATCTGTGACAGCTAATGAACCAACGCATGAAGAGCAAGTTAAGGTACATGTACGACAAGGCATCAAAAGAATCAAAAGGAAGAGGGAACAACATCCGTTTAATTATCGATGTGAAGCAGGCGCGTCCGCAGTAAACAGACGCCGCCATCGCTGGCCACTCAGCAATTAATCACGCCGCTCATGGGGAGTCGATTTGCAGCTAAGCTAGCCGCTTACAGCTCGCCACAGTTGGCAACGACGACGGGCTTCTTGGTCTGGCCGGACTGCGAGCCCACAGACTCGATGGCCTTGACCACGTCCATGCCGTCAACGACACGGCCGAAGACGACGTGCTTGCCGTCCAGCCACGAGGTCTCGACCGTGCAGATGAAGAACTGCGAGCCGTTCGTGTTGGGGCCAGCGTTGGCCATGGACAGGATGCCCTCGCCCTTGTGCTTGAGCAGGAAGTTCTCGTCCGGGAACTTCTCACCGTAGATGGACTCGCCGCCCGTGCCGTTGCCGCGCGTGAAGTCGCCGCCCTGGCACATGAAGTTGGGGATCACGCGGTGGAAGGCGCTGCCCTTGTAGTGCAGCGGCTTGCCCGAGCGGCCCACGCCCTTCTCGCCCGTGCACAGAGCGCGGAAGTTCTCAGCCGTCTTAGGCACCTTGTCAGCGAACAGCTCGAACGTGATGCGGCCAGCGGGGGCACCGCCAACGGTCATGTCGAAAAACACCTGCGGGTTCGGCATCTTGGAACTTGGATCTCTTGGGTCTTGCTTGCGACTTGGGGAAAACGCGAGTGGCTCCAATCCGTTTCCACCGGCGATATCCAAGAGGGGGACGTCAATGAAAAACCTCTTGCCGAATGTATGTGACAAATCACCTCACAAAAGATACTGACACTCTGAAAATAGATTTTCGTTTGAGCGAGTAAATACGTTATCGCAGGAAAATCGGCGGTCACACCTATGATAGCGTATACCCCGTCTCAATTGCACATATCGGGTTTAAGGAGTGAATGTATATTATCGGAAATGTGTAAATATTGTACCACCTACTAAACGGAATCTCGAATACACCTATCATCAAGCAAAAGTGGCAGTTGTCTGGCAAAATCGACTTCAACATGGTCGCCAATCCTGAGCCACACGGTCTCTCCAGACAGCGCCACAGTAGTGAGGAACTGGCCGAAGAAGATGCTGCTGCGCTGTCGTCGGTAGCTGGAGAGCGCCAGTAGCGGCTGGCGGTGGAACGCGCCCGTGCGCGGGTCCAGGTTGATGACACTGCAGCGGCTGCACGGGCCTGATACGTCGAAGGCGGCGTCTCCAATACGCAAATGGCGCCACTTGTCCTCCTCGAACGACTGGGCGCACCCGTCCACGATAAGATTGGCCCTAAACGCGTCTTCGCTGATGCTCATGGAGCTGTCCACGGAACTGAACACCGTATTGAAGTGCGCGATGCTTTGGCGCGAGATGAGCAGGTACTGCGCCTGGTTAGCGAAACCGATCGACGCGGGACGTACGTCGCTGGTGGAAGCTTCAGTGCCCTGTGTCTTGGACTGCTCGCTGGGTGTGGCGTTCTTCTTTGGTCGACTGGCTTGAGATGCGCGAAGGTGGTTGCTGGACACTCGCACAAGCGCGCATTGCCGACCGAGACACGAGCTGAGCCATCGAGAGACGTCAACGCCTACGTCTCGGACCTTGCAGGTATCCGTGCAAACGCGCATACTGCGAGGATTATCGTCATCTTGGTGTTTTGTGGTGGAGACGTCTGCGCGCAGAGGAATTGTGAACGATGATGTTGGGGGTTGAGACTTGTAAGATGACGGCAAAGTTGAGGATTGATGCGACTCCAAGTTGTCGGGCTTGCGGTAGGAAATCGTCAGAGTTTCACGTCCAAGGTCGATTACGGGGTGCAAGAAACATAATTCAGATAACGTCTTCAGTGTTAGTGCACTTCCCGTCGGCACGTCCACAATCGCGAATTCTCGGTCGAACAGCAGCCCCCTCGACCCAATAGGCCACGCCTCGACGACCATCCCCGCGCATGACTTGATTGGGAATAGTGTGATCTTGGAGAGGTGAGGACTTTTGGAAACAGGTCGTCGGGAAACTGAGGAAGTCGGCGTCATCGTATCGGCTACTCCTGTCGGTGCCATTCTGCACGCAAAGTATTTGGAAGCGAACTCCACAAAGGTTTCGATGTCTTCAAACGTCGTCATGTATCCCAGAGATAATCGAACCGCACCGGTGGCTAGCCCATTCACCACGTCAATGTCGTCACCGCAGACGTGGCCAGCCGCAATGTTTGACATTAAGTCGGACTCCTTCAAACCAAGGTAGTGTTGACACGCCCCCGGATTGCAGAAACACCCTGTCCGCAAGTGAATGTTGTGGATCTCCGCAAGCTTATGGACTTCGCTGTATCCAACGTAGCTGCCATCTAAGCAAAGGAAATTGCACGCGACGATCGGACCCTGTTGTTTTCCATTCGTCTTGCTGCCGCTGTTACCATAAATCTCGCAAATTGGACGCCCATTCCAGTGCTTCAGAGCAGTGAGCTTGTCAACCAGCAGCGTCCTTAGTGCTGCCGTGTGAGCTGCAACGTTCTCCATGCCAAGTTTCTCCACCTGTTCAATCCCGTGCCGCACAGCTAGAATTGATAGGAACGACTGCGTGCCATCAGCAAAACGAGAGCTTGCATCGTCGCTGTCGTCCAACCCGCGCGGAACAGTGTAATTTCGACCGGCCAATATGCTCTTCACCGTACCTCCACCTTGATACTTTCTCCGCAGCAATGACAGCGCCTTCTTTCGGACTATCAAGGCGCCCAACCCTGTAGGGAAACCGAAAATCTTGTAAAACGAAAGCACTACGAAGTCAGGATGGTGAACAGAGAGATCAAGTCTGTGGGTCCCCGCGTACTTAGCCGCATCGACCAGCACCAGCCACTTCGTGCGGGGTGCATCCTTGGTTGAAGAGCTCTTCCAGTGGTCAGCACGGATTTGTTCCACAAGGCTAAGTGAATGACGCTTGCCGCTGAAGTTACACTCCGCTGGAAAGGCAAATAAACTCATGGACGTCGTCTCTGAAGGTTCTGCAGCTTCAGCTGAAAGTTGCTCGTTGATGGCGCCATTGTTCTCCAGTTGATCAAGCTCACTCAGCCCTACACACTTTATCATCGATCCATGTGCTGCCGCATACCCTCGGATCCCTAGCACACTGGTGTGCGAGTCCATGGAATGAGCGAACTTGCTGTCCTTACTCCAGGGGAAGCTTTCTCCAACCATCTTCAGTGCTGCTGTCGCTCCTGACGTGAAGATCAGCGTGTATTCTTCCTCACTCGCGGAGAAAAACGCCAGCACTTGGCGCCCCACAGCTTCGATCTTGGCACTTGTCGACTCGACATGGGTGCTGCCTGTTGCGCTGTGTGGGTTGGTGAACAGCCCGCCTTGCAGCTCCTGGAACGCTGCATCCAGCTGAATCTTCGAGTACATCGTCGCGCCCGCGTGGTCCAAGTACACGCTCCCTTGCATGTGAGGGAACTCGTTCGTGCGCATCTCGTCGACCCGCAGCGTCGCGTCGCCTCCGTATCCGTACGCCCCACCGCTTTCCGCCACAAACGCCACCTTGGACGCACTCATAGCAGCAGTGCGCTTACTCTCTCCGGTGGTCTGTACAGCAGCAGCTCTGGGTGCCATCTTGACACGAACAACGCAAAAGGAAGAATGATGTGACGTTTCGCCATTGAATGCAAGTTTAACGCGCCCATCCCCCTGTATACGTCCAACTTCAACGTGGACACCTGTTGACCACGACAACGTGTCCATCAACAACTGGTCCTACAAAGGTCCAACGAGCTTTCATTCAACAGGCTTACTACTGTCACTACTCGGTAGTTGCCGGGGTCTTCCGAGCCGATAGACCTTCACCGGCTGGATCGACGGCCGCGAGAGCTGGATGGTCCTGAGCTTCTCGCTCAGTTCGTCCTCCTCGACGCCTTCGTGTTCGGGTCCTGAGCTCGTAGCTGGCGAGTGTGGTGGGGTCTGTTTGTCTCCGCTGGGAGCAGTGCTCAACATCGGCACAACCGGCGGCTTGGTCGACACGAGAGCGGTTGGAGACGATGGGCTGTAGCCTGGTGCAGCTTGAGCGCTGTCAGCTGCGAGGGCAAACAGCGGGGGTGGGTTGTTGCTGGTTGTGCTTGGAGGAAGCAGCTTGAGCGCGTCTTGCTCCGCCTCCTTGTCCACCATACTCTTGAAAAGCTGCTCGGCCCGTGCGTCGACAACGCTGCGGTTGACCTCTTCCGGAATGGAGAAATTCGTAGCTTCAGCGTTCTTGGCATAGAAGTTGTGCATCACCTGCCGCACCATCTCCAGCTCGCCATTTAACATGGTATCCCGCTCGCTCTCGTATTTGGCGAACACGCGGTAGAGGTCAAACGTCACGGTCTGCAGTGCCAGCCGAGCCTTCTGCAGCTTCTGCTCATTACGCTCCAACCGTGGTGGCGAGGCTACGGCATCCTTGCGTTGCCTCATCTTGCTGAGCTTCTGTTCATATCGATCGAACTCGAGTTTGACGTCCTTGCGATGGGAGATCTGCGACTGTACTGACTTCATGGCGTTGATGTGGATATCCAGAAAGCGCAGCGCTCCTGACAGCACAGTGTCCTGAACAAAAGATGCCCAATTAGTTAATATAATATCTCTTGCACTCCGCTCGAATTGCTATCGGTACGCACCGCATTGAAGAAGTGATTCTTCGCCTCCTTGGTCTCATTGATGGCACACATGGCGTGTCGGAACTTCTCGGCATCGGCGCCTTTGCCGACAGCATCTACACTCACGACACACCACACGTCCGCGCCGAGACTCGCACACGACGAGCAGTACAGAGGTAACGCTATCGTACGGTAGTGCTCGAGACTCTTACGGATGTCCAGGAGCTTCTGTAGCAGCCCCAAGAAGCGCTGCTCATGCTGCTCGTACACGTCATCGGGAGACGCCAATTGCTACACATTGCACACATCACCACCACAAACGTCACAATTTGTTTTCCATATTCATACAAGGCTCAGACTGCGCACCTTGTGCACGCGACACATGAGCTGGTACTGCAACTTGCGCTTGTGCTGCTGCCACCGCATCCGAGGACTCTGCAGCATGGTGCCCACTCCGAGCGACTTGTCTGCTCTCATCCTTCGTCCACTTCCTCTCCGTCCGCTGCTGTGCCTCGAATGGCAGTAAGATCTCTGTGCAGCAGGAGCGTATTAAAATACGCGCTCGTCCTCACGTGCTGTCATAAGATCCGAGCCATAAATAGCTTCAACTTGATCTCGCCAACATTTTCAAAAACAGTAGCGACCACTCGAGGTTCTGGCTAGAGCCTCTTCGCGCGCAAATTCCCTCAGCCCAGGCTAGTGCTTCTCGCAATTAGTAAACACAGCGTAAATGAATTTTATTTTTCTTATTTCCTGTACTACATGTAGTAACATTCATTGCATTTTAAGCAATCTCCATGCACGCCAGTTTTTAGCTCTTATGTGATGGCCGCTTGTAATCCCCGAAGATCAGACTGAATATTGTGGCAACAAGCCTGCAGCTCTTCGTGGTCCACAGAGAAAACGGTATTGCTAGTGGCGTCGTGACACAAGTAGTTCCGGTCGTCCGAGAAACGAATCAATTCCTGTTGAAGCTGTGTTTCTCCATCTCGATCGTGTCTTTGCATCATACGCACAGCAAAACCACGCTGCTGCTTTCGAGTATTTGTAGGATCTGTGTCAAAGACATAACAATGACTATTAGCTTTCACATTTCACATTAAAAAGATACTTTCGTTACGCATGCGCTTACCGTCTTCGAATGTTGAGTACCGCTCTGCAAACTTTTCAATTCGCTTTTCTGTAATGGCACACAAGCGATACGTGAGAAATTTCTGATTCAGATCTGCGCATTCACGTTCCAGCTCGATGATTCTGTCCTTGGTTTTGGTAAGTTCTGCGCGAGATAAATCTTCACGCGCTGCATTGCATCACGCTCCTGCATTGCTGTGTCTCTTTCTTCGCCGAGCCTGTTCGAAAGGTTTTTCCATTTTTGAATAGTCCTTTGCGCACCGTTCGTCCAGCTCTCGGTACAAACGAAGCTCCATCCTTTCGAGAAGCGCCTTCTGAGAAATCAATTGTAAACCGTTGTCGCGCTGATCCACGGCCTGCTTCGATAGCTTTGCTTTTTCGGCCTCCAATTCTTTTTGCTGCACTGTCAGCTTGGCAGCTAAGTCACTGAGTTCTAATTGAACTCGCTCTTGATCCACCGATTTCTTGTCCAGGTCAGCTTTGAGTGCATCTAGCTCGGCTCGGGTTGGGCTATTTGCTGGTATGGCTGGCTGAGACTCCACTACTTGCTCGGCATTTCGCTTGACAAACTCCAGTTGTGCCTGGAGCTCCTTCATGGTCGCAGCACGAGCAATCTCACGCTCTTCCAGTTGCGTGGCCTTGTCCTGCAGCTCTGCTGTCTCTTGCTGATGGAGCACTTCGCATCGCGCGAGTTCTTCCTGCCACTCTTCTTTGGTCCTTTCCAGTTTGCCAGCGTCAGCAAGACGCTTCTCCTTCAATGAGTCCTTCATCTCACGGATTAACGTCTTCTCGAGCGCCTTCAACTCTTTCGCATGACCTTTGAATGTGCGAAAATGCTGGCTTTCAGCCATGCGGTTGTAATCCACGCACGTGTTGCTGTTTCTGGCCGCTCTGTACGAGGTTGCCATAAAATTCTTTTGCGAGGCGGCGAGCTTGAACGGCTCGCACTTCAATCGTCTTCCATACTGGCGTTGGCCACATTTGTCTCGAGCTAGCTTCAGCTTTAGAGCGTGACAAGCCTCTGGCAAATCCGCCAGTGATATCTTCACGTCATCTTGATCACTGTCACGATCGCTTCTGTTATCCGTTTGTGGGGCAATATTGAGCTCGTCATCACTGCTGTTCTGATCGTCGGAATGCGCCGATGCCGACAATGAGTTCGCCATCATATTGGCAGCAGCGTCACCCTCGCTCTGGGCCTCAACCGCGACGTCATTTGTCTTTACTCTGTAAAATATTGGGAGTTAGCTTTTCCGATTGTATCGCCAAATTAAAGTACCCAGCGTACCTCTTCTGCACCGCCTCTTCGTCACGTACAGCCGCCTACGTTTGCCTTTGGCAACCGTGCCTGCTTCACGGACCGCGGGCGTGCTTGTAGCTGTCGCTCGGCGAGCCTCGGTCTTGCTGTTTGCATCGCGGACCATGTCAGCTTCCAGTTGCGTTACAGAGCTTTGTGATTGACAAATGAGAAGCCTGGCACTGTATCGTGATGTAACGGAGGATATGACAGGTAGTAGGTGTGGAGTTTCTTACAAACTTAATTTCCATTGGTAAAAAAAAAGTAATTTCCATTGGTAAAAGAAAAGAATTTGTCAGCAAATGTCACTACAAATCCTGTAAAGCAAATGTCACTACAAATCCTGTAAAGCAAAAGTCAGTTGGAAAGACTTCGATGAGCAATGGAAAAACGCAGTTGGAGATTTCATTCACGATTTTCTGGCCGGGACTTGGATTTGCGATAAGTGTGTAGTGGTGCTGCGTGGTATGCCTGGGAGTGGGAAATCCACTTTCCGCGATCTTCTTGTCGGCGCTTTCCGGAACCAGCTGCATGGACAGAGAACGAAAGAGGGCAAGCCAAGATGTGTTAGAATTTGCAGTCCTTCTATTTATCAAATACGGTTCGGGCGAGAAGATAAATCATCGCGAAAATGGATGTCTAGTGACGTCGTGAGGGCCGTGGCTGAAGCGGATGTTGTTGTAGCAGACGATGTCCATATTTGCAAAGTTGAACTGGAAACCACGGAGGGCATTGCTATCGAACAGTGGCAGGAGAAGAGAATCGATTGGAAGATTTACACGGTTACTTTTGCGTGCCGTAACGAAGAGCATGCGTTGCAGCTAAACCGTAGAACTTGGCGTCCGTTGTCTGAGCAAGCCGTGATGCAGTTGTACGCGACGTAAACTGGTGCTGAGACGGAGAACTGGTTGCTCTCAAACGCAGCGACGCTCGACCCTAACATTTAGGAAATGTGCTTTATAGGTACAGGCTAATGATAGTATCACAGGTGTTGAGCTTCAAGACGTGTAGTTGAGAAATATAGTGCGTCTCGGATTTTACGTCATTACCTGCAACCACTTCCTTAAACAGGCATATACTAAATCCAGAAGCCAAACTAAACCGAACTACTTCTGACCTAAAGGAAGAAACGAGTCGATCGTTTCAGGATCAACACCTTGTTGCTGCAGTCGTTGACGGGCAGAAAGCAGCTCACACCGACGACGAATTTCCGTCACGTCCAGCATATCGTCCTTAACCTGCGACTTGGTGTTTCTAACCTGTCTAGCCTTGAGACCTCGACCTTCAGCGTCGATTTCGTCCGAATGTTCAGCATCTCGGGCCACACTGGTCTCCGTGAGCGTTCGTTCATCGGTATCAGCTGCACCAGCATGTCTCGCGGCTCGGTCGCGCATCTCCGATCTCTCGTTGTCATCGAACAAAAGAATCAGAAAACGATTGTAGTAACGGTTTACATCCGCTGCTTTGCATTCACCTCCTTCCGCTTTCGCTCGAACCCATTTCCTCAATCGACACATTTGCGAACGAATCGATGAGTGCGTCACTTCGAAGACGCCATTCGACGTCAACTCGTCGCCGAGCTGCTCCATCATCTTTCTCTTGCGCTTCGACGCGCGGTACTCATCTCCATGAAGCTCCAGCCAGGTCATCAGGCACTCCAACGCACTCGGATTGCCAGGGGACGACGAAGTCATCCATCGCATGTATGAGGTTCTGTGAGGAGTTGTGCGTTTTAGCGCGCTCATGCTTCTTGAGCTTCGCTTGCGATTTTTTGGAGTGGCACTGTGAAACCTGAGAGACGAATATCATCGTGACTATGCACACGCTAATTTCAGATTCGCTTCGTCGCTTCCCATGGTTATCGACTTCGACCAGCTTGCACCGATATCAACTTCCGTCATAATCTTTGTCTTACGCAAACGACAAACTGTTCGCGCTATACTACTTCAACTAGCTACATATACTTCGTACTAATTTGCATCGGTATCAACTTTTGTCACAATCTTTGTCTAACGCAAATGGCAAGCTCTAGACGCTATGCTTATTCGACCAGATACATATTCGACCAGATACATATTCGACCAGCTAATTGCATCGTTATCAACTTCCGACATAATGTTTTTGTCTTACGATCCGGATATTTCATCACAATAATGCTAAGCTAGCTCCATTGTTGTAGCGTTGATTGGCGAGGAAACAAAGCTGGTGAAGATGTAAAACGTCGACAAAGAAATATATAACATGTAATTCCTCACTGTGTGCCTTGCAAACAAGTCTACCGGCGGCCTGTGTGATGCCAAGCTTCTTTGTAGCAACAAGCAGTTGAGGTGTCCCGTACTGACTGTAGTTTGTCTATACTGCTTGGTCTTTTTTTGGCGAGGTTTGTATGCTGACATTTAATCACATTGCTAGCCATGGACCAGTTCCATGCGTTCGCCGGATTCGGTGATCCATTAGAACATGATCCGGTTTATACTGGCGGAGAGACGCTGCTCTTATTGTTGTTGACCATTGCGTCTTTGTGTAGCGACCTGCTCGACACTAGAAATCTCTAGGAACGTTGGATTTGTTTTGTTGCATTTGGAGTGAATTCACTATTGCTAACAAGCGTATACCCATAATTTTCAAACGAAACTGAAGGCCTGTCAAAATGTTTGCAAGTGGAGTCACCTACGGCGTGATACCTGCTAGGCTCAATGCAGTCGCTGCCCCCGCTATTATCATGTGTTAACGTTTGGACAAATTCGATCAGGAATTTCAAGTCAAATTGGGTTGTTTGTAGTGCTGTGTCCAAAACTTCTTCTTGCCCAATACTTATTGGTTATTTTGTGCAGCGTTAAAAAAATCGACGACGACGCTACGATTTGGACGGTGATCGTTCGCAAGGCTCTTATCGTTCACTGGATCCTGGGATTTTATCAACAAGGTCGTACAAAATTATTATTTATCCGCAATTTTTGGATAAATATTAAAATAACGTTGTACGGAAACAACGATAGCGTCTGTCTGGACGCTGTCAGATTGAAAGGATTATTAGTGATATTCACCGACCTCAATTTAACACCAATGCAAAGTTCAAGTGTAATTTAGCTAAACCAATTAAATAAATTAATTAGCCAAACCAATTTAATAATTGACCGTCGTCGATACGGGATGTCTTCATATTGAACTGATTATTATTGTAGAGTTTGCAAATTTCCGATTCAATACTATATCGTAATTTACGTGCCCTGGACATCAACTACGTAGCTACACACCCGTTATCGCGACCAGCTGGCACACGACCGTAGCAAGAACGACCGCGATGTCGGCGACCGCGCATGCGATCATCACAATTTCTATGTTCCCTTCCTCGCGAACCTGTACCTCATCGTTGCAAGACTCGGACGCCTAGGGTAGAAGACTTCGATAATGCAGACGCACACTTGCGTGATGTAGCCAAACCGGTTTGAGATCACGTCCGTCATGGATTGCGCAACTCTTATCACGATGGTCAGTTTTGAGTTTTACATTCGGTAGAATTTGTGGAATACATATGCGGACATGTGGCATTTATCGTGAGATAATTATGATTTATGCATCGTGCTTTTCACTTATTTTGGTTAAAAGTCCGATTTTACCCCCGGGAAAATAAATGAAAGACACAATAACAAATGCAATCAAAATGGTTGATTGCATTTTTTTAAGCTTTTACAAAAACAAAATTTATTAATACAACAAATATTAAGTCAACAAAGGGTGACTTTTGTTTGTTAGACTTTACTAATATCGCAGTAATTCTCAACACGATGAAATATTTCATGGAGACAATAATGTAACCATATTGGGGGCGAACCTGCCCTTCGATAACGACGCGACGGCAGCTTCAGTGACGGAGGCAAGATCGGCATCCCTTAGTCGTGTCTCTTACAGTTCTGTGGAGGTGCGTGGCAGACTGCCAGGCAGTCGCCGCGCGGAAATGCCAACTCTGGGCTATTATACCGCAGCTGGTCGGCAGTCATTGCCACTGGCAACCTGCCAGACGTACATGTATCTGTAGTAGTGTTATCGCTAACGAAGGAAGGTCTTGATCTTCTTATCGCGCTCGGTCTTTATGCTGCAATGCCTACCACAAGCATAAGCAAAACCCAAAATAGAAATCGTTCGTTCTCCAATTGAAGCATGCGTTTTGATGCGCCTTCATCCGAGCCTGTGGAGTCGAGCACGCTGCAGCAAATGTGTTTAATTAAAATTATTGTTCCAGACTAAATCGTCTATAACTTAGCTGGGAATAGAAGGGTATTCTTGAACCAGTATCGTTGTTCTTTGGTAGCGTACAGGGAGCAATTGACAGTCCACCCTGCGCGAACAAAAAGCTCGCGCAACCGATAAGGATGTCATCGTCAACGATAAGCGGACCACCCGAGTCGCCGTTGCACGTGTCTTTGCCGTCACCGGTACCAGCACACGGCATGCCTTCCGTAACACTGTCAGCGTACTTCTTGAATTGGCCGCACTCTGCGTTCGAGATGATGGGAATCGTCAGCTGTTGCACCGTGCGGCTCTGTATGCCAGAGCTGTCCTCGGATTTACCCCAGCTCAGGACACTAGCCATCGTGCCGACCTTGTTGTCAGATTCATTAGCGGAGCACAATTTCGCCGTTTTGCGCTTGATCAGCTTGTGCAGCTTGAGCAAACCAACATCATACAGGTGCTATTTCTTCTAGTACAGAGGGTGACGAAACCTTCAATGACCTTGTAAAATGTGCCCTCCCCCGATCCATCTCCGATACTGTCGTTTGTACCGAACATGACGATGACGTCCACTTCGTCGGTCTTAATGCAGTGACCGGCCGTAAGAACGTACTGTGGAGCAACAAGAGCACCACCGCATAAAGTTTCTTCAAAGAACGGATCACATAGACTGGCGAGGAACGGGTACTTGTCGACATCCGCCTCAATACCGCCATAAATGCGGCTCTCCTCGTTCACAGTCAAACCTGTGCTTTCTTTCTCGGTCTCGGTCGTCTTGGAAACGTTGGAAAACGAGTATCCATAGGTGAACGTCAGCATCGATGCCACCGTCGCGGCAAACGCGCCAACCTGTACAATCTTCACCCTTCTGACTATTGCGGCGTTGGTCCGTCGGACAGTGTGAAGGTCCGGTGTGGAGAAAGCCAAAATGACCTGGTCGAGCGATGCCTCCGAGATTCCATACGTTAGACCCACATCGCAACTGGGCTGTCTTTCAAGCCTGAAGGTCATAAAGCGCAATAGTTGCAAGAGGAACAGAAGACTATCGAGGACATTCCCATCGAAAAGTCCTAAACCGCCAAACTTGGCATACGCTGTCTGACGAAGCAGCGGAGGCAATTGTACGCCACGTACGTTTGTGCTGTGTAGGAGAGCTGCTTGCTGCCAAACGCAGTGACGGTTAAACCTAACGTTTAGGAACTGTGCGTTATGGGCATAAACTTATGATAGCGTTGGAAATCTCGTTTATAGTTTTCCTTACTCAAAATATTATGCAAAGAGCGAATAACCGTATTTGAAAAAGCAGGGGCGCGTGCTTGCTTTTAGCGATACACATTGATACTTTAGTTGTTGTATCGACACAGAGAGCTAAGCCAAAAAAAAATCACCGACATGTATCTTTTCAAGAGTGTAAAATGCGTGTGTAAGGTATGTTTTTAAACGGATGTAGTGCACTCGTAATGAAGATGAACCGATATGAAGGAATACTAGCCGTGGCAACCGCGACAATACAGTACAGGTACTCAGAGACGCATCGACAACTGCGAACGACAGTGTGCACGCGGTTGCAGCTGGATCATGATCACGGGAGCGCTCCAGTTGCGCAGGCGACGCACTGGCACGTGAATTTGCGTTGATCGCTCTGGCGGTATGGGATGGTCAGCTTCCAAGAAGATGGAATGTCTTGCGTAGCGAAGATGCCGTAACGCGTCGTGTTGGCCCAATCATATTCAAATGGACCGCAGTTAGGTCGGCACGAACGATTCACAAAACGACTTTTGTTCCCATACATTGCGGCGTCAACGAAAACGTACTTCTCGCCTTCACCCCAACTCGCTTTCGTGACGAATTCGGCCTGGTATCTTTTGTTTTGCCGTTGGTAGGCGTCTTCTTCAAGAAGAATTTCCCCCACGAATTCAATGATAAACGCGCCACTTGGAATCCGATCCCTGCTAACAACCCCAAGACCAACTCGTGTCTGGATCAAGTTCAGCCCATACGGCGAACGGAAGCGATTGCCGCAGTCAGGCCCCACCGAGCAGTTGGTGTCATCGCAGATCGTCCAATCTGTTGCATTGTTGCACCCACTCGACAGTGGATTGCCGGAAATGGGCACAAAGAGACCATCGCAACCGCAGAATTCTTCACGGCGATCGGCCGGTGTTTTGACAGGATAAGGCCGTGATACAGTGAAAACGTTGTGGTCGATATAGCGGATATCTGTCGGCCACGCCTGCGGTACGACAGAGCCGTAATCACCACCAATGGGGGGGTAAGTCATTCGGAGGTTGGTTGACTTGGCCACTATCATTACCAGCAATGCTGATCATTGTACTCAGCTCTTGTTCTCCGGGGGTAATTCGCAAGTGTCTTCACAGTTAGTCAGTCAAGTTCAGGTTTGATTGATGGAGAATTCAGTACATTAGCGGGGTATCTGTTATCCCAGCAATATTACAGATTTAACCTCCCGTACCTGAAAACATTTTCTAGCGAGTATAGCAAGTTGATCATATTAGGGCGGTTAGTATGGCGCACATTTATGAAATTTAGCGGGGTTTGCGCAAGAACAGGCAAATATTTTAAAATCTGAAAGTACCAGGTGGATGATATCACTGAAAAAGGGCTCAAAAAGCTGTAGATGCTCTAACAGCTTGTTCAGATCGTTGTTGCGGCGATGAATGCAAATTTTCAGGCCTCAAAAACATTGATTTTGGCAAACATCACAATCAAGTTTTAAGAAATATCAAGTTCATTACAAGAAACAACGCAACTGGGTCGGTGAACTCAAATCTTATCAATACGCCAGTAGACAAGCTCACCTTTAGACAGGTAAATCTGTTCGACTGGCGACGATCCGCTTACACACCATCTTTGCAGCGACTATTAGACTATTCCACCGCTTTAAGGTGTTCATCATTTCATAAAGAGCTACAACTACTCGAGTTTGCTACTGCGCGTTGTCTTCAGAAGACACTTGCGAATTACCCCCGGAGAACAAGAGCTGAGTACAATGATCAGCATTGCTGGTAATGATAGTGGCCAAGTCAACCAACCTCCGAATGACTTACCCCCCCATTGGTGGTGATTACGGCAGGTTTGAATAATTTGTTAAGAAAACCCAAACAGAAGGCCACATTACCTCCCCCACGTTTAGATATTGTAACTTCGATGACGCTGCGGATGTTAATGGGTATTCGATCGAGAATCCAACGAAATGTAGAACATATAAAAGAAGAGCTGTTCACTGCTGCCCATGTATTTCTGCTGAAGTGGTACCAGCTTCTAAGATTGCTGAAAGGGGAGCACTAAATACGCGCTGTATTTGTAGTTCTTATTATCCAAAAGTACCGCAAACCGTTTTGATATACACTTGCCAGTGCTGCATGCAACATTTTCGGCACAAGCTCCCCTTTCAGCAATCTTAGAAGCTGGTACCACTTCAGCAGAAATACATGGGCAGCAGTGAACAGCTCTTCTTTTATATGTTCTACATTTCGTTGGATTCTCGATCGAATACCCATTAACATCCGCAGCGTCATCGAAGTTACAATATCTAAACGTGGGGGAGGTAATGTGGCCTTCTGTTTGGGTTTTCTTAACAAATTATTCAAACCTACTAGTAGACTTCGTGCAGCGTTGCATACTGAATGAGGAAATAGTAAGATCGATCGTCGCTGTCACTCATTGCTACACGTCGTTCGATGAAGCGATAGAATACCCATTGAATTTTCAAAATGCTGGTATATTCTTGATCGGCTTCCAGTACACCCGTCGGAGCAGGCAACTTTTCGCATGTCAGTGTCCTGCACACGGCGGGCAAGCTCCCTGAATGTTGGATCAACAGCTTTCGACAGCTTTGTAAATGTACTTGTTGAAAACATGTTTCATAGTTTACTATGTCACACTGCCGTGACAAAGTTCTAGTCAATACCACACAAATCACGCAAACAAATATACCAATCTGCAATCACCGTCACCAAACTGCAATCGCCGCAACAAACCAAGCGCATCCAGAAAAATCACAGGTCGCAAATCGACCTTGCTGCCGAACTCACCACGAAAACGTCACCGACATAATCAAAACGCCGCCACCACATCTCAATCCACCACATAGTCTCCGCTTCTTGCTCACGTCACTCTTGCCTCGACCGTGTTAGCATTCAGCGCCTCATGCCGCGCCTTATACACATCCACACATTACCACAAAGGTCAGCAATATACCGCCGCACAATCTTCCTAGATAAAACGCACCCCGTAACCAATGAACGCAGCCTCCTTCTCCCTAGCTGTAGCCAGCAGCTTCTCCACTGTTGCCTTCATCTTCGCCGAAGACACGTCTCCATTCAGAATAGAAATACCGCCTGCTTCATCAACACAGTGTCACCGTTAATAACAGCATCACAATATAGCCAAACTACAGCAGCATACAAACCCTACAAGTTGAGCCACTCGATGTCCGCCTCCTTGTCGGCCGTAGGGTATCCTGCCTGCTTGACGCGCCACTATTCGTACTTCTCAATATTGTTGTCCCTCCTTCTTCGGGCCCTCTTCGAGACCTCCGGTGTCTGCTTGACGCCCTCATGCCCCTACAATCGCAGGTAGCACGCCCGCCTCGTAGGCCAGCAGCTTCTCCAATAAAGCCTTCATACATGTCGGCCACCACCATCTTGGTTAATATGTACTGCTGAAGGGTCGGTCATGCGTACGTCACATTTCTATATCAGGTGTACCGTTTCTATATGGCTGATTCGTACCAGTTGCAGCAGTGGGCGGCCCTTCGGGGGTCGATACAAAAGCTGAGATGTTCGCTGGCTACCATATTTAGTAGGCGCTTCCAGCGATGCCATTGGACGAGAAAAGCAGCCATGTCAATTTGTACAAGACAAATTCTTACCAGATTAAGTATCCCTCGGCTGATATTTGCAGCGAAGAGTCGCCCCACCCCCTAGCATAACTGCCGACGGAGGCACCGTAACTATCCGGGAAGGTTCATTTCTAAAGAGCGTCAGACAAATGCCGCAGTTGTTCTTTTACTTAAACCAGGGTAGTACCGTGATTATCTGAAAAGGTTCTGGTAAAAGTATATGGCTTCAAAGTAGAATTCTTCGAGACAACCTAGTCTAAATTTGAAGGAGATTCACAAATCTGAGACGCCCCCAGCAACTTTTAAACACGGATCACACATATAAATACCAAGTCAGCAGCGAGCACTATTTACGTGAAGCCATTTCATTTTTCTTACAAATTCTCGCCAGCTTGAACTACAGCGCTTAGAAACGCCTTTAGAAACTAATTGAGCACGTCCCCGAGAATACGCGCGAAAAGTTGAATTCCTTCCTCAGTAATCCTTATCTCCTTAAACTTAAACATTTCCATAAATCACTAAATTTCATGAAGGTAACTCTCAAACACTCACATTGCAGCTTAGGATATATGCCACCACGTTTTGTTGTCTGATTGCGGCATCAACCAAGTCACCCGACCCGAGCCAGCATGGCGGAAGCCAGCCCCGCACATGACCCCAGCCGCAAGCGCAAGCGCCAGCGCCGCAAGAACCGCAAGAACAAGCAGCATTCCCCGCAGCAAGGCCACTACGCCGACCCGCTCTCGCCCATCGCCTCCACGCCCATGAAGCGCCAGCACACCAAGTCGGCAGGTACACGCAACAAGTAGCAATATCAGTGTTACCGTGCATTAACCCTACGATCTTCCACCACACAGAGAACAGCAAGTCCACCAAGTCGAAGCACGCGCCACCGTCCGATGCGCAGAGCACGAACACGCCCAAGGAGGAGGAAAAGTTCTTCTCGCCACGGAAATTGCTGAAGGAATACGACCAGCAGGACAAGCCGAGGGCTAAGAAGGCGCGTACTAAACTCAACTATGACTCGGCGTCGTCCCCCAATGGCAAGCAGGAGGAGAAGCAAGAAGAAGAGGAAGAGGAAGAAGAGGAAGAAGAGACGTCGGCAAGTGCAGACGCCAGTGCCAGTGAAGACGCCAACGACGAACTGTTCTCGCCGGCGCTGAAACCTCCGAGAGCGTCGCGATCCACTAGTGCGTCCCCACCGAACGCACGAGTGCGACTGGAGTCGAAATTTGCACACACGAGTGCGCAGCCTGACGAGAAGATGGAGGAGGAAGCTGCGGAAGTGGAGGAGACGGTGCATGCTGTTGACTCGGCAGATGCAGAGGAGCAGGAGGACGAAGACGCTACACCGCCTGAGCAAGAGTTCAATCCGTACGTGATCTTTCTTGAAAATGCATCGGATGGATACGGACATCTAACTGCTTTGTAGATTCTACTTCATGAAGACTCTGCCGAAGTACGAGGATATTGTTGAAGGCAAGCGCCCAATTTCACTACCGGAGAAGTCAAGGAATGCGCCCAAAATCTGCTTGGTTTTGGACTTGGACGAGACCCTCGTGCACTGCAGCGTGGACGAAGTGAAGGACCCGCACATGCAGTTCCCGGTGCGTCAAGTCACGAATATCCTGTTTTCATTTACTCCTGGCTGACCGGCATCTTGTCTCTCGAACAGGTCACATTTAACGGCGTAGAGTACATAGTCAACGTAAAGAAGCGCCCGCACATGGAGTATTTCCTCAAGCGTGTGTCCAAGCTTTTCGAGATCGTGGTGTTTACCGCATCCCACAAGGTGTACGCCGAGAAGCTGATGAACCTGCTGGATCCGAACCGCAACCTCATCAAGTACGTGGCTCTCTCAATCATGCTCTTACTTGCAAATACCTTACACTATCTCTGTTGTTCAGGTACCGACTGTACAGAGAAGACTGTCTTGATGTCTTCGGCAACTACCTGAAGGACCTGAATGTCCTCGGACGCGACTTGTCGAAGGTTGTGCTGGTGGACAACTCACCTCATGCTTTCGGGTACCAGGTGAACAACGGCATTCCCATCGAGACGTGGTACGACGACGAAGCAGACGCCGAGTTGCTGAACCTGTTGCCATTCCTAGAGAGCCTCGTAAATGTCGACGACGTGCGGCCGATCGTGGAGCGGCAGTTCCAGATCCAGAAGCTCATCGACGCTACGCCAGACGAGATTGTCTAACTACAATAGTGCTCGCCGATATGGAGTAGATGCGCGGTAACGTTCATGCGGTTCAACCTAATCTTGCACTGTGACTGGTTAAAATAGCGTAGGACACGTCTTGTGATTGGTAGACTCCAAATCCGATACAACTTGGCACACTTCTCATCCAGACGGAGAAGCATGGCGTCTTCCTACAACTTTGGCGATCTGGCGCAGCCTCCATTCTCATCCACTGTGCGTCCTGACGCTTGTTTCCACTCCCTTATATGACCAGCTACTTAGTTTCGTCTTGTTATACTCCCACCGCTGCGCAGGCGCCGTATCTTGCGCCTCCGCCATCACACATTAACCGAGTACGTGTCAATCTGATCTGTCACCTTATAAACCTCCGAATCCTCTTTAATTGCCAAAACTTTAACATCTTCTGATGACAGGAGATCAAGCTCTGGGCAGATACCAAGGACAGACGCAAGTACGAGGACCTGGCCGACCTGTTCGCCATCTTCAAGACCACGGAGCACCTGGAAGCCGCTTACGTCCGCGATGCCATTACGCCCGAGGAGGTTGGGCAGCTGCATGGCTACAAATTAAGCATTGCGGTGTTGTTTCTGACTGTACTGTCGATGGGTTTGTGGTTGGTGTAGTACACAGAGGCATGTACCAAGCTCATTTCACAGTACAAGACGGCGGAGACGGCACTGCGTCTAGGTGGATTCATTGAAAGCATGGAGAGTTTCATCTCCGAGTACAGACTGGACTGTCCGCGAGCTCTAGAGCGACTCGTGCGCATCGGCGTGCCGGCCACGGTGGTGCACAACACAACCAACCGCAAGACGGACTCGGTTAACGTGGCTCAGACCGTGCAGAATTTCATCACGCTTATGGATGTGCTCAAGCTCAACATCCGTGCTGTGGACGAGATCCAACCGCTGCTGAGCGAGATGATGAGCTCGCTGACGATGGTTAGCGGCCTCCCTCCTGACTTTGCTGGTCGTGACAAGATCGAGGGCTGGCTGCGTACGATGAACTCCATGCGTGCTTCCGATGAGCTGGATGAGGAGCAGGCGCGTCAGCTCAGCTTCGACCTCGAACGTGCCTACTCGTCCTTCATGGCCTTCTTAAACAAATAGTGCATATCTTTGGCATAGACAACAAGCAAGGTGAAGGAGCTGCTTGGGAGTGGAATGGCCCAGAGACCTTGGAAGGCGTTTACTTTCTTGTCAATTTTTCTTTTGTTTTCTTGTTTTCTCCCTATAAAAAAACAAAACAAAATATGACACACACACACACGCGCGTCGAAGGCGCATCAATATCGAAGATACTGGCAGCCCTCGTACAGCTGCTGAGCATGCATGGTGCGTGCATCATAGCGATCAAATATTAGCAGCAAAAGATACGTTCCTCTTCCGGCTCCAGCTCTGGTGAGCTGGATACCGATACCTTCTCTTCTGCTCCATTCAGCAGTGTGGTGCAGCAAGCCATTGCAGCGTCGAGCTCCAACCGCATTGTATCCAGCTCGTCTAGCATCGAGCGGAGGTCAGCGTTGCCCACCGGCTTGAGACGCAGGGAGCTCAACGAGATCAACTTCCTTTCCGGTTTGGAGATCGGCTCCAGTTCAATGTCCATCAGAAAGTTCGGCTCGATAGCATCAGCAGCAGGCAGCGGCGTCGGCTCCTGCGGTGCCAATGTTGGTGACAACGATGGGGATGCCTCCAGCGAGAGAGCCAAGTCATCCAGCCCGTGCTCGAGCTCCAGATCCTGTTCCTCTTCAATCTCTTGCTCCAATTCCGACTCTTCCAAGTCCATCACCGACTCGCCTTCCGGCCTCAGGTAAAGCAACACTTTACGGGTGGCAACCAGCTCCTGCTCCGTGGCTGGTTCGCCGCGCGCAATTTCCACCAAAGGCTTCACCATCGGGAACACCGGCAGCGGGGCCACAACCTGCGCAACGGGCTCCACAACGACAGTCTTAGCCAGAGGTGCAACATCCACCGGTTTGGGTTTCGTCAGCTTTGCCACAGGCTCTGTCTCGGGCAACACCGCCGGAATGACAATCTTTGGTTCGGCCTTGGGAAGTACTGTGGGCACCTGAACCTCCTTCTTGGCTGCAACCTTGGGCGCCTTAGGCTCAGGCTTCTTCCGCAGCAGTTCAGGCTGTGGCTTCGGCTGCACCTTTGCCTGCTGCACCTTCGGCGACTTTTTCTCCTGCGTCGCCACCTGCAACACCGGCACCACCTTGTCCTGCGTTTTCTTCTTTTTATCCTGAACAGGTCCTAATTGTTGCACCTTGGGCTTCAGCAGCAATAGCGGTCTACTGCGCAGCACTTGCTTTGGCTCCGAGTTGGCTCGGGGTTTCTCCACTAACAGCTCCTCCGTAGTTTCCACGGAGAACGAATTGATCGTCGGCAAGGGCTTCATGTTGACGCGGTTGAGCGTCACCAATGGGGCGTTGTTCGCAAGAGGCGTTGGCTTCCTGTTCTGCTTGATCTTCATTGTTTCCTCCTGTTGCAACGCCATAGTCGCTACAACCTTCTGGGGCGTGGGACTCGACGGCACCACCGCGATTTGCAGCTCCTTCTTCTGCTGCTGGTACTCGTGACTCTGCGCAATTGATAGCGTCAGCGAGTAATCCAGTGCGCTACGACGCAGCGCGAGAAGTCGGTTGATGGCCTGCTTGAGTCCAAGTCCCTGTTTGCTGGCCTTCGGGTCGCTGTGGTGCAGCAGTGCAAGGCCTACCGCCGCCAACAGTACAGCACAGAAGAGCAACGCACCGCCGAACATGAAACCTCCCAGCGTTATGGCCGCCACAAGCTGTAGCACGCCCACGGCCGTCACGAGGCCACCTACACGGAAGGTCGGCGTCTCACTGTAGACGTCATCCGTGAGCGCGTACGGGTCGCGTAGTTGCTGCTGCTTGAGGCGCCGCTGCGTCTTGGTACTCGCACGCTGCCGCATCGTCTAGAAAACTGATAGTAGAAAGAAGTGAGTCAACTGGTTGTAGCAGTTCCGAGTCCCTTTCTCTGTCAGTTTGTCGAGTGTTTTTGAGTTGTTTTGATACTAGCAGTGAGCAGTCCACGGTAACTAAAGCTATGTGGATGCCACTGACTAGTGGGAAAGCGCTACGATAGTCGAGCGAGCGTCTAACGAAGTGCTTTCCGCCGAGTGCTTTTTGCCGAACGCTTCGAGTCTTCCGGCCCAAATCCCCCACTGAGCGCAGGACGACGAATTGCGCCAAGAGCTATCGTCCGTCGCGTGAGCCATTTCTTTCACTCGATATGGCCAGTCTTTGTGCCCATCCCTCCCCTGATCAACAACTGCGGCCCTCCGAGATATAGTATCAGAGGTACGATGTAGTCGACGTTGGTGTTTCATTTCAACAGTCTCTGCTAATAGTATGTGTTATAGCAGGTTTAATAACCTCATTTGGCAACCAGAGGTTGACGTTGCGCTATGATCATTTCGACCGGCTTTTCTGCTTCTTTTTAGAAACCGGCAGCGAGAATATAGCGCTCCGACGGGGCTACAGGGCGGACTACATGGTAGCAGCATTGCTAGCCTCGTGAAGGGGGTTGCTGGAATGGCAGAGGCTAATGAAGAATCGTGAGAAGTCCGCCCTGAGCACTCGCGGTAACGGCTTAAAATTGTACCAAGCATCCTGTAACTGCCACGCGCTGATTGGCCCGCTGATTATGCTGAAGCGTCAGGGAGTCAGAATGAGCCCTCGTCTCTTGACCCTGCAGCACTAATGGCATCGTTGCCTGCAAGCTGGAACTCGCGCTCGCAACAAGGCGATCGCCATCATTGCAGACGACGATGCAGGCGGCATCAGGCTCGCGGAGTGATTGTCCGTCGCTGCCGGAGTCAACCGGCAGTGAATATCCACTCTGGAGAACTCGCTACATGTGGGGGCAGTCTTGCTCATGACAGGGGGCAACGACACCAGTTGGTTGCCCTGCTTACTTTGGGCCAGCGGCACCAGCGGGCAGTTTACGCCGCAATGGCATTTCGCATGATCCGGGATGCCATACGTGGCGCCCGCCATGGAGCGGCTGTCGCCACGCTGCGAGTCCCAAAATCCAGGTCTCTCTGGAAAGGCTGCTGCATGGTAGCAAGTGAGAATGAACTATTAATACGGCTTGTAAAGGCTTGTCCATCACATCTCCGTTGTCTCCGATTGTTACCTACGGCCGTGAAGCGCTGTTTAACTGCGCGCGGATACGGCTAGCAATGGGGCTCTTGGTGTGGTGAAGAAGTTCTGCGGCAATGGAGCGATCCTAGCATGCAAACGATCGCCAAGACTCGTTGATCATGCACCGCAGCGCGACGTACTAGCGAAACGTCCGGCAGGTGCCGCCGTTTCCTCTGTCGCATTGACGAATACTTGCATACGGTTATCGGTTGCTGACGGAACTACGCCCGGAGCAAGGAGAACTTTGGCGAATAAGGATCGAGGATCTGAAGGGCCAACATTAAGCATCGATATGCTCTTCTACTCGAAAATCAAAATGCGGTGCTGCGGAGGCTTCCCAATACGACGTTTCGGGAAGCACCGACCTCTAATGGAATTGCTAGCATTGCTAGGTGAAAACAACACCAGAGCTCACGTCGAGGCTTGTGCGTGACGCGGCTGCAGTAAGTTACGTGCAGTTGCCTCAGTTTCCTCTATCTCATCGACAAACAAAACGCTTGTCGAAACGTCTATCGGTTGCAGTTTACTTGTCCTTGTTCTGGTTGAAGTGCTCGAGCTCATCGCGTCCAATGAAATTACAAAACCAGCCAATCGCGATGGAGGAGGTGGTGATGCGGGTGCACGAGGCAGCGCGGCTGGCGCTCGTGCGCGACGCCGACGGCCGAACGCGCTGGGTCCCGTACTCTCCACCGGACAATGCAACAGGTTCACCCATTGAGCTGCAGCACAAGTCCACACCTTTGAATGGTGGCGGGCGTCTCGACTTGGACGCGTCCTGCTTCCCACACAACCCGGATTTCTGCCTCGTGCAGTCAGATCAAAGCGCCTCACCAGCGCAAAACTTGCTGGTATTTCTACACGGTCGAGGCGACTCGCACGAGCCGTTCGCTCGACTGGGACAGCAAATGGCGCTGCCTCAAACAGGTTGATGACCAGCAACTCACTTGCAATGTAATAACTGATACTTAGACGAATCTGTGACTTGTGTGCATTGCAGCGGTGGTGTCACTCCGTGCACCTCGAGAGCTTCCCTTTGGCTTGGGATTCACGTGGATCGACGACTTGGACGCCAACGGCGACGTGATCCCACCGGATACTCCGCACAAGCAACGCAGTGACAGTCTTCAGACTGCTCGAGACAACGTGTGGAACTTTTTGCGCGTGTTGCACGATAAGTACGAGTGGAGCTACTCGCGGCTCTTTGTGTTTGCGTTCTCGCAAGGAGCTTGTGTGGCGTTCCACTTGGCAATGACCTTGCCACGTGACGCGCGCTTGGGAGGCCTGGTGTTGGTGTCCGGCGGTGCAATTATTGGCCCACATTCTGCAGCTTATGAAGATGGCGGTGCCGCTGCCACGCCAATGCTCCAGGTCACTGGCGCAGTAGACGACGTCTACCCGACAGCGCTCGCAATGCTTACGCGTCGTGAATTCAAGAGGATGCACACACAGAAAGCAGCAGAGGAACTGTTTACGAGTTTGGTACGGTCACGTAAAGGGCACGCGATGATTGACTCGCGCGAGGACATGCAGCACGTGATGCTATTCTTCTCCAAGCACCTGTACCTGCGCAACGTCGAGCTGGAAAGCCGCAGCGACGTTATCGAGCTCCAAACGTGAGCAAACCATGTTAGGAACAAGACAAAGCAGCAGCAATACAGTTGGCGATCTGTATCATTGACGATACCCGGAAAATAATCTAATCAGTCGGATCACCAAAGTAGCGGATCACGCCGTGGGAGACTTGAATGAGGCTGTCATCTTCGAGCGAACGTAGCGCCATTTGGAACTCGGCACCCTTGATTTCACTCTTGCGCTTTTCTTCCAGGTGCCGGCGAGTTTCATGAATACTCATCGACTGGTTCCGTGCCCCGCCCAAAATCTCCTTCAGTCCGGCAATGAGATCAGCCAGCGACTCGCGCTCCAGCACACTGTGACCAGTATTGATCATATCCATATCGATAGTACCAGTCCGCGGATCCATGGCTGCACGCTGTGTCGCCACATTCATAAGACGCAAGGCTTCGTCGACGTCACTTCTAGTCACGATCTCGCACAGCTTGAGCTTCGCAAGTGCTTCGGATATGCGAATGAGCGACTCAAGCTGCCGCGGCGTTGCCGTGATGTTCTTCTTTGCCGACGCAGCGCTGGCACCACCCATTCGTCGAAGGTCCAAGTACGCGCGGATAAGCCCGTCCCGAGCCTCGGTTGACAGCCGTGGGTGGATATTGCGCTTTGCATAAGAGATGTACTCAGTCAGCAGCTTCATGCTGATAAGCTGAGGCGCACCCTCTCCACCTCGAGTTTGCGCACGCACGCGCGCGCGAGTTTCTTCATCGTAGTACAGTGCAACGATGTGCTTCGCCAGCTTCCGGTCGGACTCGGGATGCGGCTTGTCCAGGATGAGGTAGATCAGGTCGAAACGTGAGAGAAGCGTGGGCAGAATGTTCACGTTCTCCACCACCGACTTGTTCGGGTTGTAGCGCGACTCGATCGGGTTGGCAGATGCCAAGATTGACGCACGAGCATTGAGAGAACAAATGATGCCGGCCTTGGCGATACTCACTGTCTGTTGTTCCATAACTTCGTGCAGCACTGAGCGAGCCGAATCGCTCATCTTATCGAACTCATCAATGCAACAAATACCTTCATCGGATAGTACCAGAGCACCCGACTCGAGCACTAGATCATTCGTCTCCATATCGCGAATAAGTGACGCTGTGAGACCGACAGCTGAACTGCCTTTGCCTGACGTGTAAATACTTCGCGGCGAAAGCTTGTGCACATACGACAGCAACTGGGATTTCGATGTACCAGGATCTCCACACAACAACACGTTCATATCAGAGCGCATGCTCTTACGTTTGGGTGCCACACCGCCGTGTTCGTGGTCGTTCTCGTCCTCGTTCACGCTGCCGATACTTCCATCCTTGCGCGTGCCACCGAAAAGCATACACAAGATACCCTTCTTGACATCATCCAGCTCCCAGATAGATGGCGCCAACGAGTGGGCCAGGTTCTCGTACACCCGAGGGTGCGAGGAGATGCGGCGAAAAGCTGCCAGCTTACGAGCCTGCTGGGCATCAGCCGCAGCAGCGGCATCTTCGTGCTCTTCAGAGGGATCCGGCATCTCAACGTCGATATCCGCGGGACCGATCACGCTGGTCTCAACCTCCTCCTCCCCGGCAACAGAGTTTAAATTCTCGCCATTTTCACCCTCTTCGCGACGGGTGAGTTCGTCCACGCGACGGAAGTGCACAACATCCACATAAGTCTTAAACACAGATTTGACCACTCGCTGCCGTGAATTCGAGCGCATAGGAACTGCACGGTAAATGCCTGTTACCTCCACCTTGTCACCAGGACGCACACCGTCGACGAGGTCATCGAACGCAAATAAAAGCACCGTATACGGTGTTTCACCCTCAGGAATGGCATCAGGTGTTTCCTGCATTTTGATCATTTGCTTGTCCGTGAAAGCACAGCGGTTGTGAATCATTTCCATACTCATTCGAGCCTGACACCGACTGCAGCTGGTAGGTTCTTCAATTCGTCCACGGTCAAGTGCCACTTGAGTCGTGGCATGGCACATCGCACACCGGAAGAACGCCTCCTTGAGATCCGGCAAGACGCCACTGCAGCGAGTGACCATACCCTTGATACACACTAACTGATCGATGTCTGCAGGGTTCAAGTGGCGCATCGGCGATAGTTCGCGCAGGTTGAACGGCCGAACCTGCAGTGCCACGTTAGCCAAGTTGTCGATAACGCCGGGACCAGCTCCTGGGCCTGCTAGCAACGCCTGATACTCCTCCGTCACCACCATATCCAGGATACGAATCAGCACCTGTGGGAACAAAATCAGCTGATTATACAGCTTCCGGGCGCTACGGAATTGGCGCAAGTGCTGCGAGTCGAGATCGAGCACCAGCGACTGCGTCAGTGCCAGTCTCCGTAGTGCCTTAATGTAGTACGGTTCACCCTGTGTGTCGTTATTCTCCTGTCTGAACTGGTGCAAAAAACCTCTAAACAGCTCCATGCTCTCCGAGACACTGATGTTAGTGCCCCACACCACGGCGCCGGAGAAGGCCTGCTGCTCTTCCTGTTGCTGTCTCTGGAACTGTGAGTACGCCGTCGCGGACGCCGAAGCCGACGCAGAGGCCGACGCACTAGAGCGCGGCGAACTGGGCGGTGATGCCGGCGGCTGCGGCAGTGCCGCCTGAGCGGGCGCCGGCAAGCCCGACCTGCTGCTGCGGATGCTGGCCACGGAGCTGCTGCTTGGTGAAGACGGCGCGCCGCCGTCCTGGTTCATGGCGTGTGGCCCCTGATGCGGCTGGAAGCTGTCGAGTCTCCACTCTCGACGCCCTAAGTCGCCGCGCGGCAGTTGACGCTGAGCCATGCGGCGCAGTTCCGCCTCCACGTCGTCGCCGTACTCGCCGGCCGCCGCGTCGTCAGCTAAGGCTCCGTAGCGGCCCAAGTATCGAGGCGCGGGAGTGGCGTCCACTGACGCGCTCATCTCCGCGAAGCCGTAGCGGCTGGGCATGTCCGTGGCGGACACGGCGGACGCGGACATGGCGGACGCGGACACGGACGCCGACATGGGCGACACCGGGGACATGGGCTGGCCATCGTCGCGCCGGGCTTGCGCGGGTGCAGCGATTGAGAGAGGAGGTTCGGGGGGCGGAGATGTTGGAGCTTCACGTGTCAGATACCGAGGCGCCGGCCGCGCGGGGCTCGTGGGAGACGGCGGAGTCGCCGGAGGAGTCCCGTTCCCGTCCATTGTCGGTGATCCTTTGGCCGTTGCGCTTCCCGCCAAAAAATTGTGAAATAGTCTGACACAAAATTTGTATCGGACTATCTCACAGACGTGAAATGTGTTTGTGTGATTTGATCCCAGTTGTTGAAGTTTTTGCACATTTGGTCCCACTTTGTTGAAGTTTTTGCACATTGGCCTTCAACACGTAGCTTAATACCCCCCAGTGTTTATGATCATCGAGGCTGATACGAACGAATACGGCCACACATACGCCAAATTACACGGCCTCCATGGCTGGTGTGGGCACTTCCAAGGCGGCGGCACTGGCAGCAGCTGCGATGGAGCTGTTGCTGGCACTACTGCGCGGTGCACTGGCAGACCCCCGATTAGACCCCGTGGACGAAGGAGGCGCTGAGCCATTCGCCGCCAGCATCTCGCGTCGCTTCTCCTCTACACGCTTGGCGCGGATCTTGGACACGATATCGTCCACGTCGCCCGTCTTCAACGCCGCAAAGCTGCTCTTCTTCTTCTTCAGCTTGAGCTGCTCGAGACGCTTCTTGGTCTCCTCCTCACGACGAATCCTCCGCTCCTCGGCAATGCGCTTGCGCTCGTTGTCGCGGTCGGCCGACTGAAGCACCTTGGCAAACGAGTAGAAGATGGAGAAAAACGCGTCGGGCCCGCAGTCCGGGCTCGAGGGGTCTTCACCGTAGAAAGACGCCGTCTCCTCAAAGCGCTTCGTCATGCTCTCTAAGTCCTCCGCGATCTGCTCCGAGCTCTTCTTTGCACAGTCAGCGAAAGGCTTCACAACCTCCTGGAATCGATCCGAGATCTTCTCGGGCTCTTTGTCGGAGCCTGGTACGGGCTCAGGCTGCGGGTACTCCTTCTCCGGCAACTTCGCATGCACCTCGAGCTCGTTGCAAATGAGATTCGCAGCCTTACGCACTGCACTTTCGCCAGCCTTGAGCACCTGCGTGGTGACACGGCTAGCGCTCTCAATCGAAGGCAGGCTCTTGTCAAACTCGAGGATGGCCGGGTCCTTTGCGCGTAGCACCTTGGCAACATAGTTGAGCAGGTTGATCGAGTTGTCGGCTGCCTTCACTTGGTTCAGCTTGAGTAAAATGTTCAACTTGAAACCTTTCGCTCCGCCACGCGCTGTGCCATCGTTTAAAGCGTTTCCAAGCGACAGCACAACACGGAAAATCTCCTTCAAAGGTTTGCATGCGTGCAGCTCGCGGCACGCGTTTGACACAGACTCCATCAGCTTACGCTGTTCCTCTACGTACGCGTCAAACTGCCACGTAGCATGGATAGCCTGTAACCGAGTGGTCAACCGCGGCACACAAAGCATCTCACGGAAATATTGCTCCGCATCGCCCAGAAGCTTCGGATCGCCGGTGTAACCTCGAACAGCATCCAGCTCTTCGTCTTCGGGAGCAAACTGAAGAAGCGCAGATACCCGTTCAACAGAGAGCAGTTCCTTGTCGACCAGGAGCACAGCATTCCGAAGCTTATAGTACGGCAGTCGGAAACGTGCCAACATGATACCGATATTGTTCGCACGCTTGGCATCAATCAACGCTACACGAGTAGGTGCTCGCCGCTTCGTGGGCTTCTTCGCCTCAGACTCCTTCGTCTTCGCTGGTTTGTTCACGAAGATATCCGACAGCTGGTCAACAAACTTGTCCAATACTTTGTCTTTCTTCGGTGCTGCGGGATTTGGCTGCTGTGTCTTTGCTCTTGCGGCAAACAGATCCGCGACGCTCGGAGGACCTGCTGGCACCGCAGATTCCTCTGCCTTCTTCTTTTCCTCCTCTTCCTTAGCAAAACTTTCCCAAATTGTGCCGGCAGTTTCCTCGGTCTTCACTGCCTCCCAGTACAGGTTTCGGAGTTTGGGCTTGGGAGGCGCAGTCACAACGGGCTTCGTCGGAGCCTTCGGAGCTGCAGCGGACAAGTCTTCCAGAATCATCTCGTCCGGCGTGTCTAAAACTGTCGGGTCCAACGACTCAGCGTTCATCTTCAGCTCTAGCTGTGGGCGCGGCATGCCCATCTTCAATAACTTAAAATACTTGACGTAGCTGGGGTGTTCCGATGCCTTCACCTTCTTCCCACTGCCTGCCTTAACTTCCTTTCCGTCCTGATCGACCAGTTTGTCAGGTGTATCGAGGAGGTCGCCATCCAGTCCCTCCGACGCTGCCTTAAGCTTAATGTGGGGTAGAGGCATCCCCATCTTCATCAGCTTGAAAAACTTGGCAAACTTTTCGTGCTCCTTCACAGGAACACCCTTCGGAGTAAGCGAGGCCTTTACTTCCTTTCCATCCTCGTCAACCATCTTGTCGGGAGTTTCCAGCAGGTTGGCTTCAAGACCCTCGGAAGAGACTTTTAGCTTGACGTGCTCCATAGGCATTCCCATCTTCAGGAGTTTGAAGAACTTGGCAAACTTCTCATGGTCCTTCACGGGCGTGCCCTTCGGCTGCCCTGCAGCGGCCGCTTCCACCTTCTTTCCGTCCTCATCTACCAGCACGTCAGGTGTAGAAAGCAGCTCTCCATCTAGGCCTTCAGCGGACGCCTTCAGTTTGATGTGTTCTAGTGGCATACCCATTTTCATCAGCTTGAAGAACTTAGCAAACTTTTCGTGGTCCTTCACTGGGACTCCCTTCACAGCAACTCCCGCGTTTGCTCCCGCGACAAACTTGCTTCCATCTTCATTTAGGAGGGCATTTGGTGTTGATAGAAGTTCCCCATCTAATCCCTCTGCCGACGCCTTCAGCTTGATGTGCTCAAGCGGCATTCCCATCTTCATCAATTTGAAAAACTTGGCAAACTTTTCGTGCTCTTTTACTGGGATTCCCTGTGGGCCTTGGTCCGACTGCCCTGCGACAAAGATTTTGCCTTCTTCATCCAGAAGCTGGTCAGGCGTGCTCAGCAAGGATCCATTGAGCCCCTCTGACGATGCCTTCAGCTGAACATGCTCAAGAGGCATTCCCATCTTCAGCAGCTTGAAGAACTTGGCAAACTTTTCGTGCTCCTTAACAGGGATACCGGTGAAACCTGCGTCAGCGCCCTCTTTTACTTCGTTGCCTTCCTCGTCAAGTAGCAGATCGGGTGTCTCTAGAATCGAGCTGTCCAGTCCCTCCGCTGACATCTTCAGCTCAATGTGTGGCATCGGCATACCCATCTTCTTCAGCTTGAAGAACTTCGCATACTTGTCATGCTCGTCAGCGCGCGTACCCTTCTTTTCTTCGGCTTCCGGTTTTGAGAGCTGAATTACCTTGTCAGGAGTCTCCAAAATTGACGGGTCGAAAGTTTGAAGTTCGCTGCTCATCTTGAGTTGCACATGCTGCATAGGCATCCCCATCTTAAGGAGCTTGAAGTACTTCATCAACTCCGGGTGTTCAAGTGCTGTCACACTCAAAGGGGTGTCCTCCTCATCGGTTTCCTCTGCTGTCACATCCGAAAGCGCAAGATCATCGTGATCCTTGTTTTCAATAAGAATGATTGGTCCCATCCGAAATTGAAATGTGGGATCTTCATCGGCACACTTCTGGAGGAATTGCGCATAGCGATCCCGCATTTTCAGTAGCGTCTTTCGGTCATCATACCCGAGCTCGAAGTTGCGCACTTCCTCGACTGGAGCCAACAGAGTAATCTGTTTCATGACCTTTTCCGATAGCGCCCACATCTCTTTTCCGATTACGCGATCTCCCGGAATAAAGAGCAACTGCTGCAAAATCGACAAAAAGCATGCTTGGAGCTCGGGGTCGTTCGTCACGCTGTCAAACAGAGACCGGTATACACTATCCACCGAGGCCAGATCTGTTTGCTCATAAATCGTGTCTTTCCGGTCATCCTCCATGAACTGTTCGAACACGTCGATCTGCTTCTCCATGTTGTCCAGCTGATTCCGAAGCTGTGTCACCGAACTGCTGATAATGCTATTGCCTCCAATACCGAATCGGGGTCCACCCTTATTTTCCAGTGGGAGCGAAGAGCGGACCATCGTTCCATCAGGAGAAAGTGTTGCTGGCTCCCGATCTATTGGCGATGGCGGTGCACTTTTGCTCGCCGAAAGACGCCCACCGCTGTGATCATCTGCGTTTTTGGTTATTGAGGATCGCCTACCACCAAGAGCTTTCAAAGAGTCCAGTCTGCTGACAGGAGTTCCTGGGCCCTTACCCCGCCCCGTTACGGGTGATTCTGTGGATCGAGAGCTCAAAACTGGCGAGGGGGTATTCCGTGCAATGTGCTTGTTCGGGATTGGTGATGGAGTCGCTGGAGCACCAGGCACTGGCGATGGAGTTCCATTGGATCCTTCTTCGACCGAGGCACCGGCGGCAGAACTAGCGAGAGGGTACTTTGTACGTTGTACAGCGAGAGATTTGGCTCGGATCTCTTCAAAGTAACCGGCCATTTTGAGAGCCATGAAGTCGGAACGGATCGCTAGTCGATCTTCCAACCGGATAGCCTTATTCACAATAATATTCACAAAACTCAGCACGTCTTCCTTGAACACCAGCGAGTATCTTGTCGATTTGAGCGCATCCCGCAGGCAGCTAAAGCGGATATTCTCGCCCTTGGTCTCTTTGTAGTGATCAAACGCCTCAATAACAGCAGTATGTCCCGCCGCGCTGTTGTAGCATACAATTCCAAGCAGCTGCAAAGTATACTTCTTCACGTCGCCATTCTCTGTGTGAAAGCACAATGCTACCCGCTTGACAAGTCCTGGAGTGTTGGTAATTGCCTCTACACCTGCTGTAAAATGCGTCAGCGACCGCAAGATTCGCAGGATCACCTCGCACACACGGGTAGCCTTCTCGTATTTGGAGTGTTCAATGGGAAACGGTGACGGATCAGGAAGCTTCATGGTGAGGTAGTCCAAGCCGAAATGGGCCAAGAAGGCCTCCAACCAGTCTGGAGAGGCAATCGAAATCTTGGCACGTAGCGCTTCAAGGTCCTTCAAACCTTTGTTGTCCCATTTCAGCTCAACCAGGTTTTCAGCAAACTTTTCCGCCTCCGTAGCGTTCGATTTCGTGTTGTCTTCATTTTCGTTCTGCTGTGCGTACCAGACAACATGCCACTTCGTTTCCAACGACTCAATACGGATCAACTCGTCCATGACATCTTCAGGCACTCCACGTTTCACCATCAACTCGCGATACATCTCGTCTACAGTTTCCCATTTCGGTGGCCTAGGCGGTTTCTCCTTCTCCTTAGGTGCAGCACCGCCCGTTGGTATCCTCGTAGCGAAGAAATCACGGAAGTACTGTAACTTCTCGTTAAAGTTGCCATCCTGCACAGGATTCGACATGGAGATGGAGGACCGGAAGAAGCTGTTGCGTCGTGGCTTGGACGACGTCGAGTGGTTGCTCTCCTGCTTCTCCGGTTCGCGTCGGAACTCCATTGCGAGCGGCCAGGCCGCCGGATCCTTCTGCAGATGCATAGCATGCTTGACGATCTGCTCGAAGGGCATATCGTCGACGGGCGTCCTGTGGATGATCTGTAGAATATCACCGACCTTGACGCGACCCGTGGACTCGACGTATCCGGTTTTGCCGCCTTGTAGCGGGCGGAATCCCTTGACGACTGCGCCTCGCTGGGGTTTGTCCCGTTCAATGTGTCTCGCACGCAGGTCGAGACCCAGTGGCCCAGGCGTCGGCACCTCGAGTCGAAACACGAGAGCACGGTCATTGGCATTGGGGTCACTGCCAAAGAATGGGCTGCTGCTGGTGATGGACATGGACGGCGTGCTCGTGAGCGAGTTGGAGTTCATAACGTTGGGCGATTCACGCGCCCCATTGCCGCCGCCCAACGATCCGCGGCGCTTGCGCCACATCTACGCGTTTAGTCCTGCGCGTGTAGATCTACGCAGCGCCTGCGTCTGCAGATGTCACCCAAAAGTTTCTCTCTGTTGGCAGAGGGAGTCAGTGAACCGGCCGGCGGGCCACGTCCGAAGTGTGCGTGTGTGTGATGCCAAGCGATGCCAACAAGCAGCGGCCTGTGGTCCGGAACCCTCGACGGCTTTCGTCCCTTGCGACGCGATCGGGTCGAGAGCTGTCCACGAGGCGACCGCGCACTTGGCTTCCTAATTGAGCTTTCTGCAAAGGGAGCAGACAAGTCCGCCCTTTGGAGGGTACAATGTACCAACATGGTGTGTGAGGTACAGTGTACCAATATGGTGTAAGGTACAGTGTACCACCACTAAAAGGCGTGTCGTTGTAGATTGGCCTGTCTAAGATAAGCTTGTCTACAATTATATCCTGACGTAGTTGATAAAATTTGAATCCACCGACCCTGTTGATTTGCTTTTGTGATAATTTGAAAATTTTGCAGCGCCAAAACAATGTCCCGAACAAGGCGTTAGAGTTACGCCCTTTTCGTATGATAAGGCCTTATCCTGCAAGAAAACCGAGACAGGAACTTTGGAGTGATTCAGTATAACATCCAGTATCGTCAGATTTAAAAAATGATTTGTCTATTTTGGCTCGTTCCTTATCAAATTTCACAAAATGTTACCACAGTAATCTCCATAACTTGAATAACTTTCTATACTGAATAGATCATGTCTCCTCGAATTATATCAGATAAGAGAGGTTGATCTGTATGTGACGTGAACCCACAGCAGCTGTTTTGCAAATTCCAACCGCCGTTGCCTGGGTGTAATCGGCAGAATCGAAGTAGCGCCGCAGGCGACGTCCAGCCCTCTCTCCAGCTTTGTTACGTTTGAGTCATGTGTATCCTGTGCTCGAGTGAACCCGTCGAAGACGATGTGCGCAAGAACAACCCGGGCGCCTTCCACGTGGGCATGATGCAGGCCCCTGGCGCCGACCCCTTGTGTACGTCCCGACGACCTCGTTTTTTCTCTCCATTACTCGAGCTAACATTCTGTATCGGGCAGGTTGTCTCGGCTCGTGCCTGTGCCCGTGCTGCGCTCAGATCGTCATCCGGCGTAAGGCGCTCAACTATGACATGAGCAACTACACGTGCTGCCAGGGCTACATGGACGGCATCGTGCCCTGTGCGCGCTCCGGTCGCTGCGGCGAGTCTAGCTGCCCCAACGGCTGCCTGTGCCTCGAGGTCGGCTGCGCTGCATTCCTCGAGCTGGAAGACGGTGAAGGAGACTGACTTTCGGTGTGTTCTTGTACTGGTGACTTCGTTGGTACAGGCCTTCTGCTGCAACGGTTGCGCTGTGTCGGCCACGCGCATGATGGTCATGGACCGCTACCAACTGCAACCGGACAAGTGGGACAACCGCATTATCGTACGTGTTGCCAGGCTGTATTGCTTGGGGTTCTTCGGAGAGAGAGAGAGGGCTCTTAACTAACGACGTGCTGTTGTTGTCGTCTTTGTGGTGTTCGTAGCGATGCAACAACTGCATCCAGCTGGCCAGCTGCATCTGCAGCCTACTGTCGATCTGCATCTCGGAGTTGGGTGACCTCGCGGACATCATGAACTGCATTGCGCAGTGCACGTATGCCACCACGCAGGGCTGCATGACTGCCCAGGTGAACGTGGAGCTCCGCGAGCGTGAGAAGGCCTTCGAGGTGCATGACGAGACAATGGAGCGTGTTTAAGCATAGCACCAGACACAGCCTGCGCTGCCAGGCAGTCCGAGAATCTCTGGGTTGAGATTCTTTTGCACATCCATTTTTTCATTCCGGTGATGCATCGTCTAAAGCGTATCCACTTTGATTCAAAATGAAACGGTGCCCTCTTGCCACAAGGCCTTGTGCAACAGACCCACCCCACCACCACTTTAAACATGATGAGCTCATTTTAACCTCCTTAATGCAGCATACTGTAGCAAGTTTCGTAAGCTCGCACTAAACGATCACGAGACCAGTCCAGGTTGTATCGTACTTAGCATGAATCAATGGCTACATTACGGTTCTCCCGCTTAAGTATATAGATGAACTTAGGCGCGTGAAGTTTCAATTGCAGCCAGCGGCCTCTATCGACGATGGTGGCGGAGCCGGAGGAGCAGCATGACCCGACGGTGCAGGGCCGCGTGACGGGCATCATCTACCCTCCGCCTGACATCCGCGCCGTGGTGGACAAGACGGCGCAGTTCGTGGCCAACAATGGACGCGCGTTCGAGAGCCGCATCGTGGGCGAGCGCATGTCAGCCAAGTTCTCCTTCTTGCGCGAGGCGGACCCATATCACGCCTATTACGAGCACAAGGTGAGCGAGTTTATCGCCAAGAAGGACGAGCCGCAGCCTCCACCGACTAAACCTCAGCAGCAACAGACGCAGCCCTCGGAGCAGCAGGACAAGGCACAGGAAGTCGTCAAAGCGGTCAAGTCCACGGGCGACGTGGTCGTGGAGAAGAAGGCGGTGCAGGACGTCACAGCTCAAGTGACCAAGAAAATCAAGGAGAAGGAGCTTCAGCCGCCACCTGAGGAGAAGTTCATCATCAATCACCCGACGCTCAGCGCACTGGACCAGGAGATCATGTACCTTACGGCGCAGTACACGGCGCTGAGCGGCAGCTCGTTTCTGTCGGGTCTTGCCACGCGCGAGCAGCGCAACCCGCAGTTCGACTTTCTGAAGCCTACCCACCCGCTGTTTGCCTACTTTACGGCGCTCGTGGAGAGCTACACACTCGTTTTGGCCAAACAGGATGCGCAGATGCAGCGGTGCGTTGGGTTGATGTTTCGTTGTGGCCTGTTTGTTGGCTTATGTTGTATTTGTTTTCCGTTTTATGCTGATTCAAATGGTCGTACAGGATAGAGGAGGGGATGGACCGCATGAAGGTGCTAGATCGATGCGTCCACCGAATGGAGTGGCAGCGAACCGAACAGGAACGTAAGGACAAGGAGGTGGTAGAGAGTGACGCCGAGCGCCGCGCACTAGCGCAGATTGACTGGCACGACTTTGTGGTTGTGGAGACGATCAATTTCGATGACGATGACGATTTGGGTGCTTCGGCCACCGTTGGTGAGGGAGAAGCGAAGGGTTCAGACGACGATATGGACATGGAGGAGGACGAGGACGATGACGACGAGCCAAAGACAGAGATCAAGGTGGTTGAGGACTACGTCCCACAAGTCACGGCGGTGACAGCTCAGCAACCACTGTTGAGCGTGGATGGCAAGACCCTCTCGTCTGCTGAGGCCAATGAGCACATGCGTATTCTGTTGATGAATCCGAAGTGGCGCGAAGAAACTCAACGTCACCTGGAGAATCAGAAGGAAAGCTCATATGCAGCAGGATCGGCGATCGCAGACTCACTGCGACGCTTTGCAACGAAGCGTGCCGATATCTTTGCGTCGTCAGCTGAAGAAGAAGCGCGATTGTTGCAAGCGACTACAGCGCCGACAACTACTGAGCAACACCATCATCATCAACAACAGCAGCAACAGGAGGAGGAGGATATGGAGGAGGACTCCGATGAGGAGGAAAAGACTGCCCCTCCTTCAGATACAACTCAAAATCATCAAATCCCAGTGCCTGCTGGATTCACTGAAGCAGGACAGATTCCAGCGAGTGCACCAATTCAGTATCCGCCACCAGGAATGTCTGCCCAAATGGTATCGGCTCCCATGATGGGGGCTCCAGGTATGGCTGCTCCGGGCGTTGACGTTCATGCAATGGCCCCTATAGGCATGGGAGCACCTGGCATGATGCCACCTGGTATGGTGCCGCCCGGTATGGGAGGTCCAGGCATGGTTCCCCCTGGAATGGCGCCTCCTGGCGCTGTCCCGCTTGGAATGGGAGCTTCTGGCATGGTGCCTCCGGGTGTTGGAACCCCAGGAATGGTTCCCCCGCACATGCAAGCACCAGGCGCTATGCCGCCAGGAGTAAGCAATGGCCCGCCCGGTATCGCCGTCGGCCCTCCTGGCGTGTCAGGGCCTCCAGGCGAAGACCATGAGCCAGCAGCAAAGAGGCAGCGTACAAGCGGGTCGTTGCTACTGCCGGAGAAGGAGTTTGCTGCCCGGCATCCGGTATGCTTATTGTTTACTTGTTGCTAGTTTGACACTGTGGATCGCTCACACTAGCGTGTTGTTCCTATAGGGGATGGTTCGGTTGGTTGTGAAGATCCCGAACGATCCAGACAACGCTCAGTGGAAGCTGGAGGGACAAACGTTGACGGTGGAGCTGGACGTGAAGGACAACATGCGGACACTGAAGCAGAAGCTGATGGTAAGCATCTTTTAGTGATGTGTTTGTTGTGAATGTGGTGCGTTGAAACTTTGTAGGCTCTGACCGCATCTTGATTGAAACATTTGTCAATATTGTTCATACAGACCGATTTGCAGAACATGCCGGTGAACAAGCAGCAGCTGAAGTTCTCAATGGGCTTCGTCAAGGATGCCCTCACATGTGCACACTACAACTTCGTGGATGGCACGGTGCTTGAACTGAGCGTTCGCCAGCGCGGTGGCAGACGGTAGAGACCAAGAGTAGGAATATTGTGGTGCATTACACAGGCGCGCTCAAGGCGGTCAAGACAGAGAAACGAGGTGATCATAATGTGTGGTAGTACTTCAATCGAAAATTCATGATAACCGCAATTCTGCTGCCTGTATAGCAAAACTGGCGCTGGGATTATGGACCTGAGATGATAAAAAAAACGTTCGTAAAGCGCCGGAGAGATATTGGCAACTTCCTAATACCCATCCAGCTTCTCTTCCCTCAGGTCGATCTCTTCTGCGCACTTGACCATGTATTGGAGCTCGACAGCGTACTGCTTCGTGGATTCGAGGTCCTGGTCCTCGTCGTACACCTCACCTAGCTTGTTGATGATGGAGTCAATGTGCTCCGAGATCTCCTTACGAATTTCGTGCAGCGCGTCCACATCAGGCGCTTCTGCGATGCGTTCTCTACAAATTGCGTAAAACCACAGAACCATGTCAGAACACTGCACAACGCAATCGAACACTGGTAGCAAAACGTTAGTACCTGATCTCCATCGTCTGCATCAGCAGTTCACGGTCTACAGCTGTAGTTGCAGTCTCACCGAGCGCATCAATCCCGTGCAACGCCAACTATAACAGCAAATGCTAGCGTGTAAGCATTGCGCAACATATATCAACGATCACAAACGTAATTCTTGCACAAGCACCAGGTATTTGACACGCGTGTTGGGCTTCTTCAACATCTTGTACGCATCGTTGATGACCGCGGCGTTCACCGCCGACAGTTCCTTCTCAAACTGCACAGCGCACAGAATAAGTGGACATAGCATTAGTTATCACATCCTTTGTGAATGACTGCGATGCAACGCACCTCCGACTTGGATCCATACAGGTCCGGGTGCAGACGCTTCTGCAGGTTCCAGTACGTCTTCTCAATGCTGCGCTGCTCCAGGTTAAAGTGCTTGGGGCTAAAAGTGCACGGCAACAACCAAAGCAAAGCGATCTTCACTGTCAGTCACGCGCAACTACACACAGATCCACATATCGCTGGCGCACATTTGGAACATCTCGAAGTAGTCGCAGTGGCAGCTCTTATTGATGGGTTGGATGGCGTTGCACGACTTGCAGAAGAAGGAGCAGCAGTCCGTCGCGTGGTGGCACTTCCAGCAGTCCGCTGGAGCAGGCACAACAGGCAAAATACGTAAGCACGGGCCCACAGACCCCTCACTGCGCCGGTTTACGCCAGAAAAACCTACGTCCTTTGGCCTCTCGGCGGCACGAGGCCGCAGGAATGTCGTCCTCCACCGTCTCCGCAGCTACCGCGAATCTGCGCGTCTGCTGCGGCCTCAGCGCACGCTGCAGTCCGCGACGTAGCAACTTTCCCGACAGCATGGACAGTGATGGGTGAGACCGCTTCGATTTCAAAGTGAGCGCGTGAAGCAGCAGCTAACGCGAATAGTGTGGACCACACCAAAACTTGCTTTTAACGACCATTCTTCCAAGTGATTACAGTAGCATCTGATTATTGCGATCTTGCACTCCATTTACTGCTGAGTCATTGCCGCTGGCGGCGGGAAGGACAGCACCACCTTCTTGCCGTTGAGCGTGTCGCGCAGCAGCGTGTTGGCGGCACGGTGTACGTCCAGCTTGCCACCCTTCACGCGGAAGCCGCGGAGTTGCGCATAGGATTCGCACAGCGTGTAGGGGCACCACTCGTCGTCGTCTTCCTCCACAGGCTTGAGCTTGTACACCTCGTGCAGGTACGGCACGCAGTTCTCAGCGATGAAGCGCACGGCGCTGAACGGTTCGCGCGTCTGGGCGATTGGGAAGCTGCCGAACAGGATCTGCACTAATACCGGCACATTGAAGCGTGGGAACACCACCCCGGGGCAGTCGCACACGAGGATACGGGAAAAGACTCCGTCGCTGCGCTCCAGCATTTCCACACGCTCGAAGTAGTGCGTCTGTAGGTGTTTGGTGTGGCCAGGGGTGGCGGAGACGCTCACGAGCTTGCGGTCAAAGAGGCTGTTGAGCAGCGAGCTCTTGCCGACGTTTGGCTCGCCGACGAATCCGATCGTGACCGTGTCCTTCTGTCCGTCTCCTGCAGTGGGGTCGTCGTTCATGCCATGATGCTCGATGTTTGTGCTCACGTGGCCAATGGTTCGCATCAACGTTGCGTTGCTTTCGTCCGCGTTGTCACGACTGTTCGCCAGAACGGGGATATCTTGTCCATATCGTGCTTGCAAATAGGTCGACCACTTCTCGACGCGCTCCTTCGCCACCAAGTCGGTTTTTGTGAGCACCAGCACCACACGCTTCCACGGGAACATTGTTCGAATATGCGTCATAAGTTGGTCGCTGATGTGCAGCAGTGGACAACGAGCGTCAGCGAGGTGAACAAGAACAGACGAGCGCTCGATCACTCGCCATAGCTGTCGCCATACCTCCAAGTTCCTCTCGTACAGGTTAAGTTGCGCACCGTCCTCACGACCCATTGTCTCCTGCTCGAGGTACTCCACCCATTCCTGGAAAGCCTGGTCGTCCACCTCGTTCAGCTCTTCTGGCGTCATGTCCCGGGACCACTTTGGTTTCGTCAAGATGCGCGGCTGGTTAGTTGGATCCTGGATGCCGTACGTGTAGATCGACTGCGAGTCGCCTCGATCCTCCGCATACACGAGCTCGCGCGTCGCATCCTTCTTCCTGGCTTCGATTACGGCTTTGGACTCCTTCTGGAAGATCGTGCGGAGGTCGCCACGTCTGGAAGATACCTGCGCCACAATGACATCAGCATACGTAGTACATTTCAAGAAGCAGAAGCATATCCTACCTGTTGTGGAGCAAGTGGAGCTGCCACCTCCGTCCCTTGATCAGCTTCGTCGCTTGAGTCTTCTTGCGCATTTCGCTTCTTGGCTCGCTTGTCGCGAAGCTACAGTACAGTTGGCAATCAGAGCACCACGCAGCTAAGTACGATCACCGGCTATTGTCCACAGGTCTCACGACCTTACCTGCTGCTTCTTGGCCTTGCCACTGAAAGGCTTCTTCCTCATCGGCATCAACGACTTCGGTTACACTTGTTTTGTATTTCTGAATTTGGACAAACAGAGACTCTCATGATGGCTTAACTTCCTTGACATGGCTACACTTTTACACTAGAGCTTTTTGCGGGGCGTTGCGCTCGCGTTGGCGTTGATGGCGGGCGTGAAAGTACACTCGCGCATTTCGCGCTCTTGCCGCATGCGCTGCAGCCGCGCGTTGCGCTTGCGAACGTAATCTGGGTCATACAGGCGGCTGGACACGTTCACGACATCCGTCTTGGCCGACGTCATGGACGCCTGCGAGCCGGAGCCGACCGAATCTCGCGACGAGATCGAGTCGCGTCGGTTGATGCGCGGTGTGAACGAGCAGTCAAGACTCTCGCGGCGGTCGCGGATGCTCTTGAACCTTTCCTCTCTGTTCTTGTAGAAATCTGGCTGGTACAGCCGCGAGAACACGGCGCCGCCGTCCGTGCGGATACTGGTGCGTGACTTCTGCGAGCCGCACACGGAGCCCGTAAAGTTCTGTGCTCTCGGAGTGGGCAACAGCGAGATGTTCTCTCGTGTCAGTGCTGCCACACGCGTGGGACGCGGCACAGTGCGTGAGGCAGCAGGCGTCAAGCTCTCACGGCGCTTTGTCGGCGGCGTCTTCAGACCCGCGGAGCTGTCAAACTCGCCACGTGCCATGGCGCCGACGTTCTTGTATGGCGACATGTTGCCAACATTTGTAGCAATCTTCCGTCCAGAGTAGATGCCGGACCTGGAGAAGTTGTCGGAGCCTCCGCTGGCCGTGCGGATCTTTTGTCTGTAGCGCGGCGGCGTGCGCTCGGCCGCAGAAAGGGACTCGCGCGCTGCGTAGTCGTCCGCGAAGATGCTTGGGTCGTCGCCGCCGATGTCGCGCACCGCCTGCTGCAGCCGCGCCACCTCCTGCATGAGGTCGTATACCGTTGGTAGGTCGCTGGCCTCGTCGTCATCCTCTGCATCCATGTCAATCTTGCGGCGCACCGGTGCAGGCGGAGGTGACGCCACTGCAGCTGGGGAAGGTAGTATCGATGTATCCACTGCTTCCACCTCCATCATTAACTGTGAGAAGTCCCGAGTGCCAACCTGATCCCAAAGCTGCTAGTGTCGTCACTCTTCTTCTTCTTCAGCTGGCTGCGCGTCAGGTAAATTATATCGTACTTAAGAGGAAAATGAATGTACAGCATATCCTTTCTTAAGTGCGACCGGTTTCCCCTGCTCTCCCCGCACAGAAAGCAAACCCAGACGCGCGTCAACGAGCTCCTCGCTCTTTGCTGCTGCGACTCTCTTGCCTTCGCACGCCTCAGCCGCCGGACCGCGACCCTCCCTCCGTCTTCTGCTTGTGCCGCAGCGGCACGTCTCCAGGCTGCGCGCGGCCCCAACATATCGCACCGAGTGGACGCAGCAACGGACCCAACCACCAGCAATAGCATCATGGCCACCCGCACGCAGGACGCACCTACATCCGGCGTTGAGACGCCTACGAGTGCGAACAACACGCCGATGCGCAATCCCGCGGAGGAGAACAAAGCCATGGAGCAAGTTTCGGCGCCGACGGGAGAGCTGCGCTGCGTGCTCTGCGGCCTGGAAGCCAGCTCAGCCATCCGCCTCGTGCGCTGCAAGAGCTGCGGCAGCCACTTCCATGCACACTGTGCTAGCCTACCGCTGCCACCCGAGGAGGGCAATCTCTTCTGCCGCCATTCGTGCTACGCCACGTTCTGCAAGCAGCAGTCCAAGGCCCCGGTGTTTAGGAACGGAGACTACCCCCGACTGGCGACGCAGATTCAGAGCGTGCTACAGGAGAAGTCGGACAGACTCCAAGTACGCCGACAGCTCCCGCTGCAGGAAGTGGCCGGCTCCTCGGGGCGCGGTCGCGGCCGCGGACGTGGAAGGGGACGTGGCCGAGGAAGAGGCCGAGGCAGAGGACGTAGTGCTGGAATCAAACGCTCGCTACAAGAGGACACTGACGATGAAGTCAGCCACCGCCACCCTCGCCTGTCGTCCATTGATGGAGAACGTGGAGAAAGCACCCCTGCATCCAACGAAGCGGACCCGTACACTCCTCGCGGTGCAAGCGGCATGTACTCCACTGATGCTATGACAAGTAATAGTAAGAACAACACGCCACGCCGCGAAGACGACGACAGGAATCTCCAGCCGTCGTCACGAACTGCGTCCCCTGGTTCCCGCCGGCCTCTACGAGGTTTCGATACGGAACAGGACAGCCACTTTCGCAATGCACCTCCACCCAATTTGCCTTCGTCGTCTTCGATGCAAATGGCGCGTCAGGGCCGCGGCGAATACTCGACAATGTCAACGCCTGATCAACCAGGTGCTGATGGGTCCCGACCTCGTCACGGATTCTCGTCGCCTCAATACCCGATTACAGGCCCGCGTCAAGCACAGGAAGACCCACGAGCGCATCAATCGGTGCCAACGTTCTTTGATGGACGCTCGTCGGGGCATGGACCGCCAGTACAGGCGGGGGCGAATCAACGAATTTCGCCAGGGATGCAGTCACCGCAGCAGCAAATGCAAGATGATGGAGCACCGCTTCGTCGTGAATTTGAGCCGCCCTATCGCGGGTCTTCAGCAGGTCCGGCACCACCTCAGGCTCCGTATGCCGACCCTCAATGTGGTGAATTAGCGTCAGGTACTAGAAACGGCCCACCGCCCGCTTCTGCGAACAGTTATGGTCCTCAAGGACAATTCCCAGCACAGCCCCCGTCACAACTCCCGATTCGCCGCCACACACCTAACATCCCATGGCGCAACCCAGCAGCGTTCCCGGCAGAAATCTACGAGCGCTTTAGCTGCCATTCCGACGACGCTAACCACGTATTCCGGATCGACCTCTCGCCTGTCTTCGCTGAAAAGGCTACAAAGCTCTATCAAACCGAGATCGATTTCTTTTTCCGGTGCTTCGAGTCGCCAGATGTGAGCTTGGTGGTGAAGGGCATGAGCAGTGAGCTCAACCAGTACATTTGGGCGTGGCCTTTTATTCTCGAGTGCTGCGGTAACGACACACATTTTGCCTTCGATCACTTCCAGTTCAAGCGAAATACTGAGACAGATATGCCGGAGTTGGCCTATGTTGGGCAGCTGCAGTTGTCCATGGCATCCTTCAACTCGTATCTGGAGAAGTATTTATCGAATGTGCCCGGCAAGGATGTGGTTGTGTTGGAGGACCATGTCACGAAAACGACGATTACTATTGTGGCCTCTGAAAACATTATTGCGCTGAACAATTTGGTTCTCGCTAAGCACTGCGCACAGGTATGTTCGTCTGCGTTCTGTGTAGGAGTTGATAGTCTCAACTGACTTTTGTGTGTGATGCTATGAATCATCTAGCTCTACAACGATCTCATCAAGGGATTTCAGTGGGACGTTTTTGCTGGTGGCATCCACTGCTTGCTGCAATACCTTCCGCAAAGCAGTTGGCATGAAAAGTTTTCCAGCCCTCGACTGCATTTCAACTTCCCTGGAGCTCGAGGTTCACTGGCTGACCCAGGCAATGGCACAACTGATACTGCGTACCAGGTAGGGAAGGGACTGATAGACGGAAAGGTTATTTTGGGCGCTGACACATTCTGTATTTTTGAATGGTTCAATAGGTTCTTGTGGGGTCTTTGGAGCTGGTAATTTTCGAGCGTTTCGAGCCCCAGTACAAGGCAGATTTCGACCTTATTTTACAACGAGCAGGCTATGATGCTGAAAGGAAGACTATGCTATTGGATGCTCACCTCCGCGCTCTTCGGTACGTTCAATAGCTGTCATTTTCGCGAGATACCACTGAATTTGATTGTAACGTTGCTATGATCCGCCTTGTGCAGATCTGCGGGTTTTGCGTTCTCGACAGTTCTTTTACAATATGGAGAGTTTGTCCATGTCAACAAGGTTGGTCCCTTGGTGATATTTGGGGCAAATGGGGCTTGTGCTGTACAAACGAGCACTACATGTATAATGCTAACGTCGCCTTGTTGCTTTGTTGGAAACTTTTCAGGGCCGTCAGCATTTCTGGCGTGTCGTAGAGAAAGACAGCGTTACTGGATCCATCAACGCGCCGTGTGTATTCCTGTCGTGGGAATGGGTTTACCAAGGCGTTTCACAGCGTGGTATCTCCACTGAATGCTGGGTATGTCGAATACTGGGTCCCGCCTGTGTTGCATTCATTGTGGTCCGATCTAACTGGTTGTTGATGTCGATATTTTTTTCGTTTTGATTAGTTTGCAATGAAAAATGCTAGTATGTGCCCAGATGGATGGGTATTTGACCCTCGCCGTGCGATTGTCGAAGCTGCTAAGGTGCGCATTTGCTTGAGCCTCGTCCTTGATATACCTAACATGATCTGACAAGAGCCCCTGATGGTGATGTAGTGTGGTGCTGCAATCGTGCGAACTGGACAATTCCTGCGGTCGGCACTAGCTTCGGGGCGTCCGCGCACGTCCCAATTGTTGTCATTCACATCCGCACCGGCACCCGTTGACCGCGGTGTAGTGGCCCAACGCCAAGCTCAGATGGTCCACTTTCTGGAATCGATTTTGCCTTGCCTCGACGCCATCGTCGAAGAGGCGTATGAGCTGGGACTGTCAAGCACTGATGACAGTGACGAGTTCCGGAAGGTATTTGACGACGAGAGCATGTGGCGCACGGTGGATGCCGACTTGCGCGATCCACCAGCCGACAATGCTGAAAACTACTCGTGCGGTATCTGTGAACGGGAGATTGCCAATTTGTACAAGCAGTGTCTGGGCTGCTCCGTGTACTCTCGACGGTGCCGCCCGAATATGGCGTATCCGATCTTCCGCGTCTGCCTGCGCTGCCACTCGCAGCCGGAGCAACACCACTTCAAGCCGCGCGCCATCGCCTCGTACTACGACAAGGTGCTGAGCTCAGAGGGCCACACAGGCATCCTGCCGGCCACGCGCCGCTACCAGTCGGTGCGCAGCTACTTCAAGTGCCGATGCGTGCCGTCGCTCCGCTGCGCGCACTGCGGCGGGTGCGAGTCGTGCAGCTGCCTGTGCCACACGCTGTTCCAGACGCGCTTCCGCTTCACAGCTCCAGGTGCGTAGCTGCTAGCATTGTTCTTTTGGCTCCAGGTGAGGAAGCAGGTGGCTGTTTGCTTGAGCTCTTCTCGGTCGATCGGACAGTTGGGTAGCCAACTGACTGACGGCCGGCCGAGAAGTGTGCATCTGCATACTTCCACCTGCTTCCACCTGACTAACGGCCTCCGTCGTGCTGTCTTGTCTTGCTTCTTGCAGCAAACCTGGAGAGACTGCGAGCAGACGTGGACGCCGTCGTCAAGTACCACCAACAGCAACTGCAGCAACAGCAGCAGCAGCAGCAACAACAACAGCAGCAGCAGCAGCCGCAGCAGCAACGTTAGCGTAGCTAGGCGCCTTTTTGTTCACTAATTTGCCATCGGCCGGCGTGCGCGCGCGCGTAAGGGGATCGGCCCGCCTCAGGGAAGCTCCACAGCGAGTTCTGCTTGGTGTTGCTGCCCGCACCGCTGCTTCGTCGCGCTGCGCCGGTCGGTCCTAAGAAGAAGTGTGTGACCCGCCTTCACCCATCATTATCTCACGAGTTGACAGCCGTATTTACTGCCGCGTCTTGCTGGTCGCGTCAAGTCCTGCCCTGCCCCGCCCATACCGGCCCCGCCCATATGTGCCACGCCGCCGTGGTGTGTGCAGGCTGCAGCACGGACTGTATTGGCTGTCGCGACCTCCCCGCATAGCAATCAACCCTCGCGCCTCCTCTTGCAGACTGGGCAACGCGTCTCTTGTGCCGCCTCAAACTGGAGTCCAGTGGGGGGAACACCCCGCTGTGGGGTGTTCCGCCGCCATTTTCTCAGCTCTGCCTCGCTTGGCTGCAGTGCCGTAGTCCGTGCCAACGTCGCCAGCAGGCGCTTGGTCACCAAGTTGCTGTGCTGCGGAGCCCCGGCGCTCGCATCGCTTGGCGGAGAGCTGCGGCGCCGCCGCCCACCGCTGGACGCACGCTCGACGCAGCCGATACGACATCGCCGGAGTCCAGCGCCGAGAGATGTCTCGCCAGCAGCAGCGCTGGGCGGCAGTCTGAAAAAAGCGGTGGCAAATTCGAACGTCGCTTCCGAGCACACCCTTCGACCGCAGGGCGTTTCGGCTGTTGAACCTGTTACGTAGGCAGCGCGCGACCAAGGCTGGCTGTTTCCTTTTCCATCCGGCAGGCGGGGTTTGTTCAAACCTTTGAAGGCTGGCAGTGCTGCAGCTCCGGCGCACGACGGAGGGTTGTAGGATCGCCTCAACCACGCATGCGCTGAGGCAGCCTGTGACTGGCGCGCACCTGAATCTCTTGACGCTGGCGCCACAAACCAGGCGGCGGCTTTGAGGCTGTCAAATCCATGCTCGAATGGAATTTGAACATGCAAAACTTCAAGGTCTACAAAGCGCTTTTTGGCACGACGCGGCGGCAGCAAAGACCGCCGAAAAAGCGGCGACGGGTTCACTTGCGGTCTGTATACTCTGTGTGACCGACGACATAATCCTAAAAAGTTAAAACCGTGCCGAGCCAGCCCGCGTGAATTCGGCAAAAATGCGTTTTCTTTTCGCAGCGAGTTTTACACCGCCCCGTCGCTCCTTGAACTGACCCGACGTCAACAGCTGTTGCGAGATCTAGCCAGCGGTCGCCACTCGCTCCAGGCAGAACGGAACACAGCTCGACGCTCTCAGTCTGAAAGTTCCCGCGTCGAATGGAAAGCAGTCGGAGCACACCAACACGCCCCGAGTCCTGTCCCCGCCTTGCTTCCTGTCTGGGAGCCCCCGCCGCTCACCGATTTCTTTTCCGCGGCCTGTCCGTATCCTCTCCGTGTCGAGTGTCGTTCGAGCGCGTCTGGGATTAAACGCGTTCGCCATATCTGTTTGTCCAACCAGTACCTACCACAGACAACATTAAGCACCCCCACCATGAAGCGCAACTTCGGATCGCTCAACCTCGCGGCGCTGGACCTGAACAGTCCTTTCCACACAGGCGCCAACAGCGCCGAGTGCAGCCTGGCCGACCGGTTTTCAGCCATGGACCCCAACGGAGACGACTACAGCATGGATGCCAGCAGTGAGAACAGCAGCGACGAGAACGTGGGCTACCCGCTGGAGCGCATGGATCTGCCGCGCGCTGACGTGCATTCGGCGCCACAGTCGCTCGGCTTCGAGGCCCCACAGGGCATGGATCTGGACATGGAGGACGCCATGCCCGAGCTCTCGCTGCCTGCGCGCAGCCAGTCAGCCAGCCGACCACGCAGCGAAAACGGCGACGTGCGGGTGAGCCGGCTACTGCACCCGTCGGTGGCTGAGATCCCGCAGCACCTGCACGACCAGCACCACGTGGAGCTGAACGCGCTGAGGTGTCTGAGCCTCAAGATGATGCTGTCCAATCTGTCCACACCCAACAACCACCACCACAACAGTGCCAACGCCTCCGTCGCGTCCAACAAGCCCAACTACGCATATCCTGGCGTGAACGACCGCGCCAAGACGGCGCTGCTGCCGATCCGCCATCCATCGCTGCAGAGCGTCTAGATCCACCACTATTCGAGGCCCTCCGAGGCATTTCCTTAACTTACCCTAACGTAATAGTACGCATTATTGTATTGGAAGAGCTCCACGGCACCACCAGACGGGGGGAACATCGAGGTGGCCAGTCCGCCAGCATGAGTCGGTGAATGTGCCTTGCTTTGTCCAATCTTGCGCATCAACCGATTGCCGCGTCACATATCCACACGTTTACCCAAGGACCACCAGTGATGGTCCATCACTCCTGCGGCAACTTCAAGTGTGGCTTCAAGCCACTGGCTTGAAAGCACCACGCTTGATTCCGGAAAGATGCTGGTACAGGCGCAGCACTTGCTCGGAGCAAGCAAGAGGCGGTGCAACCACGTGGTAGGTTTCAAACCTACATGTAGTAGATGGCGCTCCCCGAAAGGGTGGAGCTTGCAACCTGGCCAGGTTACAGTACCTGCCAGGTACTACCCGGGCCATAATTCTGCTTGGTGCGCATGCATGCGACTGTGTTCGGCGTCTGAGTCATGGGATATGTGCTACATCTTAGACAGGAAAACCGAAGCGCAGTACAGTAGCCAAATGCGTATTCGATCTCTACATGTAGCATGCGCCATCGCGACGCACACATGTACATCGCTCGCGTTACGGTCGAAGTTCGACAGTAGGCCTTCGACCGCAGGGCGTTTCGGCTGTTGAACCTGTTACGTAGGCAGCGCGCGACCAAGGCTGGCTGTTTCCTTTTCCATCCGGCAGGCGGGGTTTGTTCAAACCTTTGAAGGCTGGCAGTGCTGCAGCTCCGGCGCACGACGGAGGGTTGTAGGATCGCCTCAACCACGCATGCGCTGAGGCAGCCTGTGACTGGCGCGCACCTGAATCTCTTGACGCTGGCGCCACAAACCAGGCGGCGGCTTTGAGGCTGTCAAATCCATGCTCGAATGGAATTTGAACATGCAAAACTTCAAGGTCTACAAAGCGCTTTTTGGCACGACGCGGCGGCAGCAAAGACCGCCGAAAAAGCGGCGACGGGTTCACTTGCGGTCTGTATACTCTGTGTGACCGACGACATAATCCTAAAAAGTTGTTTTTAGTAAATCAAGGAAGCTCACTGGCCCTAAAAAAGTGCACGCTTCACCCTGCAAAATAGGACCGTGGGGCTCCGCAGCACAGCAACTTGGTGACCAAGCGCCTGCTGGCGACGTTGGCACGGACTACGGCACTGCAGCCAAGCGAGGCAGAGCTGAGAAAATGGCGGCGGAACACCCCACAGCGGGGTGTTCCCCCCACTGGACTCCAGTTTGAGGCGGCACAAGAGACGCGTTGCCCAGTCTGCAAGAGGAGGTGCGAGGGTTGATTGCTATGCGGGGAGGTCGCGACAGCCAATACAGTCCGTGCTGCAGCCTGCACACACCACGGCGGCGTGGCACATATGGGCGGGGCCGGTATGGGCGGGGCAGGGCAGGACTTGACGCGACCAGCAAGACGCGGCAGTAAATACGGCTGTCAACTCGTGAGATAATGATGGGTGAAGGCGGGTCACACACTTCTTCTTAGGACCGACCGGCGCAGCGCGACGAAGCAGCGGTGCGGGCAGCAACACCAAGTAGAACTCGCTGTGGAGCTTCCCTGAGGCGGGCCGATCCCCTTACGCGCGCGCGCACGCCGGCCGATGGCAAATTAGTGAACAAAAAGGCGCCTAGCTACGCTAACGTTGCTGCTGCGGCTGCTGCTGCTGCTGTTGTTGTTGCTGCTGCTGCTGCTGTTGCTGCAGTTGCTGTTGGTGGTACTTGACGACGGCGTCCACGTCTGCTCGCAGTCTCTCCAGGTTTGCTGCAAGAAGCAAGACAAGACAGCACGACGGAGGCCGTTAGTCAGGTGGAAGCAGGTGGAAGTATGCAGATGCACACTTCTCGGCCGGCCGTCAGTCAGTTGGCTACCCAACTGTCCGATCGACCGAGAAGAGCTCAAGCAAACAGCCACCTGCTTCCTCACCTGGAGCCAAAAGAACAATGCTAGCAGCTACGCACCTGGAGCTGTGAAGCGGAAGCGCGTCTGGAACAGCGTGTGGCACAGGCAGCTGCACGACTCGCACCCGCCGCAGTGCGCGCAGCGGAGCGACGGCACGCATCGGCACTTGAAGTAGCTGCGCACCGACTGGTAGCGGCGCGTGGCCGGCAGGATTCCCGTGTGGCCCTCTGAGCTCAACACCTCGTCGTAGTAAGGCGCGGCTTGAACTAATGCTACTCCGACTGTGTCGAATGCTGAACTAATAAGCAAATGTTTGGAGTGTGTTAGCAACTTCAACATGGCACTATGGTTGTTAACTCGCAGGCGAGTTCCTACGTTTCCTACTCTTTCATTTGCAGCAAATTGGCGCTCAGATCCTCCAGCAACACCTTCGTATCATCGATCAGTTGCGTCTCAGCGCGCAGCACGTCGTAGCACATTTTCTTCTTTTCGTTCGACAGCACCGAGGAACCACCAGTAGCGCTGAGACGACTCCAATACCGACTGGAGGAAGATGCGGAGAGTGTTGCACTCTCCAGCGATCGTACCGCACGCTGGCCCTGAACCGTTAGCTCTGCTACTCGAGGCTTCATGCGGCGTACCTCCACAGCCATGAGATCGAGCTCACTCTTGAACTCGCGCTCAGCACGCGATAGATGTGGTTGATTCTCCTTCACTGCCTGGAGTACTGCTGCCGCGCGCTTACTCAGGTTCTGTTGAACCGCCAGAGCGCGCTCCATCTTCTCCTGTAGCTTCTTCATGGACGCACGTGCATTCTCCGCATTCTTCTGTACAGCTAGCACCTTTTCAGCCTGTGTCTTGATCATCGTAGCGTGCAACTGCAGACGATCACGCATGAGCTGATCCATCTCGTCGATGTACTCCACGTCCTCATACAAAATCTTCACACGCTCCAACACAAAGGCAAGCACAGCGTCGTCCACCTCGTGCATCAGTGTGTTGCCTGTAACTCTTGTCCCACGGGCGCTAAGAGCCTCCAATTTCTCCTCAACAATATTTCCGAATGGCCGGATTCCTCCATCACTCGCGTTGCTACTTGATGCCGCCACAGGAGCCCGCGACTTAGACGATGCCATTGATGCTAACGTGCCGGGCAATGTCTTTTGTATATTCTGTTCATCTGCAGTAGCGTTACTGCTGTCCACAAGCACCCCCTTGAGCAGCTCACTGGACGCGGCGCTAACATTCACGACTTCAAAGCTACCAGATGCGAGACGTAGCAGCAGCAGGTGCCCAAAGTTCACATTCTTCACAACTCGAGCGCCCACAACATTCGACACCGCAGCATCAGTAGACGATGAGGCGGAGGAAGAGCCAGCGCTGCTCGGGGACACACTGAAGATGTGGCGAACAGAGCTCTTCGGTAGCATCGTAAACTGCTTGCCCGAAGCCAGAGCAAATACCCAGCTTACATTGATCACGTGCACGCCCGTCGAATGTAGACAGTATACCAGTCGCGGATCAGCAGTGTCACGCTCAAGCACAGCCTTGCCACCCGAATCGTCAATACCCAGGTTGAGGCACTCAAGTAGCAGCGCAGGCAGTTTGCGCACGGAATTGGCAGCACCCGCCGGGCGATTACTCCTCCATTGCGGCCGGATAGGAGCGTCCAGTAAAATCAATTCAACATGACCTGATGTGAACGTACGGATCAGGAAGGGCGACGCGCTAGCAGGGCGCTTCTCCGCTAAGTTGCGCGAGGCATGCGGCACCACAAGTAGCGACGTCGCAGAAGAGCCTCCTGACACTTGGTTCTTGCCTTCCACAATCGACTGGGGGGTCACATCCACGGGTCCTTGTAGTGCGAGCGGCCATGTGTCTGGCGAAATGCCACTCACATGAGGGCTCAGACAGCAGAACACGTCCGCATTAGTTTTGTCATTTCCGGTGGGTGGGGTTTGCGAGCGTCCACCAAAGCGAGGGCTGCTACGTCGGGCCTGTGTGGACGTCGGTGCCCAGCCTTCTTGCAGCCAGTATTTCTGCGACTTCAGCTCGAGAAGGCGGGACTGTAGTCCGCTTCCGTTGCTGGCAGCCTCCATCTTCTGTTTACAGACGGCGATCTGCGCATCCACTTCAGTGCCCAAAATCTGAAGGAACGTTTTGCTAGCACAGCAGTCATAAGGCACCAAAGGGCACAGCGCGTACACCGCACCATCCGAGCGCAGCACGTAACAAGTGAACGCGTCCCAAATCTGCGCCGCCTGCATTTGCGCGGCCTGTTGCTGCTGAAGCTGGATCGAAGCACCAAAGCAAAAGCACGTTGAGAACGCGCCCGTAGCCCGAGCCTTGGTGGGGAAGTCCAGTCGGTGTCGCTGCTCCGGCTTGGACACGTCCTGCTGCGTGTTGAACACCTCGATCTCCTCAGCATCTGAGAGCACCACGAGGTGCGTGTCGCTCAGCGGGTGCCACGCGGCATGCCGCACATTGGTGAAGTATCCCACTGCCCTCACAGCAGCCACCGACTGCTCGCGCGACACGAATGCCACGCGCTTACCGGGCGGCGCGCGCCGCTTGACCTGTTCCGCAATGCTGTCCTGGTCCTTAAGCTCGTCCTCCTTGAGCGTGACTTCCTGCTCGCTACCGTCCTCGAATCTCAAGAGGAATCTCTGTGTACTGTCGTCCTCCGTGCGTCGGTGCAGACTCTGTGGCTTGCGCTTGTTCTCCACGGGCAGACGCAACACCTTGAGCCAGCTCTTGGCCAGTAGTAGCGCCTGTGAGCCGCTGGCGTTGAGCTTAATCTGTTCCACCTCGGCCGCCTCGTGCGGCTGTAGCGGTGGGTCCAACGTCACATGTCGCAGAAGCTGCTCCGTGGGTTTGTCCGCCTGCTTGGCTTGGCTCTGGTGGAACACGTTGACCAGGAAGAGCTTGCCACTGTCGCCCCAGAGCGCCGCGCCGCCGTCGCGCACGTCGAAGGTCTGCAGGTGTGCGGCTGTGCGCAGATCCGCGTACGTGGGGAGAGACACGGCGCCGCAAAGCTGCAGGTTCGCGCGCAGCGCCCAGTCATCGCCGGAGGAGGTGGCGGCGCGCATGGTCGAGGTGGCTTGGCTGGTTTTGGCCTAGGGGGTCTAAAGGGCCACAAGATGTACATCGAATGGACCCGGCGCGATGTGTCAATAGACAAGGCTAAAGTCACATAGGATCGGATAATATTTGTACAAAATTGTGTTGGACCAACACTGCTGGTAGCTTCAACGACCGTCACTCTGCTTTGCACTTGTATTTCGCTGGTCTTGACAAAATACACCGCTAACTTCTCTCCCCAACAACCTGGTTTTCTACTTGACTTGCACTCGACTTGCCAACCCGCCGAGTTCGCATCACGTGGAGTGCTGTGCTACTAGCACTGTTACCTAGGTATCTCACTGAACGACTCACTGCTTGGCTGAATCATGGGCGTTGGGGCCAATCTACATGTTAGAGTGCTAAGGTAACGAGGCAGTAAAAGGAGGTCATTGTCTTACGAACTCACAGTACATCAGATCGAAATATATGCAAGTCGACACATGCATCCTCTTCCAGGGTGCTGCGATTGGATCCGCACGAGAACAAGGGCGCTTCCAAACTAGAAGCTTGGATTAGCGTATAAACGGCGAGAGCTATGGTTTTTGAATGGCAATAGGTAAAGCAACACAATGCCCACGAGTTGCGTCGAAACACCAATAATTCTACAGGTATCGAGACTCAATACATGTAGTATCGACTAGTGCGCATGAGTGCATGGCATATCCATGGATACTACATGTTGCTAGGATAACGTCCACGCGAATTAAGTCGACGCTGCCATTCAGCTTCGTGTTTTGAAGTTGTTGTGGTGGAAATCATCATGATAATACTTCGACGTAGTGTACAATTACTGTATCGATTCGATCTCCAAATTGGCAATTTGGAGAACATGTTGAGTTGAACCCGAACAAAAATGATACCAAAGTATCCAATCAGATTCAGATTTCTACAACCCCCAATTTGCCCGATGGAGCCGACGGTGTTCGCCTGCGTGTCAGTAGGCGTCGCCAGCCTGCTGCTGGCTCTGGATGGCGCAGGTAAAAATACGACGGTCAAAAAGCTCGTAGTCTGCATTGTGTTGCGCTGTTCTCGTTCTTTGGTGCTCAACTGTCCTTCGATGATAACACAGCCTGCCTGCTCGACATGGAGAACGCGTGCCTCGTGACGCGATCCAGCAGCATTGTCATGCTCATTATCGGCGCGTCGACGCTGGTGCCAATCATTGGCTGCCTGTATGCAGCTCGACTCGACAGTTGCACAACACAAGAGCAGGAGAAGACCCGATTGCTGTAAGTATCTCCTCAAATATTTTGTGACACAAGGTGAATCTAATAACCTTGCTTTATTGCTATTTGGATTTTGCAGAGAAGAGCAGGAAGGATACGAGTCTAAGCCACGCAAGCAGCCTCGACGAGTGTTGATGTACCTGTATGCCGGGCATTTGCTGTCTGCTTGGGTGCGTACGTTGCCAATAGCTTGGAAGAGTAATCTAGGAATATCTAGCTGAATTGTAGTGGTTGTCTGATGCAGGGTGATCGTATGTGGGAGTTTGCGGTGCCGATCCTTTTCATGGAGATCTTTGTGGACACATTGCTACCTGGTGCATGCTTCTCGCTGGTCATGTACGCCACGTGCCTTGTCGCGATACCATCGGTGGGGAGACAACTCGATGCTGCGAACCGTTGGAAGGCCATGAGACTCGCTATTCTGCTGGAGAATGCCAACATTATCGCTAGTACTGGGCTACTGGGAGCGATGCTGCTGTTGACAGACGCAGATGGACTGCACAAACCGGAATGGACGTGGCCGTTGACGCTGCTCTTTGTAGGCACACTTGTCTGCGGTGGTGTGGGTCAAGTGCTCAGTGAGGCACAGACATTGGGGATCGAGCGCGACTGGGTCGTGATCATCGCACAAGGCAGTGGAGTAGAGCGCTCGACTGCACTGGCGAGCCTCAATACTATTCTACGGCGCATCGATCTCGCGTGCAAGTTGCTGGGGCCACTTGCTTTCGGCGTTATCATGGATTTTGCCGGTCGCGATCCTACCACACGCGCTATGATCGGCGCGTCGACGGTGGCTATCTGGAACGGTCTCTCCACCCCACTTGAGTACTTCATAACGCGAGACATCTACAACCTTGTGCCCAAACTTGCTGTAAAGGAGGAGGTTTCAGAGTCTCCGATTGATGAAGAGCTGCCCCAGCAAGCTTCAGCAGACGACCAATCTACGCTGTCTCGCTACGTGGGAATGTGGAGGAACTACTCGAAGCACCCGATCTTCCTGCTGAGCTTTTCCTACTGCGCACTGTACATGACTATCCTGGACAACGGCTCGCTAAACACCGCGTACCTCAAGTGGCGAGGTGTCCCCGACTCGTTGCTGGGTTCCAGCCGTGGTGCAGGTGCTGTGTTCGGACTTCTGGGCACCGTGATGTTCCCGTATTTGCGACGCACCATTCCGCGACTGGAACGTGTTGCAGTCTTGAGTATCTGGTTGTTCTGGTTGTGTCTAGCACCAGTACTCGTGGCGTTCCTGCTGGCCGGCGAGTCGCGCGTATCCGACTACGTTATGCTGTGCTGCATGGTCGGCGCGCGCATGTGGCTCTGGAGTGCTGACCTTGCAGAGACGCAGCTCATGCAGGAATGGATCGAACTGAGCCGCCGCGGAGCCATCAACGCCATGCAGACGGCGACGTACCAATTGTTCTACATGCTCATTCAAGCGATGGGCGTTGTCTTTCATGACCCGAGGCAGTTCGAAGCGCTCGTGTTCTTCTCTGTCGCCACAGTACTCGCTGCTGCGATGGGGTTCACGTTGTGGGACCTCCGGTACGGCCGCCACCGAAATTTGTACGTATGGCCCACGACTGGAAGTTTGAAAGCCATGAGGACACCGTAATAGACAACCGAGTTTGCAGCACTAGAGAGACCTCTGTCTGACGGCGACTCGATGGTGCAGGTTCAACGGAATGAATTGCATCCGACTGAACAGCAGCAGACTTGGGTTGTCGCTGCTCTTCGATGCAGCCGACATTCGGCTCGCAGTATCAGCAAGTACGAGATCGGCTTCTGACGAGGGTGTTGTTGAAGACATAATAAAGACGAAGCGAAGAGAAACCTACGTTGCAGCAGCAAGTTTGCATGCTCTAATGGCAGTGGTGATAATATCTGGATAGTGTTTTCCTTCGCTTGACGTGCATGATCCCATGGTTCTGCTGATGTTGGCGGTTGTCGCGATTGCATGTCACGTTTGTTGCTCATTTGGGAAAGTCCACCCTGCTCTGGATCGTTTCACCATGACACTTTTTCCCAGACTGTAAACTGCTGATGGATACCGTGAACCGAACACAAAGATGACTTTAGTCATGCGAGCGTAACGTGGAGAGGATTCTTGGCGATATATAGAGAGCAGCACGGCGCTCAAACAGCGAAAACGTCAGGAGGAAACCTGGTTTCAAGCAAGAAGACATATCCCACCATCAAACTTGGAGTCAAAGATCGACAACCGAGCGAGAAACATCGTGCAGTTGACGACTACAGCGCGGGGGCCCGGGGAGGCCGGAAGAGATCGTTTTCATCACCCCCTTGGCACTTCTCGGGAAACAGCTTGGTTGCATGTTGTGTGGGTAGCATTTGTATGGTTTTGACTTTGGATTCCCATCTCGCCATCGTGCCCAGTATGAAACTAGTCAGCAAGAAAGACAAAAGTTGGTACTATTTGGAGTACTCTAATAAGCAAGGAGGTTCGTCACAAACCGCAAACTTTGCGAGTGTTGCTGCCAACACGATGGTTTATCTAGACCGCGCGTCGTACTGTCCGCAAGCTTCTAGCATCGCACACTCTCGTTGGACAACCATGGATTGAAACGCTGGCAATTAATGATAATAGCATACATTCATGTTCCCCGCACCATACACTTTTAATTAATGCTTTACCGGTATGCACGACAGCAGATTCGGATACAAAGTCGCTTACCTTCCTCTCTGCGATCGCGCTCCCAGTACATGCATACGCTTTAAAAAAAGCTATCACCGTGGTGCGTGAAGGGCTTGTGTTCGTTTTTTAAACGAAAAAATATATACTTTGTGCGGTATATAGTACCAACTTTTGGCAAATCCCCGTTGACGTATCAAAGTCTCGCGTAACAGCCGTGTTTGTAGAGGCGGTGCACATGGCGGCGACCACAAGGGCCAGTCCGCGCGTGGGGCACCTCAGCAGGTAGAACGGCATTACGCCGTGCATTTCCCTTTCGCGCGCGCCTTTCAGTCAATCAGCGGCAGCGTAACGTCAGCCTTCGGTCGGCGCTATCGTTCGAGTCGTCGAGAGGCTGACGGACCAAAGTGCACACGAAGGATAAAAGCGAACTAAACAGACAACAGACAGGAAGAGAGAACACACGCACAGGACACAGCGAGGCGGACAGGATATTTACGCGCGTAGGCACTAACTTATTCGACAGGATGGAGCGGAGACGGCGGTGGAACTCCAGGAGACGAGCGCTCACGACCGGCCTCGTGGTGGCCGTCGCGGCCGCCGTCGCAGTGTGTTCGACGGGCCTCGTGACGGCCGAACAGGTCGCCGACTACAGATGGCTCGAGGAGAGCAGCGAGAGCGCCAGCACCGACGCGAGTGCCGGAGAAAACTCCACTTCTAGTTTAGACAGCTCCAGTCCGACGGCGACGACGGCGACGACGGCGACGCCCAGCGCGACGATCAAGACGCCCGAGACTGAGACCCTCCAGTGGACGCCGGTCACGAATGCGCCGGTGAGTTCGGGCAGTTCGAAGACAGGAGACGGCAGCTCTAGTTCAGGAACAACAGGAACAACGACGCCGGCGACAACAGCGCCGACGTCATATAGCGCAAGTAGTACAGGCGCGTCAAATTCAGGTACAGCTACACAGACGCCAGAATCAACAACACAGACTCCGGAATCAACCACTCAGACGCCCAGCTCAACGACGCGGACACCAGAGTCGACGCCACAGGCGCCGAATGCATGGACGCATGCGCCTACATCGGGCACAGGTTTGTCTTCTTCGGGATCGAGTTCAGGCTCCAGCTCTAGCTACACGCCCAGCTCGACGACGCGGACACCAGAGTCGACGACGCAGACGCCGAATGCATGGACGCATGAGCCTACATCGGGCACAGGTTCGTCTACTTCGGGATCGAGTTCAGGCTCCAGATCTAGCTACACGCCCAGCTCGACGACGCGGACGCCGAATGCATGGACGCATGCGCCTACATCGGGCACAGGTTCGTCTACTTCGGGATCGAGTTCAGGCTCCAGCTCTAGCTACACGCCCAGCTCGACGACGCGGACGCCAGAGTCGACGACGCAGACGCCGAATGCATGGACGCATGAGCCTACATCGGGCACAGGTTTGTCTTCTTCGGGATCGAGTTCAGGCTCCAGCTCTAGCTACACGCCCAGCTCGACGACGCGGACACCAGAGTCGACGCCACAGGCGCCGAATGCATGGACGCATGCGCCTACATCGGGCACAGGTTCGTCTTCTTCGGGATCGAGTTCAGGCTCCAGCTCTAGCTACACGCCCAGCTCGACGACGCGGACGCCAGAGTCGACGACGCAGACGCCGAATGCATGGACGCATGAGCCTACATCGGGCACAGGTTCGTCTTCTTCGGGATCGAGTTCAGGCTCCAGATCTAGCTACACGCCCAGCTCGACGACGCGGACGCCGAATGCATGGACGCATGCGCCTACATCGGGCACAGGTTCGTCTACTTCGGGATCGAGTTCAGGCTCCAGCTCTAGCTACACGCCCAGCTCGACGACGCGGACGCCAGAGTCGACGACGCAGACGCCGAATGCATGGACGCATGCGCCTACATCGGGCACAGGTTCGTCTTCTTCGGGATCGAGTTCAGGCTCCAGCTCTAGCTACACGCCCAGCTCGACGACGCGGACACCAGAGTCGACGACGCAGACGCCGAATGCATGGACGCATGAGCCTACATCGGGCACAGGTTCGTCTACTTCGGGATCGAGTTCAGGCTCCAGATCTAGCTACACGCCCAGCTCGACGACGCGGACGCCGAATGCATGGACGCATGCGCCTACATCGGGCACAGGTTTGTCTCCTTCGGGATCGAGTTCAGGCTCCAGCTCTAGCTACACGCCCAGCTCGACGACGCGGACGCCAGAGTCGACGCCGCAGACGCCGAATGCATGGACGCATGAGCCTACATCGGGCACAGGTTCGTCTTCTTCGGGATCGGGGTCTAGCACAGAGTGGACGAACGCGCCGACTGAGGCTCCTACGTCTGTATCTTCTTCGGGATCGAGCACTGGATCTAACGCGCAGTGGACGACCGCGCCGACGCAGGCTCCCACGACGACGTCAAGCTCTGGTTCGAGCACCGGTTCGAGCACTGGGTCTAGCTCGGAGTTGACGAACGCGCCGACTGAGGCTCCTACGTCTGTATCTTCTTCGGGATCGAGCACTGGATCTAACGCGCAGTGGACGACCGCGCCGACGCAGGCTCCCACGACGACGTCAAGCTCTGGTTCGAGCACCGGTTCGAGCACTGGGTCTAGCTCGGAGTTGACGAACGCGCCTACTGAGGCTCCTACGTCTGCATCTGCTTCTGGATCGAGCACTGGATCTAACGCGCAGTGGACGACCGCGCCGACGCAGGCTCCCACGACGACGTCAAGCTCTGGTTCGAGCACCGGTTCGAGCACTGGGTCTAGCTCGGAGTTGACGAACGCGCCGACTGAGGCTCCTACGTCTGTATCTGCTTCTGGATCGAGCACTGGATCTAACGCGCAGTGGACGACCGCGCCGACGCAGGCTCCCACGACGACGTCAAGCTCTGGTTCGAGCACCGGTTCGAGCACTGGGTCTAGCGCGCAGTGGACGAACGCGCCGACTGAGGCTCCTACGTCTGCATCTACTTCTGGATCGAGCACTGGATCTAACGCGCAGTGGACGACCGCGCCGACGCAGGCTCCCACGACGACGTCAAGCTCTGGTTCGAGCACCGGTTCGAGCACTGGGTCTAGCACGGAGTGGACGAACGCGCCTACTGAGGCTCCTACGTCTGCATCTGCTTCTGGATCGAGCACTGGATCTAACGCGCAGTGGACGACCGCGCCGACGCAGGCTCCCACGACGACGTCAAGCTCTGGTTCGAGCACCGGTTCGAGCACTGGGTCTAGCTCGGAGTTGACGAACGCGCCGACTGAGGCTCCTACGTCTGTATCTTCTTCGGGATCGAGCACTGGATCTAACGCGCAGTGGACGACCGCGCCGACGCAGGCTCCCACGACGACGTCAAGCTCTGGTTCGAGCACCGGTTCGAGCACTGGGTCTAGCTCGGAGTGGACGAACGCGCCGACTGAGGCTCCTACGTCTGTATCTGCTTCTGGATCGAGCACTGGATCTAACGCGCAGTGGACGACCGCGCCGACGCAGGCTCCCACGACGACGTCAAGCTCTGGTTCGAGCACCGGTTCGAGCACTGGGTCTAGCACGGAGTGGACGAACGCGCCTACTGAGGCTCCTACGTCTGCATCTGCTTCTGGATCGAGCACTGGATCTAACGCGCAGTGGACGACCGCGCCGACGCAGGCTCCCACGACGACGTCAAGCTCTGGTTCGAGCACCGGTTCGAGCACTGGGTCTAGCTCGGAGTTGACGAACGCGCCTACTGAGGCTCCTACGTCTGCATCTACTTCTGGATCGAGCACTGGGTTTAGCGCGCAGTGGACGAACGCGCCGACTGAGGCTCCTACGTCTGCATCTGCTTCTGGATCGAGCACTGGATCTAACGCGCAGTGGACGACCGCGCCGACGCAGGCTCCCACGACGACGTCAAGCTCTGGTTCGAGCACCGGTTCGAGCACTGGGTCTAGCACGGAGTGGACGAACGCGCCTACTGAGGCTCCTGCGTCTGCATCTACTTCTGGATCGAGCACTGGATCTAACGCGCAGTGGACGAACGCGCCGACGCAGGCTCCCACGACGACGTCAAGCTCTGGTTCGAGCACCGGTTCGAGCACTGGGTCTAGCACGGAGTGGACGAACGCGCCTACTGAGGCTCCTACGCCTGCATCTGCTTCTGGATCGAGCACTGGATCTAACGCGCAGTGGACGACCGCGCCGACGCAGGCTCCCACGACGACGTCTAGCTCTGGTTCGAGCACCGGTTCGAGCACTGGGTCTAGCACGGAGTTGACGAACGCGCCGACGCAGGCTCCCACGACGACGTCAAGCTCTGGTTCGAGCACCGGTTCGAGCACTGGGTCTAGCACGGAGTGGACGAACGCGCCTACTGAGGCTCCTACGCCTGCATCTGCTTCTGGATCGAGCACTGGGTTTAGCGCGCCGTGGACGACCGCGCCGACGCAGGCTCCCACGACGACGTCAAGCTCTGGTTCGAGCACCGGTTCGAGCACTGGGTCTAGCTCGGAGTTGACGAACGCGCCGACTGAGGCTCCTACGTCTGTATCTACTTCTGGATCGAGCACTGGGTCTAGCTCGGAGTGGACGAACGCGCCGGCTGAGGCTCCTACGTCTGCATCTACTTCTGGATCGAGCACTGGATCTAACGCGCAGTGGACGACCGCGCCGACGCAGGCTCCCACGACGACGTCTAGCTCTGGTTCGAGCACCGGTTCGAGCACTGGGTCTAGCTCGGAGTGGACGAACGCGCCGGCTGAGGCTCCTACGTCTGCATCTGCTTCTGGATCGAGCACTGGATCTAACGCGCAGTGGACGACCGCGCCGACGCAGGCTCCCACGACGACGTCTAGCTCTGGTTCGAGCACCGGTTCGAGCACTGGGTCTAGCTCGAGTGGACGAACGCGCCGGCTGAGGCTCCTACGTCTGCATCTGCTTCTGGATCGAGCACTGGATCTAACGCGCAGTGGACGACCGCGCCGACGCAGGCTCCCACGACGACGTCTAGCTCTGGTTCGAGCACCGGTTCGAGCACTGGGTCTAGCTCGGAGTGGACGAACGCGCCGGCTGAGGCTCCTACGTCTGCATCTGCTTCTGGATCGAGCACTGGATCTAACGCGCAGTGGACGACCGCGCCGACGCAGGCTCCCACGACGACGTCTAGCTCTGGTTCGAGCACCGGTTCGAGCACTGGGTCTAGCTCGAGTGGACGAACGCGCCGGCTGAGGCTCCTACGTCTGCATCTGCTTCTGGATCGAGCACTGGATCTAACGCGCAGTGGACGACCGCGCCGACGCAGGCTCCCACGACGACGTCAAGCTCTGGTTCGAGCACCGGTTCGAGCACTGGGTCTAGCTCGGAGTGGACGAACGCGCCGCCTGAGGCTCCTACGTCTGCATCTACTTCTGGATCGAGCACTGGGTTTAGCGCGCAGTGGACGAACGCGCCGACTGAGGCTCCTACGTCTGCATCTGCTTCTGGATCGAGCACTGGATCTAACGCGCAGTGGACGACCGCGCCGACGCAGGCTCCCACGACGACGTCTAGCTCTGGTTCGAGCACCGGTTCGAGCACTGGGTCTAGCTCGGAGTGGACGAACGCGCCGCCTGAGGCTCCTACGTCTGCATCTACTTCTGGATCGAGCATTGGGTTTAGCGCGCAGTGGACGAACGCGCCGACTGAGGCTCCTACGTCTGCATCTGCTTCTGGATCGAGCACTGGATCTAACGCGCAGTGGACGACCGCGCCGACGCAGGCTCCCACGACGACGTCAAGCTCTGGTTCGAGCACCGGTTCGAGCACTGGGTCTAGCACGGAGTGGACGAACGCGCCTACTGAGGCTCCTACGTCTGCATCTGCTTCTGGATCGAGCACTGGATCTAACGCGCAGTTGACGAACGCGCCGACACAGGCCCCCACGACTTGGAGTCCTAATACTAACGCCCCGACAGAGTCACCTTCGGGTTTTGGGACCCCTGAACCTGTGTGGACTGAACCCCCTACGAACGCTCCTTCTACTTTGTCGTCTTCTGGGTCGAGTACCGATGCTCCGGTGTGGACTGATGCACCAACAAATGTTCCCGCGCCGACCGAAGCACCAACTGAGTCTTTGGATACCTCGGTCTCTGGTTCCAACGCGAATTCTCCTGTGTGGACTGACGCCCCAACGGAAGCTCCTACTGAGGCCCCCGCAACGATGTCGTCTTCTGGTTCGGGCACTGATGCGCCCGTGTGGACTGATGCACCGACGAATGCTCCGGCGCCGACTAATTTCCCGACGGAGGCTCCTACAACATCGTCTTCTGGTTCAAGTACTGAGTCACTGACAAATGCTCCGATGCCGACTGAACCCCCAATGCCGACGAATCCTCCAACGCCGACTGAATTCCCTACGGAGGCTCCTGCCACGTGGACACCGGAAACTCAACCTCCTAGGACGTTTGCCCCCACGACGGATGCTCCTACGTCGACATCGACATCGGGTTCGTCCGACGAGATTTTCGCACCTGTGCCTACTACGGCAACTCCCGTGCCGACAACTGAGACGCCAGTGCCTAGTACGTCAGCTCCAACGCCCGAGCCGACACCATGGAGCCCTCCTCCGGTGCCAAGGGACCCCACGACGGCCAGCCCAACGCCGTCTGAATCCTCAGGGTCTGAAAGTTCTTCGTCGGCTACAGGGTCTTTAGACCCCCCAAGCTCGTCGCGGTCTTCTGAATCCTCTAACTCCGCTGAGGACGTTACGTACAGCCCCCCGCCGGTGACAAGTACCCCACAAACGCAGGCTCCGACGACTACGCCGACGACTACAGCCCCTCCGTCTGGATCAAGCTCGTCGAAATCAAAGGGACCTGATGTAACATCCTCCTCAGGATCGACCACGACCGCTTCGGCGTCGGAAAGCTCATCAGGCTCATCAGATACGACGTGGAGCCCTCCTCCAGTGACAAATGCACCGATTCCAACTACTGCACCGTCGACTACGGCTCCAACGACCACGTCATCTTCGAGCTCGGGTGCGACGGCTTCGTCGGGGTCATCGGACTCGCCCGAGCCCGGAACGGATACCACCTCATCAGCATCTTCAGGCTCGTCAACGTCTACCGATGAGAGTACACCGAGCCCTGCCCCGGTGACCAGAGCTCCTACAGTGACGACAGACTCGACGGAGTCTTCCGATGCTGGCAACGACATTTCGCAAACGGCGCAAACATCGGACGAGTCCGACTCCGGCCTAACGACGCCCAGTCCGGCTCCGATAACTAGGATGCCGTCATCAGGGGTCTTGACAATGCCTTCATCCCCAGCTTCGTCGGACTCTATGGGCACGGTGATCCCTGCTGATATTTCTGACATCGATAACTCAGCAGCGGAGGCTGTTACGAAGCAAACCGATTCAGGTAGCAGCGATGAAGGCGACACGAACACGATCAATGGCAACAACATGGTTTTGCTTGGCGATACGGGCTCTACGATCGTGTACACGGACGGAAGCAAGATTACGACGTTTGAGAAGTACAACCGTGGAGACGGCGATCTGAACGCTCTTGAAAATGCCAGTGGATCATACAGCAACATCGTCGTTGGTGGTGGCAACCGTGCGAACCTGCCGCCTGGTGCTTCCATTTCGCTGTCGTCTACGTCCCAGGAGGTCCAGAACGCGCTGCTTTACTCGAGTTACGCACTCGGCATCGTATCAGCAGTGCTTTTGATGTTCTTCCACGTGCTAGCTCTCCAGCGCCCGCCGTGGCTGGGCGGATCGTCCGACAGCAGCAGTCAGGATGGAGGAAACGGTCGTCCCAGCATGGGTTGGTTTACGCCTAACGTATGGGAGCTCGCTGTTGTGGTGGGCTACATCCAGCACATTAACTCCATTTCGATGCTGGATCTGACGAAGGCGCCTCAGATCGTGTTGGACTTCACGGACTCGTTCTCATTTGCGAACATGCATCTGTCGTCGGTGACGACTACTGCCGCATCGGAGGCGTCACGTAGACTGCAGCTAATCATCTTGACGGGTATTGTTGCGTTCGCAGACCGTATCGGCATCGAAGAAGACGAGGCTCTCATGACAGCGTTCTGGTTTTTCCTCGCGGTCGTAGCCATTGTGGTTGTGCTTTTCGCTCTGGCTGCCGGTTGCGCGTTCTACCGCCACCAAATGTCAGCGGAAACGTGGTCGGCGTTCTGGCCCACAAAGCTGCGTAGCAGCTTCGCTATGTGCGTGGTGGGTCTTGGTGTGGCGTTGTGGATGCTCAGTGTGTTTCCGCTTATCTCGATGTCTTCGTACGAGTTGGTGATGGAGTTACGATACCGAGTCGGTATCGGTCTCGCTGTGGCACTGTTCTCCTTGTGGGCTGTCGTGGTCGGTGGATTGTGTTATGCGTTTGTGAGTGTGCGAGCCATCCCGATGAACGATGCGTTCCGCTTTAAGCACTTTGCAGTGTGGGGTTCCCTGTATGGTGACTCGAAGATGGCGTTCCGCTACTTTTTCGTAGTGACGGTGGGTTTCCAGATTCTTCTTGGTGTGGTCACTGGCGCTGTGTCGGGTGTCCCGACGCAGTTAGTAGCGTTGATGGTGACGCACCTGCTGTTCGTTGTGGTGGCGCTTATCATCCGCCCGTTTGCGGCTCGCTGGGTTCTTGGCGTGGTGGTGGGTCTTCGTATCGTGGCGATTGTGAACTTGCTGTGCAGTTTTGCCTTCCTCACATCGAGCGAGCTGGGCACACACTGGCGCGGTATCGTGGCGCAGAGTTTCGTGATCTTTAACGCGATCATGTTCTTCCTGTTCTTCGCGCGCTACGTCGCGATGTTTGTGCTGGTGCTCAAGCGCTGGTCAGGCTACACTCGTCGCGAGAGTTTCATGCACTCGCAGCAGATCGCTGGTTCGAACACAACCGACCAGACCCCCATCTTCTTGACGTACGAGCGTGGACACCGGCAGCACAACGATGGCGGTAGATTTATCGCTTCGGGAGCAGGGTTTAAGCCCTCGCGAGGTCCAGGGTCAGGATTCTCGTCCGGGTACTCGTCTGACCGATATGCGTCCACGCCGTCCGGACACTCATCAGGACAGCGGTATGCGCCGACACCAACCTCGTCCGGATACTTCTCGAGCTCGCGTGCCCATGGGCAGTCACGTGGAGCTCCACGGTTCTATCATTGAGACGACAGCGTCCAGTTTTGATAATAAGTAAGTGTGTAGATGTTTGTCAATAGGCTTAGAACACCATAATCAAAGTGGCATTTTACAATAAGTAGTATCCGTCAGCTCGACGAGCATCAAGCGCGCCAGCAGCACCTCCTTTCGAGTGAACCGCCTCATAACAACGCGGCGCAGCTCAGTCGTGACATAGCTTCGTCCACATCTCCATCGCTTGTAACTTGGGGTTCCATTTCATGATCATCTGCATCATCTTCTCCGTTGAACGAACAGCACTCGTTGGAGGATACTGGAGACGGGAGTGGCAGCGAGTGGTTGCGCAGGAAATGTCGACATACAGCTTGCAACTGAACAGCATTGGCCCGATCGGCTGCTTCTGCAATGGCCTCGACGCTTCCGACGCGTACTGCGTACTGTAACGTTCTCTCACAGCGCTGCTTAAGGTGGTCCAGCATGAACTGATCGGCAGCCACGAGAAGCTCCAGCAAAGACTCCAGCTCCATTTCAAGCCCCAACTCGAGAGCCTGGGCCTGCTCCGCTTCTCTACGACGGGCTTCTTCGATTTCATTGAGCCCGTCCGCGGACTGTGGGCACGCTGCTATGCTGTTGCTCACAAAGTCCAACTCGTGGTCCGCTTCTTGAGCGCTTGAGCATAAAGCGAATGCGTCATCGTGTGTTTCGATGTGCCCTGTGTAGAGATACTCGAGCAGCAACAAGAAGACCTCGTATCGTACATCCGGAACAGTGATTTGAGACTCCCGAGCCTCACGAAAGCCGGAAGAAAACATCCCTCGGAATCGTTCACTAAGGGCTGACAGGATCAACTTGTGCGCATACACCACGCGTCCTTCGACGAGCTGTTTCAGAGCGTAAAACAACAACTAAGTCACCCCGTTCAAAAGCTCAGACGAAGAAAACAAACACAAAAAGGCAACTTACGAAGGAAATATCGGCGAACTCCTCGCAGTCAACATATTGAGCGAGCGCATGCCGCAGCATTCTTGCTGGCGATGGCAACGATACAGAAGCGCGTGGAGGTGGGTCTGTGTCTAATGTGAAGCAATCATTTAGGTAGTCAGCGCCGCAAGATCCTCCAAAGATCACGAGCATGCGGTCCACCACTGTGCACGTGTGTCCAGCTCGTCGACCAGGACCCCTCCCTACCACTAATAAGGGTTCTTCTCGTTTTGGTGTCTCCACGTCCGAGAACTCGCACATCTCGTTTGGGTTCGCCGAATCACAGGAAGTATCTGCCAGTCCTTGCGCCACCATCATGGCTTCTCCGTCACTATGTGCGTCTTCGAACTCCTCGTCACTATCCAGATCTTCATCAAACTCTTGAGCGTCATTTCCTGACCAGCTCCCGTCCTGTTGATCATCATCTTCGTAAATATCCCATCTCGGCTGGGACCGTGTGCGACTGCGACCGGGTCGGCAGCTTTGTCTCCACTTGTGTCTCTGCTCGTCAGGGTTCTCGGCCGTGACTACGGCCACTGTCTCCACCCATTGATGTGTGCTTGGGTCGTACACATGGAGGTCGTCGTAGCACTTGGCCGACGGGCCGGAGCCTCCAAAGATGAAGAGGCGGTCTCGATGACGGGCCATGGTCATGCCCGCTCGAGGCAGCGGTGGGGCCACGTAGTGTCTCGTGTCGACACGGAACTCGTCGGCCACGCCTGACCACGTCATGCTCCGCGTGTCCAGTACGTGGATATCATTAAGTCTCTGTCGGCCGTCCCAGCCTCCGAACACAAGCAGGTCGTCTCCGACCAGCGCCGAGCTGTGGTTGGCCCGCGGGGCCGGCGCGCGGCCGCGCGTGCGTACGGTGGTCCACGTCATGGAGTCAATCTGCAGCGCGTGCAGGTCGTTAAGGTACTCGCGGCCGTCGCCGCCTCGGAAGACCAGGATGCTGCGAAGGCGGGCCACGTAGTCGGCCGTGTGCATGTTGCACGGGCCGAGCGCGGCCTCCAGCGTCGGTTGCTCCCACGTGAGCGTATCCAGATGCAGCACGTGCAGGTCGGCGGCTGCAAGTGGGCCGCTGCCCAGCCAGCCGCCCAGGACGAAGAGTTTGCGTTCGGCCAGCGTCGCAGTGTGTCCATTGCGGCCAGCTGGCGCCCGGCCGCGAGTCTCGTGTGATAGCTCGCGCCACGTGCGCCGGCTCACGTCCAACAGGTGCAGCGCGTTGTGGTTCCGGCGCCCGTCGTAGCCGCCGAAGACCAGCAACTCGTGTGCCGACACCGCCGTTGCTGTGTGGTTCTTGACGGCGGGCGCTCCCGCGTGACCTGAAGGCCGCAGCGACTCCCAGCGCAGCACCATTTCCTTAGGTGCGGAAGAAGACGCAGTGCTCTTGCATTGGTAAACGTAATACAGGTTTAGAGATTTGGGTAATACAGGATAACGCATTTCAATCTAAATTACACTTGTTTTGAAGTTGTATTTTCAAATTCCAAATTCTTTTTGTGTCTTTCAGATACTGGTATTTATTTACACAGCTGACTTTTAGCCTCTTCCCTCTTGCAGTCTACTATTGAAGTATTGTATCCAATGGCTTGCTGGGCTCTCGCTGGGCTCTCATACGCGTTGATGGCTTGCATCTTTTCATCTCGTTCTCTTTGGTGGACAGATCGAGCATAGATTTTATTTGTTGTAATAGAGAGAAGCTACAATGCCAGCAATCGATACTAGGTAGAGTTTGGTATTATAGTGTTCTTACAGCATCCCACACTCTTCTGTCAGCAGACGTAGGCGTCGGAATCCAGTGCATATAAGGCCTATCGGAGTTCATCAGGAGATGTCGGCGCTAAACAACAGTCCACCGTCTCGTAGACCAGTGCAATAAAGTTAAACAGGTTTAGTCCTTCCAAAATTTATACATGTTGAAACGACGCCGCTTCCTACTGCACTTCTCAATCGTCTCGGATACCCTCAAGCGCATTTGTCTCCTGTACCGGATGGTGGTGTTCCACGTGAAGCGAGGCGACCGCAGCGAGTTCCTGTTCGAGGCGTCGGTCTCCACCAGCAACGACACGCTCATCCGCTCGCTGTGTCGCCTGCAGAACCTGCGGCTGCGTCTGGCGGCGCTGGCGGATGCTCTGGAAGGTCTTGGACGCTACGGCGTGGCCAAACCCCCGCAGGAGCAAGGTCTGGACGCGTACCAGGAAGGGGCCACCGACAAGCAACGCGGCGAGTTCTACGAGGCTGACCCATTGGGTCACCGCATGGGCGAAGGCGTGAGTCCGCAGCTCAAGGATGTACTGTCCCGCGTGGCAGCAGACGCCAAGACGATGCTGGACAGCAAGACGCAGGTGGCTCGCCGCGTCTGCGTCGATGAGAGCGAACTACTCGAGAAGCTCCAGAACATCCGTGGAGCTGTGGCTATGGCCTTCCCTATGGGGCTGCCGGAGCACGACCCGGTGAAGCTCATGCTGGACGCTGATAGCGCCGAAGACGCGCTGGCCGACTCGTCGGCTGTGCTCGAAGTCATGCCCGAAGACACAGCGGAGCTCTGGTGGGCTGGCAAGCAATTCTTTAGAGACCAAAACGTGCGCGACCTGGCAGGGAAGAACGAAAAGTCGACGCTCATCGTCAAGCTACAGAAAAAAGGAGGTGGTGCCCCGAGTCGGGAGCCTGGCGTGAGTGAGGATGAACGCAAAGCGATGATGGCGTTTTACTTCAAGAAGCAGCAGGAGCTACAACAGGCGGCGGAAGACGACGCTGAGGACTACATGACGTCGTCTTGGGCAGACCCCAAGGCTCTCAAGAATGCACTGCGTGGCACTGGTAACATTCGACCCTTTTGAATAAGCACGGGAAACATGTTTGGTGCTACAAAGCGAATGTGACCGTAACATACGGTATTACAGGTTATTTTCCAACACAATGTATTTTGCCTGATCTTGAATTTGATGGGCCAATCATCAGCGGGTTTTATAATTTCTTAACAGGTAATGTTTTAAAAGAGGTAATATGGCTTAGCTTTGAATGTTGATCAATCGTATTCTGCAGGTAATGTGTTATACGAGGATGGATATAAAAGGAAAAACGCGTGCATAATCACAATCTGAGAAAGTGGCGATCGCACGCTGAAGCTCAAGCTCCTGTTCCTCCTAAAGAGGCTCCTCCCCCGCGCTCCCCGCCTTGCACCTTTAGCCCCATCAGATAGAGCGGCGTCTTGCACTCATCCTCATCTAACTTTCCTTGGCTATGAGTGAGTCTGCGCCGCGTGAGAAGAAGAAGAAGAACGCCAAGGACATCCCCGTTGAGGATGACACCAAGTCGCAGGCCTCGCGTAGTCGCCGCGTGGACAGCGACGCCATGCGTAGCAGCATAAGCAGCAGCCTCTCGGACGAGTCCAGTGTGCTCTCGTCCCCTTCGCAGCGCCAGCATCAGCGTCCGAGATTCGACTCGAAAGCTTCATGGGCGGATTCGACGCGTTTTGACATGGGACGCGCCGACTCTCGCGCCTCGGAGATGTCGGCCAGAGATCTGAGACTCACGGGGCTTGGAGGACGAGCTTCTTCTAGTCATAACAGACAGCGGTCGGACTCACGGGTCTCTAGACTGTCACGTACTAGTAGTCGCTCTAGTATGAGTGGCACAACGAGAGGAAGACAGTCGTCCTTTGTGTCCAATTTTGGTGTCACTAAGGGCAAGAAACGCAAAGACAGCAACGCACTGTCAACTATCACGGAGAACTGGAATTTAGCAGACGACCAGTTTGGAAGTCCTTTTTCAGAGTTTGATGCACAAGGTGAGAGAGGACAAGAGGGAGAGTATTTAGTGTTTGAGAGCTGATGTTTTTTTCTTTGTGATGACTAGAACAACCGATTCGAGAGGAGTTGCAACGTGGATTGGCAATCATCAATGACCACACGGTGAGAGGGAGGCACTTTGGAGGTTGACGTCGTGGAAGAGGTTACTGACGAGGTGTGGATGATAATTGTAGACGAAGTTGAAGGAGATTGAGGACGCTATTACAGCTGCGATGTCGGAAGTGTGGGGATACTGGGTACGAACTAGTAGTGATTTTTGTTGTTGTAGATGGTGAGCCTGACTTTGATGAGGATTTATTGTAGGCGGACCCCATTCAGCTGTATCTTCACCCGGCGGAGCGCGTGGACGTTCAAGATTTGATCAAAACGGACAATGAGCTGTTTAACAAGGTGCTAACGGTGTTTTCCGTGTTGTGCGATGAAATCTCGGAGCTCAAAGTGACAGTGGAAGACAATTTCTACCCGGCACTTATCATGTTCGGCCAGGCGCGCCATGGAGAGGAAGGCGAAGTGAAAGGTGGTGAGGATGAAGTCCACATTGGACGCATGCTCGCGTTCTTCCAGGACATTTCCAACTTCGTGGACCGATGCAACGCTATCACCATCAACATGATACATCAGCTTGCGAGCTTGTACCAGAGCTTCCAGAAATTGTGGAAGTCTACATTTAAGCTTGTGCACCTCCACCCCGTGTTTGACGCACTGGCAAGCTTGCTTGAAGTCATGATCACCATCGATGCCATCGTCATCGACAACCCGAACATCATCACGTCATGGGACAAATACAAGCGCATGATGCAGTATGTGCGCTCGGACCCTCCTCGCTACAACGTCACGGTTGAGAAGGTGAAGCAGTTTGAGCGACTTCTGGTCAGCCTGGACCAGACGATCATGAGCGCACAGGTTTTCCAGAGCTGCATCGAGCAGGACTTCGAGGTGTTTTCTGGCGGTGATGTCGCGGAGGACGACGAGGATCCCGATGGAAGCGACAGCGAGCGAGGTGGCAGACGTGCCAGCAGCAGCGGAGGAGAGTCCAGAATTGATATCCGCACGAACCGCGTTTTCTTGGAAGAGTTTGTGCACTGCATCAGCGCTCGTTTGAGCATTGCCGAGGGTGCAATTACGTCAGCAACGGAGACGTTCGAGCGCAACGACCTGATCGGTACAGCGGGATTGTACGTGCTGCTGCGCCGACTTCAGCCGTCTAATGTCCCGGCTGACCCTGTTCTGTACAAGCGATTGTGGGAGACGCAGTTGAAGGCTCCTTGTGTAACCATTTGCGGCAAGATCATGTGGTACATGCCTGACTTCTTGTTGAAGTACTCGCCGATGACGTCGAAGAAGCTGCATCCCACCGACATCGTGCAGTCTCGTCGTGAGTATCTTCACTCTCTGGATGACGCTTTCCCGGGTGATGTTACTACCGCCAAGCTAGAGCTGAGTGCGTGGCTCGTCCGCATGGAGTCATTCTTCCAGCCGACTACGCGTGGAATGGGTGATGCTTCTCGGACGCTGAGTATTCGTGGCAATCTCATCCTCAAGGGATTGATTCTAGCGAAGCGAGTGCAGACAATGATGGATACCCTGGTGAACTTGCACCTTTCGCTACAAATACCGATGCCAAAGCGTGTTGTGAGGCCCTTGTACACGTGTATCGAGATCCTCAAGGCTGTTGAGTTCATGTTTGCGCGGAAGAACCCCATATTGGCCGAGTCGTCATCTCACTTGTTGCGCCAAGTGGCTCACTCGCTGTTGTCGTTCTTCCGTCCACTGAAAGCGCACCTGGAAGCTAGCAAGAAGTTCGATGATACAAAGCTCGATGTTTTGGCTGCCGTAACCGTGTTGGAAGACATCCTCAACTCCGGCGAGTCATTCTCGTACACGCGGATCACTGTTCTTGATCTTGCAGCTCAGATCGCAATGATCTCGCCGGACAATGGCAGTGCTGCCAGTGAAAAGGGCAGTGACATGGACACCACGGTCCCTATGGGTCTTAAGGACGCCGGTGAGCCGGTGAAGCTCATCTGGAAGCTGCGTCTACTGAGTGATTTCCAACGCAAGATTCGAAGTGCGTGTGACTGCTCCTTCTTTTACTGGAGCCGTGAGCTGCTGCATCCGTTCTTGTCGGATCTCTACAGCCAACCCGAACAGGCAAATCGCATTCAATATGTTGTCGGTGGCTTCCTGGACGCGATAAAGCTTCTTCGTGGTGCGCAGCACGAGACGGACAATGAACTGTACGTGAACGCATACGCAGAATTCATTGAGTCGGTCTTGGAAGAGGAGGTTGTGGAGAACTTGTGCAAGGATGTGGAAAACGATCTCCGTTTGCACGTTCACTCGGTGCACTTGGACCACTTGGACGCGCCCAACCCGAAGAGCGCTGACTTCAAAGTGCTCCATTACTACTTGGACTTGCGTCCCATCCGCCTGCATGGGAAGACGCTTGACCTGCGCCAGCATGTTACTCATTATTTGGAAAGTACGTTCTACAACTTGACTACCGTCGCACTTCACGACTGGAAAACCTACGGTGAAATGCGCAACTTGGCCAACGACAAGTATGGTTTGAGTCTTGCGGATAATCACCTTCCTATGGGATCGCTTGACCAGGGACTAGATATCCTACAGATCATGCGTAACATCCAGATCTTCGTGGCTCGATACAACTACAACCTGAACCAGCAGTTTTTCTTGGAGCGTCGCAGTGACAAGGGCTCTCGGCACTTGAACTCGATCAACATCCACTCGATTGCGAGCTCGATTCGCACGCACGGAATGGGTATCATGAACACGACGGTGAACTTCACGTACCAGTTCCTGACGAAGAAGTTTGACATCTTCTCTCAGTTCCTCTTTGACGAGTACATCAAAAGTTATCTGCAGCGCGAGAAGCGTTGGTACAAGAAGCACCGCGACGATAAGGAAGTGGACAACAAATACCCTTTCGACCGTGCATTCCAGTTCAACAAGGATATTCGCAAGTTGGGCGTGTCCGACTCGGGCAAAACCTTCTTGGATCAGTTCCGCATGCTGATCACCGAAATCGGTAATGCGCTGGGCTACGTGCGTATGGTGCGCTCTGCCGGCATGAACTACTGCAGCAACGCTATTAAATTTGTGCCTGACCTGAACCACACACACTTCACGTTTGAAGCGTATGCTGGAGATGGTGTTGCGGAGGAGAAACATGAAGAGACGGGTGAAGTGATTCAAGACGAGATTGTAGGCGCTAAGTTGTCGCGCGAGACGGTCGTGGCGGCTCGCAACCTCGACTCCGTCATCTCCACGCTGGCCAAGAACTTCTCGGAGAACAACGACTACTTCAAGGTGCTGGTGAAGGTGTTCCAGGATGTTACTGCGAGTGACGAACAGAAGCACTTGGTCAACTTCTACGCCATTATCCCGGCGCTTACGATCAACTACGTCGAGACAACCGTGCAGGCGAAGGACCTTATGTACAAGAACACCCGTCGTCGGGAGTCGTACTTCTCGGATGATGGATTCGCTATTGGCGTTGCCTACATCCTAGCCATTCTCGATCAAGGAGAGGTGGGTTCTGTACGTGTTTTTTCAGTGGTGTTTTTCATTATGCTGATGCTTTATCATGCTGTTTGCAGCAATTTGACGCGCTGCACTGGTTTGAGGAGGTGGTGCGCAAGTACAAGGTCGAGGAGGAGGCCTACAACGAGAAGCAAGCTGAGCGTGAGACTCGGAAGCGTGAGCAGGCGGCCAAGAAGCAGAAGGAGACCACCGCCGAGCTCATCGATGACGAAGAGGAGGTGCATACGCTGCAGCTCACTGCCAAGCGCATCGAACTGAACCGCCGCGAGTTCGACCTGCTTGACTGGTCTCTCAACGGCGCACGTATTTTCTTCAAGGACTAGACAAGTCCAGCCATTAACCACGTGGATGTGTGAGCTCTGTCGACTGAAGACAACCCGCATCGTCGGCGAATACCATAAAATTCTGTGAGAATCGTACTGTACGTGATAAGTATGTACTACTGTATTGGTTGTCATCTAGACTGACGTGATCTGAGTGAGTGGTCTCATCGTGACTGTGAGTGGCTTGTGTGAGTTTGCGGCGCGAACATCGTCGAGTCCACGTTGTTGACCATGCCGCAGTAAAACATGTGGGATAAGGTCCGATCCATTTTGCGTAAACTTGGACGTCGATAATCATCGGGTTAGTGTACGTGCATTGAAAATGAGTGGTTACAGTATTTATTCGTGGTGACGAGATCACTTTACAACTTGGCAGTTGACCGCACTAACATGGCGATCTCTTCGAGCAAGGCCAAGGCGAAACAGCAATGCAACCCAAGGTGCACGACCAGAAGAAGCCAAAGCGCCGGAAGTGCACTTACGCAGCTCGCCGGGTATGTTGCGCATGCCTGATACAGATAAGGAATACTGTTGATCCTTTCCGTTGTCTTAACATGGATAGGAGAAGGCGCAAGCACTTCGCGAAGAGGTCCACAGACTTGAGTCCCAAGTGGCTATACTGAAGCTCCGGTCCGCCGACCCAGGGCGAGAATCGGGAGTGGATGTCAAGATGAAGCAAACGCAAGAGGAAAATGCAAAGTTGAGTGAAACCATTCGAGCGCAGCATCTTGAGGTTGCTACGATGCAGTCTGCCATCAGCCAATGCCTAAGCTTAGTAAGTGCACGAGTCTGGACGAATTGAATTTATGGATGGTTGTTAACGACATTTTCTCTTTCATTGCTACAGAGATCTCAGCAATCCCATCCACTTTACACTCGCATTTGCCTCCCAAAGGATTGGAATCAACGTCGAGCACAGCTCGTATCCATTCGAGAGGAGAAACTACGCAATGCGTACAATTTCGTGATGGATCCCACGCGCTACGTCGATACTTATAAGACAATGTACTCGGACGAACTTTTCGAGTCTGCAGAAGGAGAATTCTGTGGGATACGTTTCGAGACTGTGCAGTTCCCAGGTGTCAAGTCACTTCAGCAAGTTTACGACGCAGCCATGTACTATCTGACGAATATGGAGATCAGCATCACCGAGCGACTAGGCCACATCACCGTCAGGGACGACTACGAGACTATCGACGGTAGTGTGTACAACGCTCGGGTGTTGTCTACAGTTCACGACAACGTTACCATGGAAACTAGCTCGCTGTTGTTCCCAAAGATGGACATCGATGGAAAGTATGGAATTGTGGTGCTCGACTCCATTGATGAGGACGAGCTTTATCCGTACAACTCAGCCAAACGGGTCCGGAAAGATGTGTCAGCTACTGCGGTTTTTACTGCAAAGCGGATGCCTTCCGTGGATGGAGTCGATGGCGAGCTGGTGGTGACGATGAGGGGATCAGCTTTCTTGAAGATCTACCGAACCTCAATTCGAACTCCCTGAGCATGTACAGCAAGACCTGGCCACTGGCATTATGGCGTGGGGTGATGTCATGGTCAAGTCAATCCGCAGTATCGTGTATGGGGTTTGCTGAGGCGTTCACATTCTTTTAGTTTCGGGTCAAGCTTCATATTGATCAGATCATTTGATTCAAATTGATTATCAATTTGATCTGTGTTCAAATGCTACACGAAGCTGTGAAAGTAATATAAATCTTGATCATTGCTTTCACAACTTCGTGTTCATTAAAAAAAAAAATATACAAAAGATTTTGTGCACAGAAAATTATACTTGGTATAGTTTTTTTTATTTTACCCTGACATCATGCCGTGTCATCGTGACCAAGCAATTCGCAGTTCGAAGAACTGTGTATTATTGTCGAAGAACTGAAGGACGTTCGGTAAAAACCGTTTTTTTGTTGTCAGGATTGGCTACATTATACCGGTTTATCGGTACATCATTATGTGGACCACACATGCAAAAACCAAGACAACCCTGTCAGGCCCCACCAAAAACCGGTAAATGATGTGGACCACGCACACACACACAAGCAACAACCCCCCCCCCCACACACACCATGTCAGGAGCCACCAACACCGGTTGGTACGTCGTGTGGGCCACACACATACATACATAGATACAACCCCTCAGGCCACTCGAACCAACTTCAAGACGAGGTGGCCAATATTTTTATCAACGGGACACCTCCATCTCACCACGACCGAGCAAACCCTTCAGTCGAGATTTTGCCACCGAGGGCGCACAGGCCGTATCGGCGGCTTCAAGCATGAACGGTGCGTACAGCCACGATCGCTAGAAGTGGTGCTTTCTGGGCTGACTTTCTTTCATTTTGCTGACAGAATACGCGGGCGACATCCAAGGGCTTGTGCAGCAACGCAGGCAGGTGCGGGCATCGCGCTGACGAAGCTGTCAGCAAAGGTATGGACTCACATGCGTGTGCTGCTGTTGCTTTGATCTCACGGGTGGTGTTTGTTACGCTTGTAGAACATCCTGGCGACGTCCAAGGGCCCCGGTGACGTCTCGAAGCGCCTTCGAAGCAGGCAACAAAGGTGGGGAGCTCGCATGCCGCGGTTGAATGTGATGCTGTGACTAATTGCTTGTGGTTTGCTGTTGAAGATGAAGCCCGAGGATGCCAGCGGCGCAGGCGGTGCGGGCATGCACGCGACGAATCGAGCAGCAAAGGTGATGGCCGTGTTTTTCGCCGTTGGAAGTGTTGGCTTGGTCTCACAGCTAGTGGTTTTGTTTGCTTGCAGGCGCACGGGTGATATTCGAGGACGCCAGCGATGCTGGCGTCGACGCACAGATGATGACTCACCGAAGTGCAGGGTGCTGCTGCTGGATGCGGCGCTGGCATATCACGGCTTCTGGTTGTGCTTGCAGAGCCCACATGAGGCGGCCAAAGAAGCCAGTGGCGCGGCGTCGCAGACTCAAAAACCCAAGATGAGATCCAGCTTAAGTGCAGGATGTAGCCGCTAATTCAGATTGATTTCACTAACTGCTTGTTCTGCATGCAGACCAGCCGGCGAAGTCCAAGAACGCCAGCGACGCTTCCGCGCGCGGGCACGGCGGCGGTGAAAAAGGTGAGAACTCACTCGAGTGATGGACGCTGTGGCTACATATCGCACTGATATGACTGTTGGCGTGTCTGTAGAGCCGACCGGCACCCGGCCGCCATGGATGCCAGCGATGCATTCAAGTGTGCGAATGGCGGCGAGGTAGGGACCGATGTGTGGTATTGCAGAACACAGAAACACGTCAGATGTGGCTCCTTAGACAGCAAACACAACAATCGCCGAGTTGATCGGCGTTCGTTGGCCTGCGCTGAGTTGCCCCAAGCGGTTCGGCCCTTCCAGGACAGCGGTGTCTCGCTTCGACGACACCAGGCAACCAAGCCAGTCACTTCGGAGGTTAGCTGAGCTGGCTTCCTCCGGGATTCAAATCCTGTGCCCTCCACCAAAGGATGAACGCGGCGCGCGATGCAGGTCGCAGAGAGCAAAGGCTTTTCAGCTGAAAGTGTCACGGCACTCGGGCTATTCGGCGTACCGACTCGCGAACTCGGCGAGGTTTTTTCAAAGCGCACAAAGTGAGACACGCCCTACCCGGGCCAACAAACCTCTTGGCACTACCTGTCAACACCCTACAAGCTATGCCTCTCGGGTGCCAACGGCAGACATAATCCAGCCCACACAGGGAGCTACCGGAAGAGGGTACGCTTGTCTTGGACATAGAAAATCCAGCTCTGTTAGTTGTTATCTTCGGAGAGGCTCTTGGGCTCCTATTTTGTCTTTCCTAGGACATATACAAATATCTAATGAAATGAAGGAGTTTTGGATCTCATCTGACCCTTCACGCGTAACCGCTGAAAGATCGCTGGGTCGAGTTCGCTGACTTGAGTTCGCTGACTTGAGGTAGCTGAGTCGGTTCAGCTGAGTTAAGTCAGATGAGTAGGATCAAGTCCGCTGAGTCGAGTCAGCTGGACCTCCAGTTAAGTTCGGCTGGTGTGCGGCCACATAATGTGATGTTTCTTACACCACAGATGTGTGCTGTTATTGGATGTGGCGCCCTGATCTTACAGCTTGTGATGGTGCTCGTAGAACCCATCGGCGACCTCCAAGAACGGCAGCGACGAGAGCAAGTGCGGGAACAGAGCCTACCAGTCAAGCAACACAGGTGGGACTCACTAGAGCAATGGCTACTGCAGCTTGAAGTGGATGCTTTGACTCACTATTTTGGTCGTGCGCTTGTAGGACACACGGAATACTTCCATGAAGGCGGAGATATGACGTACGCCGAGAAAATGAGCTACAAGGTAGTTACACAAGTATGCTGCTGTTGGATGATGTGATTTTGCCTCACGGATTGTGATTCTGCTTTCAGATTGCAACATAGACGGCCAAGGACACAGCGACGCGGTCAAACTCACCGGCGGATGAAGCGGCAAAGGTGGGGGCAACGGAAGATGAGGTTGGTGGTAGATCTTCGACTCGTTAATTTCTGGTTGTTGTGCTCACAGGACACATGCGCTCTATCATTGCGCCCAACACGGCACAGAATATGGACACCACGTAGTTAGACTTGCTAAGTAAAGATCTACAACTTGCAGACTGCAAGATGAGATGTTCAGATCCGTTGATCAACTTGTCGTTTTGTTCTTCTTCTTTATTGCGCACAAGAACGAATTACCAACGTTACCGTCGTTTGAGAGCCCTAAATCAATGTCCGCATATCACCAGCTTCAGCATTCAGAGTAAATTGTTTATTTATTATCATTTTATTATAATATTGTTTGATGCGGATCGCACCGTTGCTTTCAGACTCGCCTGCGGATCCGTGCCGATCATTCGGCAGCTGTGCTGCCGAAAACCTATATAATCTATGCATACTCAACTGGCAGTTAGTCTTGGCTTCAACTGACCGTTGTAGCACATCGATGACCATTAGCGAATCTAAGACGTGGGCATAGTCGAATGGTTCGATTGCCAAAGAAATCGAAGTCAGTCCAACATTTGCCATGAGGCGCGCAAGTCCCCACGCTGCCCCACGCCGCGTTCGATGGATGTCTGCTTCGTCGGTTGGTGATCCAACCCCAATGGAGAGATTACTGTCCTGGTTGGAGAGTCGCGGAGACGAATATAGTGCAGCTAAGCGTAAAATCGAGATGTTGGAGGAGTTCATTGCGAAGGTGGCAACGCATGGAATCACCGGGTTGACGATCGCGTCGATCGGCTTGCAGAAAACGCGCTTGAAGTGTGGAGTGCAACGCAAAACGAAGGCGGGCAATGTAATTCTATTGGTGTTAATCGTTAGTACGATCGTGTTTTGGCTACAACTGTTTGACGATGAGGAAAGAGCGGCGATGAGCGAGCGTGCTGCAGCAGCTGCTGCGGCTTGCTGAAACGGAGCAAGACCAAGTCTCAGCTCCGGGCAAGAGCCCACGCAGTCGAACACCTTCGATTGCGCGTCGTGATGTCCCTGCAACCGATGCCAAGGCTTCTAACGAAAGTAAAGCTGGCGATCAAGGAACACGAAAGACGCCGCACTCAAGTGTCAGTTTGCCGTCGCCCCCACCGGATACAGTGGAGATCCATCGCCGCTGTGAACTCCTTTCGGCCCGCCAACGCCTACAGCAACAAGGCATTAACCCAGCAATCATCGACTCGTCCCTTCCGCTTCTGCACAACTAGTTTGATGAAGATAGGTGCTATGAACTTGAGAGGTTCAACTAATTTGGCTTTGTTTAGAAATTTTTGTTGTTAAGATGGTTATGATTCTCTTGTCACACTTCTGAGCAATAAGCAAATATACCAGCTAACCTGGTAGTCATCGTGACCAACTATGTCAACCCCCTCCATCTTTGTAAATGCCCGCGAAGAACTACGCACAAGCCGTCTGGGGCTACGCGACGGGCAACCTGCTGTTAATGGCGTTCGCCAATGTCAGTGCAACGATAGTGTTATTCAAGAAGCTTTTGGTCATGCCCGGTCATACGGTGAGTGGGTCGTGGGCAACCACGGTGGTCTTCTGTATGGTAATCTGCCTACTTGCCTCGGGTGCGTTCCTCGTGCTTGGTGGCACCCATATCAGCGTGGTCTTCTTCAGCTCGTTCAACCAGATTGAATGCAGTGATTCTAGTTTGAAGACGTTAGGACATGGAAAATTCAAACGATTGACGCCAAAAATAGCAGTTCTCATCCAAAATCACTTCAATAATAATAATTATAACATCCAATTCCCAGATTTTGCGCAAAGATACAATTATCAATGCTATTGATGTATCATTATCGTGATGTTTGTAAAACCCAACACCCAGGGTTGTACTTGTTACACAATAATAGTAATGAATTTTAGCAAACATCAATAATAACCATGTTATGTATCGTGAGTTGGATCCCTTTATCGACTCATCCTATCAAAGTTTTTACTATATAAAGATTTGCGGACTGTTTGAAGATTTCAATTTTTTTTTTACCTAAGTGTATCGTATTTACACCAAAAAAATTATAGCGTTAAATTTAAGTGTTTCAGAGTCGTATCAAATGAACTTTTAGAGGAGGTTGACTAGATATGCTCCCCTCTTTATTTTTTTTGGCGACGATAGGTTGTTAGCACTATTTCCAACAGCACTATCTACGATCGTAGAATCGACATTGATACACTAGTGGAGGAGCATTTGATATTGTACCGTTTCACAACCCAATCGCTCAAGAATAGTAGTTACTCTTTTGCCATTGACCCCAATCTGCTTCTAGTGTTTGTAGGGTCGATTTTGGCCTATAACGTTTGCTACCTACGTTTGGTTGCTCAACTTGCATTTCGTGGGATCGTCACGTAGCACCAAATCAACACCAGAGAGTAATAGTTACGCCTTTTGATACGTCTTGACATGAGATCCCGAAAATAAAATAAAAAAATACAATCAATGAATCAAACGATGCTCTATTTGGTGTGGTATTGTAACTTTTAAAAACTTACCGAACCCCTCCTATTGAGGTGGGGTGTAAAATATCGTAGCCTCTCAATTTTTAGTGATGCCAGTGTAATATGCAGTCCTTTTGTTGCAGTTAGCACTGCCTTTTGGAACCCCAACAACACCCCCAAGAACATATCAAGCTAAATGTCTTTTCAGTTGTTGCTGGTCCAGCTACTTAATTTTTGTGGTGATGAAGTAACCTATTATTGCGGTCACCATCACTTTTGAGTGCAATGTCGTTATGTTTGCAGCTAATATCTGGTGTTTATTGCTTATGGCGAGTACGTAGACCACATTGAACAACCGTATCATTCTACACTGGGCAATGCGCGTTGGATCCCTAGCGCTAGTATAGATGACTTAGGATTTGACACTCTTCCAATAAAAAATTCCTACGATTTTCTGTTGCAGAAGGTCAAAACACGTAAGATTTCCCCATAAAACAAACTGAGCCTGCCGTTTAAATCCTGGATTGAATTGAATTCACGCAAAAAAAACATTAGCAAGGTCGGGTGGATGTTATCCTGCCTATTGCTAACATCATCGCATCGTGTATAGTAAAGTTTTCATACTCTTCTAGATTTTACTAGAATATTTCGCTCTCGTCAGTATCTCTAGAAGTGACGAAGGGAGATTAAGCTGAAGCGTTAGCCCCACGGTAGCTACTACATTGTGGTACGAGTCGTGCGCTACGACCATACCAACACTATCACAGTGACAAGAATGCGAAAGTGGATAACGGTACCAGCACCTTATACGATTGAAGTGATTGTTACAGAGCTGGAATTGAACAAGCATGTTCTTCTTCTAGCATCACTACATTGCGATATATCCAAGGACGAACTCCTCTTTGTAACATCGCAATCTAAAGTGAGGACCGCTGGGTGTAATAGCAGCACGTCAAACTTGAAATCAAACTGAATCACGATGCTGTGTTGGCTGAATCGAGCGTGGGTTTCGTTGAACCGAAACCCATGATAACGGTTGAGGTGTTTACGAAGCGATGTTTCTCCAGTAGCTCGAAATGGGCAATTCCAAACGAAACAGAACATGTCATTGCGGGCCATCGTGCCGTCGAAATCGGCACCAGGAAGGGTTGGTGGTCATCGCGGCGCTCATACATCGGCAAGTCCAGGTACGCATGCAGGCACACACGGTTCGTTTGATAGCCCACAGGCGAGAAGATGAAATCACCGCGCCACATAATAATGTCGCCTTTGTTGAGCGTGATCAGCTTCTTCCTCGATCGGAACACGATACGGTGGTCCCAACCGTAGCCCTACATGAAGGTGTCGTTTTCGGTGGCGATCATGATTGCCCCGGGATGGCAGTGACGTTCATCAACTGAGATTCGTCAGCGGGAGCCTCAAACTCGCGTCGCGGAAGACAATCAGCCCTTCCAGCACGTGTTTTGGAGAAATGCCACTCATTGGCTTCCGTTTCCGGAAAGAACGTGATGTAGAAGTGCCTCAGCGAAACCGAGAGATCCCGCGCACTTGATCGGAGACCACGGCTTGAACTCGGCCTTCGTCTTCAAAAACGCCGAGGACATCACTAAACCAAGTGCGGTCGTCACAACGAACCAGAGATCGTCGGCTTGTGCCGCCGGAACAGCACGACTTAAGACAATATATCCCTCCGAAGCGAAACGTTGAGGTATTGTCAATTCCGTCCAAATTTGCCGAGTTGGGGCAATTCACTGCCAAAGGCTCAAGCTACCACATACATATTCAAGTCATTAGCAGAAACGCCCAAACGATTATCCACAGCGAAACAGCTGTCCTTGGCCACATGTCAAGACTGAATTCGTACTTAAGAGGGACGGTATACAAAACAGTATACGTTGCGGAGAATGGGCGGAGCTTGGGATCCGGCGGTTCTTTCGCCTCCCTTCGGAAATTTAGAAGAGAACACACAATATTTGCATTGGAGTAGGTCGCAGGTAGTTAGTGCGTGACTTGAGACAATTTGGAAATGAGAAAACATAAGTGCTCCAGTACGCATAACTTATTTACAGGTCGTCTTAACCCTTTCGTGCGCCATTTACGTAAACCATACCATACATATTCAAGTGATTTGCTTGTAAAAGGGCGCTGTGAGCGCCCTTGTAGATATTCACGGTACTCACTTTTCATGTCTCATGAGACATGTCATCTGAGGTGATTTGTAAGATTTGCTCGGTGCATTAGAAAGACGGCCTATTACTTGGATTTTGTATAGTGTGATGATTACTTGATGATTACGCCACGCATCATTTTGATATGTCACAAAAGACGGTGAAGTGTAGGTTGAACTTACATGTTAGTGCAAAAGGGCGCTCACTGCGCCCTTTTAGAGCCGTTTTTTCCACCGTGTTTTGAAACAGGCCTGAAAGAGCGCAGTGAGCGGCCTTTTCGCACGAAAGGGTTAACACCAACGCATTTATCATGAGCTTCTGACCGAACTAGTAGTTTAACTGCTGCACCAGTTTGACAGCTTTTCCCGCGCAGCGCTGGTGGCGATCACCGCCGAGCTCAGCAACTTCAACGAAGCCTAAACCGAGCCTTAAACTTCGTGGAAGTTGCTGAGCTCATCAATGAGTTGCGTCGTTTCAGCTCCGGCACCAAAGCACAAATGGCTCGGTGGCCAACTTGTGATTTCCGACCAGGCGCCCAGGACTTGGGCGACCCTGGTGAGTTCAATAGGGGCGTTTAGAGTTCCTCTCCGTGTGATTATCTAAGAGACTACAGAGCCCTGGTGTCGTTGGCACTCTGTGAGGTGTTTTTTTCTCGGCTACAAATCATTATATCATTTTGTTAGCTATTCCTGAAAGTCATGGATACACACCGTCGCTGTTGATCACCTGGTTTGTATATCATTGCGTTGGCTCTGTTGCATTGGCTCGGTAGCCTCCGTCGAACCTTCCGCTTATCTTCGCAATTCCAGGGCCGTAAGCCCTCTTCAAGTACCGATTCCAGGGATCTGTAGTCAGGCAACTAACTGAAATATACGCCCTCTCTCCCAGTAGCCCATCGGTAAGTTGCGTAGGCAGAAAACTAGCAGAATATTAATGAAGCGAGTGCTTAGCCATCGTACCGCTGTAGACTAATAAATTATTGGTGCCTGCTATAATCTGATGACCAGTGAGAAACACGTGAGTGAGCTTGTCATCTACTTGAGTAATCAGTAACCTAAAGACCAGTATTTCGTCGTACACAACCTTAATTCTGCTGACATTACCCCGAGCTGACACTATGGCTTGGGGACAAAACCCATCCTGCCCCTACTGGGCCATTTATAAAACTACAGTACACTTGCACATCCTAGTCCTGGTAATGATACGGGTACGTACAGTACTACGGTAGTACATCCCAATAGATAAACACGACAAGCTTGTTATGGTAAGCAGCCGAGTGGCCAGTATCCCGTCGTAGACACAACCATATTTCTGCAGGCCTTACACAAGATGACGCAACAACTTGGAGAGCTGTTGCAAACTGCAGCATGCAAGGCGTAGTTACAACTCACTACTGTGTCGTTTATAAAAAAGGGTTTACTGTTGTATCAGCTAGCCCATCCACGTGTGCCGTTTATAAAAAATAATTTACCGTTGTATCAGCTAGCTCATCATACTGTGCCGTTTATAAAACAAGTTCACTGTCGTATGAACTAGCTCATCCTAGTGGCATCAACTCACTTCGTGTTTTGGATTCGTATATTATAACATAGCTCTAAAAGGCTCTTGGTAAGAACTACTGAATTTCAGCTTAATGAATTTCTACAAGCATGGAATCTTGCCCGCGGCTCCTGCTTGACGCACCACAGCAAATTCTTAGCAAATAATCTGATTGTCACGGAGGTTTGAATTCTGCTAAGAAAGTGCTCTTACGCCAAAGGCTGTCTACTCGCCACGGGTGCGTCTTCAACACGAACAAAGATTTATGTGGGATGTTTATAAAATAATGGGACAGCTTCAACTATCTACAGTAAGGATGCACTTTTAACAGTCAATTGTGATGCACTTCCAGCAGCGGGGTTCAAGCCGAGAACACACATCGCATAAACGCAATATCAGGTACAGATAGCACATTCTGTCGATCATTTCATTTTGCATTTCGTGCCATGACTGCGAAGCCGCAACAAACTACGAAGGACTCAAAGGCCTTGAAGGCCTCGAAGGACTCCAAGAAGGTCAAACCATCCGGATCGGTAACGACGGTGTCCCAACACCAGACCAACGAGCAGCCAGAACTGAGGAAGGCTGCAGCACTCACAGCGTGCGTGCGTTTGCGGAAGTTGCTAGGCGCCAAGGCAGAAGCTGATCCTGTTCTCATTACTACTGTTGATGGTAAGTTCTGAAGGTATTTTCAATGCTGCTGTGCGCTACTAACGAATGCTTATAATGCCTCAGACTTGCAGCGATTTCTGAACAACAAGAGGCGAGAAAAAGTCAAACTCCGCATGAAACTGCTGTGGATCTCGGATCATGCGTACCAGAACTGGAAGTGCATTCGGCTTCACTTCATCGACGCGGGCCCCCGAATCCCCAGAAGAAATGCTTGAGATGCATTGCGTTACGACTATTACTATTTTGCGAGTGCTGATTCATCTTGTACGCAGGTGTTTAAAGTGTCCTATGAGGAAAACCAGAGCGACATCGACTCGCTGCTGCTAACGGTAACCATGTGAATGTGGAGCGTGAGTCTGAGGTGCTCCCAGCACCCGGCTGTGTTGTGGACGTCAACGACTACACAAATTTACAGGTCTTTCGTGATACAAACTGCCAGCTAACAACGAAGCTTCGGCACTTGAGTTGGGAAAGCGCCGAGGCTTAAGCGCTGTTCAAGACTTCGCTCGGAAGCAGTATGCGTAGTTGTTGGCGAATGACAGCATAATGGGCCGTAATGATTACTTACATGTTTAAACATTTCACCGAGTTCAATTAGGGGTAGGAGAAGTACACAAACTCTTCGAGTGCTGGGCAGCTGCCATTCTGCAAGTTGCGCCCCACCAAGAAGATCAGAACGTACTCAACTACAGGTAAAGATACAGAGGACCCTATGCACATCTATTCATACTTCGCAATGTATCGCCGACGACCAAAGCGGATTGGGAAGCGGTGGTATCAGCGTACAACGCTGTCAAGATTGCTGGTTTGAGAAAGCGCGACTTCTTAGTTTGAAGAGAAAGTTTACAGCCATGCACTCAGCGTACAAGGCGTCCCAAGCACGCGGATTAGACCCCGGGCTTGCAAAGGCTGCAAGCTTCTTCATCAAGACATTAAATGCCCGACGTGTTCTTGAAAGAAACACCCCGCCATGAGCTTGGCGAGCCCCGTTGAGCGAGCGAGTAGATCAGCAACTACGGTTTCAGCAGCGTGGCACAGCTCATGACCGACTTCACATCCCTGTTCAACCACGTGACGGAGATAATTCGGGCGCTGTTCGATCTCGCTTCGATGCCTGGAGTGGTGGTCTGGCGATGGAAACAACGGCGGAGCTTTCGCAACCTGTGGATGAGCCTCCGTGTTCCGCGCAAGAAATCCCAACACAGAGTTCTTGCATAGCACAGTCGGTCGTGTTGACAGCAGCGACTGCTTTCACGAGCAGTATCCCAAGTGCACAATTGTGAATTTGTTGCGGTGGATCCAATGTGCGCCAGAGGAACAATACACAACAGCATATTCAGGTTGCGTCATGCAACAACAACTACAGGATCTGCTTCAACAGTCCAAGAGGAATCAGCGATGGGGATGACGACATCACGAAGAGCTACCAGCGTGTATCACAGCGTTAAATGTTGCCGTCGAGATGCATGTGGCTTAATCAATAAAGCTCAAAGATACATCAAACGAATGTCATTATTTTCTAAACGATCCGACCCCTCCCTTGAGGAAAAGAGTTGGCATCTTATCATTGTGGAGTTTAACAAGCAGGTGCCGATTGTGCCTTTATTTTCTAAATGGCCCAGCTTATCCCACAACGATAAGAGCTGTGGTCTTACCATTGTGGGGTTCAACAAATCAATGTGAATTGAGCCTTTTTTTCTTCTCTAAACGACCCAGCTCCTCCCAGAGCTGTGGTCTTGTTGGTTAGTAAACGACCCCAGGGTTATCTGGTCGGGGATATAGTATACCTGCCGCCGAAAAGGAGCTGGCCATTGTGAATTCTCCTCCGAAATAACACCTCTGTTTGCCGTGGGTAAAATGTCGAGGAAGGTCCACGCGAGACAATGTAAGTGTACGTATTTGATGTTTCTGTGTGAACGACTTGCTAAAGACTTCTTCATTCGCGTTTCTAGTCTATGCCAAACCGTGGTAATGGTGCCAAGGGCCAAGGAGAAGGTGGTGCAAAACGCCACCGAAAGATCGTACGCGACAACAGCCAGGGCGTCGCCAAACCCGCACTTTACCGCGTTGTGCGACGCAGTTAGGTCGCGGGGATGTCCGTCTTAGTGTAACACGAAACGCAAGTTGTCATCAAAGTGTTTCTGACAAAGCTAACGAATGACACTGTGATTTACTTGGAGCAGCGAAACCGTAGGCCCGTCACGACTCCAGTTATCATTTACGCCCAGAATCGTCAGATTCGAACGGCTTAGAGCTAAATGATGGTAACATTCAGCTTTACGGATCATATTATTGTGAACTGGTCTCAATATATGCTGTAGTATCAAATAAAATATTGAGTGGGTGTCCTCAGGAGTGCCAACAATAATTGGGTTATTTTTTGTTTTCCATTAATGTGAAATGGCGCCGCGTGTAGGTCTTGTAGCGTGTCAAATTCGTGCGCGGAATCGATCCCGAACGACTCCCTCAAGAACCATTTCCCGGACTAGCATCATGAACTCAACAAGTCCTATTCGAGCGCTACGCTCGAACAACAATTTCTATACAATCACAAGAGCATTTCCAGCCACATTGGGGCCTACTTACTTGTGTTGGCATATACTCACTGAGATCTTGGTTCTTCCTCAGGTTTTCTTCCAATTTGGCCTAATCAGGCGAATTCCGGTGGATGAATTACTGTTTAACAGAGCTGATAATTTTACAGTATCGCGTCGGTATTAGTAGCAAATCAACACGATCTGCTTACGAAATTAGACCAGCGGTGAAGCACACGCACCAGAGCTGGAAAACAAGGCAGTGGCCTGATACGATAGGTACTTGTGAAACTTCCATCAACATACAAATCCATTTTAGATCACTCTTTGAGCATGGTGGCGCCTTAGAGATGAGGCCACCAGGCAAAACACAATATCGTATTTTTTGGGTTCGCAAAACTTGTCCAATTGATAATTGAGTTATTTTATTATTTTTCGGTATCGCCGTGATAGCAGGTTTCAACTCTTTCTGTATGGCTGAAGAACTTTGTTTTTGAATGCGATCTCAAGTTAAAATAAAAATATTCAATCACCTTGTTTTCACCCGATAACTTTTGCATAATCTAGAAATGCATTGATCAAAATATCTAAGCTGTATGCTAACGAAGACTCTGGAGATCCGTTAGCTGCATAACAGAAACATATTTAGTGAAAACAATGCGACAGACTCGCAAAGAAGTTGAAAGATGTATCACCCGTTTGGTTGTGCTCTTTCCCGCAGATATGACTGCAAATTGCTTCATAGCAGCCTTTTTTTGCGCAAAATTGCACCTAGATTTACTGGGCACTGATGGGGTTTAATGTCCAATTAGGTATTCCAATATGCTTATTGGAGTAATTATTACTGTTACTGAAATTTATTTGGCCACCTGCATCTCCCTATGAAACGTAAACGTGTTTTTATCCATTTTGAGCCACCGAGCCAAAGTAACTGTTCGAATATCCAGAATTTTATTTGCAGATAAAATTGCGACGACGTGCTATAAAAAAATCAAGGTCGGATTTGCATAGGGATCCACGCCATATTCAGCGTTTCACATAGTTTTTTATCCACGTATATCCGGGAAAATAATCATTTATACACATGAAACAAATACACATCCTAATTGTATGAGCGATTGTCTAGCTCGGGTTTAGTGTATCCTACTTTGTATTTTGCATACTCTGCTCCGGGGTGGGTAGACGGGTGACATAGTTCGATTAAAAACCGCTGATGGAAATGGACCTGCACGTTTAGTGGTTATTTCATGAGTTTCTTCCGCTTTCTTATCTAATCTTGTTAGACTGCAGATGGCCGACGACCTGAAAGGAGATTGGGGGCGGGCCGTCAACGACGAAATGACGGAGGAGGTAGGACACCGAGAGCAAAGATGGGATAAGGTAGAAGAAGAGTGGTGGAGAAACCTTCGGGAGGATCGTTAGGAAAACGATCTGGGGACGATGAGGCTATGGAGTTACGGAAGAAGCTTAAGCCATGGAAGGACGGCGATGACAGTGGAGGTGACGACAGCAGCGCGGCGGATCAGAGAAAGCAAGTGAGAAAGGAAAAATATAGCAGTGGTGAATCAAAGGAGGACGTGGAAAGCCATGAGCTCGTGGAAGATGAATACAACAACAGTGGTGAAACGAGATCCGAAATGGAAGAAGGCGACGGCACCAAAGGTGGCGGCTCTGCTAGAGCCGAAGGCAGACAACGAGGTGATCCTATAGCCTCGGAAATAGCCCAAGCCCGTATAAGCGTCGCTTTTTGTGGGTCCATTCCCGGCGTCCGTCCTACACCCAGATCGAGATGGAAATGGCTCAAGCAGTGAGAGTGAATAGTGACGAAGGCAATGCAAGTCATACCCGCATCGAAGTGACGGTGCCGCTAGGGCCAATTTAACTGCTTATGAATAGTGATTGCTACCTTTGTTATTGACTTCTATCTACACGTAGGAAGTCATGTAGGTATTGCTACTTCTAGTATTGCAGCATCCCGACGGCGGACTCGCCGTGGCGGTGATGGTTGCAACAGCCGCTTCCGTCGTTGAGGTGGCAGTGGCGAAACAAAGGAAGACGTGAAAGAGCATTTTTGAGAGATGAAAACGATAACTCAAGCTGCCATTTCAGGATGTAATACACGCGCAACTATATTGAGTAGTAATATTAGCAGGATTGATTGCAAGTATGCAGACGATAACATCAAGAACGGCAAGATCATTAAGCAGGCTTACCACTTAGCCGATAAAAATACTAGTTAAACCCATACAGCACCCGTCCTTGACACTTCAGGGCAAACCGGGCCTGGTTATAATAATATAATATCAATATATTTGATATTATATTGACGGAATAACATATTATTGCATTTTTCATTTTTCAGTTTAATACAAAATGCTGTACAATACAATTGTATTTTTCACAGTCCTACCGTTTGGGCTCGCCTCCCACTCAACAACCATTTGGAACCGCGAAGCACACAGCGCGAGACAAAGCCTCAGTTCCATTCCTCACTTCCAAACTCACCGCATCAAGCAAGAACCCTCTCCACAACCCCCCTCCCCCCCCAATGACATTACTCCAGCTCTGCTCTTTCTTCTACGCAGACCTCAGCGAAGGTCTCTTCGAATGCAAGAAGTGCGGTTGTAACCGTAAGCAATCGCCGGGCACAGGTTACAGCAATCTCCTTGGCCACCTTGGTACCAAGCATGCAGGATATGCAGAAGAATACGCTGAGCTCCAAGCCGCTGCAGCTACAACAATGGACATGTTCGGCTTTGTGGACGAAATAACGCTCAACATTTACCTGTGGATGCGCTTTATCATTATGCGCAACCCCCCCTATCTCCGATGTCGAGAACAAGCTCACGCGCGAGGTGGGGACAATGAAGCCGACTACTGTGAGAACGGTAAATGTCTATATGCGATTTGTCGCGACCAAGGTCGGACAGACGATCGCTACTGAGATGGGCGACTCGTTCTGTCTCATGTTCGACGGGTGGACTTGTAACTCCCTCCACTTTCTGGGGAACTTCGCTCTGTACGTGGCAAATGGAGTGCGGCGCCAGCGCCTGCTCGCTCTTTCACCCATGGACGGTAGCCAGACTGCCGACGCCCACCTCGAGCACATCGAGGCTGTGCTGAGTGTGTATGGCAAAATGCTGACAAGGGTGCGCTTTTAGACTGGAGACAATTGCGCGACCAATCAGAGCATCGCCACCAAGCTTCACGTGCCGCTGATTGGCTGTGCCAGCCATCGATTTAACCTCGCGGTAAATCGGTTTCTGGAGGATTATCAGAATCAGATCGACGTGATTTAAACTTTGATGATTCAGCTGCGCCAACCAAATAGCGCCGCCGCACTCGCGAGAGTAACTTCGCTATCAAGGCGAATGTCACTCGCGCATCTTCTACTTACAACATTCTCGAGTGCTACGTCAAGATTAGGGACGCCATACTCATTGTCAGCTCTGTGGAGGAACATGTGCCACGCGGGAACGCTCACCGCCGCATTGATGCTGTCGTCGACAATCTAAAGGAGCTTGAGAGCGTCTGCGTCAAGCTGCAAGCTGAGAAGTGCACGATGGCAGACGTCCGCCTCCTGTTTGACGCGTGCGCTGAGAAGTATCCTGTAATGGCCGAGCACTTAGATCCAAGTGCGAACATTGTCCACTCACCGGAGTTTGAAGCCGCTGTTGTCAAGATCCAGAACGATCTACCGCTTGCTGCCAGCGAGCAGCGTGCTGTCGAAGGTTATGCGGTGGAACCAAGCGACCCTAACCCTGCGCCTAGTGTACGTGTCGATTTCGCGTCGACCATCCTTCGTCAGGCCAAGCGACAGCGCCGCTCCGAACGTGTTCCTGTGCAGTACGACGATCTGCTGCATATTGCACATCCAACGAGCAACGCTTGCGAGCGTTTGTTCTCCGGGTGCAAACTTGTGCTCACATCGCTACGTTCATCGACATTACCGGCGAACTTTGAAAGGATGATGTTTTTGCGCGCAAACAGCGACCTGTGGACTAGTGCGACGCTTCTCGGCCGCGTCGAAGGTGGGGACGAGTGAGTAGTGTAGCATTTGTATCTGATCAATACATTGCAATACTTGCAGTAACTATTATTGTAAACCTTGCTATTGCCGCCACTATTACGGAGATCAATGACCTTGCAATAGCATTGTGAATTGTTTATACCATGCCCTGGGGCAAACGCCACATCCAGCATGGTGATCGCCTTGCGGTTGCCGTGCTCCGCGTACACCACAGCATCCCGCATTAGGTTCTGGTGGAAAACGTTCAGCAGAGCTGGCGTCTCGTCGTAGAGCAGACCTGACATTTGCGCAACGTCAGTACGACGGGCGATCCTACGGACAAAGGTTCGGGAAAGCTCCTTCACAATATCGAGCTGGATAACGCGATGGCGTTTTGCCCCTCCCCCTCCAGGACCCTCGATACCCGTACCACGCCCGGCCATAGCAACAGAACTGCAACCTGAAGTGGAAATCAAAAACAAGTTAGTCACTTTTCAAATACGGCTGATTACAACGCAGCAAAGACACAACCTGCTCACGAAGTTATCTACCCCACTGCACAACACCACAGTTAGCAGTGCCCAGCCTTTTCATACAAGCGGAAGCAAATTCACCAACCTCAGTAAAATTCGTAATGCACTAATCACCTTACCCGATGATCCCTTGACTGACCTGTGATGTTTATACATACTAGGTCTGGTTGAGGAAGCTCTGAAATTTCCTAGCGACAGGATTAGGCAGTTAGTGTAGTCAAAGAATGTCAACATAAGCATAAACCATCTAGAGAGCACAATAGTAAATTTGCAGGAGCAATAATCAGAATTTTTCACATAAGCATTATGCAGTGCGAAAACGGTAGCGAAATGAACGTGACACTAGCTCTATCAAACGTCAGTGTTGTCTACATCCCATCAGTGTATGCAGCAGGAAGACGCGCGTTTTTGTGACAGTTAGATTGGATTCTGCTAAATTTCATGGTGTAGCAGCCCGACTTGATGCCAGGCATTACCAGCTTCAACTCCCGCAACATCGACGCACCGGTCTTCTTGCTGCAAGTGAGAGGCCATAATAAAAACGATTAAATTCTCGATCTAACTGTGTTTCTTACTTTTCAGTGTTATTTAATTTATTTTTCAATTTTTAACATAAAAAACAGTATACGACGGATGTATAATATAATTTAAAATCTTCACAAACTTCACATGGTAAATAACAGTTACAAATACTTGTATTGTTTTTGCTTTCAAATAGAATCTCAACATATTTTAATAATTTAATTTCTTAAAAATGTACTTGGTTAACTCTGTTAAAATAATAAATTGATAAACTCAGAAACTTGTTTCGAACTGCGACTTCCCCCCGGGACCCACGGGCCCGGGCAAGCAATACCGGTATTCGTATTTCGAAGAACTATCGTTTGTCGGACTTAATCCATTACCGTGGTCACAGCGCGGTTTTGTACCGGTAGATGCCGGTACGAGCTTCGTTTCCAAAAATAGTCACCCACCAGGTTAGTACCGGTAAGGGACGGTATCGGGGTGGGGGGGGGAGATGGCGAGGTCACACAGACGATATTCATCATCGGTATATTACATTTATCCACATAAATCTGTATCAGCCGTTACAGCAATATACGTTTCGAAGTATGCATCGACGCGTACAAATCGAAATACCAACTTGAAGTGTCACCTTTTTATCAAAGGTACATAGGTCGACAGCGATCATTCAACTTTCGGCCTCATTTTAAGATTTGCGCGGTGGAGAGCACACGCGCGCGTCGGCCGAAGTGCGAGCCATGCTGGAAGGTCTAGTGCTCACGTACTGACTAAACGTTCTGTCTGTGGTGCTTTTTTGGTGCAGGACGTCGACGCCAAAGATTCCGAGCCTTGCATCAATTGATCGAGCGAGCTAGGTGCGTACGCGGCCTCGTACGGAGGTTGTGAAATTGAGGTTAATACTGTGCTCCGTATATTGGAATAGGCTTGGAAGGTGGCGGTCGGGGCGAGCAGCGGTAGCTACGTGGGACCAGCAGCAAGCAAGCCAGCGAGATGCGTACGCGCAGCCTGGTACGGCGGCCAACTATCATGACTGTTTTTCTGTGGGAAACAGGCATTCTAATACTTTGCTGTGCTTTCGTGTATTTTTCAGGCTTCGAGGGTGGTGATCGAGTAGCTCACACGGAGTGTACCCTCATGCAGATGACACGCTATGTTCCCGATTTGAACAGGCTTCAAGGGTGGTGGTCGAGCAGCTCACACGGAGTGTACCCTCACGCAAATGACACGCTCTGCTCCCGGCTATGAATCATCCGAGTTTCAATGGCGGGTGAGACCGCTAGAACATATTCTACGTCAAGCTCGCGGCACAACCAATATGATAGGTGTGGCCACAACCACAGCTATCGGTTGCAGCTCACCACGCTTTTTTTTTTTCCATACAGCGCAGCAGACTTTGATTCAAATAGACGTTTTAGATTGAAAACTAACATGTGTCGTTTTTGTAGGGAAAGCGTGTTGGTTTCCCTAAGTTTGTTAACTGTAAGATGGAAAACTTGCATGCCTGTTTTTAGAAGTAAAACCAGCATGACTGTTAGGTGTCGATCCGGAATGGCATGATATTTTAACAATGGTACACTGACGTACTCTAGCGAACCGCTACTGGCCACCCTCTCCGTGCTCAACGTCTATTAGCCGCGACTCGCGAGGGTCGATCATCTGTTCCTAGTTCGAAACATCATTACAACAGCGCGTCACGAAGATTTGTTGACATGTTGAAGTGTCGCCTTTTTTTAACAAAGGTAAATGATCATTCACTTCAGTCTTATTTCTGGCTTTGCGGTGTGAAGAGCACACGCTTTGACTGACGTGCGGTCGATGCTTGAAGGCCGCGTGGCCTCTGGAGGTGAACTATGACGATGAAAGCTTGCAGGAAACGGCGTCGAGGGTATGTGGATGATGAAGACAGCGATTTATTACGTCACTTAGATGTTGGGTTCACACGGAAACCCGTTAGAGAGAAAAAAACGGAAGTTGAGATTACGGAAAGCAGCGGAGAATGAACGTGATTTTCAAGATACTATGCGTTCTAGCTCCAACGTCATACCACACTTGCGTCCTATATGCGAAGAGGACCGGGCCCGCTGTATGAAAAAACTTCAATCAGCGCTCCGTACCGAGGGGTTGCATGAATGCGTATGTTTGGTGTGCGGTAGATTGGTGCTTCGGTGCGAAACGCTGCGGAAGGAAGTATCGGATTGGAAATATGTTACCTTGCTCCACAAATGCCTGGGGGAAGGTGCCGATTATATTCCGAAACGTCTGGTTGACCAGTACTGTGCACCGCCGCATGTGGAGGGTCTGGAGAATGTCGCGGTTTCGCCACGAGGGTTATATTGCTACATTGATGAAAATGAATGCCCAGTAGCATGGATGTCGATCGGCAAGGAATGCGATGACTCCGTTCGTTCCTTGAACCTCCCGAAGTTTGCTATATCAAACGGGTTTTTTGTGGGACGGCTACCAGACCGTCTACGCCGACTGACTATCCCTGAGCGATTTATGACTCAGCTTGCTAGTATTGGAGCCATGACGCGTGTGATGAGGGGTGGACAGCATTGGTGTATTCGATCACACTGCGTTGCTTTTGACTGCACACCAGGGCCACCTGTGTCGTTGTTGCCTCGTTCGCGAGATCAGGTAGTTTCGTATCGAGTTGTTATGGTCGGAGATATTACGGAAGTTCAAGTGCGAAACGTCAAGATGATGCATCGAATTCGAAACAAAATAGCTCGAGACTTATTTGGTTTTTACAAAACTACAACCACATTTACGACAGCGTTTTCCCTAGTGATGAAATACTGAATGCAGAATATAATGATGACACGATTGACGACCATTTTGTGGAGCACGTGAGCGATGCAAATGCCTGTTACGAAGAGGCAATGGACATTGAGCAAGAAAATATTCGTGGTTATTCCGATGCGTGGAGAGTATTAGCGGAAGCGGTGTATAGAGTATCCTAGAGGGTTGGGTGGGGTTCACGGACAACACAATTCCTACTCTAGCAAGTGAGCGGCCTCTCGCTGTCGCAGCTGAAAACCGTGAGCCTGAATTTCTGGTTCGAAGGCCTAACCACATTGCTAGTGGGATTTCGGAGGATTGGTTTGCACGAATGTTTTCTCACCTATTTTTCTTTGGAAGAGACCATCCCGGAGAACACTGTCGTGAAGCTGTTTCTGTGAACGAGTGCGGCAAATATTACACCAGCCTTAGTCAAGGACAGTTTGCAGAAGATGAACAATACACGTCGGTAGCGTTCGATTGTATATCGATGCAAAATATGTACATTCAAAATTCAGTTCGTTGCAAGCGATTTCCTGGAATGTTTGAAGGTTTCGAAAGTGTTGGGGTTGAGCAACTTATAAATGCGCTGCTAGAAAATGAACGAAGGCAACAAGGGTGCCTTCCCCAGAAGCACCAAATTGATCGAGTGACAAATAGCTTGTCGAAGACAGTCAAGTTGGCAACTGGGGCGGTATGGGGGAGTAACGCGGAGAGATCGCAATGCAGACGAAAACCGTTTGCCTATCAGGCTCGATTCGGCAACCAGCTTTGTTTGTAACTCTTACTCCGAATACAGAATGCTCGTTTGCCAGCCCCCAATACACTGGGATTCCATCGGTTCAAACGGTGTTTGATATTCTCGAGGCCCGGATGCCAAGCAAGTCAGAGCTGCGTGAAGCATGTTTAGGAAATGACTGCGCGTCTGCCAGATTATTTATTCGACAAGTTGATGCCTTTATCAGGCACGCTTTGGGGATTGATCCTCGAACCAATAAGCCATTGCCGCACAGCGGACTACTAAGCGATGGGCTGGCTTACTTTGACATGGTTGAAACTCAAGGAAGAGGTACGCTTCACATTCACTTTTTGATTTGGTTGAAGCGGTGTCCTTCTAACTCAGCAGCAACGGAATCTATTCTGGAAAGCGAGAAATCAAAACAGTTTTGTGAGTCCGTGCAGTCATATGCACAGGGCATCGTGAGCAATGAGTCACCGATAAACATGAGCGAGCACTCATGCTCTGTGTGCAGATCATCTCGGACCCATCTCGTCGCTCTTCCAATTCCCGAACGGACCAGAAAAAAAAGCCTATGGCAGGTCTCTTTAGTCCCCACGCAAATAATAGCATCGTAGAGCCTGCTCTATAACGCTGTGGTGCCTGCAACACAAAGTACAGTTCACAGCATGTGCTCCGTAGTGTGCTGCTGCAACAGTGCCCCTTGCACTGGCCAGCATGGGAGCAGCCTTTGTCTTTACGAGAAGTTGAGGAACACGCAGAAATTGAATTCGGGTGCCGTGACTCTCAACAATCTGCGATTAATACATTAATGAGCGATAGAGGATTATTGAGAGCGTGCGCAGTGAATGTGACTTGAAAACGGACAATGTATTGTCTCCTTTGGACACAGCAACGCTATTACAGCTGTCCAACGGTACCCGAATGAAATTTGGCAAGAGTGATGACCATCCATTCCAAAACGACGATCTTACGAGACTTATCGAGATGTTGCCGACATCTTAAGCAATAATCGAATGGCGAAAGTTTCAATGGATTACATGGTATCTAGCCTTCTATTGCTTCTGAATTAGCACTGGTGGGGCCACACTAATACTTGCTTTAAGCAATCGCGAGCTACCACTGATGCTTCGTTTTGTTGATATTCGTTCCCAAATGAAAGAGTTGAGGAAACAACATTTAGTGCTGCTGGAGTTGATTGGAGCGACCGCTTGACCATGAGTTTCTAAATGGATACATTTACGTGATTATGGCTACCTTCAAATGCAACCGTGACATTCAATTGCTGCTAGGCGGCAAGACGCAACTGAGCGCATATACTACTGCTGTAAATACGTGACGAAGCAGCAAAAGCGGCTCGATTCGGTTGCAGCTGCAGCACTAGCTTCCCTAAATCAGAGACAGGACAAAGAGCAGATCGAGTTGAAAGATATGCCGCTGTTTGGGGCCCACGAACGCCTAGCAATTGCATGAAAGCGTGTTGCCTCAGTAGCATACAGTATGACCAGTCGCCAGGAAGTTGTGGGGCCATTGTCAGCACTATATTTACAGCGAGGATCGTGCTGTTATTCGAGCGCACGATGTGTATCAGTCTCCTTAAGGGATATTGTACAACAATTACGGAAGGATGGCGGATATACCTGCTACCTTCTTGGTGATGGAGAAGATATTTCGGCTTCAAAATATCACGCTGTGTCTTTTTTGTACGACTACATTTACCGTCCGGATTGCCTGAAAAACACTAACGTGTATGAGTTTGCAATGAATTGTTTCAAAAGTAAGATCCATAGGTTACGCTATCTTCCATGAGGTTTCTACCTGGCCATCCACTTTCTCACACTCATAGGGTTGGAGAGCGAACCAAACGTGTGGTGGTACCAGTCGTACATGGATTCCGTTTGCTATATATCGACGATGAGTCTTCTGAAGAGCTTCAGTGCAAACGTGCACTATTGTCACTTGTACTATTCAAGCCGTTTAGGTCTCTAGTAGATTTATTTGGTGCTGAGTCGTGGACAGACGTTGCGTGGCTAAGTGCATACACGGAGTTGGAAGGCACACGCAGTGAATTTGTCGAGACGATTATGAACAACATGGGCGACTAATACTATGGTTTCAGCCATGCACAATCGCAAAGAAGCAACTCTGGGGTCAGTAATGCCATCCCAAACTGGCGTAAAGTTGATGACGAGAGTGGAAGCGAGGAGGAATGCGATACATTCTTTACCGCAGCAGACCCCGTATTTGAAGACGATTGTTCTCCAGACGAAACTTTGTAGAAATTTGGAGCGGTGAAGATCCTGAGGCGAATTTTCCCGAGTGTTATTCAGTAAACTCTGTGATATGTCCAACCACAGCAGCTCTTGATTCGAGTACTTGCCACATCATGAAGGTGTTTAGTACGCATGATTTATTAGAAGATGCAGCGAAGAAAACTGCGGTTTTATATGGTACACAGCAGCCTACGATGAGTTTTGCCTCTGTGAGTGACATGCGAAAATGGGTTTCAGACGTTTCAACCGACAATGCGCTACTTTCCGAGTCGGGTTTAGCTACCGCTGCTGAAATGAAGGACACAGAAGAGGTTTAGTTGTTAATTGAGGCCATAACTGAATCCAGGACGGACCGGCAGTCAGAGGAAATCACTAGGGCACAAACTCCAACAGAAGTTAGACCTTTCGCGACCATTGCAGAAGTGTCACGGGCGTTCACGTTGAACGAAAAGCAGCACTGGAATGTACACAAAAGAGGACTAGCTTTATTGACGCGGTGGAAACATGTTGAGACGTTGGCGTATACAGGTGCAGATATAAATGACGCATTACGAAGGGACCAACTTCGTCTTTTTCTCGGAGCTGAAGGAGGAACGGACAAAAGTGGTATTGTTGAAGCGATTGAAACGCTTTGTAGAAGATGGGACCATTCCGACAATCTTATCAAGACAGCACTAACTGGGAAGGCGGCCACAATCATTGGTGGAAGGACGCTAGCAAGCTTCTTGCTAGAACTCCGTCGCGAAACTTCTATTAATGTGATGATGAATCTGAGCATAATAGCAATTGACGAGGTCTGAATGATGAAGTAGGCAGAGCTTGTTCAGCTCGACAAACCGTTGCGCCAGGCAAAACGAGTTCCAGACGTATTATTTGGTGTAGTCGATGCTGTACTCGTGTGAGACTTCTTACAGCTGCCCCCAGTGGGGACCGATTCTATATACAAAGACCCTACTGAGCACCCGATAACACAACCCGACTTGCTATTAACAATTTGTATATTTCCACAACTTCAAATCGACTACCTGGTGGAGAATTTCCTGTTCGAGTGGTTGCCAACTTTAAGGGGAAACCATCAGGTTTGAATCGAACAGAAGTACAAATGATAATGTCTCTACCTGATTCAAAGTTTGGACGAATGGCCCCATACCGAGACTTGATAATTGGAATGCCCGTTCAAGTAACTCAAAATATAAGACCGGCAAAAATGGTGGCGAATGGCACCCTTGAAGCTATAATTTATCATCCAAATACTGGTTTCGGTTGGTACACAATAGCGTAGCAAACATCGTGGTGAAGTCACCAAGTGCTGCCCCGCCAGAAGTGATAGTACGTGTCCCTCGCGGCGATTCGGCGACTTCAATGCTTGGTTGCGCCGACATTGACTTATTCCCACTCTTTTTCGAGTCACAGGCGCATCGCCAATGTGAAATTCCACTGCTTGGAACAGCGTTTGGGCAGTCACGGAGTTTATCCGTGCGAATTCAACAGTATCCTTTTGTATGTGCTGTGTCGTCTACTATCTATAAGGTGCAGGGTGAAACCCTCGACAATATGGTGATCACGGAGTGGAGATCGAAGCGCAACGCAGCCAATAAACGCTATCAGCCCTATCTATTGGTCTCGAGCGTACCCTCGCGTTTTGCGCTTACTACATTGAGCCCACTCACACAAGAAATAACCCAATGAGCTAGACCCCTAGATGAAGCGCTTGAGGAGGAGAAGCAATTATTGTGTTTAAGTTAGAAAACGTTGGAAATGTGGAGAGTGTAATGTATAACTTCAATTTCCAAAACATTGCTTCTGTTTCTTTTTTGTGGTTGACTTCCATGGGGGCAATTAGTGGCACTGTGAGCGTATTGAAGTTTTCGTCTGCGCTGAAAGTTTGACATTGAGTAGATTTGACTCGCTGTTTGTACCGTGACCGCTTTTAGAAGAAAAACAAGCATGCCGGCAGTAGCGCAACCGTTTTTAGAAGAAAACAAGCATGCCTCGGCACTGAATATTAGATTTGAGGCTCCATGTGGCGACCGGTAGCTCTGCACGCTAGCAAATTTCGTTGGCTGCTATCGGAAGGTTTATATGTGCACACGAGCTTAGTTCTTTTAGGAAGCCTTGGAGATCACCTACGTTGTGCGCACTTGAGACTTTGTCTAAAGTCTCAACACTTGACTAACCTTGTTACATAGTGCGCATCGAAGTTTTTCCCAGGCTAGTTTTTCTCCAAGAAACAGGCTGACAACCGATATGGAAAATCCCATATCATACACGCCGAGCTGATATCAATCTATACAATAAAATGCAGCAAAACCTTTGGCTGAATCCATTCAAAATTAAAAATGTAGGTAGCTCTCGCGCGTAGCGGCGGCTCATTCGGCGTATGAAACTCCACCTTAATTGTGGCCTGCTCATCTGGAATCATCATCGCGACTGCGACGGTTGGGCTTTCCCAAATCCGACTTGCCACCTGCCTCTTTGGATTCATCATCAGGGACTGACGTTCGACGACGTTTGTTTTGGCGAATGCCGTGTTTTTGACGGCGATGACGTTGCGAATTTACGCGCGAAGAGAAGACATTCCCACAAGTTTCGCACTGGCGCGGATCAGGGCGAACTAGTTCCGGGTCGAGCACTGCCACCATTTCAGTAGTGTTGGGTTCGTGCTGATATCCAGGTAGTTCCAGGTGGCAGTGCAAGCGAAGCTGAATGTCCACGCCATTATAGGCAGCGCCTCCCTACACGAATTCTCCACGAAGCAACAGAACATCTCCACGATCTAGCTTAATGTCCTCCATTTCACTTGCATCTGCCACAATGCGATTCTAGCCATAGCCATGAAGAACAGTATTGTTCTGTACTGCAACGAAAATCGATCCCGGTTGCAGATCGTAATTCCAGTAGTCGGACAGGTCCTCCGTGTTGACGGGGAAGTCACGGTGCGGCGCTTGAACCGTCCCACCACGGAGAGACTTTAAAACCTTCCAAGTCTTTGCTTCGGCCGTGGGGAAATGCGTCGCATAACAGAGCCCCAATTATTCCGTTAGCTGTGTCGCGATGGCGGGTGGCACTGGTGCTTGCAGCCGGTTCGGGTCCATTTCATAAGCATCCTTGAAGATGGGTACGAAGCCTAGACGATCATCTCGCTTTGACGGCTCTACCCCTTCGCGGTCTAGCAGCTCCAAAACCTCAGGCGGGACCGCCTCCCGAAGCACCGTATAGCCACGCCGACTCAACTGCTCTTTGGAGTGCATCTTGCGAATTGAGAAATGAATGGCACGATCCGGAAATGCCGTTAGCCAATTGTACCAGAAGTGGGTTTGATTGGACAAGAGAAATTCCTCTTATTCTATCCTCCCTAGGGAATAGCCTAAAACTGCGAGGACGATCGTTAAGTCGGGAATACAGTACACACATTGTAGGACAATGACATCAGTTCAAGCATCTACGCTAGAAATTCCTGAGAATCTCTCCGTTGTAAGTCACCAAGTTTAGCGACGAGTTTTGACTACAACTAGGTATAACCTCAAACTCAGATTTTCAAAAACCAATGGAGGCATTGAGGGCTGCTCGTTCGACAAGCAAGAGCGACCAAGAGCAAACAAAACTAGCTCGCAGACAAGCAAGCGCGGCTAAAAGCGCTGTTTTCGAAAACTTTCTCAAGGCTTTGACAAATATCCCGATACGGCAAAGAGCCATATAAGACCTAACCCATACGCGTGCGTGTTGGATGGATGCGTGTTTGCAATCATATCGAGAAGATGCAGCGTATATTCAACGAACTGTTGACTACGTCTTTATCGAGCGCGAATCCCGCACAGCTGAACAAGAGCAGCGGGTCGGTGACATTCCAGGGAATGGGGCTTTAGCCGAATTCTAAGTGCGTCAGACGCAGGGATTGGGGTAAGAAGAACCAGTACTTAATTCATTCAATGAACTTGTGTCGAAACTACGCTTTATCTTTACGTGACTCACCCTTTTTCATGTATTATACTTATACTTTGCCAAGTTAGCGACTTGCTTAATGTATTGGAGAGCTTTATCAATGACTTCAGTGCAGAACGGATGGCCTCTCGTGTGCCTTGATGATTAACTAACGACAACAGAAAATGCTGGGTGCTCGACGTGTGCAAACTGTTGGTGCCGTCGAGCAAGCGAAGTGTTGCTTCTAGTCTCGCCTTAGAAACCCAAGTCAATCGCATGGACAGTGCTTCTTATACACTGCAAATAGGCATGCTTGTTTTACTCCTACAAACCGGCTTGCTTGTTTTCTTTGAAAACCAAAAACAGTCATGCTTGTCTTTCTTCCAACAAACCGTCGTGCTTGCTTTGCTCCAAGAATCAGTCATGTTGGTTTGTGGGTAGACGAACCAGGTGTACCCTCACACTCAAGATCACGCTGCCAAGGCACTGACAGCTCGGTAAGCCCTGCAGTGTTCCAGTTATCTTACCACGGCACAAGGACATGGTGCACCATCGCACATCAGCACAAGGCACGGAGCACTTGGTGGCCTCTATACGTTCAAGATCCCCACCGTGGCGATGGCCTATTTTCTTGCTTCCGTGTGTGCTGTGTCACTCACCCGACCTATATATGTAATTTCCCGGGATTTAATTCAAGGGATCCCCCCTCCTCCAAGCAACCAACAAGAGGAAGTGAAGCTAGATATATTGAGAAAAGTGAGTTCTTTCATACGAGGCATTCGGTGAGGAGCTAAGAAAATACAGAGCCATACGCCACGTGTCAATATGAAGCACACTACCACGTCCGTCGTCTGCATAGTTATGTCGCCGATATGCGGAGGTTCCTAAAGAACATGCGATGAAATCGATTCAGGTGCCTGCGGAGGGAGTTTTCGCTTGTGCCTCTGAACGAGCAGTTGGAGACAAAGCAGAACCGATCATCAACAAAGCGTCGATCATTCATCACCGCTATCGGTTGTGGTACATGAACCGCAGGCAGGTGTAATGTGGGGTTTCCAGAAATTCGTGGATGCAGACATTGTTGACCGAAGATCCTGCCGTCGCAAATATGTAATTACCACGAAAGAGGACTAGATCACCTCTGTTCAACCGAATGAGCTGGCGCTTGGATTGGATGGTAACATGGTGATTCCACCCATAACCGTAGAAGTACGTGTTGTCTTGGGTAGAGATGTAGAGTGAGCCGGGGACTGAGCACACGTCGAGGCAGGCATTTCCGACAGCAGGTGCAAACTCGCGCCGAATTGTTTGACTTTCGGCTCCCGCCAGAGCCTTCATCCATTCTTATTCCGTAGCAGTAGACCCCTCAAAGAACGTCTGTTAGATCGACCGGAGATCTACTGTCAGAGACAGTGACGGTGTGTCGGGAATTGTAGCGCCGATGCGGTGTTCGTCGAGCGCCTCACCATCCAAAGTCTCGTGTAGCGAAATGTTTTGGTCCGATCGAGATAACTAACGCAACGGGTTCGTCACATCTTCAGGAACCGAACGGTAGAGAAACCCTTGGTGTTGAGGCCGTGGCGGGCATACAGCGCAACCTTGACCAAGGAAGGGGGTTGTGGCGTGTTTGTGGTGAATTGGAAAAAAATGAAACTAAAGTGCTTGTGTCTACTCGCAGTATTGCTGTCTTTAAATCACACGAAGCACAATCATTGAATCGACCGAGAGATTGCAAGGGCCCATACAACTGCAAGCGCATCCTCTAGAATATCTGCAGACAGGCGTGGAATTGGTACCTTCAATAACTCTACCTACATAATATTGTACAACAACCGATACTAGCTCTCTGGGCGCCCGCTACGCGGGCGTTATGTCCGTGGTTGGTCCCAGTAGTGAGGACAAGCCCGCCTCCGCTGCGCTGCGGCGGGTACACTGATTTTTTATAACATATTTAAATTTTAGGTCGTGTTCGCGATGAGCTTCACTTAGCTGGAATGGAGCTTTCGTGAGCTCAAAACAAAATCTCGCAATTTTACAAGCTTAATGAAAATGTAGTTTGCGAGTTTCTGTGTTCGCGACTCAAACAAATTGAAAGTTTCGAGGCTGGCTTCCACCTCTACATACTGGTACATGGACGACTTGTTCCTGCTTCCAATTGTTATAACGTATGCCCCTGTGCTGCGTGGTTACAACACCGGTTGCACACCTTGTGCAAAGTGAAGCGACAACAGGCTGTACGACTGGTTAGACTGACGACGGCTGACAGGCCGCGCTGTGGTGAGGTCATATATACGTCTGCATCGCAGTCAGCTGCGCGATAGCCTTCATGAGTAGCGTGGCCCTACTTCAGCACGTAGCTGTAACTCGCGTGCAGCTCGTTCTTGACGTCTTCTCTGACGGCCTTGACTTGCTCGTTGAAGTTGTCCGGCGTGGATGCCACATAGTTGCTGGATGTCGTCCTGTGAAAAACCCGTTGCTGAAGTTCGACGGCGTATCAGCGTATCGGCGTATCGTGCTAAGGCGAGACGTCACGCTTGAGCCGCAGATTTGCGCGGTTATGAGGTACTGCGGAGTGCCGGACTGGTTCGCGTTGTAGCCTGTACCTTGCTGCCGCGGAGCGTTCATCCGTCACATTGACAGCGGCCAGTGTCGCGCTGCGGTCGAAGTGCACAGCGTCGTCCTGTGTACAGCGAGCCCTGTCCAGCGCTTACGTGCCCTCCCCGAGTGCAGCTTGCTGCCGAACAACTTGTTCTTGAGTCTGTGCCTGGTGCTGACCATTCCAGTTGAGTAGCCTTCTTACTCAACTGAAATGCCTTATTGTTTCTTAGGATGACGTCACTATAAAACGGTGAACTATTCGATGTAAGAACACAATCTCAATTCTAACGTGTAAAATAAGGAAGACATTTTTAGCTTCATTTTCTGGAAATCGGTACCCCCGATTTTCAAAATGGATATAACGACGTTTCGGCACATTAACGCCATTTCAAGTTTTTCGTGTTCGTGACCTTCATTTTGCAAGGAATTTCCACTATCTCCGTAAAAACGTCATTATCTCGCCATCGCGAACACAGCCTTAGAGCTTATCATTGCTGTTTGACTAGTGCATCACAGCGTGCCCAAGAGCTGTTAGTAAGCGCATTCTACAATTTTACACTGTACACCATTGAAGATTAGCTCGAACGGACCGAGTATTCCGACTTCAATATCGCTCCATGCGAACATGGCAGCGAGGCGGGTGCTAGTGTTGCTGCAGTCTGTTGAAACCGTGTTTACTGTAAATGTGGTCCATGGGTAGGTAAGCTTACGTGCGTACTATTGCGGTATTCGAGGTCAACAGCGGCCGCTCGCGAATGAACATCCAATCGGTATGTCGCTTGCTGTACGGTAGTGCGTAATTAACCCCAACAATCGACTTTCTAGGACAAATTCTAGGACAAAAGCTTATTCTAAACACTTAACATTCGTATGCATTGGTCCTATAGGACAAAACATTGCTTGTGAGATGCTAAAATCAAGTGAGATTGGTTTTGTCCTAGAGTTTGTCCTAGAACGACGACTGTTAGCTACACCATGAATAAGTGACCATGCACCGCATCGGTACAACTGAGCACTATAAAGTGGAGTACGCACACTTTAAACACTGGGAACCGCGCGCATTGAGAGTGCGCTGAAGCATCCCCTCATTAATTTAGCTTGAACATCGGGGTGTTTCTAATAGAGCTATTACTGAATTGCAAAACGCATCTACCGCGCCCGATATGTAGTACATAACGCAGGTTTTGCATCGCTATTTGCAATTTCCAAAATCGCAGCTGGGCAGGACGCGCCGTTCTCAGCCAATCCGTGCGTTTCGTTCTCCTACAGAAATGTTTGTCTTTTATCCAATGGGAAGAACGCAAATCGGTCTGATCGTGTTACCGACCGCAGTCAATGCCGCAGGTAATCGTATTTATGCGAGAAAATCGTATTTAGCGGGAATTTCGTTACCCTGATACTGTATTCTGCATGGTGTTGCGCCTACATGTAACTTGAAAAAAACTTACGGCTTTGAAAACACACGACTTTGGAAAAACATACGACTTTGCTTAATTGTCACACCCTGGTCGGTGACCATTCTAAGTCGTGGTGCATTTAGATTTGTTACGTAGAATTGTATAAAAGGCTCTTACAAAGTATGCAAAGTAAAAGGAAAACGCTAAAAGAGGATGTGTCAGACACACGCGGGAAAGTGACGGACGCGTTAGTGGTTTACTAGAGAGATTATTGGGAAGAGGTTTGCACGGTTCGTACTCATTCTCGTGATTTTGGTGTTCATGTAGTTTGTTAGATAGCCAACAAGAAATCGTAACCCTCAAGTTACCTGTAATCAATCTAGAGATGCACAGAGCTGCGACTACATCTACCTGGGTGCTTCGTAAAACCATCGTGCGGTGGGCGATGGTGCTCAAACCACACATTTCTCTCAGGTTGGGGAAATGCATCTCGATGTATTGTTACCTGTACTACCTCCTGCTCGGGGGAATGGGGGGATTTACTTTAACGAAGGAACACTAAACTATTTGAGTCGACAGCAAATTGCTGAATGAGTAGTATGCTCAATCATCTCGCGGAGTCTTATCCTGTATCCCTATTCAAAATTATAGTGAATGCCTTAATGCTTTACCATAAAATCAGCTAAGATTGGATTGAATTTGATAGCTAGACACTTTCTATCGAAGTTGAAGACAGACCCTTAGTTACATGTAAGGACCACGGGAACAGTCTTCTGGTCTCGAAAACGTATTTTGCAGAAGAGTAGATTGGTTGGTTACTTCAAATTCGCTAAGCCATCAGGGACAGAAGCAGTCCGTTTTAAATTCTCGACGACCCCACCACTCCTCAGGCCATAAGCAACTTCCACGTCGTGGAGTATGTTGTTAAATTCTACCTCTACCCGCTCAGCATCCGAACGTGATCCCCATTACTTGGATGGAAAGGTTCATACTGTATTGTTAATGCTAAAACAACCACACAGGAGTAGAATGCATTAATGCTAGCAGGAACTAGCGAACAAGATTCATCAATGAATTTCCAGGCAAGGATTGAAACCCTTTTCATCTACTAATATGAAACTGGGAAAAAATTAAACCTGAGCAGATGATGGCTCTGGAATCTGACAAATTATTATTGCAAATTTGCTTCTTCTCTTCTGAGCAAATTATTATTGCTACACCAGCAGTGGCTTTAGTGGCTAATGTTCGATACTTCGTGCACGCGAAGATACTGGTACTTTGATAAAATAACGGTACAGCTCATCGCTGCATGGATGAGCTCTACCGCAGTGCATCCCAAAGATACGGACACTTTTATAAAATAACGTGCACATCTTGTGGATGAGCTCCACTGCTTACACAGCAGTCTAAAAATGGCTAGCAGAAAGCTCCTAACACACCACCAGACAAACCAGACGCAACGGTTCGTTTTAGGAAAATAAGGGGTTGGTTCCAGGGGTCTCAATGATGTTCATAAACCAAAATGAAGCGTGGATATGTAGGATGCGTGTGGTATCGTGAAATAGCAATATGCGTTGAAGTTGAGGTTGTAACGCTCAGTGGGAAGTGTGTGGCTGTCATTAGTCAGCCTAAGATACACGGATGCACCTCACTTCGAAACGAAAGCTTGTGGCGCATTATTTTATGAAAGGACCACAGACAGACAGCGCGGATTTTATTCTGAAAAGTGAAAGTAAAGGCGGATTCATGTATAAGTACCATTGACTGCATAACTTGTATCGCGTACTAATTTGGGATTTGGAGATTTGAATTCTGAGCTAAGCCAAGGGATTAATCTCATTTTTGAGCCAAACCTTTAGTAACTTTTCAGGCAGAGGGAGTCTAGTAAGTGGCGGGCGGTGGAACTAGTAGGGCATCATGATCTAGGGCCCGTGATGAACAACGATGGCGCAAACGAGCGCCACCAAGAATTGATTCATGCTGGGAATTAGGCCATGTACAGGGTAATTGCTGCTTACGAGATCTTGTATAAGGTTCGCGATAATCACGACGCGCACAACCGACAGGTACAGAGAGCAGTTGAACTTTTGGAGACAAGAATCCGACGTCTTCATGAAGCGCGAACCTTAACCGGACAAGTAGTGAATGTCGCCAACATTCGCACTCATCTCGAAGGTGCTGATGAGTTTGGTGATGAGAATCGACGACGCCGCCAGGTGCAAGATAACCGTATCAACATTATCCGTGACGTTGGGCGACTACTGAGAGAAGAAGAAGAAACAGCACAACAAAATGATCCCGCAGCAATTCCGTTAAAGCGCGTGGGTCATAGTAGTGACGCCGCCCCTACCCCGAAGCGAACCAAGGCCTATACATCTGATAGCGTCGAGGTGATTGAGTTGGAATCGTCGTATAGCGAGTTAAAAAGAGGATCAGATGCGTCGTGACTGCCCCACACCGATGAGTCTGAAGAGAACCAAGATGCTCAAGATACCACGTCGAGCATGGTTGTCAACGATGGGAGCAGCTCACTGTCGGAGCTTACTTCTTCGGAGGATAGTAGCAGTGGCTAATGAGAAATGTAGCATTCTGTCGTAGGCTTAGCTAGTACGCGGCTCAAACAATGAATATTTACATGTTGATCTTCACTGCGCTGTGCGGGCGAGAGTTGGTACCCTATCTCTTGGTTAAGTGATCGAATCCGTAGAGAGTGACCATGGCACTTGAGAGCGTAGATGACATCCATCGTTAAGACAGTTTTTCGATTGGCATGCTCAGTGTAGACGACGGCATCTCGCACCAGGTTGGCGACAAAGACCTTGAGAACTGCACGTACTTCTTCAACCGCCTGTTCGGACATACGACGAACACCAGCACGACAGGCAAGGCGAAGAATAGATGATTTGGAGATGCCTTGAATGTTGTTGTACAGAATACGTCGATGACGCCTCGACCCCCCTTGTCAGATACCTTTAAAACATTTTTCCGTGCCCAGACATGGCCTTGCAGTACTACGAGGATATATGAGAAATGCGTTCTAAGTCGCTCCAAAACCTAGAGTACGCCAGCGTACCATTGTTAATAAAACATGTCATTCTGGCTCGACACCTAACAGTCATGCTGGGTTACTCCAGTGTACCATTGTTAAGATATCGTGCCATTCTGGCTCGAGGTTGTGATCAGCGTAACCGAGTCATCCACCACGGTGAAGTGGTGACGACAACTGAAACATTTTCGTTTTCGTGATTGAGTAGCAGTACAGTCACTTAAGCTAACGACAACTGAAACAAGCAGCATCTTTTAAAAGACCGGGGAACATCAACTACTGGAGGTGGAAAAATTCTCCGGATACTAAGATCTCAGGGGAGTCACCTCAACCAGTGCCTCGCACCACTTTTGGCGACAGTATACCAAGCCCAGCAGCAGCACAAATACAGGTGTAACCGCTGGTAGCGACAGTAGCAGAGTGTGAAACTTCAAGGGTAAAATGGATTAGAATCTTTATAGCACTTTCTCTCTCATCCTGGCTAGATACCTAGCAACCGTGCTTCTATTCCTCCTAAGAACAGGCATGCTTGATTTCCACACAAAAACAGTCATGTCTGGTTTCCTCCTAAAAAAAGGTCATGCTTGTGTTCCTCCTAAAAAAGGTCATGATTGTTTCCTCCTAAAAATAGTCATACTTCTTTTCCACAGAAAAACAGTCAGGCGTGCTTGTTTTCCTCGAAAACCCAGTCATGCTTGTGCTCCTCCAACAAAACAAAATCATGCTTCTTTTCCTCCACAAACCGTTCAGAGACTCGACATTTGACTATGCATATTGACAAGCATAGTAGATCCGTCTCAAGGGTAGTTTGTGATGATAACAATGTTGGCTTAGAGGGGAGCGTGATACAAAACTAAACGTGCGTTCGGACCGCCGCTATCACCGACAACTGCAGGAGTGTGTGCTTGCTCTAGGAGCTTAATGTACAAAGGAAAATACCTAACCCGATTGCTACCAATTTTATACTTGGAATTTGTATACTTAAATTTCCATAGTAAAATGTAAAACATGCATATATGCTTGGTTTTACTCCTCATCCCGCAGCACAATATAGCATAGGCCTCTCCGGACGGACTGTTTCGCGGTCAGTGAATCAGCAGCTTCTTTCTCCTTTGACTCGTCGGCCTCCGGAAGTGCCACGCGCGCCGCTTCAGACTCGCTGCCCGATGAGTCCACTTCAATTATCTCGGCGTTTTCTGGAATGGCTCTGTTTCCCTTTGGTACTGGGGCGGTATCGCTACTCTGTGACCAACACTTTTGTAAATCTTTGGTGCTTCCTAGCGAATGTGCTGCTGTGCCTTCGTGTACTGGTTCTCTTTTTCAGGTCTCTTTTTAGGTCTGCCTCCGGAGGCGACACGTCCACCGCTTCGGATGTCTTGCTGTCCGACGAGTCTACTTCAATTATCTCGGCGTTTTCCGGAATAGCCCTGTTTTGCTTTGGTGCTGGAACCATATCACTACACTGAGACCGACGCTTTTGTGAATCTTGACTGTCTGGTGGCGAATGCGCCGCTGTGCCACCTTGTGCTGGTTGGCTTCGTTGCTGCCGGATTGAGTTGAGGCGATTGCACCGCATCTCGCGGCGTCGGTCACGCTCTGCAGTAAGTGCATTCTTGTATATGTCATCGGCCTTGTCCGCTGAGTCTCATGCCCTCTGAAGGCCTTGTAGTCTAGTCTGCAAATGCACAACCGCTTCCAGCACGGGCAGCACTAATGGCTCGCTCGCGGTCCATGTGTGCTGGTTCCATCGCACTTACTTCATACTTCGCAGATTATGCAATGAACTCCAATTAGATAGAGCGGCTGATACATGAAATGAAAGCGACTGGCGATTGATAGATGGAAGCAATTGATTGACTAATTAACGATAGCAACGAACAAGTGACAGCGACTGACAAATAAGCGCATTTGCCTAGAGGTTGGAGACGCCACCTAAGCCAGTTATCGCATTTACTGCAGCTTCCGTCTGACATCAGCACAGCAAGCTGCCAAACTACTATCAATGTACGCCCCTACGTCCCTACGTCACTGCAACAGGAGCGTCACGTCAGCCCCATCCTCTCCGTGCTGTGGCGCCCAGTCTATCTACGCACTACCGTTGATACTCATTTGTTGCTATTGTGTGAACGTCGCGACAGTGCAAGGTTAATTACCATTGGGCGTCATGGTAAAAGCCTTAATAGTGGCATATGAACGTGTTAAAATGCCAATTAGCTCGATCAAGTTGCTACAGGCGTAAAGTGAAGTGCATGTGGCTATATGCCGAACGCGCATGATCTTCACGACTCAAGTGCTGCGGCTGCGCTGGGTACCCACGTCATGTTTGCCTATTCAAAACAGTCATGTTTGTTTTCCACAAAAAAACGATCTTGTTTTCTCCTAAAAAGACACATGCTTGTTTTACACCTAAAAAGAGTCATTACCATTGTCGAGCCACGACAGCATATTGATAGCCCTTGCAGATCCCTCTTAAGTGTAGGTTGAGGTGAAAACAGTGTTAGCCTAGAATATATTTTAAGAGATGAACGTCGTGGATCTGTCGAAGGCAACTCTAGGTCGCTAGGGTATTCCTAAGCATCGCAATACAATCTAAGATTTTCTGGTGTCTTCGATCTGCGGCGCAAAGCTCCTTGTTGAAGAGGTTCTGCAACTCGCGCCCTTGCAGTAGTTGCTGCTCCTCACGCCGTTAGAACCAGAGAAACAGTTGTATAGCATCACAGCGCAAGTGATTGGCCTTGGTGGCCGGTAATGTTGTTGGTCCATGTTCGCTACTCAGCATCACATTTTCGTTTTCTCGAGCAATCACATCCCGTCTTTTGCCCGAGAGTGCGTCCACGCCGACGCTTCTGGCGACGTTGTGACTGATATCGCGGGTTGCCGCAGCGCCACGTGAAGGCGGGACGCGGTCAACAGCCTCACTTTAACAGGAACAACATGTGACTCCACAACTTGACCTTCACATTTTGTAGCTGTAGGAGCACATGCAGCAGAAGAATTGCCACGATCGAGGTTGGGCTTCCGTGTGAACGGTGCACACATAGGGATCTTGCGTTGAAGAGCCAATGCTGCCTTTTCCATTGAGCTGGTGCATCCTTGTTTAGAATGTTTCTTGGCGACTGAGCACAAGCTCCCAAATTTGCACTTTAAACTCGCGGTGCTTTGCTCTTTCCACTCCTTCGACTTGGCAGAGTTGTAGGCCTCCGCGACACTATCTCAATCCAACCTATCGCGATGTAAGAGCTTTGCGATAGTTGCCAAAAGGTGCAAGTGCTCTTGAGGTTTGTAGTTGTGTGATCCTGGTGTCTTGGGCATCTGCAATGGTAAACATTATACCTTATCGAGCCTGCAACTTGCGAATATCTGCTTCCTTACCTGGGTCGCTGCTGCACGGAAGCTTTGCAAATGGCGGATTCTTGCTGGCAGCATTGCTACAGTATTTTCCATTTTTTTGCTCATCCCCTTCCGGTTTTGAGGTGCAGTACACTATGACACGGCCAGACTGTATTATGTACTTAAGTAAACGATATGCACGTTTCCCTAGAGCTAATATGCATGGGTTTCACAGATCGCGCGGAAGCGGACAACTACAGCTCGTTTTGCCAAGTGAGATCTCTCAACTTGATCGTAGCTTGGCAGTCAGTGTCCCGAAACAGCTTCGGATTTGAAAAGTCTCCGATAGTAGCGATAGCGCCAGGGGGTGGTAGGTCTTCCGACTGTGACTGCATGTTCCACATTGTCGCAGTGAGCAGAAGCCCATTAATGGCGTCGCGATTCTTGTCGCATTGGTCGCGGAATAGCTGAATACATGAATATATCAACGATTAGTAGGTTGAGTTTCAATAGCACACACTTGCTTTCGTACCACCAGGAGTTCTCGTCGGCACGAAGTGGCATCGCTTCGTTAGCCTGTCTACGGATAAACGGAGCGTGTGAATCGCACGCTGGAAGAGCACCTCCGTTGCTTTGTCAGTCCGATGCAGGACGACTGGGATATCCATCTAGCGAACGCAGAGTTTGCGGTCAACTCGACCGTCAACTCCAGCACGAAGATGGCCCCCGTTTGAAGCCGATCTCGGATACATACCGTTGAACCCGTTACAACTGGTAGCGGAGAAACAGGAGGGTATACCCAAGAATCGAGGGGGAGCTGAGTTTCACGAGCATCAGGCAGCTGTACTGCTACGCTGTCGTGAAGCGTTAGCCCAAGCTCAGGAGCGGATGCGTGACGTGTACGATCGAAATCGAGTGAAGCAAGAGTTCAAGGTAGGAGATCGAGTGTACTTGAGTACACAACATCTTGACCGCAAACACACTGGTCTACCTAACTCGTCCAAGTTTGGACCGAAGTGGATGGGTCCGTACTCCGTCATTCGGAAGATTCACAACCACGCGTACGAGTTGAACATTCAAGCCGGCAACAAGCTTCACCCAGTGTTCAACACGGTTCGTTGAAGCCTTACAAGGAGCCGACACGGTTGTCAAGACCTAACGAGGTGGTCCTTGCCGACGGTACTATTGGACAACTCGTACAGAGCATCAGCGGCAAGAGGAAACTTCGTGGGAAGACACAATTCCATGTGAAGTGGGTGGGTGAAGCGACAGCTACGTGGGTGCCGATCGAGAATTTATCACAATTACCAGATCTTATCGCAGAGTTTGAAAAAAGTCGAAGGAAGAAACGAAGGAAAAGATGAAGACAAATTAAGGGGGGATCAATGTCCTATATGTATCCCGATTACACTCCCTACGATTTCTGCTGTTTTTCCCGCTCCCGACGCTCTCGTTTCTTCATGGCGTTCGACTTACGTTTGCCATGGCGGCACACGTATCCTGGTTGCAGCTCGACACGACTCAACCATCTCGCTTGATGGGCCCACTTGAAGAAGTTGAGAAGATACACATCCATTGGCGGATCCTTCTTATCATTGTACCCATAAAGGGCAACGACGCGTTTGCTTGGACCGTTCGTAATCACGACGAAGCAGTGACCGACATCGTCCTCACCTGCACTCGCCAAATAAGCACCGGGCGGTAGCGCTTGGCACATCGACAAGCGTCGTAATGTTGGCGCTGCTGTTTGGAAGGAGATCGTGGAGAAGATGGTCGTAATTCAATGGCAAACTTTTGCGTTGAAGGTCCTTGAAGAACTCCGTCACGTCATCACGCGTCACGCCATTTTCAGCTCCAGGGCGGGTAGCCTCAAAGGTCTCCCACATCTCCATAGTAACTAACTGTGGCTGGCCGAGGTAGTACAGGGCTGACCGGAAGGCATTCATGAAGCAAGTTCCTCCTGGTGACGCCGTATCGCGTACGGTATGCCAAGACGTGAAGGGACTCGAGGTACCTGAAGCTTTCCACTCGTCGACCTGCTTCATCATGTCTCGTGTCGAAGGTTTATCCAGTTGTTCCATCCGCACCCAACTCAATTGGAGTGGGCGTCCCTTCCAACGTACGAGGTAACAATGGTGTGGAACTTCGTCATGCACATCTAGCAAGCGCACGATGCCAACCTCGGTATCGTAATCCCAAGGCGCATCCGGGTTGTAATGGTTCAAGTGATTCGACGTCGGATGTCTAGCAGGAGGTGGAGGAAGCGGAGGATGCCAACTCGAGGTTCCATCGCCGTGACGCAGCCGAGTACGCGTCGGCCTTTCAGCCTTTTCCTCTTCCTCACTATCATCCGTGAGTCCACTATGCGGTTGAGACGAGGACGTATCATCTTCAGCCAAATGCTGTCTTCATCGCTGTCAAGATCGCCGTCGGACGACCACTCGAACCGCACCTCGTAAATTAACTCTGCGAGAGTCTTTCGAGGAGGTTCGGAGCCTTCTGGCAGAGCTACAGATGCCGTACCAGCTTCATCCGGCGTGGTCGAAGCGGAATCAGACGTTTCCCCCGAAGGCATCACCAGCGAAGGGACTGGTGTCGTAGCCGGTGGATCAGTCATCTCTACGCCCGACCTGACAGCAGGTGGATCGGCTGCAGATACTGCCGGAGGATCGTCAGGTGTCACAGCCGGCGGCTCGACCGACGAGGCAGCCAGTACAGGCATCGGAACTGTGGCTCGACAGCAGGGCTGGAGCTTGCACCAGGAGGCGTATTGAATGGAGCGGGGTGAGCTTGCGAGCTCTGCGCGGCGGCGCAGGCCCCCAAGTCACGATCCGGTCCAGCAGCTCTTCATCGGAGTCGTGTGGGTCCTCAGAAGCTGCTGGCGAAGCTCTACGCGCCCCAGAGGGCGGACTATAGACAGGTGTCATCGCTGCGGGCGAGGAGGCACAGGAGAGCAGACAAGCAGCAGCCAGACAACAGAAGAAGCACCCAGCACAAGCGGAACCTATCCAAGCCCAAGACCAACCGAGGCCGAAGCGTGGGTGACAAGGGTCGGACGAATTCCAGCCGGGAGCTCTGTTCGCTGTGTCGCTTTTTCGGGAATGAAGACTGAGGGGACGCGCAGGCCAGTGGGGAGTGAGTGTATCGGATTGGTAGATATTCTTTCTAGCCAACGATCACTAGTCGGAGAAATGACTTAGAGATAGTATAAGTATAGTAAACTCCTATTGTAAAAATAGAGTAGGCAGATGTTGGGCGGCCGTGGCAGCTTCTAGAAGCTGCCATCCGCCTGAACTGTGGGGGCGGCACTTTACCTTTAGCGCGCCCTCCCCCAAGCTCCACTTCCTCTTTGATATAGTATGTGTCTCGCTTGACTTGTTTCATATACGACCTCCCTTGTCGTAAACCTTTAACAATTCATTCCCCACGCTTTTTCTGGCCACGAGGCCTCCGATGGCACATCGAACTCACTCGGAACAATGAAATGGTTATTTTCCTGACGATAGATTTCCCGTGAGGGGAGAACTCTCTCAGTCCAATTGCATTCCCCAATGGACATATCGTAGCTTAAATCGATTCGGTCGAGCTCGTCGACGGACGGCGCAACTTGGGTAACGTACGTTTGCTTTTTCCCTGATGATCTGGACGGTGTTGCCCAAGTGCCAGCCCAATGCCAGCTTCGGTCATCCCTAATTCGGAATAATGATAATATCTTTAGGAACGTCGATCAGCTTGTAGAAGTGGCACAATGGGGGCAGCACAATCTCGTCCCATTTGAACTGTGTCGCCACCCCAATGCCCAGCTCCCTGAGCTCGTCCGAAGTCTCAATCGTAAGTTTGTAGCCCCCAATCTGCAGTTTGCAGCGATAAATGAATCACAGTCCTGCCAAGTGCATAGTGCCACAATTCCGGCGGCCACCACGTCTCCTTCCGGTTTTACATGTACTGTACTTGCTAGCGTCGAGTTGAAGTTTCGGGAGCTCGTAGCTACCTCGCTTCAGTGTCATCTCTCTATCGCGATATCAGCTTCCAGGGTTGAGGTGATACTCGAAGGTGTACGGATTCTTACAATATTTGAATATGGACTTTAGTGGATCTGAAATCCGAATATTGTCAGCTGTCATTTTCTTGAAAGCGTAGCAACAATGATGGGGCTGCTGGCCAAGACGCCGGCGGTGCTGTCGCTCAATGGGCAGCCGCAGGTGACGCTGCACGTGGCCAAGGACGGCGACGTAGAGCAGACACAACACACGGAGCCGGCGGTGTCGGTGGGCGAGCCGACGCTGGAGCTCATGAAGCTTCTGGGGTCGCTGGTGCGACTGCGCATCTCGGACGGCCGTGTAGTCGTGGGCCGTTTCCACTGCTTCGACAAGCACCAGAACGTGATCCTCAAGGACGCGCGCGAGTTCGCACCCACACGTTTTGGACTCAGCAAGAACAGCAAGGACAAGGCGGAGACAGATGCGCGCGACCAGGAGGAGGAGACGCGCTTCGCCGGCGTCTTACTGCCTCCTGGCAGTCGCTCGCTCGGCATGACGCTCGTGCCAGGCAAACACATCGTGTACATGAAGGTGCAGTGCTGAGGGTGTAAACAGTTGGGCAGTTAATGCTACAGAGTTTGGTTGGTTGTGTTACAGTCGGTTGTCCTCTAGAAGCTGAGCTTCCTTCTCGTCGATGAACGTGTCCACGTTCGTGATCATCTCTTCTACCAGACTACACACAGCAGCGGCGTCCTCTTTGGAGTTGTCAGCTTGCGGTAACTTCGCTGGACGCAGGATAAACTCGGTGAAGTGGTGCGCGAGTCTCGCTGCGTCCATCCCGTTCTTGGACGAGTACACGTTGACGTCGTTCAGGTGGAAGAGCAAGCAAGCCAGCATGGTACTGCAAAGCACGTCAATAAGATGTTAGTGTCGTTCGTAGCAGGATACACTGGAGTGAAGCAGGACGTACAGGTTCTTCTTGGGCAGAGCTTCCAGCAGTGCACCGAGATTACGGCGTAGATCGAAGGGTGCAGACTGCGCCTCACGCGCGAGTGCTGCGAAGTCGTCGTACATATTGAAGGGGATTAAAGGTTGCTCAAGCTGCTTCAGCCACAGCTTTACGACCGCGCCGGCGGTGATGGCATCCAGCAACTCCTCGAGCTCATCTTTAGTTGGTTTGCGGGTCACGGACTCGCCTGCAAACTCATTCAGGAATTTCAGGGCAGCCTAGGCAACAACAAGGACCAAATGGCTGTTAGTTGAGCGACAACAAAGCACAAGGCGACGCATCCATGACTCACCTTCAGCTTCGCAGCGTCTGGATCGACTTCATAGAATTTTTCAGTCTCGATGCCTGGCGTCGAGTCGAAGATGAAGTTGATGGCGTAGATGATAGCTTTTGGTACGAGCTCTCCCAGGCCCAGCAGCACCGACGACTCCGTATCCAGAGCGCTTGATCGTTGCCGCGCCACGGCTCGGGGCTTTTTCGCCCTGCCACTTGCATTTGTGACACCGGTATTTTCAGCTGGAGAATCCACGTCAGGCCGTGGGCTGTTGGCACTGCGCGTTAGCAGCGAGTCCAGCATATTCACCCACGCCACGGTGACTTGCGGCGAGTCAGCAACTAGGCTGTATACCCGAGAAGACCGTGGGGTGCCGTTCTTCTCTTGTTTGGCTGGAGTCGCAGGCGTCGCCTTCTCATTGTTCGCGTTCGTGCTGACGTTGTTGTTGCTGTGCGCGTTCTCTTCGTCCGATGAAACGTAGTCGTCAGCATAGTGTGTACCCCAGCTATTGCGACAAGTGATGTCAAAGCGGCAGCCCTTGTACTTTGGATGGCTAAGCTTACCGATGCGCTGAATCAGCCGCAACGAGATTGATCCGATCTCGCCAAGTGGAATGGGTCCCCACGCAGACTGAACGACGTCCGCATAGTACCGCACCTCGTTCGACCGTGCGTAAAGCACGAAGTAGCGCGAGTTCCACTTCTTCAGTCCCTTTAATCCGCGGCGCTGTTTCTGACGCAGCCATCCTTCAAGCAGCACACCACTGCCAGGCCTCCCAGGATATGCTCCGGGTACCTTGCGCAGACCCGGACTCAGTACTTCGTCATTGCTGCTAACCGCAAGTCTAGGGGATCCACTGTACTCGGAACCGCTGGCTGAGTGCTTCAACCGGTCTGTGCGGCGGTTTACTATGATGGTGGGGACATTCCCAGCACCTGTCTGCACCTCAGCAGGTCGCCGTGATCCAGTATTACTCGCAGCCGGAAGTTCTGACGTTGAGTGTTCTGAACCAGAAGGTGTGCCTCGCTTAGCTTTAGTAGTGGCGGGACTATTGGCAACAGGCGACTCTAGAGCTCCAGGACCAAATGCTTTGCCGTTCCCTCCAAACGGCGACATCGTCCGGGTCTTCGTCATCAGCTTCAGCATGTTCGTTTTCTTCTTCGTGGCGTCACGTGAAGCTGGAGGCTCAGAGGGCGTTGGTCCCTTCCCACTATCGTCAGATTCATGACCCGCAGTGCTTTCTCTCTCTTTGCGATCTGCCAGTCGCTTGAGTTTAGATCGCGTTTGCTTCGCAGGTGTCTGCGCAGGTTCCTCCTTCTTCCCTATCATAGAACCCGCAATATACGCGTCCAGATCTGAGTCTTCCTCGTCACTATTGATCTCACTCTTCTTGGCTTTATCCTTCTTAGTAGGTTTTTTCTTCGCTGTCTCTTCCTCCTCCTCCGAGTCGCTGTACCATTTCCTGCCTGCACTTTTCTTAATGGATGACGTAGTTCGACTGCTCTGACTTCTGGCAAGTGACCCGAACGTTTTCTTCTTGGGCTTCTGCAGCTTCGTCGGTAACTCCTTCTTATTCTCTGAGTCACTATGCCCACTCTTCATGCTCCCAGCTTTCGTTGCTGCAGCCCGAGGAACCACAGCGCCGCCTCCTTCTGACGCACTCGAAGATCGCAACGAACTGTCGTTCGAGCGACTGGGCGTCGTCTTCTTCGCTGCGTTACGACGCACGTCGCCGCCCAGCGGAGACCCGTCGTCTGAGCTGTCACTCAGCATCTCACCCATGCGCTCATCCTCGCGTCCTTTAGCGGTAGATGCACCGCCACCTCGACGGAAGCGTGAGCTAAATGCTGTCGCCATTATAGATCTTGAAGTGAGATAGAAAAGATGATATGTCCATTTTGATCGGGTTTCCAGCGAGATGGCTACAACTTTGACTGTAACGTTAGCTTGAATATTACTGTAAGTTAGGTCCTACGGACGGTGCTTACAACTCGAACTCTTCCTCGTGGACGTCGAAGTTGCCGCCACCGAGAGCTAATACAGCCTCGTTCGTCGCCATCTTCAGCGTGGAAGGACCGGACACCATGACGCCGACCGCCGGCAGCAGACTGGCGGAGCTGTCGTCCATCTTGTGGACTTCTAGCGTCTGTTGCAGCAGCGACTGCATGTTGGGACGCTCCCCTACCACGACGTTAAAGTGGCTGATGAGGTCTCCAACAGAGTGAACGTCGCCACCGAACGCAGCCAAGTTCGAGAGCGGGGTCTCAGATGCCACCGGCGTCGGCTCCGTAGCCGCTTGGGAACGACGGAACATGGTGTACTCGTACCACACGAAGGCGTACACCACGACGATCGTCAAGCAGAACATTGCAAGCTCGAAGGCGCGTTCAAGTGGCCACAGCTCGAAGTGGTTGGCTCCCTGGATGACACCGTTTCCCCATCGAACGGCGAAGACAACTGCGATAGCGACCACGTACAGTGCCAAGTACATGACGAAACGCATCATGTTGCTGGAACGCAGAGGCTCGTAGAAGGGACGAGCAGCTCGGTTCGTGGACTTGGTTGTTGCTGCATCCAGAATTTCCTTGGAGGGTGAGATCTCTAGCTTCTGAGCTAAGTCGATCTCTGAGTAAGTGCCGGTGGCGAACAAATGTGCTCGGAAGAACTGTTCGTGAGGATCCAATTCACGAAGTTTGGCGATCACGGGCGCGACAGTCTGGAGCACACTCAGCTCACGGAAGGTGAAAATGAAGGTGAATCGCTGGCTCCAGTTGACACCGTTGCTGGACAGCTTCGCAGCAAGGTCGTCGAGGATGGCCAGCACGGGAGTCACACCAATACCACCGCCGACCAAGCACACAGTAGGGTAGTCTTCGTACAGCTCCAGTGAAGCGCCGTAGAAACCATCCATGTACATCAGTGGCGTAAAGTTGCCACGGTTGCAGTCTTTGGCGTACTTCACTAGGTTCTTCGACCAGTCACCAAGAGGCTTGACCAGCAGCGTGACGTCCGTAGGGCTCGTCTTCGGAGACGACGCGATGGTCAACGCGTGCCACTCGAGCTTGGAGATCTGCGGTACGTTCAGGTACAAGAAGTTGCCGACCTTGTAGTCGTAAGAAGACGACGCTGGTGACGTTCCGGGGGCAGCACGCTTGACGACAATCTTAACCAGTTCGTCGTCACCTTCACCGATAATCGAAAACTCCTTGACCGAGACCGGGGTCATAGCGTTCCAGCTTGAAGCAGCATGGCTGACGAACCACACGCATCCCGAAGGCAAGATCCACCAGATAATCTGAGCCCAGTGCAAGATCGCGAACAGCACAGCAATGACAAACAGCACCCAGTGCGTGATGTAGAACCACTCGTAGGCCTTGCGACGGATGATTGGGAACGAGGTCGGGATCATAAGCACCAGAGCGAGTACGGAGATGAAGCCGAAGAAGTTAAACCAGGCGTAGTAGCCGCCGCCCGAGTTGTCCAGCGTGAAGTCGCAGTTGGTGCACGGGAGCTGGTTCACCTGCCACGTGCCCAAACGGACCCAGTAGACCCAGTAGCCGAGCATGTGCACCACGCCCGTGATGACGGTCATGAAGCCGATCCAGCGGTGGAACTTGACACCGTTAGCGTACGAGACGTTGAAGAACTCCATCCAGCCGGAGTTTCGCGTCACAGGCAGCAGCAGGAACGCCATGTTGTAGATGCACAGGTAGGCCGCACTAATGCCGATGATGTTCCAGTACTTGGAGGTGTTGAGCGTGCCAGCGTCGGTAGCGGCATCAACACGACGGTCCCACTCGTACCACCAGCACAGGGCGTTGCCTCCCAGCACGTAGACGACACCGAAGATCCACTCGCCAACCGAGAAACGGGAGACGCCCAGAACTGGAAACTTGGGCTTACGACGCATGAGCATCGCAAAGCGCCAGATGAGCGTCGACGTCAAGCGGCGAGCCGTGTGGATGTGGCGCAAGTACTCAATAAGCAGCACGCTGACGATGAACGGAACAATGCAGAAGATGAAGAGGAACGTAGGGCGGATCATCTCAGTGTGGCCAGTCTCAGTGATGTTGCGGCCGATACCCGTGTCCAGGATGTAGCCCATGTGGCCGTGGCTGCTCATGGCAGGCATATCCGGGTAGCCGTTCCACCACTCCATCATGGTATTCTGCAGGTTGAGCTCGTACATTGGCGCCCAGGTGGCGATGTTACCGAAGATGAAGACGGCGATACCCAGCACGATGAAGAAGCGGACGACATGCACCGCAGCGGACGGAGCAGCCTTCTGGACCAGAGGCTGGTTCCTCGGGCTGCCGGCATCGACTTCCGGGGTCTTGAGGACGTTGTAGTCCGTCATGGTCGAGGGCGATGGCGGGACGATACCAGTTTGAGAATGGCGTTAGTGAGAGGTGAGTCGGCGGCAAAGGTGTGGTGCTGATGGTCCACAGACAAAAGGTTCGAGGCGAGACGAGGTGCACTGGCATGTCAACAATTGCAAGGAAAAGGTGGTGAAATTCATGTAAGTCGACTTGCATGACTTGTGGAAGACGATTTGCGTCGATTTGTTGAAGCCATCCCATTCTCATGTATTTTTTCAGTTGTTGAATGTTCAGAGGTAAGCGTGCTTCCATGAAATTCTTAGAATTGAAGTCACAGTGCCTGCGCCAGTGCAGCGCCACCAACACCAGCAGAACGAACACCCACGTCCACTTGTCGACCCTTGAACCGCAATTCTGCACGACTGGCAAGAATTTCAGATTAAAAGTTACGGTACGGAGATCTATTCCTGTGTGAGGGATCGCAATCGAAAGGTCCGAAATTCAAGGGCGCCTAGCGATAATGGCAACGGCTAAACCTATATGGGTGTTTGTCTCGGTCGAACCAACAGCTTGAATGGGCGCAGCTGCATTGAATGGTGCAGGTAATTCCTTACTGCGTATTGATAGGGGTGAGTGCTGACAGATTTTTTTTGTAGGCAACAGCACTGTGGAAACATTTTTTATAAAAATGTCCACAAAGAAATGAATAAAATATTTTCTACATTATTTTGCGTTGTTTTTACATCTTTTTGCCAGCACTACGGAATAGAACAACTTACGAGTTCCGTAAGTCGTTGGAACATATTAGTACGGGACAGAACCACGTCCAAAGCGTTGCCCACAACTTCAAAGTCGCGACCACGGTTACTTTCGCTCGACGCCAAGACGTTGGTCGCAGGTGCGTCTCAATCCGTTCGGCCGAATCCATCTCCGCCCACAGGTAGTGAAGCAAGTGAGGAGTCTTACAGAAACAGAAATGCTGGAGCAGGAGACCCTCAGTGGGCTTTGGAAGCCTCTGAGTCGGCATCCCTGATCCCTGATACGCTACATGCACTGTTTCGTGATGATTCTGGTAGTGGCAGTGCAATAATGCTGCCTTATCGATGCATGTAGCATGTTCCTAAACGTTTAAAGATTTGACCACATGAAAACAACGTTGTTAAACGTTTTATAATTCGTTGATTTGAAAGCATTTTTGAAATGAACGGATCAATAAGTGCTGTTACAGTACAGTCTCACTCGTGATGGTATACGAGCGCGCTGAATCCGTACAGTGCGGAACAATTGCAGTGGTGTTACCGGTGAATTGAGTTCAAGTGGCAATAATGATGGCATCACCGCCAGGCTCAACGCGCCACTTGTTTAGTTAGGCACCTTTAGGTAGTTATACTTTTGTATTTCAAATCAGTAACGAGAGGTTGCGAAATCATAAACTACACTGCGACCACATCAACAATTTGAGTTTCGATCCTTCCTTCACATGATGAGCTGACCTCAAACACAACTTTTATTATGATTCGGATGTGCCTAGTACACCATTGGTGTACTGTACTGTAAGCACGTCCGAATTATGGTGTCGACGTCAAGGGTCGCGATGCCGACTCGACGTTGACTCTCGACGTCTAGCGTTAGTCAATCACTTTCATTTACTTCTCTTGCCTGATTGACTAAAACGCCGTATTTCAATCAGATAGGGACTACACAGGCATTCAATCACCTTCCCCAAAGTTGCAGACTGCAACTTGGCGTATCACCCATCCTCACTAAGAAAGATTTCACCACGTCCTAGCCGCCAAGCTTATATCCAAGGATCTTGGATCTTGGACCATGATACAGGCATCCCTCGATACGTTGACCGCCACCCATTCTACGTTGAGATCCAAGCGCACTCATTCTCCAATTTGCTCTCCGCCGTACACTGCATTCCATTCGATCAAAAATTGCTACCAAGTCTGCCGACATGGACAGTGAAGAAGATGCAGACGTGTGCGTGCTCAGGTCCCCTTTACCAAGAGCAAGAAAGATTTCGATACCACAACCACCTCAAAAGCGAGCAAGAGCTAACCAAACGACAAGAAGACCAACAAAAACACCAACTCAATCACATCCAACCCAGCCCACGCAGTTCTGAACCAGCATCATGCCGGTCAAGTCCTGCTTTTGATACTGAGTGATCTGGGAGTTCCAGATGGCCAGCTGTCTGCCAGCTGGCTGTGACGCTGCACAGTCAGCGAACATGACTTCCAAGTGTTGAGTCGAAGTCGAGTCGACATCCCGTAGGACGTTAAAGTCTAGCTTCCTGTCTTTCAATACATGCCAGTTTCTCATTAGCCACGTAGTGCTAGCACTTCCCGCCGTGGAGGCACGTGGAACTAACTACGACGGAACACCGACAAAGTTACGCGTTGTCCAGCAGGTAGGGCATTCAAAGCCCCAATGCAACGAGATAAAGCCTTTTGGCAGTTTATCGTCTGCGTTGCTGGCGAGGCATTCACAGACGTTCCAAGAAATAAACTCACCCGTGACCATACCAAGAGCTTCTACTGTCTAAAATGCGACGTGGAGTTGACTATCATAAAGGACAAGGGTGTTGCCGGCGTGCACATGCAGAAAATGCATAGTGAGGAAGTGCATGTCTATCGAGAGATGCAGCAGCGCGAAAATGATCTTAAAAAAATCCCGCCAGTTGCGAAACGTGTTAGCACCGACAGGGGTCTCCGAGCAAGACGCTTTTAGCGCCATTCTAGCAGTAAATGTGGATTTCGTAGGCTCCGCGAGTCTCACGTGCAGCACCCGTCTGTACTACATACTCTGTAGCAGCACAAAATCCAGACGTTTAGTGTCTAGTTGAAGGAGCTCCAGTGTATTGCAATGGTCAGCGACAAACCTGACACAATAGAGACTGCAACCGCGTGCAAACGTACCGGTAATGCATAAGCAGTAGGCGACGCACACACCCCGCACTGCGATTCAATTTCCTGTACTCGAGTCGGGCGTTGTCAGTGACAACTTGTCACAACGGTGGAAGGTATCTAAATTCGAAAGAGTGACTACCTATCTATGGTGTCACGAGTCGTTGACTCGACGTCCTTGACGACCTTTGACGTCTATGGTGTCAAATCCCTTTGACACCGGACGTCGACAGAACCATAATGGTGTAACACCATTCACACCCTATGGATACAATCCGTCGAGGCCGTTCAGCAGATCTGGCACGGCATTCCGGTGCACTCGGCGACTCTGTACGATACCTTATACTCCGGAGTATATGATAGTATCATACCATATATGGTAATGATACTACTCCGTCCCACAAATGCTGAGGAGCTGAACAAACGATAGCTCAGAATCTCGCTGTTTTTTTGTGTGCCCAAATTAATCTTGCGTGAAGTATTGACGCCAAAACGCTGAAAAAAGATGCCACAAGCAGTCCTATTTCTCACACATTTGCACACTTTATGAACTTTGCGACGCATCCCATGCTCACATACATGTACTGAAACCAAGATAATTGATGTGACAACATTTGTGGGACGAGCAAAAGAGTTGTACCTGACAACATTTGCGAGTAGTATATGGATATGAAGTACACTTAATGAAGTGTACCTGGATATGAAGTGGGGAAGTGGGGCTTGGCACAGAAGCGAAAGAAAGAAGGTAGTCTATTTAACCTTTGTTAATAGCTTCCTGATAGAGTTTGGAGCCTTCTGAGGAGCCGGGGCTCCTTTAACCGAGTCCGTTGTCCAGGTCGATACGGTGGATCTGACGGCGCTTTCTCGATGGTTATCCTACTGTAACAGTCCAGGCTAATCTGGAGCTAGAGGCCTTGAGTTTCGTCTCTAGACACTTGCGCTCTCTGCGTGCCGTCGCTTGTAATTGCCGAAGACAATAAGTCCACATAACATCCAATTGGTAGTCCAATCCTTCCTTTCATGAACGACTTGATTCCGGATCTGCCAAAGCAGGGTATATCCAATGCTACATACCGCCCACCAAATGCGCTGGAACATTACTTCATAGTCCGGACGACACTGTTCATATTTGTCGATGAGGGCTTGTTTAGTCTTGCTCCGATCACTGGAGCCTTCCTTGTTGCGAAGTGAATCTTGTATTCGTCCAACTTGCTACTGGTAAATCCGTGTCCAAGCCAGTGTTCGAGACAGCGGGCCCAGAACGCCTTCGCTAGTACGCATGCCCAGAATAGGTGCCTGATCTGGAAATTGCTGCCGTTACATTGTACTTCTTGAGCACATGTCCTTGTAGTTGCCATGCCGTCGAAGTAAAAATTAAGCTGCTGGGTTGCCAATCGGTAGAACACCCATACTTGGTAATGTGGTATTGCAGCACACAGATATACGTCAGATGTGGTTCCTTAGGCAGCAAACACAACAATCGCCGAGTTGATCGGCGTTCGTTGGCCTGCGCTGAGTTGCCCCGAGCGGTTCGGCCCTTCCAGGACAGCGGTGTCTCGCTTCGACGGCACCAGGCAACCAAGCCAGTCACTTCGGAGGTTAGCTGAGCTGACTTCCTCCGGGATTCAAATCCTGTGCAGGATGGACGACGGCGCGCGAGCGCTTTTACAGGTCGCCGAGAGCAAAGGCTTCTCAGCTGAAAGTGTCATGGCACCCGGGCTATCCGGCGTACCGACTCGCGAACTCGGCGAGGTTTTCATCAAAGCGCACAAAGTGAGACGCGCCCTACCCGGGCCAACAAACCTCTTGGCGCTACCTGTCAACACCCTACAAGCTATGCCTCTCGGGTGCCAACGGCAGACATAATCCAGCCCGCGCAGGGACTTACCGGAAGAGTGTAACGCTTGTCTTGGACTTAGAAAATCCTGCTCTGTTAGTTGTTATCTTTGAGAGCCTCTTGGGCTCCTATCTTGTGTTTCCTATGTCATATACAAATATCTAATGAAATGAGGAGTTTTGGATCTCATCCGATCTTCCACGCGTAACGGATAGAAGATCGTTAGGTCAAGTTCGCTGAGTCCGGATCGCTGAGTCTGGATCGCTGAGTCGAATTAGTTGAGTCGGATTAGCTGACTAGCTGGACCGCTGACTTGGAGTTCGTTGAGTCCGTTAAGCTGAGTCAGCTGGGTCTCCCATTGGGTTCGACTGGCATTTGACCACACAGTTATGATGTTTACTACACCACATAATTGGTTACCATATTCTGGTGCGCCCAAAGTTGTCGCGGTGTTTGATGTTGGAGCCCGCGAATCCACTCGTCAGCCTCCGACGCCTTCGACCATTCGGCCAACGCGGTCCCCAGGTTCGGACTGGCTTGTCTCCTGAGATTTGCTTTGGATGTTTCTTCAATTCACGTAAGATCTTCTGGTTGCTTTTGTTTTCGCTGGTACTTGCCATGGGAATCCATGGATCTGCGAGTTCGTCTTAAGAATAATCCATCCAAGGTGTTTCTCATCTTTCTGACGTCTTTCCTAGCGTTGACAGAGTCGATTACTTCCCACTCCAGTCCGTTCGCCCGCCGCCCTAGCTTGAAGGGGCTTGGCACAGAAGCAGAACTGGGCCAAGGATCAGCGTCAAGCGACGTGAGCAAAGACTGTGAGGCATCGAGTGGACCTTTGAGAATGACGTGCTTTTTTCCTGGGCACTTGTTATTGTGCCCGCCTGGAGACCGCTGAGACGAGACTATTGAGCCCGAATGTACCCGATTGCAACCGCCTGCGCCCGACTAAAAAGCGCCACCACGACCCAAATGGAGTCTACGTCCCGATTGGTTCGTGGTAAGTCGGTGATGAAGTCCATTGAGATAGATCTCCAACGTTCATCGGGTATCTTTAGCGGTTCTAATAGACCGGGAGGCTTGGTTAGACGAAGTTTATTCCGTCGACAAGGCTCACAGTCTGCGACGAACTTCTGGATCGACCTCAACATCGTCGACCAGTACCATCGCCTCGCGAGTGTCAAGTACGTTCGTTCCGCACCCGCGTGACCTTCGTAATTGGAGTCATGGCACTCACTAATGATCGTCTGGCTCAACTTCACATCGTTGGGGACGGCAATCCGAGGTGTATCGTCCGCTGGGGACTGGTACCACAGCAAGCCATTCGCTTCCGAGACACATCGGTACTTCTTTCGATGTTGACGCTCAATCTTGAGATTCAGGTTGGACGTTCGACACTTGATCGCAGTAAAGATTGCCTTTACATCGCGATCTTTTGCGTACGCCTTCTTGATGCTGGTAAACAGCTCGCTGTTCGTGGTCACCTCACTGATCGCTAAGGACGTATCATCGAAGCTGGTCACACTCAAGTCATGGAAGTACTTCGTCTCTGGTTGCAAGTCTGGTCGCCAGCTCAGCGCGTCTGCTATTCCATTCTTCGCACCGGGTAGGTACGAGAATGTTGGTTGATACTCCGCGAGGATATCGTACCAGCGCGCTAGTCGACGGTTAGCCATCTTCTGTGTGAAGAGTCCTTCAAGACTCTTGTGGTCAGTCTCGACAATTGATGGATTGTCCAAGCAGTAAATTCGAAAAGCAGCGAGCGCGTGGACGATAGCCAAGAGCTCCTGCTGTTGCGTCGGGTAGTTAAGCTCCGCTGATTTCATCTTGCGACTAGTGTACGCAATTGGACGCTCAACTCCATCGACGACTGGGAACAAGACTCCACCAACAGCGAACTTGCTAGCGCCAGTACGCAAATGCATTGGCTGGCTGAAGTTCGGTAGGTGCAGCACTGGAGGGTTGCACAAACGCCGCCTCAGCTCCTTGAAGTTCTTCAACTGCTTGTTGTTTAAGTGGATTTTCGCGTTACGCTTGTTCTTCTTCTTCGGGAGAGCAAACATGATTGCTGTTAGCGAGGCGTAGTCCGGGCAGAAGCGCTGGACGTAGCCTGCCAACCCGAGAAAGCTGTGAAGCTCTTCTTGCGTTCGAGGGATTGGCCAGTCCTTAATTGTCTGCACTTTGTCCGGATCCATACGCACGCCGTTGCTACCCACGAAATCTCCAAGACATGGAATTTCGTCAGCGCAGAAGACACACTTAGATAGCTTGACGTAGAGCTTGTTGTCACGCAAAATGTCCAAAGTCTTACGCAGAGCTTCCAAGTGATTTTCAATGCTCGGTGACTTTGTGAAAATGTAGATGTCATCATAAAACAACTTCGTATTCTCCAAGTCCCGAAAAAGCTTCGACGTCAATCGATGCATCGTCGCTGGTGCATTACAGACTTGCATGGGCAGCACGAGATACTCCCAAAGACCATTTGGAGCTTGAAACACCGTAAACTTGATATCTTCCTCTCTTGATGTGACCGGGCTTCTTGCAGAAGTAGCAGGTGCGGCCTTCAGCGCACATAGGTTTTGAGCTTGGTTTGAAGCGACCTTTGCCACGGAAAGTTTTTCCTTTGAACGATTTCCCGTTGCCTGGGGTCGATTCACGAGCCGGCTTCGGCTTTTCTTGGCGAACTTGACGGTCACGAGCATCATCCACAAAGTGGGTCACCTCGTACTTGACCGCCAGTTCCATGTCTTCGCTCAGCGTCTCCGGATTCTCGAGCTTGACATAGCTGCGCGTATGGAGCTTGAGACCATTAGCGTAGCACAGTACTTGGTCGAGTACGCGCATGCCTTCGACTCGGAAGACGAGGGCCGAGTACTCACCGTTGTACGTCTCGATGTCCGCCGTTTGCTTGAGCCGTTAAAGCTTCTCTCGTAGAACAGCCTGGTAGTTCGACGCCTCGAAGTGTTGGAGCACATGCTCACGGAAAGTCCCCCACGTGTGCTCCTCACGTCGTGTTGTCGATGACCAGTGCAGGAACCATCCCGAAGCCGGCTTATCCATCGCCGACCCCGTGATTCCCGGAAGGCGCGTGCTCGCGGCTTCGATCGGGATATTGTTGATGCGACATGCGTTCTCGATCTGGAACAGCCATTCGCGCACGTCTTCCCCCCTATTGCCGATGAACTTGGGCAGGTTGGTAGGCACTCGCGTGCGGTCTGCCATCGCTTGATTTAAGCGGGTGATCTCCGCTTGTAGTTGTGCGTTCGTCAGCATGGGCTCCTTGTATCCAGGTTGCTGGGACCAACAAGTGCTACCAGCAGTATATCAAAGAGGAAGAGGAGCTTGGGGGAGGGTGCGCTAAAGGTAAAGTGCCGCCCCACAGTTCAGGCGGATGGAAGCTTCCACAACCGCCCTATCTGCCTACTCTATTTTTACAATAGGAGTTTACTGTAGTAGTACTATCTCTAAGTCATTTCTCCGACTGGTGATCATTGGCTAGAAAGAACATCTACCAATCAGATACACAGACCGCTTGGAAAGCGGGATTCCACAAAACCGTGACGTAACAACGTGGTACATGTATGCGTGTATTACCGCCTCGCTTCGGATGTTTGCTGTGGAGTACGGGCTCTGCCAAGTTAAGGAAGGATTTCGGTGTACCTTCGGGAGACCCGTGGCCAAAAATGCGTAGGAGATGAAGCTTGGTGCTGCGATTTTCACATGCACAACAACGGGTCATTTTTCGAGTTTATCGGGTGTGACATCGATCTGCTGAACGAAGGGGCTATATTATAGCTTCGAATTGAAACCTATCGCGTGGAAGAAGTGTGTCGTCCCGACTGCTTCGCGTGGAAGAAAGAGCAAGGACAGCAGGGAAACGAGAAACCACGTCAGTGAATGAGGGTCCTGATGTGGCTGAGAGTGTAACCAGAACATTTAAGATCGAGAATATCAGCATAAACGTTCTGTGTGAAAACCCTCTGGTTTACAAGTCACGTTCACTGTTCTCGGTAATGGGAGATATCAGTGTGACTGGCGCAACCATTTCAACCCCAAGCATGTTACTGGACTGTGGGGCTACTACGATCTACGTATCAAAGCGATGGGTGGAGGAGCACGAGCTCCAGACAACGAAGTTCAGCGACAAGAACATTTGTGTCAAGCTTGGGGACAACCAAGTTGTAGAGGCTGAGCTGGAAGTACTGCCCTTAAGTATCACGGTGTCGGGACTGGACGAACCGTACAAGTGTGTCGCCGTCGTTTACGCGATACCTGACGAATTTGACTGCATCCTTGGAATTCCATTCTTCGAGGACATGCAGTCGCAGATCGACTGGAGAGGTCGATGAATCAAGAGAACAAGTATGAATACTCTGCGCTGGGAACAAGCAGGTGCGACCTGTGGACCGATCGAGGAAGGCGGACCGGCGATTGCCTCCGGGCTTCGGAGATCTGCCGAGGCGAAATGCCTGCTGGCTAAAATACCCGATTCCTGTCGAGGCGCCGCGATGTGAGATCCTCAGATCAACCAGCTTGCGAACATGTGCAGAGTGGAGACCCAAGTGTTGTCGATGGACAACAGGAAGACGCGTCAGCTGGTATGGAGCCAGTTACAAAGGGCGACAAGACGTCGTTGGACGCGCCGGGACTATCGGAGAGGCTGATGATAGCAACAGTACCCGAGGGAAAGACGGTGTCGTGGAGAAGATGTTCACGATGGGTGTCGTTGATGAAACTGGTGTGTGCACCAAGTACATTACGCGGAAGAAGCTGCGTAAATTCCTGAGAATCAAGACCAATCTCCTGACGAGCCTGACTTCATGTTGGTTCTGTCGAACGAAACGATCAAGCAAGTTGCTCGTTCATTGCAACGACATGATCAACCCGACAATATCGGAAGTGCGAAAGCGCAGAGATATCTCGAGACAGACTGGGACAGTTTTCGAGACAACCCTGGCTTCGATCTCTTCCCGGAGTACAAGGACAACGTATTCCGTCCTGAGTTACCGGAAGGTTTACCAGAGAAACGCGAGATCGAACACCCGATCGATGTGAAAGATCCAAACCTTGAGATGTACCGACAGCAGTGGCGACAGTCACCGGAGCAGCAACGCGAAATTGTGAGGTGGGTTATCGACATGGTGAAGAAGAAGCTCATCAGACCCAGTATCAGTCCTCACGCTGCTCCAACGTTCTGTCTCCGGAAGCCTGTTGAATGGAGGATTGTGCATGAGTACCGGTACTTGAACTCGAACACAGTTCGCCAGAGTATCCCGATGACACGGAAGGAAGATATCCTGGACGCCATGTCTGGTGGGTACTGGTTCTCTACGATGGAGCTTATGTCTGCTTACTACCAAGTGCGCATCGTTATTGGTAGTGTATGCGCCACTCTTTGGTATATACCAGTGGACTTTGTCATCCTGTCGAAGGATCCGCGGCCAGAGAAGTGTGGGGCGTTGAGTTGGGATTCATCGTGGCCCCCAATTCTCACCTTTGGAACACATCGCAAGTGGGAAGTGATAGACGATCTACAGCATTGCCCACAGTATTTTATCGATTTGAATTCCAACGCTTGAATTACACTTGTTACTACTTGGGAGCTACATGTAGTGTTAGTACCAGTCGTTAGCTCGCCGGTTCGTGTTCAGCCCACCTCGATTCATCGAGCCCATGCTTGGCAATCGACCTCCTCGCCCGCTTAGCAGACCTGCCAGCTCTGCTTCGCTGAAAGCACTCCTCCCACCTGCTGAATAGGCTAGCCGACCTTTTTGCTGCCAAAACATAGCGGCCAATGCGCAGATCATCATGGCGGGTACGCGTATCCAACTTATGTCAACGTTGGTACCAGGCGGGGGAATCCGTGATTCATAAAGGTCCAGACGATGACTTCCGTTGGTTGTGTCCGCAACGAGTACAGCAAAACCGGTCGAATGCACCACCAGGTCGTTGGTAGCACTCACACCCAAGATTCGCGGATGTTGCGCGTTGATTCCATCAGGCCCCAGAGTGATAGAGTCCACTAGCGAGCGTTCCGAGAGGTAAGTTGGTTGCACTTCCTCGCTACTTCCGGACAACTGATACAGCACTAAACGATGACCAGCCCCCAATACAAGAAACCCGGGCAGAGTCTGCACGATGGCTAGTAATTCGTGCTCAAAAGCAGGGAATGGCGGCCGTCGAGGCATCAACTGGCCTGCCAGAGTACACGTGACTGGACCGTGAGACTCACTCGGATCAGCACGCCGTCGCCAGGCCCCCAAGTTGTGCAGTTTGTACACAAGTGAGCGGCCAGTCGAAGTCCCAGCATACACAACGGTGGGTCGAAGTGGATCCGCCGCCAAGCTTGTGAACGTGTTTCGCCCAGGAGCCTCACACACGACTGGTACCAGATGAGGCACACTCGCGTCCACGAAAAATACTCGGCTTTGTGTAGCTAGAGCCACCAACCCCCTGCTGCTGTGAATCGGCTCCAGATGCACGACAGTGCCGTCGCGGGAGCTGACCTGTGTGTGGATATCCTTGATAAAGCTACCGTTATCAGCATGAAAAAACGAGAGATGTTCACCGGAGCTGTCACTGGCAACCACGAATACACGGTAATACAACGGTACTACTGCCACTTTGCCTCGATCGTATTGCCAGTCCTGGTTGAGCTTAGCCCCGAAGACGCGCTCCACATCGACATGGAGATATTTTCCAGGAGCTGGCGATGTTAGTGAATAATTTGAAGGCTGCAGCCACGGTGGTTGAGATGCACCCAATGCGTTGATGCTGTTCTGTCCTACTGAGCATTGGAGACGATTTTCCTCCAAGTCTTTCAGCGGCTTCAGACGTCGAGGGTCACCCGCGACAATTCGACGGTTGTGCCAAAGTCGCAATTTGAAGAGCGTAAGGTCTCCAGACGTTAAAAGTATTGCCAGATATGAACTGCGATCGGATACGAAGAACATATCCGCGACCTGAAAAGCTCCGTTTCCTGAAGATGGATGTAGATCTAGCGCGTGCTGCCACATGAGCTCAAACGTAGTTGGGTGGAGTAGCCTCATGGCAGTCGAAATTGGATCCAGAACTAGCAAGAACTGCAGCGGTGGCTCATCATCGGTGTTAGTCTTCCGTCGCGATGTCATGTGCTGTCTCCTCCCCACAAGCGACGTATTGGGACGGAACGAGATCAACTGCGTCAATAGTAGTGTCGAGTTGGCCCTACCATTTGTCATTCTGAACGTGCCTTGAGGCTCGAACCAGTCGCTGAAAAGCTGCGGAGACTCGCGAGATCTCGACCGACGCTGTGTAGTAGTAGATTCAGCGTTGTGTGCAATAGATGTATTGTGCATTGTATGTTGACTCTGGATCCGCTTGATCGCATTGCTGAGTAGAGCTGCTTTCTGCTGGTATAGCGCCAGTTGCTGCTTGGTCGCGTCAATTTCAGCTTCCAGCACGTGATTCAGCAGCGTAGAACTATCAGATGCTAGTGATCTTCCCCATATCTGCAGGCAATGCACCGAGACCAGCAGTAGAACAAGATAGCGGAGACCCATGCTCACTTTGCGTCGCTTCGACTGGCATTTATGGCTACATTCTGTCTCAACCAATCATTTGCATTCTCCTAAGGTTTAAACTCTGTGATTGGTCAAAATATGCAACTGCAAAAGTTGCCTCTGGCGCAGTCAGTCGGCAATTAGACAAGAAGGTGGCAAGTACGCTTCGTGCATCGGGCTGTTCTCCCCCGTTGGCTCTGGGTCGTTTCCTTGTTGCTATCTCCTACTGCTCTGCATCTCTGCGCCCACTCATAAGTCCAATCGCCTCTTGCGTTGGCTCGTGGACAGAAAGAGAACGTGGCAGTTTGACTGAGAAACACGAAGGAAACACTTACAGAGAGAACTCGGACGCTAATTAGTGCAGTAATTTACTCACTAAGTAGCTACGAGCAGGAACAGAAGAAACCCCTAACGCTCCAGTTAGTGTAAAGTTCTGGACGTTAAGGCACTTTTCTCACTTGGTTTAGTACAAGAGTGCACGGGGCTCGGAAGTGAAGTGAGCTCCGTGTATTTTATTCCCAGTGTTGAGGCTTCTCTCGTAGGGGGAGATGGCTCACATTGAGACCAAGGACCCGTTCGGCTTCGTGGGCTCGCACGTTGTGCGTAGAGAGCCCCGGAAAGGAGGGGAGGAGCATGGATGGCTCACTCGCTACGACGAGGCACTGGACTGCTATACGCTGTTCGTGCCTGGAGGGGGAGAGCCCAAGTTGTTGGCTCGGGGAGAGGTAATGAAGTTCTTATCAGCGCCCAATATCGAACTGCACGATGATGACCAGGACACTTTCCCCCCGCCAGTTAAAGACACCACTACCAGTCGGTACTTGGGTGTGAAGTTGCGTCGACCCACGCAAGCTTCAAGTGATGACGAGAGTCATGTGGATGACAACATACGTGGCCATGTGACGTGCTTCTTGCCGTTTGGTGATCGATACTCTGTCGGGTATGAGGACGGCTCGAGTGAAGAACTGTCGGAGGCTGCTGTCATTGACGGCATGATCGCTCTGATCAAGTCGCCGTTCTATTCGTCTCCGAGTCGGAAAAAGACGCGGAATGGGTCAATCAGGACAAGGAGTAGTGTTAATGATTTAGATGAAGGCGAGGTCGCTCCAGTTCGAAGGAAGCGACAGCGGGTGGAGGCAACTAGCCATGAGGATGTCCTGGAGATTCCGTCCGGGGTTGTAGCAGTGGTGGAGAATGTGGACGACCAGCAAAATAATGACGACGTTGTAATGAGTGATCAAGCAGAAGTGGAAGCTGGTGCAGACAAGGAAACAGAGCCTGCGCCGAACATTTTAGAGATTATGAGTAGCACGATGCGAGAAAACTCGTTGGAGATGGCGAGTCACCCTGTAGAAGAGTCCATGCATGTAGATGAAGGTGAAGTGGCGGATCAGGACGATGTATTGGAGGTTCTGGAAAGTCATGAAGCGTCTGTAAGCAATGAGCTTGTGAATGCTGCAACAGCAACAACAGCAGAAGCAGCGCAACCGGTGAAGGCTGTTCCATTCTACATTATTGATAAGAAGCCACACGAGGCCGTAGAGCCTCTTCCGAAGCGCGCTATGGCATTTGAGCTTTTACGGGCTTCGCTGCTGAATCTACTGGATCGACGCGAAGCTACCGCCGTGAAGATAGCTATGCAGTACGACTTGCTACGCAATCCTGATGTGCGCGACCGTGACGCCGTGATCCGCTTCGTGGACGCTGACGGACTAGTTGTTCTCAACCACTTGCTGAATTCGTTCGCGACTGATGTTCTCGACGATGACGAAGAAAGCAAAGAGGAATCGCGAGAAAAAGTTCACGAGCGCATGGAGCGTGACGACGAACTGCTTTTTGTATCGAAAATTGTGGCCATGCTTCCGACACCGTCCAGAGACCAAGTGATTGCAGCAAACATTGGTAAGACTATTAATTATCTATGCAAGACGCGTGGTCCACCAGGGCGCAAAAGCCCCTTGCCAAAGTGTATTATGGACCTGGCGAAATGGATCAAGAGTTCGTGGATCAAGAATATTCCTCCAGCCCCGAAAACGTCACCCAAGGCGGCTGCGAACACTCGACAACCAGCTAGTCGACCTCAGCAGCAAGCTCGGCGTGGCGGACGTGGTGGGTCTTCTGGACGTCCAAGCCTCCAGTTGAACCGACGGCAACCCCCGCCATCACAGCGACCCCAGCGCCATGTCTCGTCGGCTCCGCGGACGCCACCAGAAGAGCAGCACATTCCGGAAGACAACACGCCGATCCCTAGACTGCCGCGGCCAAGGCAGGCTCCGCCGCCACAGCCACCTGTAGCTGCACCTGCTCCTCCCCAGCCTCCAGCTCCACGTCGTGTGGCCGGTGGACTCAAGCCAGACTGGATGAGGCAGAAGGAGAGCCTCTCTCGCTCTCGCTTTTGCATCGCTGACAACACAAACGTTGACACCAGGCTTTATCGGGACAGCCGAGCACGCCCTATTACGAACGTACCTGTGGTAGCTTCGCAACAGAGTCAAAATCTGGATCAACACGAAGATGCAGGTGGCCCAGATGGAGTGTTTGGACGGCCTCAACGGCTGCGCTTTGGTAAACGCTGGAGCACACAAGAGTTTGGGATCAAAGACCCTCCCGGCACATTGAGACAACCCCCAGGATCCTCGTACTCGATGCCTTCTTACGGCCGCTCGCAATATTCGGACCAGTATGAAACAGTGTATGTGCCTCCTGTGCCGTATTCGTCTCGCCGGCCACGACCCATTCTGCGGCGCGTCAGTCGGTATAATGACGAGCCTGCCATCGATGGGCCTGGAAGCTGATTCTGCACTACGATCGAAAATCATTGTAGTGACCTGGGACTCGTCTGTGTGATCGCGTTCAAGCAGTTAGTAGGATAGTAGGTAGGTTAGAAGTTGCAGTTCAGGGTAGTGACCAAGTTACAAGCGATAGATCCGCAAATTAAAGCACCAAAAGCACGTTCACAGTTTTTTGCGGTTATTGTGGAGGCAACTCCTCCGAGACCAAGTACTGTAGATCCGCACAATAAATCACTCACTACTCACCTTGAAGTGGTTTCCGGCCTTCATCTCTGCCGGTCTTCAGTCGCCCACGACTCGCGCAAATATGAAATGAGGTCCTGCAAGTGTAAGCGCACAACACATTGTAAGTGGGCAATTGATGGAGATATCAATCGAATACTAACTGGGCGCACCTTGATGAAGTCACGTCGAAGGGCACCAGGGATGTTTAGGAACTGAACGTATTCTGAGAGAGAGCTCTCAATTTTCTCCAACTTGGTTATCCGTGATTTCCAAATCTCGCTCAAGTCGGTGCGTCGCTCGAAGTCGCGGTAGTAGTCAACCAAAGTGATCACCTGTTCGGCACATCCGCTCACGCCTGGACCATACTTTGTTCGCAACGCAGTCAGATGATCTTGCTCTACATGTGATTCCACTTGCTTCGAATCAGGCTTCGCCACCTCAAGCATGGGCTCAGCTTCAGGCCTTGCATCTTCCTGAGGTTTGGTCTCAACATCACTTGGCAGCGTGGTAGCCTGCGAGGACTTCAAGATATCCAAATAGCCTGCCATTTTCTGCAAGGATGTCTGGATGTCCTCACACTCGCCGTTGCTTCCGAAAAGCTGTGGGCCAGAATGGACGGGAGCACCACGATTCCTTTCAGAGTTACTTGGCTGCGTGTTTCCTGCCGTTTCACTCACCGTAGCATTCACAGCAGACTGAGGCTCCAAGCTTTCACTTTTCATTTCCGACTTCACCGCGCAATTCATTGGCTCCAAGCTTTCACTTTTCGCTTCCACCTTCACCGCGCAATTCGACGCCTTATCTGTCGATCTGTCAGAAGACCCGTTCACTGCAGCAGATGAAGTAGAAGCAGTTATTTCTAAAGCCACCTTCTCCACCACCTTCTCCACCAAGGAGGTCACGAAATTTCGAATATCCGGGTGAATGTGGCCATCTTCTGCAGTCGTCTTCACACTCTGGATAGCTTGGTCGGCCTTGTCTTCAGCGGAGCGTTCATCACCACGACTACTTGCTGTCATGCTCTCTTTAATCGTAATGTAGTGCACGTCATCTACTACCAAAAGAGGCTCTTTTGGGACATCAGAACGACTGGGCGGTGGCGTGACGTCCTCGTGGGTACTGCCATTTGAAACTACAGGTCCTGATGCTTGAAATACGTTGTAGAATGTTGGACTTGGAGACCTTGCAGCCGACGGTACATCGCTAGGTGGCGAAGTCGACCGATTACTGTTTTTTGTCGTTTTCATCGGTTTGCGGTTCCTTTTCCGATTGCCGCTTGCAGATGGCGACACACCATTTCTTAGTGCAGATAACGAAGCCGGTTGCGGGATATTCGCATTAGTAGATGCAGCAGTTTCAGCGTCGACCTGAACTGTCAGTCCCTTCGACGTGCCACTCAACTTGTTGCCCGCATGCTGATCCGCCTGTCTTGCTAACGCATCCATCGAACCTTGCACTATAACGTTATCTGCTGGCAGTTGCTTCGATTCGTCTCCACCCGAGCCGCTCGGGTTCTCATTTATCTGCTTTGGGTTCTGGGCCTTTCTGGACCTTTTGCGTTCACCGTTGGCAGCTTCCGTAACCAGAACCACGTCCGCAAGGACCTCTGCAACCTGCGGCTCAACCTTACGAGCAGCAAGTTTTGTCGTTGCCGTTGAGGTACTGCTGGTCTCTGTGCTGCCTTTAGCGCCGCCGAGTGATGCTACGGGCTTTACCACCATTTCATCTTTGACGACGACACCATTCGAAGCTCTGTCTTCCTCCTTGGTGGTGATATTCGTGCTCCCATTCTGCACGGTCTCGTGTATTTCTTTTGGTGCCACAAATCCGTTTTCTGAAGCTTGCAGATTTTGGCTATCATCATCGCCGGTTAGGTCAATATGACCTGTTGTAGCCAATGAGGAGCGCACGGAGCGCCTGCTTTTTGCTCTTGGCTTCTTCACTGATTTATCCCCTGTACCTTCAGAGCTCTGCTTCCGCTTCCTCACGGGGCCTTGTGTTTTCACTCTCGAAGGTGACGACCTGGACGTCGCTCTCTGAGCAGGCGGAGCCTCAACGTCCGTCGGCAGCTTTTGCGTGACAGATCCAAACTCAAGCTTGAAATGCTGCAGCACTGAGTGATACATGGGGAAGAATCGTGTCTTCTCGCGTTCCTCATCTTGCAACACATTTCGGAAGTGGCGTCGACCAGGAATGAATTCATAGGGCATATAGATCTCGCGGCGCGCACCTCCGCTTACCTTCTCACCGCGTGTGTGAAAGTAGCGAAAGAGACTGACTGGAGTACTCCGTCGAGTATCATACGTGCCAACAATTAAACCAACAAACGGCTCGGAAGATTTACATTCTCCATCCGCGTCCTTGCTGATGCTGGGACGCTGGAAGAGCTGCTGGTAGCTTGTTTGATTCTCAATATCTCGAACAGATGGATCAGGTGCAAATGCTGGATGCGAATGGTACCAGCCCACGACCTCCAGCTGAGCGTTTTCAATGATGCCACGCAATTCAATTTCACTACCTGGATCCATCTCCACATCAGTGGAGCCATCGTCACCGTCAATTACAAGTGACCGGCACGGAAACGCAGCCTGAATGTACAGTGTCTTTGAAGTTTCATCCCATTTACCACCAAGGAAGCCAATAATTTCGCAAGTAGCAAGGTGGGCATGAAGGTCCGCTACGAACACTGCGTCTGGGTGTGCCACAACCTGGAACGGGGGGTCTAACGTGGGTCCACCGCGGCTCCGACTATTAGGGTCCTCCACGTAATCTTTCGGGCGGTAGGCAGCACACTGCACCATTGTGTGCGGATCCAAATTCCCTGTCATCAGGTTTTGCCTAATATGCGATTGTTGGATGGACCTCGACTGGCGTTTGCCCAATGAGCGTTCACGCCCATGCCCACCGTGGGCTGCAGCTTCTTCAGCCTGCTTCTGCTCAATCGCAGCCTTCTCCTTCTCAGCAATGCTAAGTTCATCTGTGAATACATCGTCATTCCAAACAAAATCTTGTTTGTACGCCAGCTGGGTGGGTACTCCCGATCCAGCATTGTTACCTGAGTCGCTCGAGATCCCCGTAGTCCAAATGCTAGATAACGGTGTCAGCAACAGGTTGTTCGGCTTCTCCTCTTCTATGATATCTGCAACTTCTTCGGAAACCTGTTCGCCATTTTGTTCAGCCAAGTCCTCGGACACGTCGTCGTCCTCCAGCACCAGTGCTTTAGCACGACCATTCTTTTGCCTCTTCGAATCCTTTAAATCAGCGTCATCGCTCGTTTTTTTCTTCCTCGGCCTCGGTGGTTTTTCAAATCCTTTACCACTCGCTTTTTCCTCGTGAGTTGCATGTGGCCTCTTCTTCTCGCTCTCTGGGGTACCCGTGAGATCAATCGGTGACGGCGATCGCGACACAATTGCAACATGTGTACCGTCGTGGACTTCTTTCCGCGACGATTTCCTCGCTCTCGACTTGGAATCTTTAGCTGGTGCCTTCCGTCGTGACTTTGACGGCGTCAATATCACGACCTCGTCATCGTCACCCTCACTATCCTTCACTTCCGCCGCCAGCTTTCCTTTATTGCTCGCCTTCTTCAGCAATTTCTTCGCCGGTTTCTTCTCTGCAGCTGCCATTCCATCCACCACAAATGCCGCGTCATCGGCACTTTTTCGGTCGTCCCAAGCGTCTTTCAATGATCCTTCGCCGTCCTCCTCGACCTCCATCACCTCGTCCATACGCTGTTTCTTCTCAGCCTGACTGGGCTCCTCCAACAGCACGAGATCACCTTCCACATACTCTTTTCCCTACAATAATAAAAGTTACTCAATGAATCACCCACTTTTACTCAATAAGTTTACTCAGATAATACTCCTCACCATGTGCAGCAACTGCGCCGCCTTGACGAGCGCACGCCGAAACTCCGACTTCTTCTTGCCCCATTTGCTGCTCTTGCTGCCCATCACCGCGTGTTCGTACACCTGATAGTGTGCCGTGAAGCTGGCCACGTTGCTCGGGTCGATCTCCACGAGTGAGAAGTTGAACTTGTCCAGGAACATGATGAGGCAGTGGCGTCGGGTGCGAGAAGTGCCCGTCTCCTCACCAGATGCCGCACCCAACACCGGAACCTTCTCCGCAGGTGGCACCACCAGCGACGCCACAATCTTTGGGTCTGTGCGGATACCAGCGCGCCGCACGACGTCCCACGAGTGGAAGAGAACGCCTGGCCACCACGGGAAGCCGTGCACTTTGGCCCATACAACGTCAAAGTCACGGAACTTCTCCTCGACGAGCGCTAGCGCCTCATGCCGCGCCTTTAGAGCCTCCTGATCCGTGCGAGAACTCGACGGCTTCTTCGCGCCCGGAGCCACCATTGCCTGATGGAGTTGTGAAACACCAAGTCTACATCAATTATGTGGCGCACACATTGAAGTAAGCCAACGTCGTTTAGAAACAAGCGCGAGTTGCTTACTTCACATTTGTTTAGAAACCGTTTGGCTCTATTTGGAATTCGTAATTCGTATATCGTACTTAGTATGAGGGTGGTCATACCGTACGGGAAAGAGGCGCCAAGGGCTCATTTACTTAAGTTGAGGGACGATGGAGACGCCGGCCAAGGCGTTCGAGCAGCACGTGGAGCTGGACGAGGGCGTGTTGGCCACTTCCGCGCCGCTGGAGACCGGACAGCTGGACCGCGTCATTCTACAGGTGCGTCTATGGCTACTGCCTACGGTCAATGGGAGTTTATTATGTTCTAACGCTCTCGTTGGTAGGTGAGCGAGGGCCTCGCGGGGTTCCCCGACCTGAGTCAGAAGACGTACGAGCTTCGTACGCAGCTGGTGGAGGACAAGTAAGTGGATTGTAGGAGATGGGGGGGATGGATTTATGCTCATTTGTCTCTTGTTGTGTGCATTAGAGCTATTGGCGCTGCGGCTGCCATCCAAGGAGTACTGGACCTGCTGAAGGCCAACGAGAAGGCGCTCGAGTACTTTAAAGGAAGCATCGTGGGAGGTGCAGAGCTGTTTCTAGTGGGGAATTGAGTAGATGAGATGCTGATTTCTCTCCCGTTGTTGCAAATTAGTCCTGACTGGCCAACCGCTACCGTTGCGTCCACCATTCTTCGGTGGCACTATCCCTGAGCCTGCAGCTGAGGCTGTTGTGGCGGAGGTGGAAGCACTTGCGGCTCAAGCTACGCCTGATGCTGATGCTGATACCTCAGCGGCGGAAGCGCAGTCTTCGTCTGGAGAGAAGCTGGCGCCGATCTTTGGCAAACAGCCAGGAAGTGCACGCAAGCGCTCATTGGAGAAGACGACGACGACGGAGTCAGGAGCGGAAGGCAAACGGCCTAAAGCAGCCAAGAGCAGTGACGAGAACACTAAAGACGCTGCTGCCCCGCCGCTGAGGACAGCTTTGGCCGAGGAGACAAAGTATGAGTCAGTGGAGGCCAGGAACCGAGCCATCAACCCGACGTACACGATCCCCACGCAGTGGGAACACTTGTACTTCAAGCAGGTGGAGGTGATCAATGTAAACAACCGCCTCGCGAAGGAGAAGATTCAGGCGAAGCGCTTTGCCGGTGAGCCGTTCTTGTTGGAGGGCCACACCGGCTGGCTGAAGTTTGCGGACGGATGGGTTAAGCCGGACGGCAAACTGGACACGGCGGCATTCTTGAATGGCATCCACGACGTGAAGGTGCCTGTACTGGAGCGCAATTACGAGGAGCGGAATCCCATTAAGACCCACCTGCCGTTGAGCTACTATGTGAAGAACTACTGGGAGCATGGCAAGTCCGATTACTACTTGCACCAGTGGCAGTTCCCCTTGGACCCTAAAGCCGGCCCGCTATTGTGCTACAAGTGCGAGGAGCTGCCAGTGGTCGGAGACAACCTGCTGCTGTACTGGCTGGACGCTGTGCGTGGCGACAACCCGCTGCAGTACCTTTTCATGGGCCAGAAGAGCACGAGAAGCCGCATGCACCTGGATCCGGGTGGTCTGGGAATCACTATTGCCCCAATCATCGGCACCAAGCGTGTGACCATGCTGCACCGCGAGGCGGCCAAGCTGGACTCGGTTCACGAATCTGTCAACTTCAACGACGTGGATCTGGACAAAATCCCTCAACTGGCATTCCTGCCAGCGTGGAGGGTAGACGTGAAGCCAGGCCAGATCCTGTACATGCCTGAGGGCACATTGCACGCGTGCGAGAACGTCACAGCATGCTTGTCGTACCACCGCTTCCACGTGGACTCGGTGAATCTCCCAGGCTTCTTGCGGTCGTTTTTGGCGCAGGACTCCCCGACAATTAACCACGCCGAGATTCTTTGGAACGCTGCGCACGATGTGATGTCTGCAATTGAGGAAATTTATCACGCCAACGACCAGGTTCTCGACAAGGAGGTTGCTACGCTGCGTAAGTTGGACACGATGCGTGGGTTGCGCCATGTATGCCGTATGCTGTCCTTGGAGCAAGTGCTACCCACGGAAGACTCGTGGGACTGGAACAAGCTTCTGGATGACATCGACCACTTGCTTGTGCGCGTCGACTCTAGCGCCAAGCTGAACAAGAAGAAGAACTCGACCCACAGCTCTACTTTCACCAAGGCGATGGCTGCATTGAACGGCGAGGAAGCGGCTGAAGCCAAGCAGATCATTGAGGCGGCGGCAAGCAAGAAGAAACTTGCCAAGCACAAGGCGGAGGCAATGGCTGCCAACACTCATTGGGACTCGCTGAATCTGAAGGTGGGCGACGTCATTGGCGTGCAGGTGTTCGAGAAGCGTAACCGCGCTGAGGTGCTGAAGGTGGTGCACGACAAGGTGCTGGTGCAGATCCACTACTCTGACTGGGAGTCGATTTATGACGAATTCCTGCCTGTGTCGTCGCTCTACCAACGCAAGAAGGGAAAGAAGGTGGCCCTGAAGAAGACGCCCGAGGTGCACGAGACTGTGATGGCGCGCTGGGGCAGTAAGGGCGATCTGTACAACGCCATTGTGCTCAAGGTCATTCGTACTAACGCCTGCTACGTGCACTACCTCAAGTACGAGAAGGACTGGGACCAGTGGATCCTGCCCGGTCACATTTTCCGCAAGTACCACAACGCCTAAGAGGGTCAGCAAGGAGAACGTAGGCAAGCAAGGGCCGAATGTGTCTCTCGTGTACTTCCTCTGTTCGGAAATGATGGATGGATTCCCGAAAAATAATTGTAAGTTTGGAAGTTCTCCATGAAAATTCGTTCTGATTGGACCAGAAGATTGAATTTTATCTGTTCTATCCAATGGCGCCCTTTTCAGCCAATAATGTTGCGCAGATCCTGATTAACAACCAAAATACTACACCACCCCAAAACTGGAGCCATATTGCTATTCACAGCGCTCCATTGATGTCATTCACCCCAGAAAAGGTCTTTAGCCTGTATGTAACCTTAAAACACTGTAATATCACCTATTGCATCCATCATAAACGATGTTTGGATGTCAATTTTGCTATATTTGCAATAGGATGGTCTGGGGGCGCATTTTGGGTAGTATCTCGGAATTCTACATGCTTGGTAACCAATACCATCATGGCCTTGGTAGCTTAGTATGAAAACTAGTTATTTGTGCTGTTAGATGTAGACTATCTTTTTTTGGAAGGTCGAAACGGTGTGATGTTGAAGTGCACTTGCTGATAAAACGAAAGATGTCCCTGCTATTTTAATGAGTATACTTTAATCAAGTCAATCAAAACCTCTGACCTGTCATAATGCATTCCATCCATCATTTCCGAACAGAGAAAGTACATGTTAGCATGAAATATGCATTCAAAGCGTCCTCGGTGCATGTTTTTCCATGCAAGCAAAACTTCGGTAAACTGGGAAGTAAATAGTTTGTGAAGCTTCACGCTGTTTCTCCGTCGAGTATGTTACAGAATTGTGTGTTCGTCAATCGGCATGATCCAGTCCATTCACAGCTCTCGGGATGCGGCGAGCAAGGCGCGTGGTGTGGACAAGAGCGCAGAACACAACGTAAGCGCCCACGAAGGCATAAAACCCAAACGCCGAAATGATGGCTACAATGAGCACAATGGCTGCGTAGCCCAATGTGCGCTGCAACCAACGACCCCAAGCGGACGAAGCTCCAACAAACGGCAGGTCGTAGCACGCGTAGTGACTCGCATCCCACGTTGTATCGCAGACCCAGCAGTATTCGTAGCGGCAATGTGTGCACGTCATGTGGTTGCAACCTTCGTTCTTCCATATTCTCATTTGACAGTGTGGACACGCTCGCACCGCCTTCTGCTTGCCCACCGACGCTTCCCAGGCCAGATACGACTTGTCCTCTTCGCCGCGACAGAACCAGAATCGATGCGCACATCCCCGACAACAGAAGCAGCCCACCGTTTCACACTTCGGACACGTGAAATTGTCCGTGTTTTCACAGATGATGAGCTCATCACACCCAGGTCTCGGACACCACCTCGCACTTGGGTTCTTCTCATCCTAGTCAGTTGCAACAGCGAATGGGTAAGTTACATACAAAATGGTCGTCTTCCATCTAATGCTGCAACGTACTCGCTTGCGCTTCAACACCGCTCGATACTGAGCAGTCTCGTCTGTACCAATAATATGCTGCATGTCGTCCTCCTTGATGCTCTGTCTGCAGTCCACTACAGGACACACCAATTGATCTACCATATCAAACAACGTTCGAGTCAGGACAAGTCTCCCATTGCCAAGGTTTATATTGCTCCCACACCTTCGTCCACTTCTCGCGCTTTGATCTTCATCTCAATATACCTCTGAATACAATCTGTAATACACACAAACAAACAACCCATTAGAGCAACATTAAACAACGTATTGCCGTAAAACTCTCTAACCGGCGCAGAAGCGGTGACGACAGTGAAGCTTTGCATGGGCCTCATCGTCTTCACTCTCCACGTCACGCAACGCCAGCACAGGGACGACTTCCAGACAGATTGGACAGGTATCTGTCACCACGAACGTCGCTACGAGCCGCCGGTAGCCGCGCACGTAGCCGCGCACGAAGCCGCGCAGCATCGACATCTCCTCAGGGAGAATGCAACATCTGATTCTAATAAACCTTCTGAGTCCTATTTCTGATTCCGATGGGTGTCAAAAAAATCTACCGTAGCCAAGAAGAAAGAAAGCTCAGACTCAGATCCAACTGACTGATGGCGTCGTGGGTGCCCTGGACGCTGCTGCAGGCCTTCCTGCCGACTAGCGCGACCGAACTACTTAAGGACGAGGTGGAGCGTCAACGTCTGCGTGAGGAGCTCACGCGTGTGGCCAAAGATTACTCCAAACTGCTGCTGGTCTGGGCCTTCCGTGCCGCGCAGGTCTTCGCCGCCATCTCGTTCCTCTTCGTGACGGCTTCTCTGCTCTACGCTCTGCTCTACTATTTGGTTATCCCTTCCAGATTTCATGAGCAAGAGATATTCTTCAACTACGGCCATCGCCACGATGGGATCTATGAAAGAATGGGTCAACATGGCGGAATGGTGCCAACAGCCTCTTTGGATCTGCATGACCCCGTGCACCAATGGGAGTCGCTGGTGCCCAAGCCTGAGCAATCGACGCAGCCTGTGCTAGTGCCTGGCGTCAAGTATGACGTAATCGTGGAGCTGACGGTGCCCGAGTCGCGGGTTAATGCTGAAGTAGGCGTCTTCATGGTGTCGACGTCCTTATGGGAGGACAACAAGAGACAATTGGCTACTAGTGCTCGTCCTGTGACGTTGCATGACATGCCGGCGCCTGTGCGCTGGCTGAGACTGGGATTCTGGCTGGTGCCATACGCTCTGGGTTTCACGGAACCGGCACAGACGCTGCGTGTCACGGCTATCAATGGATACCTGGAGAACACTGAGTACCCGCTGACTCGCGTGGATGTTGAACTCAACACTCCGAAGTTGCAGGTTTACTCGGCTAAACTTACAGTGATTGCTCAGCTGACGGGCTTGCGCTATTTGATGTACCATTGGGCAGTGCCGACAGCGATTTTGTTCATTCTGAACCTGGTCTTCTTGGAAGCGCTGGCGCTGGTGATATTATACGCGGTGTATGCACTCCCGCAGCTGGACGAGGAGGCGGCTGCTGATGCCGCGGTACTGGAAGCTGCAGCTGCTGCCATCGACGTGCGTAACAAGGCGAAGAAGTTGTTCGACACTGCGTCGTCGTCGGAGACTGAGGCCACGAGTGAGAGGCAGATCAGTGAGGTGGCGTTTACTGCGACGAGTATGGAAGAAATGTCGTCGTCGGTGTTTGAGGAAGCGTCAGAGGATACTGAGGATATCAAGGAAGAAATAATGGACGTGAAGAAGGAGCCTGTGGAGGATTCGCCGTGAGTGTTGCCATTTTGAAATGGAGATGTCGAAGCGATAGCTGCCACGTGGTTACGTGAACGAGCCGGAAAGAAGAAGATGAAACTCGGTTGGTGTGGCATGCATTTTTGAATTCCAATGAATATAAAGGTTGGTGGCAGCGATTATCCGCCAGACCTGATAGCGATTTTCGAGCTCTTGACATCAAAAGCTTCTTCGTTCTTAGCTCAGGGGTCATCATCCTGCTGTTGCACCTGGCTGCAGCTGCCCTATCCATCCAGCCACCTGCTCTCGTTGGTCTGTAATGATACGTCAAGGCATCTTGTCAGTGGTAAGGAGGCACTGTTAGCAGCTACATGCTTGCTCACCTGCGGGTTGTAGAAGTAAAACCACTGCGCCGACGCGTCCCACAGCAAAACCTCGCGTGTATTCGGGTGAACTGAAGTATCACCGCCGTTGGTAAGGCCTCTAACGAATGTTACTAAAGGAGCAACTCACTCAAGTTTGCCGGTGGCAGCCACTGCATCTCCTCGGGGCGTGAGTGGTTGAAATAGTAGACCATACGAGTTTCGTTGTCTACCTGCAACCCCCAGTAAGCGAAGCCCGTGCTCTCATCAACCATAGTGAAAGCGTCTTCACCTTCCACAGCCACCGCATCGTAGAACCTTTCTCCATCGAGTACGAAAGCGTCTGTGTCGAGCAGTGCATCGACGGTCTTGGAAGTCCTCGCTGGCGTTTCAGGATGGTCTTGTTGCTCGTAGTCCCAGTACGCGGAAAAATCGGCCAACTGGTCGTCGTTGTTACCTCCGCGGAAGTCCTCTAACTGCTCTGTCTTGTGTCCATTAGCATTGGGGTCAGCATTCTGCTTTCCAGGCGAAGAGGAAGGCACCGCCATATTTCTCGTCACTGAAGTGTGCATTTGATCGTTGTAAGAGGAGGCATCCAAGGCGAGGAAAGTTGTGATTCGGCCACCGTTGGCAACGGATATCGTCGCATGCTCGCAGCCCTGAACGAGGCTCTCCGACTGCAAGAGGGACATGGCGTCGGAGAAGGAGCGTATGAGAGAGGTGTTGAAGGAGAACGAGTGGTTCTGGTGCTGGCCAACATGCATGTGTAGGAGAGCTCAGTCTTGAATCAGCAAGGTCAACCGCAAGGTGCAGTGGATACGGAAGAAGGCCGTGAGCAGTAAAAAGTTAGTGTATTTGTACAGTCTTGTCTTACTGGCGGTGCGGCAAGAATCGACAGGAAGCGCGCACACGAACCAGAGTCTGGTTACCAGACCTGTATCACAACAAGGAAAGGACACGTGGAGAAGCTGTTGTCGGACGAGCAGCGACTGGGCGCGACTGCAGGCACTCTACGGTCTGTTCCAGGAGATGGAAGTCAATGCGGTGATATGGAGAGTGTGAAGCTGAAGGAAGGAAGCAGAGACAGCCAGACACGACGACGACGCATGACGGACTATGTCTCTGCTGCAGGAGGTGCAACTGCCTCTTGGTAATAGTGTGATCTTGCGCGACCTGCAGGCGTTGTCCGACAACGTCAGGACACACGATTTAACTCTGATCGAGGCATTGATGACCCAACTCCACCAAGCAACATCGCCCAAGCACTTGAAGGAACCTTGCTGTCCATCGTCACCTGCAGTGTTGTTTGGATTGGTATTGTCACGTAACAAACTCAAGGCCGTCACGGAAGTAGTGCGCAACCTGAATGTTGCCTTCATGGTGCTCATCGACTGGGCCATCAAGTGCACTTTCGGGGCTATATGCTCGCTACTGGCTGCTGCAATCGCCAATTTGCAAGACCTCATCGCGCTCGTCAAAGATGTCCTGCACGTCCTCGTGTTCTGTCCGATCTTGCTGCGCTTCTTCGTGAATATCAATCCGTACCAGTGGATGGCCAAGATGACGCAGGCGCAGTTATTTGCCATGGGCTGCGCGTCCTCTGCAGCAACTTTACCGGTCGCGATGGAGTGCAACGCAGCCACCAACGTCATCCCGCAGGAGATTTACCACTTCAAACTGTCGCTTGACGCTACCATCGGAATGGACGGAACAGCAGCTGGCACTCCGATCGCGATCGTCTTCATGGCACAGGTATCCGATGTTTAGATTGACCTAGAGAAGTACTTGGTGCTCTGGTTGGTGTCGGCCCCGTGCCGTCTACGACTATCGTTATGATCATGACAGTGCGGCGGACTGTTTTCCCCGATGAGGATCTACCTCCTGCATTTGCCTTCATTACAGCAACCGACTGGTTCCTTGATCGTCTCCATACTCCCGTGAATACTACGTAGGTACTTACCTTCCAAAGTCAAACACGTCAGCGTACACATTAGCAGCATGCTTTCACATCCAAGATGAACTTACATTGAAGTCTTCCTCGCCTGTGACCAAACCAATCGATGTGCAACAACAGCTACCAGTAGGGGGACATCAAACAGGCAGGAAAACATTCAATGAACAACCGACCGCTTGCATGTTAGCGAGGAGCTCGTACTCCTCGAGGAAAAATACAAAATACATTCACTTCAAGCCCTCAAGCTCCGCCTGGTCGGCATGTAGCGGAGCATCGGCGCCTAAAACGAAAAACGACGACGACTCATTCTCAGGGGAGCCCGCGCGAACGGCGGCTGTCGTCAATTTCCCCCGCTCGCCATCCCCGAAGGTAGGCTCTTCCCCTTTTCAGATGCCGTTCATCGCTAGTTCTTCCTTTGCATTGTGCAAAACTTCCACAAGGTCCTTGGCCGTTGGTCGGCTCATAGGTGCGTACGAGAGGCACTGCTCGACCAACTGCCGCACGCTAACGGGTGCCTCCAGGAATTCTCGCCGGTTCTCGTGTGGTGCCAGCGGATCCTGACGCCGGACACGCTTTACGAGCTCCACGTCTGACATCGTGTTGCCCAGTTCCTCGACGAGCGACTGGTAAGGTGACACCCGCGTGAAAATCTCGCTGACTAGGACGCCGAAAGCGTAAATATTGTTTTTCCGCGCGTCCATCGGGGACGACCGCGTGATCACCTCGGGGGGTAGCCACGCAACCTCACCCATACCATAAGAATATGTGGCTGCCGTGCTCGGGCCTCCTAGTTTCGCAGAGCTTGGGACGCACTCGAATAGGCTGAGCTTGCAGTTCATGGCCTTGTTGACAAGGACCTTTCGGCTAGATAACTGCTTCGCACACAAATTTTGCTCGGTCTCGTGCAAATATGCGAGTGCCAAAGCTACATCACAGCACATCTGCAGTTTCGTCGTAATATCAAGATCCACGTCCGTGTTTGCAAGCACTGTCTTCAGGTTGCCCTTGTCCATGAATTCGGTCACCACCGCAAAATCTGTGCCAGCCAGCCATGTGACGCCCACCAGACTCGTAATGTTCGGGTGCGCAATAGTCGCAAACGTCCGCGCCTGAGCCATGAGCGCCTTTGTGACGTATGAGTCCGTCACCTCGGATTCCACACGCTTCACGACCACCTTGTTGTTGTTATATTCTCCCATCCATAGACGACCTGGCCCCAAAGACTTCACGAGTGCCACATCACTTTGAGGCAGCCGGAAGTTGCGCAAAAACTCGTCGTTAGAAATGAACGAGCCCTTGTCGGCAGTCGCGTCGCCCTTGCTCATCAGCGTCGCCGTAGCCTCAATGTTGTTAGAATTGGCATTAGCTGCCTTGCGCCTGAAATACATCCGCAGGATGAAGAATGCCAGAACCGCGGCGATCACGATTACCACCACGATGATTGCGACGAGAGCTCCAGTGGAAACCCCGCTACTGCTGTCACCTGCGTTCACAGGTTCAGCAGAGCCGGAGCTGGAGTGACTGGAATTGTTTCTGCTGGCGGCGATACCACCAGTTGTCGACGAAGCACTCCCACTCCCTGACGATGAACCGCACGATATAGTCGTGCCACCAGATTCTAAAACTACCGAGCTGGTTGGTGTTGAAGGCCCGCAAGACGTATCATACTCTTGTGCCCAGGTCTGTGTCCCAAGAGTCTTCAAATTCTCCCTCAGGTTGCCGTATTGTTCCGTACTGAGAGTGGTTTTCTCACTGACCGATGACAAGTTCACGGTGCTGAATACAAATGGATCGTAGAAGTGAGCGATCAGTATTATAACATACCTCGACAGCATAGTACAACCAGACTTACATATTCACATCATTTGAATAGTTGGTGCCGTATAGGATTGTTGGAATTGTGGTGAAGTTTGTTCCATCTAAGTCACTGTGCAGGCATAAAGAAGCAACGACCAACACCGAGTCAGTGCGAGTCCGTGAATAATTATAATACGGCGTAGAAACTTACATCACAGTCAGATCGTGCGGATAATATTTGACCAATTGCAGGTCTGCCAGCTTTGTGTTGACAAAGTGTCTGTACATCCACCAGGTATCACGTGAATATTTTCCTCCCTCACACACCATTTCAGCTCACGTACATGTCTGCCACAGTGCTAGATATATTCAACTTTACGCTTGTTGAACCAAACGTGACGTCCTCAAACCGCCTAACGACCACCAAAACCACACCATAGAACATCGTCAACATTCTCACACTGAACCAACAACTCATTATGTGGAGTGCCCACTCACAAGCTCTGCATCTTGCTAAAATCCTGGAAACTTAACGTCTCGTTCGAGAGAACCAATGTTGGGGCGCTGGTCATTCCATCCGCCCTAAAGAAGTTCCTGTGGGGTTAATTTTCATCCAGTCACAAGTCAGTTAAGTCTCCCTCACCCGCTGCCGACCTTTTTTCACTTACATCCACATCACCGTCGAATCTTCCAGGTCCAGCGTCAGTGTGTTGACCTTCACGTTCACCTGGAAGTGTTCGTCTATGCCTGCGCTCCCACTCGAGGCATTGTTCGAGCCACAAAAATACTGGGCCGAGTTCCCCTGCACTTTCAATGTGGCAGAATCGTCCGAGCAACTCACATCCAGTGACGGATCGGCGTCCGCGTCTCGGACCGCCACGGCAGCAGCGGTCATTAGCGCCGCTCCGCGCAGGAAGCTCCAGCGGCGCATGGCGTCGGAATGTAAATGGCGGCGCCTGAACCTTTTTCCGACTGACTCTCGCAGTGAACCCAAAGCGTTACCCATAGTGGAATCAAGTGAATAAACCCCCAGCCCTAGGACGAGGCCCAGCGAAAAATTATTGTTCGAGTCTAATCGGCATAGACAGGTATTTTTGCGTTTTGTGTACCTTTACCAACCTTGGCGTCTGACCATAATGGCAAGCCGGGTATCCCACTGCGGAGACATGCACCACGACCATGGCTGCGGGGAATGAGAGTTTTGTTTCTGTTGCAACCTAATTGAAGGCCTTGCAGCATGTGAATTTCACCGTGAAACCAGTGGTTTCATACCGAAATGGGACGCGTCCCGTTTGTTGTGTGTGTTTTGGACCCACGGGGCATTTGCAGTAATGGATCCAGTGGTATTACAGCGGTATCAGGCCTAACTTCGAAAGGCAAAGGTGCAAATAGCTGCAGTGATCACCGCGATATCGGACGCCCATGGCTTCAATATCGACAAGCGGAGACCATGACATCGAGGACAGGAATCCGCTGCGAAGGCAATCCACATCACCGTGATGATCATCGATTTGATCCATGCGAGCCACAAATGTGTTGACACAAAAAAATCCATCTTGTCCGACCCTCGCACAAACCGATACGCGTTGAATTATCAGTTTCCGCGACGAGCTCCACCAAACAGCGATCAATGGCGTCGACGGTAACGTGCTTCCAGGCAAGCTGGCTGTGGCAGATCGCAGCGCTGACTTCTGAGATGTTTGGTATTGTCTCTCTGTCTGCAGAGCGGCAGCGAACAGGGCTCCGAGGAGCAATGGGACGACATGGCCATTGTGCGGGTACGCGCTAATATGATAGTCCAAGCTGTTGCCGCTATTGTCTCATGCATCTGCTGGTTGTCGTGCGGTGCTCGCTGAATACAGGCGTTTGAGGAGGCGCTTACGGACCAGCGCACGCGGAATTCTACATCTGCCAAGCCAACTGGCAGGTGGGGCGACGTCTGTCGGTGCAGGGCTCTGATATTGTACTGAGCTATAATAACGATGCTCTTTGTCTGCTGGCAGGAAACACCAAGTGGCGGCACGCTCGAACGGCAAGAAGACTGCAAGAAGCATATCTATTGAACAGGAGGAGGAAGGGCAGAACGATGAGTATAGACACCCAGTCTCGGCGTCTGCAGCAGCGGGGGTAGGAGGTATGCATGGACAGCCAAACGCTGCGGCTTACGCAGGATACGGATCCGCATCCAATCCATTCGCCTATCAGCAACAGCAGCAGCAGCAGCAAACGTCAAGCGACGTGTACCAGGCCGCGTATGCCCAAGCGTACGCCCAGCTCCAAGCTCAGTTCCAGGCCGCGTATCCTGCGGCAGCAGCTCCGCAGCCATATGGGCCAGGCGCTCCAATGTCTGCATTTCCATCGCAGTCGCCATACCACCCACCGCCGCCCACTCCATCCATGCCGGCGCCATTCCCTAGCATGCCTAGTGCTGCACCTACATTTCCAGGAGCGATACCCAGCGCAGTAGGGTCAGACGATGGTCTAGCAAACGTGCTCATGGCGTGGTATCAGTCAGGATACTACACCGGACGCTTCCAGGCTATGCAAGAGATGAAAATGCGCGGCCGCCGATAGAGGCAATAGTTTGTTAGAATAGCCCTAGCGTTACAGCCGCTCGACGGGATTTTGAAGCAGTGCGAAAGGAGAGCTCGTAGTATTGGCACATTGATTCGATCTATGCAGGCTACTAAAAAGGTTCACATTAATCCAAAAGCTCCGTTGTTGCATAGTTAAGTATCTCCAATCGGCCCTCCTGGTACATTGCTCATTGGCGCTTCTTGATCGAGGCGTGCTTGGCAGTCTTGGAGCTTTCTTGCAGGAACTTGACGAGCCAGTAGAACTGGGCAGAATTTACGTTATAAAAGCTCAATTAGCGGCGTGGAACGGTGTAGATGCAAAGAAACATTTATACTACACACCAGCGCCAGCATGTGGAGTCCCACGAGGCCGCCAACGAACGCGTTCATGCCGAAGCCCAGCTCCGAGCCGAGCAACATGATCCCGTCTATCGTCGCCATTTTGGATCGATCTGGAATTGATACCCAAAGTCAGGGGCACAAAATTTGTATACATCTATTTCTATTTTGTGTACCATACAAACTTCCAGTGCAAAACAACTTCAACGACCTTCATTATGCAAAATGGCGGGTTTCGAGTGCGCGGATGCGGACAAGACAGGTACGATGCTGTAGCTTCTCCTGTCGTATGTAGCAGTGTCTGCGATTCACATGAACGTCCTACAAGACTCCTACGCTGCAGACAACACGAAACTCCGCGCCGCAACGAGTGAAATTGTGAACTGTGTGGCGAAGTTCTGTGAGGAGCTGGAAACCGACTCAAAAATGGTCCGAAGAAGCAAAAAGGGAGCAAAACAGCAACCTCCAGTCAAAATTAGTAGTGCAAAGCGCCATGCAGTCGATACAGAAGCAGAGGAAGACGGCAAAGCTCTAAGGACGACAGAACATCGCAGCAACATCCAGTCAACAAGCAAAGACTCCGTAGACGAAGTTGTAGAGACTTTGGGTGGAGACATGGAGTTACCTGAAGGTGGAAGTTTGGTGGAGGAGGAGAATTTTATTAGTGAAAAGCTCGACAATGATATTGAGAGGAGGGATGAGGTGGTAGAGGTGAGTGGACTGATGTCGTCACTCAACAGGTAAGAGAGACCAGTTTGAGTCGATGTACTAGAAATTAAGAGTGCTGATGAGACTGCCAAGCATTAGCGGGCGGCAAAAAGATCGAGACGATGTATGCAAGTACTGTGCTGATGAAATTGGAACAGGGGCACCATGGGGAGATAAGGACAACGGTGGAGAAGCTTTTACTGAGCAACACTGCCGCTTGGCTACATTAGAACTGCCTGATGACGCTCTTCCTGGCACCACTACTGGATATTCTGCTATCAATGAAATGGGCGATAAGTGGTTTCGTCAAGTCATCGAGATGCTACCGATAAAAGGAGATTGGAGCCCAGAAGCACCGGATCTATGGTCTTGGTGGGAAACCTGCAGCGATACTTTCGAGAAGAGACCTTCGGGTGAATCTGATCACGAGATTAAGACCCACGAACCACTGCGGTTATTTTCTAGACCGCGGCGGATGCAGTGCGATTGGTGTGAGACGCTCAAATCGGGTGAAAAGTTTCTTTATGACGAGTCCAGCAGGCTTCTTAAAGCGATGGTCAGAGCAAATACTCAGTTGATGGTGCTCAAGAAGTATATTGTAGTGCCGAACATTTTCGAGGCCGATTGGGGGCGGTATATCAACGACATGTATCTTCCTTGGGATACAGCGGAAACTGGTGGGGAGCTGCGGCAGCTTTTGCTTCCCTCTGATCTGGTGCGAAGCGATGATATGAAAGTTATCGTCGCTCCATCCAAAGTTGTATCCCTTGCGGATAGTTACTTGCGCAATCTTCGTCGCCCTGATGTATCGCTGACAAGTGCATCGATGAATATACCGAGTGTGTGGAACCTCTCGGTCGGGGTTACTAAACTCGCAGAACTGGTTAAAGAGGAGCTGGCGACCATGACACCGCAGTCAATAGCGCCTGCGTCTCCCAGTCCGGTATCTCCTATATTGCAACCCGATAGAACGACACGGGAGAAAGCCGACGTATCTGAGCCACTCTCAGATGTCCCGGTATCAAGTCCACGAATGACCTCGCTGCGTTCACAACTTCACAGTGATGACGGAGACATTGCAATGCAAACTGATCAGCCGTCATCAATTTCTACAAAACTGAAGGTCATTGCTGACGACAACCCTCTGAGCACCGACTACTTCTTGAGCGAAGGATTTCTGCAGTGCAATTGGAGTGAACCACGGGAAGAAGTCAACGCACGCGACGTCGTTATAAGGGAGGCTGGAGACACGAGTGATGCTAATGGGCCTTTGAAGTACGACCAATTTCTTCAGCAGATTGCTCGACCAGCTTTGTGGGACTTAATGAGAAAGAGATTACTCCAGGTGGATGGAACCTCTTTTCAGCATGCTCTTAATCGCGTGAGCTTAGAGACACTGGAGGCGATTATCTACCAGCAATTTGGGGATGTCAAGAAAATGAGTCTGAACCCTTCAGCATTCTCAAGTGTAGCTATCAGCGAAGCTTGCGCCAGCCTTCGTCAAGCTGCTTGGCTACACACATTACGGTAAGAACTCATTTGTGAGCGCTACTGATGCAATGGAGACTAACTTGCTGAGGTTTGTGGGCAGCATCGTGTCGATTAGTCGGGCTGCGGCCCCAAATGGCGAGATGATGTCACAAATTATTGCAAAAATCCTTCCCAGTTCTAAGTACAGGCGCGTCCTGGGTCCATCAAACTGGAAAGATCTCAACGCACTCCTGAAAACGTTCAGTGGAAACGTTGCACCTTCAGATGCAGTGGCTAAACCGGTTAACACTGGTTCCGAGGATCCGACTGTTGAATCGCCACACAAACGACAAAAAGTTCTACAAACGGAGAAAGGAAGCGTACCTGTCCGAGTTCTATGCTCGATCGAGTTTCTGGAGCAGGTACATGTATTCATTGTGCTCTGTGACGACCAGGCGGTTTAACAGATACTTATTATGCTTGTAGGATGAGCTTCTCGACGAACTATGCACTGAGCACCAAATCTTTTTCGTTGAGCGAAATCTCCCACCTCCAATTGATATGTTGGTGGACGAAAGGAACTGTATTTGCATAGTGACCGAAGCGATGATTCAAGGTAAGCGCAATGCCTGTTCTGAAGCTAACATTGTGAACCCTCAATTGTATTGCGTGCAATTCTTATCTGAGCAGTCGAAGCGAGTATGCGAACGTTCATTTTCAGCTTAGCCCGTCTACAGGTCCAGTTCGAAAAATGCTGGCTTGTTCTCGGTAAGACGTGCAAGCTCAAACGTCATAATGAAATTACTGACTCAATTTGTACTGTAGCCCTGGCCACCCCTCCTTCAGCCGAGACGGAAGACATGGTGAATTCGTTCTTTACAGCGCTTGTGCAATTTCGGATTGACATCCAGGTGCTTACCAGGTGCGGAATGCCAAAATGCTGCTCAATCTCAATGCATATCACGGACAATTATTTGTTTCTACGTTGGAAGTTTCTCGTCCGCGGAAACCGGCCGCGTTGTGCGTGCGGTCGTCGACGAATGTGCTGAAGTCGCCATGAATGAGCACCGGATTCTGCCCCGCTTGTGGTTCGAGCGACCATTCTTACTAGAAGAAGAATCACAATTCGAGCGCTTTCTTGTATCGACGAAAATCGTCAATCACTACGCAGCACAGTCACTACTCCATAAAATCTGCATGGAAGATCTATTCTCCAAACGGTACGGGACTTTCAACAAACTGAAGGCTAGCAGCATTCAAACTAATCGCGAGCTGACTTGTTCTCAGCATTGATGAGTTGAAGCTTCTCGTCCAGAATGCGGTGACGGATGAGCAACTGGAGCTACTTTGGGGGTATGCCTGTGTATCCGCGCGTATTATGGCCATTTACATTCTCATTCCTGTTGCCGTGATCTTAGACTTGTACAGCAGGATCATGGGCTCGATGGTGGTCTGCCGTAAGCGATTTGCGGATCAAGTTCAATGGCAATCTACAGTAGTGAAAGCACCGTGTTGGGTGAATCGCTTTCTCTTCAAGCATTTGATTATTGGTGTACTACTGCGCCAACCCAAAATCAAGCATTTTTTGTGGCAAGGGATTGTTTGTACCCATTCGGACGTTAATATCCACCCGATTCTTAGTCAGGGGACGTATGTGTATCAGGTGGGGAACTTGTAGTTATCTGAAGCATGGATAGCACGTGAAGAACGCGACTGGCATTTGGCATTTCGCAGTCTTCACGACAGAGCCCCAATTCTCTATATCCAGACTCATGCCAACACACGGACGCCGTATCGCCCACATGCTGTTAGGCATTGTTGCTCTCGCCATAGCAACGGTGCTTGCAGACACAAACGTGACGATTCTCAATAGTGTTGGTACAACGGTGACTATCCAAGATCACGAAGTGCAGGCGACACCCTCCATTGGAGACACCACTACCTGGGCATTGGCAGACCCAGCTTTCCCGTACAATAACGATCAGCTTCGGTCTCACCCTGGGCGAGTAACAATCGGATGTTCTGGTGGTAGCCTGCTCACGATTGCAAACTCATCCGATGACGGATACGTCCAGGATTTGTGTGTAAACTCACTACATCACACTGCTCTTCCAACATACGAATAATCCGTTCATTGCGTTGCACTTTTACAGGCGAATTCACTACGGCCAGGCAGAAGAACTGTATAATGCTACTACCGCTACGATCGGATCCCCTCAAACCAACTTAGACATTGAAGATAGCGGACTAAGCGGGTTGACGAACCTGTCGGCATTGTAAGTACTGCGTGCATCTGGGTTGTTTCTGCTTCTAACTTATTGTTCTACTCGGTGCAGAACCCTGCTTGGGATAAACTTTAGCTCTCCAAACGTGACGCTGGTGCTGCCGGATACAATCTCGTTCATGTAAGAGCAGTGAGAATACAATGAAGACATGGTGATACTCACCAAGCGTATGTGTGGTAGTGAAATATCCGGAAGCTCTGTCGAAGATCTTTCGTTTGTTGTGTCGGACATCTCGTCACTACGAAAAATGTACGTTCAGCGCATGCAATCCATGCAATGCATTATACTAATTGGTATTCTGTTACGATGATGCTAGTGTTCTGGAGAATAACGCCATCAAGACGCTACCAATGTTTTTCTATGAACGCGTGTACCCGCAAGAAGAACTCAACGTGTAAGTCAACGAACTCGCGAGTATTTTGGAAAACTCGGTGTTCGCCACTAAATTTTTCATACGTGGCTGCAGAACTCTGGAATTGACGCTGCCAATCATGATGGAGCTACCAGATGAGTACTTCGCGAACTTGAAAACGAATGTCGAAGACAAGTTTACTGGCTGGGTTAACTACATGGTGCTGCATGATTCGTGCTCCAATACCAGCACCAATTCCAGCATACCGATTCTCAGTGTGTGCAACAATGGAGAGGCGATTTCAGTGGAGTCCGATTCGTCATCGGCAAGTGCTACGTCGGGTTCCAATGCTGCGGGTGGGCACATCAGCGGCTCAGTACCTGCTGTTCTTGCCGTGATGTTGGTGGCTGCACTAACCATTGACTTGAAGTGAGAATGCAATCAGTGTCACCTAACGCCTTGGCTACCACATTTTGGCGGTACGCTTTGTTTTCTTCTTGCTTGTCGTAAGTGAGTGCGTACGTGAGGTATTTCAACAGAAGTATGTTACAATTTCCAGCATAATGTGCGTTATGATTTTTTATGTTTTCAAATGCGTTGGCTTAGCAAGTCCCTTACACAATACTACGAACGGTCTTGAGCATGACACCACCCCACGCCATGATGCCGGTGTCTAGTTCTTGCAGTGCGTCTTCGGAGAGTGGAAATTGAGGTCGATGAATCTTCAAGAACGCAGCACGACGCATCGTGACGACCAAGTTACCCTGTTCATCGTTGCCGACGGTGAACACAGCAGTGGCAGACACATCTTTCCGGACGCGTTCCCCGGACTTGTATGGATAGAGCTCGTCCTCGTCGATGGAATCGAGCACCACCATCCCAAACCTCCCATTGGAATCCATTTCCGTAAACAAGAGCGAGCTCGTCTCCATCGTTATATTGTTTCGGATCATTGACAGCACTCGTGCGTTGTACACACTACACCGTCAATAGTCTCGTAGTCGTCTCAAACCGTAATGTGGCCAAGCCGTTCAGTGACCATGTTCGTCAGGTAGTACACGGCTGCATCGTAGACTTGTTCAAGTGACTTGACTCCTGGAAACTGCACAGTCTCGAAACGTACTCCACAGGAATCTCCTTCTGCCGTCTCAAACCGCTCGTCAGAATACTGTGCCTTGGCTGGGTCAATGCAGCGTCTGGGGTCCATGACGAAGTTGTACGCGTTGCGTAACTTCTCCTCGCGAATTGCCACAAGTTTTTCCCGACGCTGATCCCAGTCCTTTGGGAGGCAAATGCGAGTGTAAAGCGGATGTGACTGCTGAATTCCCTGTAGCAAACGCTTCATCAGTTTTTAATTTCAAGAAAGTCATGAATACGGACGACTTACCAGACATCGGCTAATGACGGGCTGCATTTCAGCAACTTGAAGGTGTTTGGCCCGGGCAACGTCCCTTAACTTCGCATTTTCTGTTTCGGCTTGTATCATCACAGGATCAACCTCATGATCATGTCCAGATCGGATTTCAGCACTGCCACTTCCGACTCGAGCCTGCGGACATTTTCACGAAGTGTTTTTGCTTCCTCCTGTAAGTTGCCACAAAATTCACAAAAGAGTCAATACAAGGAAGTGATCGCTTGTGTGCAGTGTGAACGTTGGTATTATTTATTTATTTACCGTGGCGACAATCGATATCACCTCTGACTCCTTTTGTGCCAGAGTAGATAGCTTGCGGCGCGGTTGTGCACGCGTTGCAACATCATGCTGCGAGTCTGCGCGTGTGACCCGCAGCGTTTTCCTATATTGGGAGCTCGCTGCCGCATGGGATGAGCCATTGGGGACGATGTCGTACTCGCTCAGCATGTCGAACTTGACCACGACCAAGCTGATACTAGCTGCGCACCCCACCTTGCCAACTGGCGTAAAATACGCTATAAATATTAATATTTACTCAAATATCATCGTGGTATAGTGATATGGTTTTACCTAGAGCTCGGCTTGCCATACAGAGTGCCGTTACTTATTGTCTCCCCACACCGTTGCTAGCAGCGTCCAAGTAAGCTTTCACTTTTAAGTGGAAGCTTTAAATGAGTGGCATGTCGCTAAATAGATCAATATTAGCCAATAGCATGTTAATAGTAAGCAAAAGAGCTTTACTGACCGTGCACCGCCAATGCTCCAGGCGCACATGCATCAGTGCCGTGGGGGGCCAGCTCTAAGCGTGCGTACAGCTACATCGACTAGCAAGTGAGTGTCGGAACCGCGTGCGTCGAGCGCGTGTTACCGTCAAGCAGCCCCTGGTTGAAAAATGTGTGTCGGCCAATTGTTAGTCAATCGGAACTGCAGACGGGGCGCCAAATAATGCCTACTATTGTATCACGAAAAGCACCGGCTATTGTGCCCGATTTGTAGTACATTATAAGGCAAGGTTTTTTTATCGTTATTTGTCATTTCCGAAAATGCAGCTGGTCAGATCGTTCCGTTTTCAGCCAATCCGTTTGTTTCGTTCTCCTACAGAAATGTTTTCCTTTCGTCCAATGAGAAGCGCGAAACTTGGCCTGATCGCGTTACCGATCGCAGTCAATGTCGCAGGTTGTTCGCGTTTAACTTCGATTTCTCGCGGATAAGTCCGATAATTCAAATAGGTACGATACATTACTTTCGCAGTCAAAAAGATAGTGGGAAGCTTTGTAATACGTTAGGAAAGCATCGGGTAATGGTGTTCGATAATATACGGAACGGAAGGTAAAGGCGGTAATGTAGGGGATTCGGGACATGAGAAAGGACAGCGTAACGCTCTGTGCAGGACAAACTTACAGAAAGTCAGACAGACACCTTAGTGGTTTACTAGAGAGAGGATGCCAACTGCATGCCCGGGCCCGTGGGTCCTGGGGGAAAGTCGCAGTCCGAAGGGAGTTTACGAATATTGGCTCTCCACCACCTCCATCTTACTCTCGCTCCACGCCTCCATGCACTCTGCCCCTTTAACCCGATTGCTGCCAATTTTATACTTGGAATTTGTATACTTCAATTTCCATAGTAAAATGTAAAACATGCATGTATGCTTGGTTTTACTCCGCATCCCGCAGCACAATATAGCATAGTGCATGGGTTTACCAATAATTATTGCAATTATTGTAGTAAAACCAAGCATGCTGCATGGTTTACCGCAAGTGACATGATTGGTCCAAAATGAATTTAGGGTACTTTGATTGGACTAAATGAGTAAAACCAAGCATGTTGCAGGGTTTTGGGGCAATCGGGTTAAGCTCTTAATTTCCGGATACTTTTCCTGGTTTTAGCATTATCGACGTTCTCCACCGATTCTTCCTTTGCTTACCGGGATCCATCGAACTCCCAAGGCAACAAATTCTAGAATGGGTGCGCTCTGCCGTGTTTCACACGGATTTTACACATTTTAAACGCCTTTCGCTAAACAAAAGCCGGCTTATTTCTTTAACCGTTCGTATTTTCATATACTTTCAACCAAAAAGTTGCTATTTGCGCACACGAACTTTAGGTCGTTCTCGGTTTGGTAGGGCATCTTCTGCGCGCCGCAGCATCTGCCAGTCTCTGGAGATATTTTAAGACCCAATAGATGTTTGACTACGTCACCTGGGCGGAGACGTCGTCTCCACGCGCTGCGATAATCACAAAACAAACAGAAGAGGTAAGAGTCGACTATCCGTGCAGAGCCATCTCTGGAACGCGTACCATGCTCTGTTGCTGGCTGCCGTGCATGCGGCTGCTGTCGATGGTGTCCTTGCCTTAGATCTTCATGGTGGCGGGCGGGGCCGTCGTCGTCGAGAGCTGCAACAAGCACAATAAATGAGCAGTAAGAACATGGCATTCCAAAAGGAAGCTCCAACGCAGCAACCGACCTGTGCGCTCTAGAGAGCAAAAGCTTGAATGAGCGCGGCCAAATTGGAGTAGCTGTCCTCTTGATAAAAATGTGTGGCCCTTGGAGTTAAAGTTGGAGCTGTATGTAATGTAGTTCACATCGTTTAGCCGGGTTTTGGCGCTGTTGGTGTGTGTAGCCATGTGTGACGGTGCGCATGAAATCGGGTATCGGCAGGCTCCAACAAACTAGGCACTCGTTGCATAAACAAGCCAAACGGCCTAATTGGACTCCTCACGAGATCCTGATCGAAGACGATGGCTTCAACTTCGTTCCATGACAAGAAATGAGTCTTAATGTTAGATCTGAGGTGTTCTTACCGTCCCCTTCGGCTTCTTATTACTTTTCTCAGCTCTTTAGAGATGGACGGATCGCTCTCTTGTCACAAGTCAATCTTCCAGGTACTACTCCGACCTCCTCTCCAACCCGTCCAGCCACTCTTCAACCGCTCAGTACAATGACCCGCAGTCGCTCAACTCGCACCCCTCGCTCCGCTCTGTGCATCAGGAACGTCAACGAGGCGCTTGTCGACAACAATGCCAGAAGAAGCAACGCACTCAGCGTCAGTAATAGCTGCGAAGTTACGAGCTCGAGCTTGGGCTTCAACCCGAAAGCCGCACCGCAAACGGGGTTAGTTTTGTACTCGGTTTGGACGTGAAGACGATGCGGCTACCCACACCGTCGATCCGTACCGGATCACCTGTGTGCTATCAAAGCCGAAACGCAAGAAAACGAAAAACCCGAAGGTGTTCACGTCTTTTCGACGCGACAACATCACGGGGCACATGATCAACCAGCACCAAACAAATGGACCGAGTTTCAACAGCTTCCGTTTGACGCAATTGCCAGATCGGCATTTTTTGCTCAGGACGACTCGATCATCCCCTTCTTACCTACTGAAGCGGCGTTTGAGTTCCGAGTTCCTATTGGCGTGACCAACATGCTCAACTTGTTGTTTTTCGAGCTTGAAGAGGGTGGAGATGTCTACGTTGTCCCCGAAGGCTTTGTTAAACTCGAAGGTGGTGAATATCGCATTGCTGTCACGAACCGAGATCAGTTCGAGGTGATCGTTCGCTGTGTTAGTTCGTCTGTGAGCTACAGGAGCACTGCTTAGCTGTTTCAGGTGTTTGGCCACGCCCTTGGTAACATGAAACTCGGGTGGCCCAACGAACAGTTGGGCTGGCAAACGGTGCGCTACGTTGCTGCCATCAATTTGACTGTGTTCAAGGTGCTGCTTAACTGCGCGTGGGGCTTTTCGGTACTGGTCGATGGAGCAACACATCAGTCTAAAGGACACTTGGACGTTCGTAATACGTTTGCGTTAAGAGATGCCTCCCATAACTTCCACTTTCTTGCTATTCCATGGTGACTGTGCGCACACAGGAGAAACCTACGCTGATCTGGTCCTTAATGCGCTAAGGTCGGTGGCCGGAGAGCGTGTGCTGTTGAATTTGATTGGCATTGCGACGAACGGTGCTGGTTACCTTTATTTCTGCCCACAATCCATTTTGCCCACTCCTATAATGACCGGTTTGCCCACGCATTTCCACGTGGACAAAACTTACCCTTGCCCACGTGGAATGCTGCTCTAAATGACTGCCACGGATTTCTCTTCTGTTTCATAGTCGAAGGAAGCATCATAACCCGGAGGTCCCTGATCTTCCTCAGAACTTTGGTCTTCTTCAGAGCTGTCGTCGGACACATTCAGCTCTTTGCCTTGATCGTTCTCTTCAGCCGGAGGTCCACCTGTAGTAGTAATTGCTGCTTGACCCTCTTCATCATCTTCAGTCTCTGTCTCTGAATCTTCAATTGCATCGATGTCCGGCAACCTAGGGGCTCTTGGTAGTTGAATCGGCTCTCTCGTGGGCGCGTCTGCATCCTTAGATATGACACTTTTCCACTGAAGGACGTAGGAATGAGCAAACTCTTGAATGCGGTCAATAAACTTGTCCAGCGCTGGATGAGGGATCCTGAATCGGGTGTTCAGCTCGCGATGGTACCTTTCTAGTGGATTATTAATCCGATTTACTATTTCACGCTGCATGCCATACACGTTCCAGTACTCAGGAGGGAATTTCGTCATCCAGATTCTGGCAAAGTAACGCCAAAACATTTCCGTTGGGAGTATCGAACGCTGTCAGCTTGGCACCGTTGTTTAATCTTTTGTTTGACCCAGGCGACACCTTGGACTTCTACTTTAGCTGGATCCACAACGGTAAGAATATCTAGCACACCCTTCATCATTGCAATTGACACCTCGGCATCTGGAATTTGTAACTTCTTCGTTTTGCGTCGCCATGCTTGTTTTAGATGGAATAAGCAACACATTATACGAGAATCCGGAAAACGCTCACGAACACCAATGATTAAAGCCGACTCAAAGTCGCATACGACTGTGTTGATGTCCGGCTTTGAGCCCAAGGCAAGTTCAATGAAACAAAACAAGCGTTTGTAGCTGTCCTGGGTGCGCGAGGTCATCAGTGAGAAGAAAACCGGGAGGTTCAGCTTACTGCGCGGGTCGAACATCATCAGTGTGACACACTGCTCGAACGGATGGGGTGTACGTCGAAATGTACCATGTAGAAAAACATTGATCCCAGCGTACAACATGAGATCTCGTAGTTCAGGGTGCGCCCACCCAATCACCCTCTCAAATCCAGATTCATCTCCTTTTTTAGGGTCCGTTGATTTTGTTTTTGCTTTCTTATCATCGATCCACATGTAGTTGAACCGCAAGAATCCAAGTTGTGAATCCTTGAGTTTGCACTTTGACGGAGCCTCGACCAGGGCGGATATGCCACTGCCTTTACCAAGGAACGAGCGTTGTTCACGCGGGCAGTTACCTGCTTCTCGGACAGCCCCCGAACGGCACCGTCGGTGTACAAGTAGAACTTCTCGTATGTTAATTCCCATATCTTCGTTGGCCCAAAGTCGCTTTCTGACAGTTCGTCAACGTAGTCCGTCATTTCCGTGTACAGCATACGGCATGCAGACGCGTCAGGAGCTCGTGGTGGATCCTACGTGTGCGGGGCTCGACAGGTGTGCGGTACCATGTTTTCGTAATCGAACGCCATCGTATCTGCATAGTAATACAGCGCTCCTGGACACCATGTCGGCTTCCTGTAAAGACTGCACGAGTAAGTCACCTTGACTCCGGATTGTTTTCGCCGCTTAAACTCGAATCCATTGTAGTTCCTCGCGTGGTATTCAAATCTTATGTGTGGTCCACGCTGTTTTCGAATACCGGTAACATGTAGCCATACTGACCGAAAAGGCGGGTGCACTATTGCACACCCGGGTCCGGGGCCCCGGGGAAGACGTAGTTCGAAGAAAAAAATCCGAAGTTATGAATAGTCACAAGTGATTGGACAAAATCGTTGTGGAGCACACATATCATGATAATCACGTAAAATAAACGTGTTGCTTTATAAAACATCTTTCGGTGCAACCAAACCAATGAAAAGCAGTATACCCGCATCGGCAATTATCTCAAGATTATGGAGATGCCTTCCAATTTGAATATTTCAGAAAAATGATGGCATACCGCAAAAAAAAGAAAAAAAACTAACTCCACTCATAAAAGGGCTTTTGAAATTATGAATCGCATTTTTCTTCGCTTCCGCTCTCGTCATGAACTTTCAAATACGTTTCGGTCTCTCCGCGTGTTGATAACTTGTTAACAAAAAACCGAAGTGTCCATTTTTAGGTGGACCAGAGAAGTAAAACGTACAGCACTTCCTTTTAAAATAGATAAGGAAATAACCTGTTTTCACGGGGAATAAGGGAACAACGGCAAAAAGCTATTGCACTCTCATCAATTTCATTCTCAGCCAATGGCCTACATCTCGGGCCGCAACGTCAGTGGCCCACCGGTCGTTTGGGTTCGACCCCTGACTGGGATCGCATTGGAAGCTGCCCATCGAAGCATCGACAAGAGCGTCATCCGCCTTGTTAAACTCGCGTAGGTTGTGGCTCCATGTAGGATATCCGTCAATCAGCGGCTGGTACTACGCGACACATGGAAAACCTGCAATGTTGTCAACAGTTCCTCAAATAAATTCATGCTAGTTTTCCTCGAAAAACCAGCCACGCTTGTTTCCCCCCACAGAACAGTCAGTGACTATCCAGAGACACGACAATTGACCACCATATTGTAGACACTTCTCAAGTGTAGTTTGGATGAAACAATGTTAGTTTTAGAAGATATTCTAAGATATGCTACTGACGCAACACGCTTACATTACGCGTTGTTGGGTCCCAAACAGCGGCATATCTTCCGACTCGATCTGTTCATTGTCGTGTCTCCGCTTTAGTGCAGCTAGCGCAGCAGTTACTCAGCTTTGAGGTGGGTAGCCTGAGGCGGCCTCCTCGTCCGTAGTATAATGACGCTGTCGCCGGCTACGTGCAGAGTAGTCCACCCATGTTTCGCACAGGCCCGTAGCTCTGTAAGAAATCCGATGCTCTCCGCTAGATTGCTGGTGGTTGGCTTTCGCCGCGTATGACATACTCGCCACCCAGCAGAATGTGACGGTGGAGATTGATGCTCTCAACCAAGCCACAACCACCCACTGCCACCCGGCCCAAGATTTCCCCCGGACCCGATATCGGTGTGAACGAGGTCATCTATTTGTGGTATATGCCTAACTATAGATCCCTGAAATCGCTAGGGGCGTTCGGGACCAGATATCGACCCTACCAGCTCACGTTGGTAGACACCGTCACGGTCTGCAACTTGCTTGTGCCACCACATAGGTCGCACATATCAAGGACGAAGAATTTTTATTGGTACAGTTTTCGTCCAATGGACGGCCGATCTTACAAGCAGTGATGGACAGCAGTCGATAGTACACAATTGACGCCCGATATCTGACTGAATGAGCTGGCATCCTGCGCGATGCTTGTGCAATGTATGGTGGTGGACTGTTCATAAAATAATGTGCCAACTTTCCATTGGCCGTTACATCGTCAACTTCTATAGATTTTTTCGAAGCATTTTTTGCGCTTGGCTACCTGTAGTTGTGATGAATACGATAACACATGTACACTATTTGCGCATTATCTCGTGTAGTAAACGTCATTGGGACCGCTTAAGCAACCTTTATTTTCCTACACTGAGCTAAGTTGTCTGACATGCCTGGCGGTGTGTTAGATATTCTCTGTTAGCCATTTTCGGAATGTACTGCGAGCGGTAGAGCCCATTCACGAGATGTACCATTGTTTTATCAACATGCCAGTATCTTTTGATACGTCGCGTACACGAAGTATCGAACAATAGTCACTACACTACGGAGTGGCTACATTAGCGATCAAAGCTCACTCTGCGATTTTATTTCATGGCGGGGAAGTCGAAGCAAACTGCTGCTCGAGTTAGCTGTAGCAGCAGAAATATAAACGTCGAGCTTGCAACAGATGTTGTAACTATCCCAACATCGGCCATGACTCAACACGCCCCGGATTCACAAGAAGCCACGAGCACCCAGCATCCGGCGCCAGCACGGCTCACACCCTATCAATGCCTTCGCGAGCTACTGACATCGCAATCACCGGAAGCCGACAATAACCGGCGCGTTATATCGACCGGGGAAGGTATGCGACAACGTGTTGGAGGAACTACCGTGTACGTACGGACGATTGATATCGGGTTGTTTGCTGTCTTCAGATCTCCAACGTCTTCCCCAACATCCCGAACAGCAGTCGGAGAGAGTTTCGTTGGAGATGAAGCTCTTGTGAATCTCAGCCTACACGTACAAGGAACTAAACCCTGTGCGACTTCAGCTCATCGACGCGGCGTCGCCAGAATCCCTACCAATTTCAGGTCCATATGTATAGTATACAGTATATACAACGGATAACTAGAGATGAAAGGGAAGGTCGAAGCGCCTTCGCCAGTGGTGTTGAGCAGCGATTTGAAGTCGCGAAACAGCAAAGCTACAAGTTGTGTAGGCTACAACGCCTAAACGAATGCAAAAGACGGCATGTATTCAAATGTAGGGGTGAGAAAGTCACAGAGGTCTTCTGATTGTGCTAGCGCATTGACTAACCATAGATTTGATGTTGATCCTTGTTCTGCTAATTTCAGTGAGCGAACAAGGTTGTGGATGTCTCGTGAGTGTGAATTGCTGTCCGAGCGCTCAACAATGTACGTGAGAATGCTCTTGCTGTTGACACCCGCCTTACGCAGCGCATTGACTGTGTTTAACACGTTGTTGTCCATCGCCATTCGCTTGGAAGGATACTGCTTGTAAGTGCGTCTGTCTAGCCGGTGGTTGTGAACTCGGACAAATTTGTCACACAAACTGCAAACGTCTTGGCTGATTTATCCACCACTTGCACACAAGCATTGGTCTGATAAAAACAATAACAACAAAAGAACCCGTCAGTTATAAACGACACCCAAATGCACCCAAGTGAACACGCTCAGTACCCGAATGCACTCGACCAGTACCCGAATGCACCCGACCAGTACCGACCAGTTCCCGAATGAACTCGTCCAGTACCCGACTGCACCCGACCAGCACCAAAATGCTATTGAGTGCGTACAACCCGACTTCACTGACCATATATTCACACACATACCTGCGCACCGCAGCTCATAGGCCGCACTTCTTGACGAGGGCGCTTTCCTTGTCCCCGATACTGGTACTTCCCCCGTGTGTGCAAATCAACGTCTTCGTGTAGTCCTTCCAAGTTCTGGAATTAGTGGCGATTTTGAGTTCGACTTGCTGCTTATTATCTTGTTCCGTTCTAGTACGCTTTTGTTGGACCGAATGCAAAAAACCTATACCAATCAACTCGCCAACATGTCAATTATGCGCTATATTCGTATACCGAGTAAGCGAAGGCGCTTACCTGGCATGTACGATCGAGATACTCATCGACGTACTGTGGAATGCTTCCTACGACTCAAACTGCGTCTCTTCTAAGTCTGGGCAAGTAACTTGGTAAGCGCACGTTGATTGAGCGTCACTTGATGAGGGATCCCCTCGATGGGAGTCATCTGTCGGCCATCGCTGGACGACTGCGCCGACTCCGCTGACGCAACTTGCCAGCTTACGTCCCCGTCGACATCACTATCGCTATCGCCGATGGTTATCTCAACGGGTGGGCGTTTGCGCGCTTTTGTCGGCGGAGCGCGCTCTCGCTGCTCCATTCCCGCTTGTGCTGTTCCCAGTCGTGCTTTATGTGGATTGGCTACATGGTATACATGTATACTCTGGTACGGATACAGTTAGGAGGTTCGGTCTAGAACTTTCCGAGATTGTTCCTGAGTACGCGGGCACGACAATCACTCTTTTTTTTCTGACTTCTGCTTTTTTATTTTTGGCTTTTTTTCACGTGCCAACTCAATAATTGCGGAGGATTAATACTTTTTGTTTTTCAAGTCTATTTTCCAAAAGTCCAGTCAGACGAGACTTGGATCTCCATCCTACAGGTATTTATCTGAGTATTAAATGAATTAAGTACTTCCCAACTCGTTCTTTTTCCCCGGAATATTTCTGAGTACTAAGAACTTGACACCCACTACTTTTCCCAGTAATATAGTGAGTATTTAGAATTTACGACTCTTTTGTTTTTCCCTGTAATGGTTCAGAGTAATTAGCTCTCACGACTCTCTGTTACTTTTTCCTCGTTATATTGTTGAGTAGTTACGAATACTCGTTACTTTTTCCTGTCGTGTCAAGGTTATTTATTTATAAAGACAGCGCTGGACGCTCGCAATGAGAACTGGAGCACAATCTCGGCCTGCTGCTGATAACACACGCAATGGTCCACGACCGTACAAGGCCTTTTGTCTGCAGCCCCGTGTTGCATGCGCAAGGGGAACGACAGCCACCTCGTCTCTCGGAAGTAAAAAGGACAAGCTTAGGTCAGCCCGCGGGGATTTGGTCGCTCCCGCGGGTTTTGGTCCCAACCACTCCTGGTGACGGTCTATTACGACCATCCTTCCCATGCCACATCTCCAGTACGTACCACCCGTGTACTCACGTTTGCCGCTCCCGGTTCTCCCGTTCATCGCGTTGCGCGTGCCGGAGGCGCTGCGCGATGTCAACAACATGCAAATCGTACGCACAAACAAAAGATTCCATTGCGTCTTCCTCGATGAGGAACACGACAGGAGCAGATTGACACTAAAAATGAAAAACCAGAAAGAACGAGAAAATGGTAGTCATCTGCTACCTGTGGCACTACGGTTGCTGCAGGGGGATTAACCCCGACCGGGAACTACTCCGACGAGCTGCATGTGCAGCGGAAATTTGTATCGATACTGCCAGGAATTATTGGGAGGATCGTATCCGATACGTCTCCGGAGCGCACCAAAATGGGACGCCCTCGTAAGAACACAACAGAGCCGCTGCCTTTGGCTGGGTTACGGAGCTGCTGGGCATGATGGACGATTCAACGGAAATTTGTACAAGCTTACATTGTTCTCAGAAGAATACGGGGCTAGTCTTGCGGCGCAAGCAGGAAGAGGGTAAAGAGTTTTTCTTCCAAACCGACGAAGTGCAGGTGTCAGATCGGGGACAGTCAAACCCCGATCTGTTACGCGGCGTAACTTACGCCATCTCAATGCTGCTGACGTCCAGACCAAGCTCGTACGTGCATCGATGCACGAAAAGTTTGCGTAAGTGTCTTTTATTTGTGGGTATCTTTTCTCCCAGTCATATGGTTATGACTGCGGTCATTATGGGTTTCGTGACCGATTAAAAATAGCAACTTTTGGGAATAGGTAACTCGAGTCTTGGAATCGAAAGGAATCACATTTTGCGCAGTCATGTCGGCGCAGCAGGTTCGCCCACCAGCAAATGGTACGAATGAGTCTTAAAGACACTTCCAACTACGTTGTACATGGTACTAACGTATAGGAGCCCAAACTCACCCCGCATCAAGTGCAGCTGCGTTGTTAGCTGCACACAATGAACGTGCTGTACAGCTAGCTTTACAGGAGAAAGAGGCCTTACTTCGTGTTCACGCCACACCCAACGACCCAACGGAACACAGCTCCTCTATTCTCCAAAAGCTCTCGAATTTATTGATTGGATGAAAAGTGTTGGATACACCGACGAGTTGGTCAGCGAAGCCAAGATGGTTCACTGGGCGACTAAAAGCAGAAATGGCGCGCACCCGAATCACGTGACCCCATCTGACTGTGTTCGAGTTCTCGCCGGTTTTGGTCCCGAACCAAATCGATATTACATTCCTCGTGCATTGCTGGACCCACCACAGGCTTTGCAAGACATGATATTTCCAAAAATCTTTCTCAATCCGAAAAATGCATGCTCGATGGAGGTCGTGAAATTGCTGGGAAAAGCTTTATGGATCTGCTGAGATACATGCGAGTCGTTATTCTTCAAGACGTAGTCATGATGATGAACATGCAGTACACGCACCCTTTATTCCAGCACTCGATTTTCAACACTGACCCGTTTCTTGCATTCCGAGATGAGCTTGTACAGAAAGTAACCACGACCACACCACCTCAGAACGTACTTCTACAACAAGCAATGCCAATTGTATCAGAGGATATCCGTGAGTTGAGAACTGCAACTTCACAACTATTTCAACACATGAACACTTGCTTCGATCGTCTCACCTCAGAGATGAAGCAGACCACCAAATCCCAACAACTTCAACTGCAACTGCGATTTGGTGAGACATTAGTTCAAATGGAAACTAGGCTTCAATCTGAAAGCGCGCAAGAAGTGACGCAGGTATCGTCAACCAATTCTTGCCAAGTCGTCGATGAGGGTACCTGCCATATTAATCAGCCATAAACATTAACAACAAGTGTCAGCGAAAGTTTTCAACCCAATGTGCCTTTACTACCTACACTGTGTGGAGCATTTCGGATGTAACGGCACATTGACACAGTCACTTCAGCTTGGCAAGAATACATTTTAGGTTTTCCGCCGAAACCTCTGTAAAAGCAATGGAGAGCACATTCGGAACGCTGTGGAGAAAGAAAAACACGGACACTCAGTATTACTGCCGACGAAAACCACTATATGATGTCATCGAGTTGATTAACTTCGAAGATCCTTGTATGGCTGAGCGCGATATAGTTGCATACTTTGAGAATCATCGGCAGCGGATGAATTCACTAAGCGGATTAAAAGTGCCCTCACTTCATACAAGACCCAAGACAGTCAGGTCAAATTTCGTCAGTTCTTCGATAATTTGTAGAGTAGTCGTCGTAAGAGCACACAAATACGCAGCAAACAATTACCAATAGTATTTGAAGAACCCCAGTGTGTGCGTGCTTCCGGAATCTTAGTATATATGCCAGTAAGCACAGTATAGTTTAAAAATGTTCATCCAGAAATTCAGTGAACAGCAGACGTTAGCGAGTTGCTGACAAACCTGGTTTGGCAGCTTTTTTCTTGATCATTACACCACTTAGCTGCTACAAAGCGAATCCATGCTCCTCTAATAGATGTCGATATATGTCTGTACAAAAGAACCATAATTGCATCCAGATTAATCTCAAACAAATTGCAGTCGATCGCATGGGTACACGTACGAGAAGAATTAGCGCGTGGACCCTACAGTCCATTGCTAGCACATCATAGATGCGCCCCAGGGTTTGACGTGCTGATAGAACATACAGCAAGAAAAACAAGCGGCGCAGCACGGCAGATGTTAGATTCCTTACTGAGTAGATTGGCACGACTTCATCGACGAGATGGCTTACCTTAGCTGTGCCTTCTCGTTCTGTTGATGCGGATGTGACCGGCCACATCCACATTTGTCCAATGAGGTGTTATTTATTATCTCAAACTGGCGGAATATTATCTCAGATAAGTTTATGACTGAGACACGCACTGACTTACTTTTTGTATGATCTGGTCATGACCGAAAAATTGATATTTGGCTTGGCTATTTTTAGGCCGTGTTCGACTTGCACAGGGTATTCCTATCTGAAACACCTAAAATGTGATCCAGTTGTTTAAGCTTAAACGGGCTGGATTTGAAATTCAGCCCTAGGCTAAATTTTAAAAGGGCTGGATACCTGGTAAGTGGTCTTTCTCTGGCACATCCGAACCAGTCATTTGCTGGGATCCAGCCTTTTTCAGATCGGGCTGGAAATTCCAGTGAGCAATCGAGCTGTTTTAGACCATTCCAGCCTAAAACGACTGGATCGAGCGCAAGTCGAACACGGCCTTAATCTTTTTTTTGTCTTGTAGACTTGGTGATCCCCATGCATCTGAAGCTAAGTCTCAAATATGGCTAATGCAAGTGTGAATGGTTTTGGGACGCTGAATCGCGGAATAAGGAAGCCAACGTCTGTGTCGGGTGAGTATACCGGTTTCGTTGATCTTTTTCTATGCTAACATGTATTTTCGTAGCGCCTTACGCGGCGAAATTCCAGTATGAGTTTGCCCAAGGTATTTTTGGCTGGACGAGAGTACAAAGATAATGCCCCCAGGTCGTAAGAGGAAGAAGACAAGGGGCGTCTTCAGCAGTTGAGGTCTCGATGACCTCAACTACAACTTTTACTTTCGACCTCAAATACAACTTTCACACGCCATTCACTCCCTGTCCTATGGATACAATCCGTCCACCACGGTTGCGCGTGTCGAGCTCTTCCATATCGATTGGCACTTTTCAGTCGCGCAGCAGCGGCTCCAACACGGGGAAGCGCCTCAGCAGCTGCTCGGGAGACTCGGTCGCGACGTACTCCTTGGCGATGTCGACGCTGAGGAGACCGGCGTGGTGCTTCGTCACCGCGGGGACACCGCTCGATCGGAAGAACGAGTCGAGGTTGTCCAGGTCACGGGTCAGCAGCTCCAAGTAGTTCTCAGCACCAACCTCGACTGCATGTCTGATGCCCATGATCCAGCACTGTCCGTCATTGTACCGAATACTTGCTGCCGAGAGGTGGCTGTGAACTAGTCGAGCACGCTGAAACAACCGGTGAACAGCACGCAGAATATCTGTGTAGGCGCTGCAAAGCTGTGTACTGCTCAGACTTGCGTTTTCCAGAGAAGGAGCGGGGTGGCCGTTTGACCCGACGAATTCAGTGACGAGCATGTGATCCCGCAAAACGAGAGGTTTTGGCACACGCGCACTACGGCTCACAGATGTAAGTTTCTCCTCTGTCTCGGTAGCTGTACCCTGCTCAAGTGCTGCACCTGCGCGACACAAGTATTTGTACTCACGCTCGACCTGGATCTTGAGGTGCCGGCGAAAACTCTTCCTGACGTACTCCAGGCCATACCGCCGACCTGTCGGGTCGCACTCGGTAGCCTTGGTAAAGTCTCCCTTGTTGGTCTTGAAGATCTTCAGCGCCAGTCCTCGTTCCTGTCCGGTCGCTTTGTCCAGTCTGACGCCGTGATACACGTTGGCTGCTCTTCCGGTGTGCGCACCTGTCTTCACCGCAGTAACAACCTCCTTGCGAACCAGTTTGCGCAGAACAGCCTGTGTGTCTTCGTCAAACATGCTCTCATGGGCACCGCTGCCGTTCCTGCCGAGGTCGATGCGGGTTTTGGCGAGGAAAGTGTCGCGGTGACCAGCGAGTTTTTCCTGTCGACGCATCGACTCACGGAGCGACTTGAATCTCTTCCCGTCTCCGAAATCATCAGCGTAGTCGTCGTTTAGGGCATAGTCCTATTCTTCGTAGTCGTCTTGGGAATCTTGCTGTAATCTGGGTGTCGGCTTCTTCTCTTCGAGGTCGTCCTCGCTGTCCTCAAGATCGAACGCGTCGCTATCTTCAAGTGCTGCAAGACGGACCCATTCTTCATCCTGGAGTCGTAATGCCAGCTCCTCGTCCATGATTTCCTGAAGCGTAGGGCTGGATGGCTGCTGTGTTGATGCAGAAGCGGGTGTTGTCAATTGCCACGGACAAGTCGTCGCCATTGCTGTCGGTGATCGAAGTTGTTCCTTGGGTGCTTTTAGTGGGTAGAGGGCAAAATTGGAAATGAGGTTGATGTGACTCGGCAAAAGACAGCGAGAACAAGTTGAAGCGGGTTGCAATCAGATTCAGATGAGAGTGATGGTCCCAATGTTGCCTTTCGGAACGTGTAATCCACATCACGTCGACTTGATTCTCGAAGCCGTTGCAGTCTTCGACCTCTGTAGGCTGCTATCATGACTCTCGCGAGTGCACGGACGCTGTCGCCTTGCAAGGTCGAGGCGCAGGTATGTTACTTGTCCTACAGCGTTGTTCGTACTATTCCATCGCCATTGCCATGAAGACGCGCCTACAGATAGCGCAGCTCGCTATCGCAGCTTTCATTGACGACTTGCCCTGACGCACCACAGCTAAGACGTCTATTCGCCATTTGTTGGCATAAGTATCGCCAAAGTCGGGTACTTCACTTCCAATATCCTCCATCCAATCAACGTACTGTCAATTCTGTCCGTCTTTGTGTTTCTGGTGCCACGTCGCTTCAACTACTTGAGCTCATTGGCAAGTCGCTTTAAGCTCATCTGCATCCGTCACAGTCTCGCATCCGCTCTGCAGTGCACAAGTCTCCGCCGACCATGCCAACCATCACCATAAGCGAGGACAGTCCGTTGCTCGTGGGGAGCCGCAGCCTTGTCCGCAGCTCAGCGTCCACGCCGCGTTCGCCCTTCGAGACAGGATTTCCCACACTCTTCACGTCGCCTACACCGTCTCCACGGCCGCATCGCTTGGCCTTCACTAAGCCGCAGACCAAACACCGCGAGTTGCATGTGTTCCTCACACTCACCATGTCCACGGTGGGCGCCGGCATGTTGTCCGTACCCTATACGTTCCTACTGGTGCCCACGTGGGCTGCACTACTGGGCGTCGTCATCGTTGGCGTTGGTATGGCACTTACGGCCAACGCGTTGTTGCTCGCACACGTGCAGCTGGCGCAGCAGGAGGAGAAGCAGGCGCACATCGGCGCTGGCAGGAGGTTTGCCAGCTTCCAGGCCATCGCTGTCGCTGCCGGGGGCGATACACTGGGGTACGCCGTCTCCATCATCACAGCCATCGGCATCTACGGGGGCTGCGTCGGTTGTGTCCGCATTGTGCGCGATATTGCTCCGTTTCTGGTGGTTATGTTCTACCGAATAGCTGCAGGTGCCAATGCAACGCCGCTGATGTCCGATACAGCGCACCAGATCGGGGACTACGTCATGTGGGCGGTGTTCGTCTTAGTGGTGTTCCCGCTGTGTCTTATGAAGAACCTGACCAAGCTACATATATCAAGCTACCTGGGCTTCCTGTTCTCGGTGTATTTAGTCGTTGCAGTCATCTACCGATCGTTCAACGCGTTGGATCCGATTGACAGTAACAATGACAGTGTTGCAGTCAACGGTACTGCTGCAGTTGCTGGCACGATCACTGCAGCAGTAAATGCAGCAGCAGAGGTGGCGGAGGAAGCGGCGGCTGCAGCGGCTGCTGCCAAGTTGCTGACGGTGATTACGGGATCGGTGCTGTCGAGGTTTGCTCATGCGATCTCGATCTACAACTACGCGTTCATGATGCACCTGAACCTGGTTCCGCTGTTTATCCAGCTCCGTGGCAGCTTCTCTGAGCCACTGAAGGAGTCAAGTTGGAAGATGTCGCGCTGCATCTACGGACTCAGCGCCTTTTGCGTGGTCTTCTATGCGACTTTCGGCTACTTCGCGGAAAAGTTGTATACCGTGACAGTGCGCGGCAACGTCTTACTGAACCTGGAGAATGATCCACTCATGGACGTGCCATTGGTTGCGGTCTTCAGCACTGTGGTGCTGTCGTTCCCGTTGTTATTCCATCCTTTGCGGGGTGTACTGGAAGAACTCGTTTTCACGACCAACCTCGACGATATCGCGTTCGCAACTCGCTTGGGCGGCTCGACGATCCTGCTGCTGTCCCAAGTTCTGCTTGCCATCGTTGTTCCCGGCATTGAAGTTGTATTCGGGCTCACCGGCGCCAGTACCTGCTTCATGATCTGCTTCGCCTTCCCAGTGATCTTTTTCGCGAGGCTGTATCCCTGGGACCAAGTACGCTATGGAAAGCTGTGGATTACAGCGTTGTGGATAATTGTAGCGTTCTTCATGGTGATCGGCATCTCGGCCACGTGGTTCCTGCTTTCGGAAGGTTAGGACAGATTTATTTTACATTGAAAATGGCTCGATAAAACCACACAACAGCTTAAGGAAATGCAACTACATGGAATATATAGGATATGCTTTACTCGGTAGTTTGAGCTTCCAAAGCGTTGACCCACAGCTGCTTCCCAGTGTGTGATAGTGCGCGTCTTCGGTTGGGGTCATTCACTTCTCTATCTCTACTGCTGCCAATGACCGAAGTGTTTCCATCGTTAGTCGACGACACACTAGCCCGCGTCACTGTCGTTCGTCGTGTGCTGCTGCTCCAAGTTGCAAGAGGTGGTTTCGATACTGCAGATGAAGACCTGGCCCGAATTGCCTCAGAGAACGAGAGTTCCGAACTCGTCGAGTGTGGCTCGAATGCTGAAAAATCTGCCCAGTCCGGTTCGTCAGCTACAGGCTCTTGGTAAGGCTTTGATCCTTCAGCAGCACTGGGTCGGTTCTTTCTCGACGAAAACTTCTTCATCTTGACAGACGGCTGCTTGCGAGGTGCCGGGTTGAGAAGCTGGTTGATGCACAGACGCACACCCTCGAGTTTCGGGCGTTCCGCTAGATCCGGAGTGAGGATCCACTTGATCAACGCCGTGAACGTCGCACTAAAGACCTGTCCGCAGTGCATATTCCCATGAGGAAAGCCCACGTAGCCATTAACAATCGCGAGGTGCTGTACTCCGTCCCTAGGATGTTCAAAGGGGGAGAACGGACCGAACGCCATGGCATACAGCACACATCCCAGAGACCAAACGTCTGTCCGTCCATCAACTGCCTCCACCTTCTCTCCACCGACTCCGGTATCCCACAACTCGGGAGCTCGATACGGAGCGCTGCTGTATCTCGCAGCGTCCTCCCACAATTTCCTAGCGTCCATTTCTCCTTTCAATTGTACTCGCAACGGAGCAACCGAGCCAAAGTCCATAAGCAGCGGCTCCATCGGTTCACCGTCACTCAACAAGATATTGCCAGGCTTCAGATCTCGATGTGCAAAACCTAACTCATGCAACGCAGCAACTGCGTCCACCAATTTGGCGAAGAAGTGAAGACACTCGGTCTCTGTGTAGGTCGCAGTTCCATTGCTCGCTGTCTGCTCCAGAAGCGACTGCAACGAGCCTCGAGTGGCCAAAGGGAAGAGCATGAGTGCTTCTTTCTCTGTATGAATCTGACCATGGACCTCCTGACTTCTACGCACTTCTGCAGCCTCGAGTGGCAACACGTTGACATGTTGAAGTTGTCTCTGCACTTGAATCTCCAGCAACAAACGCTCCAGATCCTCGTCTTCCGTCACGCCACGCGTCCACTTGAGTGCAAAGTGGCGGCCGTCGCGTTTGACTTCATACACGTGGGCGAATCCTCCTTCTCCTAGTGGCCCCAGCACCTCGTACAGCTTCCCATTCACGCGCGCAACGGCGTTGCCCATATTCAGCGTCGCTTAGAAAATAGTCCCAACTGAGGCTTTGTGAGTCACACAAATGACGATAATGGACTATTTGTCTTTAATCGTTGTCACAAATTGTATCGACGGACTATTCCTGATTTGATGATGACGATGTGAGTGCTGAGTGCGCTTTACCTGCTTGTTGGCTCGGTTACTGATGTTGTTGCTGTGTGTAGCTCGCAGTCGTACGCCGTACTCAACGCCGTCGCGCGTGATAGACTGGGACAGGTGTTGACTCGCGTACTGGAGAAGATGGCGACCAATGTACGCAGCGATAGCGTCAAAAATGCTACATGTACCTCCTTAACACGTTTGCTAATGTATCCATTGATACAGGAATCTGAGGTGTTCACTACCAGCGAGAAGGACCAACTCAAGACGATGCTGACGCTTTCAGACGCGCAGATCGACGCGACGGTGGACGTTGCCAAGGAAATCTTCCGGGACGCCGCCATTTTCGGCCAAGTGGATCGCAACCTGCTGCTCTCACGTGATGTGGACAACAGTGTCGTGCATACAGTGCAGAAGACGTGGAGGAAGAGAGGACGGTCGCTAGCAGCGCAGATCGCAGCGTTCCAAACGGTCGAGACGCCCACGTTGGTGCTGCAGAAGACCGACTGGCGTCTGCACTTGGAGATGGGGAGCAGCAAGCGCAGCGGACAGTCACAGCCCATGGCCGTTTTCCAGCTCGATCTGGCGGACATGAGCTCGCCCACGAACGAGGTGCGACTGAAGGAAGAGCCCTGCTGTGTAGTACACGTCTAATATTGCTACTTGCCCACAGACTGAGAGACTGGACGTCGAGCTATCACACGCAGAGCTGCGCTCCTTGTTCCTTCAACTGAATGCCATCCAAGTAGAGCTGGATGCGCCACCAACACCGTCCGCAGCGTAGGTCTGTCAGGCCTCTGGACTACTAAGTACAGTGTAGTATATTCCAGTCATCATGTCTCTCTCTCTCTCTGTCACTCAACATTTTGTTCCGTTCCTGTCTGTCGTCAGTCTGGATAAACGCTTTCCTGGCGAAAGCCTCCAATGCTGCTGACCGCCGTGTAAGTTGTCTACCGTGAGGGTTTCGACGCCGTTCAAGGGGAATTTCCACACGTGGCTCGACGAATCGATGTGTTGCTTGGAAATTTCGCTCCGAGTTGGACTCTCGCCAGAGCCTACGAACGCACTGGAAGTCTCCGATTCCTCAAGCTACTAGCTGCTCGAGCGCCGACGGATGAAGAACAGGAGTCGCTGTATCCATTGTGGAGTTTAACATTGTTGTGAAGCTGGCGGCAGCTCGTGGAGACTTAGAGACAGTGAGGTGGCTAGCGGAGATTTATCTAGTGGAAGCCTCACTGTCGTCAGGGGCTGCAGCTGCAGCTCGGAATGGCCACCTTCATGTACTCAAGTGGCTGTTTCAAGAGCAGAACAGGAGAGTTCATTGGGGAGGACTGGAGTGGTGCAAAGCAGTGAAAGGCGACCACAAGGAGGTTGTCAACTGGCTGAGAGACAACGTCGCGTTGCATTCAGATGCAGCTCCACGCGTAATGTTTGAGGCAAGAAGAGCTGGAAACCTCGATATTGTGCAGTGGTTGCTGGAAGCGCACAAACTGCCGGTTATTGACGCGTTCAAGGCGGCGCAGGAAAAGCATCAGTGGGGAATTGTGCGGTGGATTCTTACGAATTGTGATATTGGGGATCACACGGTGGATGTTATTGGGGCAGCGGGAGACGGCGAGTTGGAAATTCTTCAGTGGGTATACGAGCACCAACTAGCGACGTTCTGTGGACGTGTACTGTTTTCAGCAGAATACGTCCTGTTGGAAACAGCAGCATTTAAATGGCCATCTAGATGTGGTGAAGTGGCTTCACGATAACTTTGCGAAGATGAAATTAAACTCTTACGTCTTCACGGAGGCAGCGAGAGGTGGACATTTGGACATGATCAAGTGGCTGCATTCACATGAGTGCCCAGCAGAAGCCACGGCGATGGATGTTGCTGCAGAAGGAGGTTTCTTGGAGGTGGTAAAGTGGATCGATGCCAATCGGAAGGTAGGGTGCACGTCCATCGCGCGTTATAACGCAGGCAGCAACGGGCATCTGGAGGCCGTCAAGTGGCTTCACCGTGAAGTTTACGCCACGGCCAAACGAATCTACTGTCCATTCGTCATGGACAGCGCTGCAAAACATGGTCATCTTGAGGTCGTCAAATGGTTACACGAGCATAGCAGCGAAGAATGCACTGAAGCTGCCATGGACGACGCTGCGTGGTATGGCCACCTGGATATTGTCAAGTGGCTCCATGAGCACCGCAGTGAAGGGTGTTCCGTTATTGCGATGGATTGGGCAGCAGCGCGCGGTCATTTAGACGTGGTGAAATGGCTCCATGCTCACCGAAGCGAAGGATGCACGACGTGGGCGATGGACAGCGCAGCAGATAAAGGTCATCAAGACGTGTTGAAGTGGTTGCATCAACATCGTAGGGCACGATGCACCACCCAAGCTGTGGACTCGGCCGCAGCAAATGGGCATCTCAACATTGTACGATGGCTCCACAACAATCGTTCGGGAGGGTGCACGAGCACTTCGATGGCAAGTGCGCTCGCTGAGGGTCATTTTGACGTGGTGCTGTTCCTGCGTCAAGAGCGATTGATGAAAGTGAGCTGCCTTGTGGTGATCGATAACCCGCGCATGGAGCTCGTGCAGTAGCTACTGCAAAATGCGGCCGCAGAGCTTGAAGGTGTTAGCATTCGAGTCTCCCGAGGAGATTGAGACCTGAACGAGTGGATCCAGCGGTATAACATGAGGCAAACCTACCAAAGCTGCCGGATTATTGACTGGGTCTCGGAGGAGCAACCGCCACAATAGTGCCGTCCCTCCTTGATCGACACTATTTAGCGCACTCATCTTACGATCACGTTGAAGCTCTAGGGACCTCGGAAAAGGATTTGAATTCACTATTCTAGCAAGCGGAGTTCATTCTAAAGGTCCTTGGCAACACTTGATGAGTGCACGTTGCGAAGCGATCTCTCTTTTCCTTGAAACGGACACTTCACCTCTCCAACGAGATGGTGTGATCGATTCGCGATGGCATAACTGCGTTTTTCTCCTTGCCATTCTCTTTTTAGTCGCAGAAAACGCAAAGCGATAGATAGCAGCAGGAAACGATGAAATTCTTAGAAACCGAACCAAGTTTTCTATTGACCATAGTGCAGGTTGTTGTACGCGAATGTCTCCACTCACGTGGCATTGAACTCGCGCATGTATCGCGTGCCATCGACGATTTCGTAAATGAATTACCTGGAGATTGATCACTTGACGATGCGTACAAGAAGACGCGCAGTTTGCGCTGTCTGCGCTGTCTGCAGTATGTTGCTGCACGTGAATTGAAGCCGTTGGGATCATATCAAGTATGGGTGGTCAACAACGTTGCTGCAATGATGGTAAAGTGCGGAGATATTGAAGCGTTGAAGTGGCTTGCGGAACGGTACGCTCCACAGTCTTCGATGACCAACGCAGCGGTTGTTGCAGCTGGACAGGGACGACTTGATGTACTGCAGTGGCTGCATCAGAGTCACTTTTCCAGAGTACATTGGGGTGGATCAGAATGGTGTGAAGCTGTTCGAGCAGGACACAAGATCGTCGTGGAATGGCTGCATCACTATGTAAAACTGCACTCAGAGACAGCACCACACTTGATGCTGGATGCAGCGAAAACGGGAGATCTTGGGTTGGTTCAATTGCTTCACAAGAACTATGATGTACCAGTTTCAAATGCACTAGTGGAAGCGCAAAAAGGGTGTCAATGGGGAGTTGTCAAGTGGATCCTGATGAATGGTGAGGTGGAAGACCCGAACGTCGACATGGATCTCATCGCTGCGGACGGTGATGTAGATTTCCTACGGTGGGTTGATACACAAGGCTTTGGTCGCTTTACCTTTCACACTCTCGAGGTTGCTGCTTTTAACGGACACCTAAGCATTTTGGAGTGGCTTCACGAAGGTCAGTCAAGCTCGAGCTGAGCCCCTCCATCTTCATGGAAGCAGTCCGTGGTGGACATTTGGAGGTGGTCAAGTGGCTGCACAGACAACAATGTCCCGCAACGTCTTCAGCAATTGAAGCTGCTGCTGAGAATGGATTTCTTGACGTTGTGCGATGGCTTTACACTAACAGAGAAGAAGCCTGCACTTCACGTACCCTTGAACGAGCAGGCGTAATGGTCATTTGGATGTTGTCAAGTGGCTTCACGAAACTGGAGAGAATTTCTACTGCCCTGCAGCAATCAACCGAGCAGCGGAGTTCGGTCACCTCGACATCGTTAAATGGCTACACTCGAATCGAGTCGAAGGGTGCTCTAGCGAAGCCTTGGATGCGGCAAATACGCGATGGATTTAGCTGCTGGATGTGGTCATCTCGATGTTGTAAAGTGGCTGCATGAGGACCTACACAAGTCGTGTACTACATGGGCAATGGATAGCGCTGCTCGCCAAGGGTTCCTTGATGTGGTGAAGTGGTTACACTCGAACCGAACTGAAGGGTGCACAGCTGAAGCGATGTCCGCAGCAGCAGCAAACGGACATTTCGACACCGTGCGCTGGTTACATCGGAATCGTACCGAAGGTTGTGACCTCTCTGCGTTAAGCCGTGCCATAGCGGGAGGACACCTGGACGTTGCGATGTTTCTCCATCAAGAGCGGGGACTTACGTGTTCGCTCCGTAGTAACGTAACTCTACGTGGACTCCGATTGGAAATGGTACAGTGGCTTACCATAACGAACTGGAACAAGGCATCAAGATCCAAGTTACTCGAAGCGACTGGCACTTCAATAAATGGATGCGCAGTCAAAACATGCCAATCGTTGACCAAGACGACAGCAACGTCGTCTGGAAGTGGACCCCTCGACAGCAGTGAACCGTAATATGAAAACCAAAAGATAAGGTATCAATTGATATCTTACAGAACTAATACGGATTCGAGAAAGTTGGTTTTACTTGTCCCGTACTAGTAAGCAGCACACGCCTCTAAGTTTTACGCAAATACACACCGCCCGTCTTCTCTTTGACGATGGCTGCCCCTGGAGACACTGACTAAAAGCCTAAATACTTCGAAGTCGGCATAGCAGCAGATCACTAAACTTACACAATTTGGCGTCCTGCACGCAATCCCTGCTGTTGTTGTCTATCGCAGTGGATAGAGTTTTGACGATGGAGAAGTATACATATCCAATGCAATTCAGTTCCTCTCACAATCGCTTTCGCCTTCCACGACGCACACAAAAATGGACTCGAACCTTTGGACGAGTGTTGCTGTTGTATACCACGAGTGTCTGTTAAAACGCAGTGGAGAGCAGCTTCCACACGTCGCTAGACGCATCGACAGCTTCCTGGATGATCTCACGTGGTTGTGGTCTCTATCTGCGGTGTATAAGCGCACAGCGAGTCTCCATTGCATGCGACTACTGGAAGATCGACGACCTAAAGTGGAGTTGTTGTATCGTGAATGGGAGTTTAATGACGTCGTGGCACAAGTAGCTAAGCGTGGAGACTTGGCATCACTCACCTGGTTTGCAGATACCTACATGGTGAATGGATCACTCTCTTCTGCGGCTGATACTGCAGCAGGGAATGGTGAATTACAGATTTTGAAGTGGTTGTATGAAGAACACAAGGACCGAGTTCATTGGGGAGGTTTGGACTGGAGCGAAGCTATACGTGGAGGACAACCGACGTGATCAAATGGCTGCAGCAGCATACGACGCCTAATGAAGACGCAATTTGGAGATTGGTGTTTAATGCAGCGGACGCAGGACATCTCGAGCTGGTACAGTGGTTTCTAACAGAAAATGGATCTACAGTGAGTGCTGCAATGCGAGGTGCACACAAAGGCCATCAGTGGCATATCGTCAAGTGGTTGGCGACGCACTGGAATGTTGAACCGTTAACGGATTGTGTCGATGCAGCGGCAATAGATGGCGACCTGGAATTTCTGCAGTGGTTGCATACAAACAAGTTGGCGCATTCCTATGCTGGTGCCGTGTCCATTTCAGCTGCAAATTGACATCTAGACGTTCTAAAGTGCCTTTATAATGAAGTTGGAGAGCGAAAGCTGACTGCAGAATGTACGAACCAAGCAGCGAGTGCAGGACATCTTGAAGTTGTAAAGTGGCTCGACTCGTACAAATGTCCTGCAACTACACTTGCCATGGATGGAGCTGCCGCCGCAGGATTTCTCGAGATGGTGCAGTGGCTTCATGAGAATCGAGTGGAAGGGTGTTCGGCTTCTGCAATGAACGGAGCTGCTGAAAATGGGCATCTGGAGGTCGTGAAATGGCTGCACTCAATGCGTGACGAAGGTTGCGGCGTGCCGGCAATGGAGAAGGCGGCTGGAAATGGTCATCTCGAAGTTGTTCAGTGGTTGCACACTCACCGTAGCGAAGGATGTACAGAGAGAGCGATGGATTGGGGCGCTAAGGGAGGCCACTTATGTGGTAAAATGGCTCCACAAGAACAGATCAGAGGGCTGCACAACTGCCGGCATGAATTGGGCTGCTTATGGTGGACACTTGACAACGATGCAGTGGCTTGATCAGAACCGTAGCGAAGGATGCACAGCGAAGGCTGTGTGTTTAGCTGCAGCAAATGGACACTTGGATGTTCTCAAATGGCTGCATATGACTAAAAGCGAGCGTTTGACGTCGGAAGCAGTTGATATGGCTGCCGCGGGTGGTCATTTAGAAGTGCTCAAATGGCTTCACGCTAATGGAGCAGAAGCGTGTTCGCCAAGCGCAATGAGAGACGCTGTACTGGGATGTCACGTCCCTGTGATGGTGTTCCTGTACAATAACTACGGGCATGAAGTCTGCGAAGAAGGAATTTGCTTATTACGTGAAGACTGGGAGGACACGGAACTTCGCTTTGTCGGCATGGTTGAGTGGCTGCTGGAGAAATTTGGTAACGATCTCGAAGGCGTCAATCTCTCGGTCAATCGCGCAGATTGGGCAGCGAATCAATGGATGAAAGACCACAGCATGCAGCAATTGGACGTGGAAGATGAACTTGTCTTCTGGAAATGCGGTTCCTTGAATTCATAGCTGACAAATAATGAATGAACAGTTAGTTAGAAGTCAATAAAGCAGAAGTAAATTGCATTAACAATGTCGGTGTCTTCTCTTGCTTCCTCCTAAGTTTTTCATCTGCTACGATGTGAGCAATAGGTAAACGCACGTAGCACCTTGGATGGTTACGATGGTCACGACAGTCCACAGCACTGCAAGCCAAATAAATCCGTGGCGAATTCGACGCCAAGGATACACATTTGTGAAGGCGATAACGGGGAAAACGTAGCAGATAACCAGACAGCTAGTAGCCCCCAACAGGGAAAACACGACTTCAATACCAGAGACGTTGAGCGCAATGACCTGTTGACTGCACAGGAGAACCAGTACAATCACCAGTCTACCAAGACCAGGAAATTCACTCTGACCGTCGCTGTGTTTGCTTTCATCAAGATATTGACCATACTCATTGTCGACAGTCTTGAGTGTTTGACCCAGTACTTCTTCGACGAGTGAGCGCAGTGGGAGGAAAAGCAGCGGAAACGTGAACAACACAGTCAAGTATGTTGCAACGAGCGGGATCTTCATGACTGGGTCGCTTTCCAGGTTCAGCAGGATGTTGCCGTCGATATCATCGCCGTAGAGATTAAACGCTGCACAACCAATTGCACCATAAAGTACTGCACAAATGAATGTCGCTCCGAAGATACACTTCATCATTTGTGACCGAGTTGCGAGTAGTGGAGGCGCCGTCACGAACGTCGTGAAATTTCGCATTGCTCCACCTCTTCTGATACTGTTGCCACCGTTGGATTTGAGAAGTTGCACGAACAGTGGCAACAAGTTAAGTGTCATCATGAATGCGAAATTGTAGATAGAGATCGATTGAGCCAATCGAGTGAAGCTGTTGCCTTGAAGTGACGACGAGTTGGAGGCTGTAGAGATGTCAATACTTCCAGAGCTGTTGGTATCGTTGAACAGCTCATCAGCCACCTGCGTTCCGTTAGAAGCCAAAGTCTCAACAGTTGTGGTAGGACTGTATCCCTCGAAAGATCTGTAAACCACAGCACCCACGAGGTAGATTGACAGTAGGAAGCTCACGTAGTTCGTTGGTTGCAGTGCCGACAGTTTGCGCAACATACACAACGGGAGCAACACTACACCAAGTAAAACCCACACGGCGATCTGCTTGACGTGTTCTTGTCCACTATCAGACAACTCGTTGACGTCGTCGTACACAAGTTTCACAACGAACGGCGTCAAGTCTTGGATGATCTGAATGTTGCCCACACAGCCACCGTAGACGCCAGTCGCCATGATCAACGACACTGTGTAGCCCAGTGTTGGTCCTCCTGCACGTCGTGCTAAGGCCTGAAACCCGACAAACTTACTATCAGCTCCCAATGCGTGCGCCTCAAACTCCGCTCTCGCTGCTGCGTGCACATGTGCGTGTAGTAAAGCGTTGGCTGTGCACGACATGGCAGCTCCAACAAAGATGATACCAGCGATCGCCTGCCACATTGGCACAAGCACAAGTGTGTACGGTACTGACAACATCCCTGCTCCGATGATGGACATCATGAAGCCCATGAACACGTGAACTGCAGCGAGACGGTCCCGTAGCGACGGCTTTGACTGGACTTTGACGTTACGTCTGCTTGAAGTGGCTTCAGGCAGTCGCGGCGGCAGCGAACGCGTGCTGGAAGCAGGAGATAACATCGGGGAAGCCAACATCGTCGAGTTCTAGTTGAGTAATGACCATTGTGGCTACTAATATCACAGGAAGGTTTTAACCTTCGCTTGCCGCATCTCGAGGTCTTGCAACCCTCATCTTCAATGGCCGCATCTCGGGGTATTGCGGGATGAAAATTGAGTCGTACTGGCAGCATACGCGGCTCGACCAGCTAAATAGCTAGGTGTCCTCTTGTGTCCCTTCAAGATCAAGGCGTCCAGATCAGATTCCAGAAAGCACGTGCGCCGAAAAATATCTGTGACATGTGACGCGCCAATTTCGAGAATGCATGTCGATTTATTGCCAATGAAGGTGCCCAGCCACAGTCGCTGCTACGAGTCATTCCTGAATTTGTCAAGTAGCGCACAAGTGACTTTTGAGATTCTAAAGACAATGGCGAGTACGTGTCCGTGGGGCGTCCCATCCACTGAACCCACCAAGCCTCAGCCGAGTATGCAGGACCTGATGGACGAGGCTCTAGCGCTCAGTCTCTACGAGGAAGAGGTCACCGCACTGCAGCGGGAGATCAATCGAGAGTACCAGAGCAGCGTCTTCACCAACATACAGCGCAGCAAGGAGAGACGCGAGCAGGACCGTAACAAGGATTTATTGAACGCCGACAGCTTCGACTTTGCAGCTGAAGCCTCGGGTGAGGGGGCTGTGGATCCCTCTGTACTGTCGCGCGCGCCCGCTGCCGGTGCTGCGGCTTTAGCTCGTGTCCGTGTGACTGGCTACTTGTCTATGGAGGACGCAGCACACGGCGCTGGCAGTGGCAAGGGCTTCACGTCCCTTAGGGAGAGTCAAAGACGTCAGCAGAAGAGCGAGAAGAAGGGCTTTGGCTCCGGCCGCGTTGAGGCCGAGACACACGCTACGACGGACGGCGTCATGGACGAACGCACCACTTTGATCCTGCAGAAGATGATCAACAGAGGAGAGCTGGATGAAGTTCATGGCTGCGTGCAGAGTGGCAAGGAGGCTCACGTGTACTTTGCCAATGGCACGGACGAAGTCACGATGCGTCCTGTGCAGTTGGCGGTGAAGATCTTCCGCACCACGTTGAACGAGTTCGGTAATCGCCACGAATATGTGACGGGAGATCGCCGCTTTGACTTGAACTTCCAGAAGAAGGATCTGCGTCGACAGATCAAGGCCTGGACAGACAAGGAGTACCGCAACTTGTGTCGTGCAGCCAAATGCAACATCCGCGCCCCGACTCCAGTTGTGTGCAAGGAACACGTGCTGGTCATGAGCTTTGTGGGAGCCGATGGCTGGCCTGAGCCGACGTTGAAGGACGTGCAGGCGGAGATGTCGCCGAAGCTTCAGGCTCGTGCGTACGCGGATGTTTTGCAGGCTACTCGAGCTCTGTACCAGAAGGCACACTTGGTGCACGGCGACTTGAGCGAGTACAACATTCTTTTCGCACACCGTGAGAAGCGCATCTGGCTCATTGATTTTGGTCAGGCTGTTGATCGCTCACACCCGGATACAGAGAAGCTCCTGCGACGGGATCTGCACACTATCAACCGGTTCTTTCAGCGTGGAGATCTGCTCGAAGCTACGACTGACGAGGTTGGTTTGCTGTCCGATGAAAAGGCATACGAATACGTAGTCAGCGAGACACCGAAGGACGTGGTGGCTGAGTTTCCGGTGCTGGCAGCGTTGTTGGAAGAGTTAACGGACGTGCCTGAGACTGAAGAGGAGGAAGAATCTTCGGAGGATCAGGAAACTCAAGTGGAGGAAGAGACACAGAAGGAAGACACCGTTCAGGACAAGATCGGTGAAACTCGGACAATTTCTGAGCCCCAGGGTGCACAGGTTGCACTAGAGAAGCCGTAGGAGTTGTCGAAGAGTGAGTACGATGTACTATGCTTAATATGCGCAGCCACTTCCTACTGCTGTCTTAACACCAGGAATGGTCAATGAAATCAAGTTGGCTTTAACGTTAGGTATTCAGTTATCATAGCCATTTTATCGACAGATTTTTTATTTTGTGCGGTTAACGCCGGTGGCACTCAGGGCGAGCACTGCAGCAGAGTTCGCAAATGGCGGAATCTTTCTAAGACAGCTCGAGTACCCGACGGCAAGTTTCGGGTACCTTGGCTTACCAAGAAAACAAAGCTGTACGAAGCTTTTTCAAGTCTACAGGATCAACGGGTAGGATGTTCAGAATCGGTGGCAACGCACAGTACGGTTACCCCTTATACACGGTACGCTGGTGTGCAATACATGTAGTTTGTGCACTCTTCTCAATAGTGTAGTATCTACTACTTCGAAGTACTTAAAAGTGTACAAGCTCAAACTACGAGATGAGACAACCTAAATGAACATATTGAAGTGATACAGAGAAGTAGAAAAACGCATTGATTGAAAAGTAAGAGATTCCGTCCCCAACCACAGGTGAACAAGTCGAAATCTCTCATTTTCAGAGAGTAGTGTCGACTTCTTTCGCTTTCGTTAAATGGCAAAATATGTTGATTGAAAAGTGAGCGATTCAGACCTGCCACTGAAGAACAAATCGAAACCTCTCGTTTTTTCAGAGTGTTGACTTCACTTCTCATTTTTCGATTTTGAGAACAAGGCTGCACATCTTTTTTCAAACCGCCGAAGCAATGGGGTGTGGACGTGGAAGCAGATTTCAACGACAACAAGTGGCCATTCGGTGGTGATGGCGATTTTGCTGACGTGCTGATGCCGTCGGGTGTTGGCTCGGCTGAGATCAGTAAACTTCTTGCTCGTGTAGATGATGAAGCAGGCGAGTTCTCATGTGGAGGGCCTGCTGATGTCTTGACCGTCGCGCCGGGGCTCTTCGTCGATGGTTTGGGCTCGATCCTTACTCCACTTTGCCCCGAGCACGCTGAAAAATTGTTCAAGTTGTGTGAAAAGTCTCCATTCGGCCACAATATGGACACCAAGATAGACGAAAGCGTGAGAAAGAGCTGGCGATTGGAGCCCAGCTTACTTGAGTTCAAGTATCCGTTGTGGCAAACTGGAATCGAGAAGCTAAGTAAGATCATTGCTCACCGTCTGGGCTCATTGCTCACCGTCTGGGCTACGAGGATATACCGCTGCAGTGTGTGTTGTACAAACTACTAGTGTATGGCGAAGGAGGACATTTCGTGAAACACCAGGATACGGAGAAAGAAGAAGGAATGATCGCAGCTTTGGTCGTGCAACTGCCAAGTATGCATGAAGGCGGTGATCTAATAGTGTATCGAGATGGGGAAGTGAAATACCGACATGATTTCGGGAAAGCTGATGGTACTGCTGCGTATCTTCCACATTACACTGTCCACTATGCTGACGCTTGAACACGCTTTGGAGGAAGTGACGAAGGGGTATCGACTTGCTTTGGTATACTCCATTTGCTTACTAACAACGATGCGTCATTTGGAACAGCACCACGATAAACCAATATAAGTGTTTAACCATGCTAGAACTAAGAGAGATGAAGAACTGGCTGACGCTATTTCCAAGATGAACCATGAAGATGACTCGTTTGCGCTACTCCTGGATCACCAATACACGGAAAACAGTATTCGAAATATGGGCTCAGGGGCTTGGAGGGAGTTGACAGCGCGAGATTCCACGCTCTTGACGGAGCAAATGCAATTGTCCCCAAGGACAAGAAATTGGTGTTTTTCATCGTGCAGTTGCAACATGAAGTCTACTACCGGAACGGTGGTGATAATTGCGAAAAAGAGGGTTGCAATGATGCAATTACGTGGTACACAGTAGCTGGAGAAGGGCTTGGCAAGGTAAGTAACTCTACCGAAAAGGTCAATTTCTTGAATCCGAGCCAAGAAACGCTCACCCCAGCTATGGTATGAATACGGCAAGTTGACCAAGGAAGGAGGATACATAGGCAATGAAGGATCAGATCGCGTCTCTACGTACGCGAGGTGTGCAATTGTGAAAACTAAACATTGGGAAAATGCGATGAAGTTTATGGCTGCGGACGGCATTGCAACGCCCTGCACTCGAACAAACCAGTTGATGGAGCTTCGATACGCAAGTTGTTGGAAGTTGCAGCGGCGAGAATTAAATCCGACAACAGCATCAAGAGTTATGACGAAAAACGAGAAAAAAAACTTATAATGAAGTTTTTCCATCGAGTTTGTGAACTACTGGCTGAAGCTGGTGACTCATTTTGTTTTTCGAAAGTTATTGTGGATTATTGTGGAGCGCTTGGTGAAACGGACGGAAACGAGACTCTTATCTCAATAATTATCGAGATTGTGCGCTCTCTGGATTGGGCTGAAATTGGTGAAGCTCTCTTGAAATCCTTAGTCTCTGACGTTGACAGAGGCTCTGGAATTTCATCTATGGAAATGACACTGTACGTGGTTGATGGTCTCGATAATGGTGCAGTGCAACAAGACCTAGTCAAACTGGCTGTTGAAACGGCGACCCAGATGGATGACGAGGATCTCTTCACGTCGATTTCGATTGGTTTGCTATGGGAGTGGGTTATCCGCAGTGCTGACAAGAGCCACTTTAAAACTATCGTCAAGAAATTAACGAATGCTGATTCGAGTCTACTCGGCCCGTCGATCCAGTATTTGTCGCAATATTTGAGTGAGGACCAGAAGGATGAGAAGATTACCGTGCTGATGATACCCACTGTGGTTAAGCATGTGAAGTGGTTGGAAGATCAAATTGAAGCACTGGACAAGAAATTCTCGTGGGAAATGCCTGACGCAGAATTCCCTGACAAATTGTCAGTGACAATGAGAAGATTCAAAATTTTCTGCGAGGCCCCGAATTCTCCATGACGTCCAAAGGCGAGAAAACGTTCGAGAAGTTCCAAGATGCTCAAAATAATGCAGGGGAACACATGCGTGAGGAGCATGTATATTGTTCGTTTGAGGTGGAATTGATGACAATGCGTTCGTGACGTTCACGAAAACATGCGACTATTTTTGGACTATTTTTGGAGCAGCAGAATGAGCTGGTGCAGTACCAGACAAAAAAAACTCCGTTTTCTAAAGAAGAAGTTCACGGATGACTTGAATTGTTATGGCGCTGAAACGAAGCGAACTCGTCTTGACGAATGAGATGGCTCTTGGGACGGATATCCAGCTTAGTTTATTGTACTGGGAGGAGTCTCTGACCCGGCAAATGTACGGTTTTGCTTATCATCTTTTGATTCTTGTGTTGGTATTTCTTCGATCGGGTGCCCTAGAGTGGAAAGTTTCCGTGGTCGTACTTGCTGAGGCGAGAATTAAATTTGTTAAGGCAAAGTGAGCAAGTTGAAGAGAGTCAACCAAATCCCTGTCAGAACGCTTCGTGATAGAATGACTTTGAAGCCTGGGACTCGAATTTCAGTACTCGTCGGACGAGCACGCATTCCGATATTTCATCGACAGGATGCCCTGGGTTTATAGATAACTTGTCCATGAAGGCGGTGAACTCACTGCAAACGGCGCAACTGAAGTTTGAGGATGCTAATGGTTTAGAGGGTAAGGCAAATTGCCATTTCGTAGCTGTAGTCGTAGACGTGAAAGCGAGGGAAGAAGGTAGTCTCCTGAAATTTTCTACAAGAGTTTGTATCCATACTGGACCTTGGCGTGTGCTTTCACTACTGTATTTTTTGGCATAGGACTACCCACGACACTGGGCCGTCATTGACTCCTGATGTTCCACTTTTAAGTGGAACTCAAGATGAGGTCAGGAGTCAATGACGACCCTGTAAAGCTTTTTATTTCCTGTACGTTACAGCAGGGTATCCTATAGGTCAACCCCCACAACTCGGTTTACTGCCAGCAACTGAACCTCGCCTTCTTTAAAAAAACACCGACAAATTGTCTTTACCACAGCCACTGGCTGATCCAAGCATGCTTGAGATCCGTTTGGAAATCAGGATGGGCAGCCAACTCACATACTCGAACGTGAAATCACTTCTGGATGGTGTTTGTCCGGCATCAATACCATGCCACGCGAGTCGATCCGACAAAGGAGAGAAACGGTGTGTACGTACTTCTTGCGAAGAAGCAGCCCTTGCGTTGTCACGCAGCGTTTCGACCGGCGAGGAGCTCAAGCACGTATCCGATTACTAACGTTCCATTCGAAGTTGGGCATGCAATGCAGCCAACGTTGGTCGAGCAGCAGCGGCATGGCAATCCACCGTCCCGTGCTATCCCCACGCTGCCACCAGAAATCCAGCCGCGGCGACTTGTGCACACGCATACATGTACATGAACTGCAATGCACTGCAGGACGCTCGCTTGGCTTGACGTGGCGGTGAGCACCTTGTCGTGTTGCAGTGGAGCTCCTCGTCACCGGCACAACAGTCGAGCAGTGGCTGCCATTTTGAGCCAATGGTCTCACTTATCGTGACAGTGGTACGATCGCTGATCTTTTTGTGTACCGCCTCAATAACTGTCCGACTTCATACCTGTAATCTTCAATGCATTACTTTTACACGTAATACAAATTCAAAGTCCAACAACCTGTAAGATAGATTATTTCATGTGCATTTGGTGTGTCGCTCTGACTGTATGCATACGAATCGTCCAAGTTCAGCCCCATTGGCCGACTAGCAAATCACGGACACCGCCTGTACCCCGCTGCATCTCCCTACACTGCACGTGCCCAACGTTTGGCCGCGAGAGCATGCCGACGTCAACCGAAAACTTGGATGCCAGACATTCTCGAAAGCTCCAGCCACTCAGCACGTCTCGGTCTGCAGTGCAACCTCCGCTATGAGCCAGCGACTGTCGATCTCGCACGCGTCCGTGTCAAACCCACCGACGCCCGTCGTGGGCCCCACCGCTACAGTTGAGGACAATGATCCAACGTCAGCCTCCAAGCGTGGCTCTGTGTGGCAATGGGTCGTGGGTTGCGTCTTCCTCATGTGTGTGGCCATCATCTGGAACTTTTCGAGTGTGTTGATCCAGTACATCTTCAACGACTTGTCATTCGAGGCGCCCTTCTTCCTGACCTCCTTTGGCATGGCACTCTTCTCCATAAACCTCCCGATCTATTACGTCACCAAGGTGTGGATGCCCCATTTGGGCCGCGGTCTATCGGGTCAAAGCATGTCTGATCTGCCACAGGTCAAGTCTGAAGCAGGCACAACGGAAGTGAAGCAGACGCCGCACGACAAGGCCACGCTCCGACGCACTATGATCGCTGCTGCTATTGTCGCCCCACTGTGGTTCGTCGCCAACTTCACGTACAATGAGAGTCTCAACCTGACCAGCGTCACCAGCAGCACCATTCTGAGTGCTACGTCCTCCGTCTTTACGTTGATTCTGGCCGTGTGGATCCTCAAGGAACGCTTCACATGGCTCAAGGCGCTGGGTGTGGCGCTCTGTATGGCTGGTAACTGCACGACACTCGCAAAGGACTCGGAAGGTGGAATCTCGGAAGGATTCTGGGGCGATATCTGTGCCCTCATCGGTGCCATCATGTATGGAGTGTACACTACGGCTATCCGTAAGTACCTGCCCGACGACGCTGGTATGAGTGTGTCGCTCTTCTTCGGCTTTGTCGGCCTCTTCAGTTTCATCGTTCTCGCCATCTTCTGCATCATTTTCAATTACACCGGCGTGGAGTCACTGCAGGGTTTGACGTGGGAGATTGTGGGTCTGCTCTTCGTGCAAGGTCTGCTGAACAACGTGCTGGCTGACTATCTGTGGGCTGTGGCCATCATGTACACGTCCACCACCACGGCCACCATCGGTTTGTCACTGACGGTGCCCATGGCCATTTTCTCCGACTGGATCGTCAACGACATCAAACCCGGATACGTCACGTTCATCTCTTCCGTGCTGGTGCTTGGTGGCTTTGTCGTCCTCGCCATCACCACGCGCAAGGAACAACTGAGTGCCGGTGAGACTGAGCAAGACACCTCCGAGTCTGGTGAGGTGCTCTCGCCCAAGTCCCCCGCCACTCAATACCGAATGCAGGAGTAAGCAACTTTCAAGTAACTAACTAACCTCCGTTCAATATGAAATCAATGATCCAAACTCGATTCGTCATGTCTGACATGACATCCCTCTCAACATGGGAGGTTGTTGCACACGAAGAGGCGTGTACCAATTCAGTACAAGTTTTTGAGCTTAAAACTCGGTCACCATGGACGTGATGATGAATATGACGACGGAGGACGTGCGAAGACTGCGAGAGCAGTTCATAGGGAGTCTGGAACTGGAAGCTTTCGTCCGATTGATGAAGAGAAGTTTACGCGATCGAATTCACTCGGAACTAGACTTTGTTGTAGGTGTAATCGAGCTCTTCCATACCATTGATGTCAATGGCGACGCTGTATTAGACTGGGACGAATTTGCGGGATACATGATGGATGCAGGACAAGCCAAACCTGACTTCTACTTTGAAGGGCGGGGGCTCTCGACCAAGCACTACGTACCGCTGACAATGCTTCCACCAGACCCAAAGACACCAATACGACATATCACAAGACGAGTACAACAAATGAGACTGCTGACTGAACAGAATGCTGTTGCGTATTTCGAGGCGAACTCTGACGTCGTGTACATTTACGGCTTGCAGTTCGACCACAATGATGGGCCAAGACATCTCTCCACAATGCGTTTGCATACAGCATTCCAGGAACATATTATCATCGATGTAGTCTACGTGCCCACACGTAAGTCGTTAATAACGTCCTCGGTGCTTGTACGGGGATATCTGAGCATTTGGAGTGTGACAGACCTGTACAACCCAGTGATGATACACCGTCTTGAGTCTCTTGCTGCCCAGGAACACTTGTGTTGGGTGCCTTCGCTCAAAAGTTTGGCTACATCAGCAGTTATGATCCCTAGTCTGCACTCTGGTAAACAGTCCGAGTCCAAGCGAGACAGTTATCGCTCAAATGCTGGCACTGATCAACCACACACGAGAATCAGTCAGCTAGAACTTTGGGACTTGTCAGGGAAGTTTCGAGCGCCACCACCTGGCACAATTGCCACGAAAGAGGTCACCATTGTGCAGGAACGACTCAAAGGGGTCACTGCGATTGTAGCTTTTCGCTCGATCAATCGCACGTACTTCGCTGTAGGTCGTGAGGACGGGATCTTGAGTGTCGTAGATGCTGAAACTGGAAAAGAAGTAGGCACATTCGACGCCCACGGAAGCGGTGTTAAGGTTCTTGTGTACTCGAACGAAGTGGAGAGTATTGCAAGTGTTGGCTTCCACTCGTACGCTGATGAGACTTCACTGCATATTTCAACCTGGAACAAGACGAGTTCCGGTGGAATGCTGTCACTTGACACGATACTCAGACAACACCAAGCACCTGTAGAGCTGCTCGCTTTCGTGGATTCGAACCATCAACTCATTAGCGTTGACAGAACTGAGACTTTCAACGTTTACTCGAGCGTCATGCGTACGCCAACTTCAGAACCTTGGGAATGTCTTCAAACATTTCAGTATTCCCCACCACCGACGTCAAATTGGCAACTACCTCAAAAGCTCTGGAGTATGTTCGTAGTACCCGAAACAACAGCAAGTGACCCCGTGTTGGTCACAGCAGGAACGAATGTGAAGTTCTACGATCATTGCGAGGTCAAACCACGAGAGGAAGTCTTCTTTGCGTACTACTGCAGCGCTCTGAATGTGGTTGTTGGAGCTACCAGCACCAAGTTGTTGCTCTGGAAGGGAGACACCGGTGAACTTTGGAAAACGTACGAGTACGCGGGAATTGTGATGTCGACCAAGAACCCAACCGCGGCAAATTCGCAACAAACAACCGATCCGGAATCTCGTGAAGCACAAGCTCGAGCCATTACCGCAGTTTGTGTAGACGACCGTGAGAGGAAGATTATTGTTGGGGACGATACAGGTTGCATCAAGGTGGTGAACGCTGTCAACGGGAACGTAATGAAGGAGCTGGACCCTCATACTCACTGCATTGTGGACGTGTCGTACGTTTTGTACGGGAAACGCGTCATTTCCATCTCCTCGAACTCTGTTCTGCATATCTCCGACGAGGACAATCCTCAGGGCTTTTACGTGCCATTCGGAGGTGGCCCCATTCAGTCCGTTCTACTCCAATCGCTTCGCTTGCTTCCTGAGGTAGAACTGACGGAGGTTGATCAGGGTTTATCTGTGCTCCAACAAACAGGAACTTGCTCGGAAGCACCAACAAATCAAAGTTTTCACACCATAAGCGCCGCGAAATACGTGATATTGAAGAGCACAGCGAACGAAGCGTTGAATCTGGTCGCTGTCCTTGTTGCGAATCCTCATGGTGACAGCTTCATTCAAGTGTGGAATTTCGACGTCAGTCATTCCCAAGGAACTTGTGTCACTCCACAGTTTTGTGGAGACATCACGTGTCTAAGTTTCTTCGGCTCAATGGCTGACATCATTGGTGGCACATCGACTGGACGGGTGCTTTTGTGGTCTCCAGTCCCAGGAACCACTTCGTACATTTGCATAACGGAGTTGTCGTGCTCGCCGCCAGCTTCAATAGACGCAAATCGTTCTATAGCTGCAATGACTCACGTCATAACCGTCTCTGTCTTGGAGCACGAACCTGCGGATGCTGATGCAAAGTCGACAAGCTCACCACCGTTGACCCCCAAAGAACGCGTGCGGATATTCTCGAGCAGGCCACTGATTAAGGATCGTCTTCGTCTTGAGCAGGAATGTGGAGTGCACGTGTTTGCAAGTGATGAAGCAGGTTTTGTCACCCAGTGGCACGTTCGTCGCTCCGGTCAAAACGTCTTGACTTTTGTCTCATTCCAGACTGCTAGACCGATGTCAAGGCCGTCATCAAGTAATGGTCAATCAAAACGAAGTCGCGCAGGAGCATCTGGGACTGACGTTACAGCATTCCAACACGAAGAGATGGCCATAAGTTTCGACTCGATCGCAGCACTGTATCATCACGCCAGAATGAAAAACTCCACTGGTTATTCCCCACTTAACGAAGCTGAAGACCCCAGTGCGTCGGTGATTGACGTTGTGAAAGCAATATGTCAGTGGAGAGCACATAACGGGACGGTCTTGTCGCTGGAGACGGCTACAGATCCACTTGCGGTGGTGACGTCGTCGGTGAGCGGACAGATCAAACTCTGGGGCGTGGATGGAGAATTATACGGTGTATTGGATCACTTTGCCACTCGACGAGCACCACTCAACCATCCATGGTCCTTCCCCGTTGACATGGCAGCACGTCGTCAGATGCGAGAGGAAGAAGCGAAAGAACTGCTGCAGAGACCAGCATCAGCTTGGAAAAATGGACAGAAGCCGCGCGTGTCCGTCCTGCAGGAGAGATTGTCATTGACGAAACGAGACTTGACCTTTACACACGAGCGTCCTAGATCACGAAACCAGCACGCTCGCCGTTCTGAAGTTGGTCGTGCTGTTCGGAACTTTATCCTCGCACAGACGACCTCGGGGGTTAACAACAAGAAGAAGCGCATGCCGCCGTCCTCTGCCTTCAAAGCGATCAATCAGGATACTTCATCTCTGCGTACGTTGCCGCTTCTCGTTTGTACCCGTTGCTCGCTTATTGAACACGTTCGTTACCAACAGATTCTGTCTTGAGAGAACTTGAGCAGTTCCAATTGCACACAGACGAGTGCTCAAGTAGTCGAGGCGATAGGTCGGCTTCTCGAACGAGGAAGTACTCCATGGTGACGCTCGCAAACGTGAAATCCAGCTTGCTCCGTCCTCGCAGTAGCACGGTGCACTGCGATATACCGTCGCAACAACAAACCAACAATCAGCAAAAACATTCCCAAACCCACAACGTACCAGAAGGAGGAACTGGAACTGGGATCGGTGTAGCTCCAGTCATGCGGAAGGAGCTGTACATTACGTCGACCCCGTCCCCAACAGTAAATCGCATGGAACTCGTTGAGTACCTCTGGCAGGGAGCAAAGACCTCCAACCAGGAAAGACCTGTCAGCAGCAGTAGCGGTAAGTACGTAGCTGACCAAAAGGAGAGACCTCGAACTCGAGAAGCTTCGGACAATGTACTGCGATATCACGTGAAGATGGCACACACCTGGATCGAACGATAACAAAGCACATACCAGCAGAACCATCACTGTGAATGTGTATGAGGATAACTTACATTCATTTAGGTTTCGTAGCGGGTGCTTCTATCATTCGAAGCTTGAAGCTTTTCCTGGATGAATGGATTCATTGTCTTGCTTGACCAAAAAGGTTGCGAATGCTTAATCATCTGCTGCATCGATTGGTTTGATCGGGCTGGTGGACTTCGCTGGAGCACGACACGGCGGGACGGAGTAGCAGGCACAAGGCCCAAAATGCTGACTCCACTAAAATGATCCACGCAGGACTGGACTGGAACGGACTGCTTGAGTAGGGTAGGTAGGTCACACGAACACAATACCGGCTACTCAGCGCATGTGGTTCATAACAGCACGGAGGCCGTACATGAGTCCGGCCTGCTTGCGTGCTTCGGCGACAAGAAGAATGACGTGGCACTTCTCCGACGGGCTGAGTGTGCGGTCGAAGTGCGCGAAATCTTCCTGATGCACCTTCCAAGGCGTGCAAGCAACCTTCTTAAGAAAGATCTTGGTCGGTCGGTTCAAGTAAGTGTTCACCTGACGGTAGTCGTAGTCGTCGTGGCAAATACCAAAGATGCGGTGCACGTAGTACCACACAGCGTCACGGTACGGACTGGTGTCCACGCACTCCTCTTTCTGCGCTCCGAAGTAATCGTACGTCAACTTGCTCGTCAGATTAAACAAATCCTCGAGAATCTGTCCAGCCTCACCAGGGAAATACCGCTTCACGAGGGAGAAGCAGTGCTCGTCCCAGCTGAAATCCTCCGTGTGCAGCACCTCGTACTCCTCCGACCGTACGTCAAAGTCTGCGTACCGAATGACGCTACCGCCACAAAATCTCCACAGAGTGTCTTTCCTCCGACTAGCCGTAGTAGCGTTGATACCGTAATCAGCTTCGTCTACAACAACCTCGAATCCGTCATCAGGTCCGTATTGATCTTCTTCCTCTTCATCTCCCTCTTGTTCCTGTTCATCTGTAACTTCTTCCTCCTCATCGGCAGTGTCACTATCCAGGCCACTGTTCTTCTTAAGCTGTTTCAGTAGCATATCGTCGTCGCGGTCAATGGTCGACAGGTCCACGCTGCTGCAGCTGCTGGCGTCCGCTGCTTCCTGATTGTCCTCTGTAGTGGCAGATTCAGCGTCGAGAGTGTATCCGAACTGTCCAAAGACTGCCAGATCCACTTCCTCAGCACAGCCGACACCAAGTGCGATACTGGCCATAGAATGAGCCTGACAGAGTACAATAATGGCGTGTACAAGCTCAGAGACGGACCACGAGTCGTCCTGGTCTGAACGTAGCAGTTCCGCCACGTGATCCGCCGTCAACAGCCACGGACGATGAGCCAATAGCGAGCTGAGTTCATGAAGTCTGAAGAGCTTGGGCGGCACATAGTCAAGTCCCTTGATCCACTCTCCGTCTCCTCCATTAACCACAAAGTTGTATTGCTGTAGATCTGCAAGGTAATGACAACGTAGTTCACTGGCCCCCATGACAGCAATGTAGCTACGCCACTGTAGTGGCAATGTACCGTCACGCATCATAGTGGAGGCGAGACTGCGGTCGAAAAGCTCCAAATAGCTGCGATGCCACGCCAAGATCTGCATCAGGTGCGTCACGCGGCCTGTGCGTAAGAACGCGTCCTGGAAGAGCACGAGCAGCTCGTCATCATCTTCAGCGTCTACACGTGGGACCTGTTCAGCAGCTTCGGCGTCTTCCGGCGCGTCTCCGTTAGAGAAAAAGTAGGAGACGCGCGTCTGACGCGCACGCAGCTCCTGTGCCTCTGGGAACTTCTGCTCCACTGTATCAACTACGGATGCGAGTGCCTCGCGGATGGCAGGGAAGGGCGCGTCCAATGTGAGACGCAGCGCCGTGGGGAAGAAGTCAGTCACGAGTGTGGCGTCCTCGCGTGTCAGCAGCTCACGCAGCTCGTCTGTGATGCGCGCGAGCATCTGCTGCTGCACATCAGCGTCGGACACCAACACGCGGCGGAAGAAGACGTCGCGCTTGACGCCTACACGACGCGCGGCCTCGGCGAACGAGAGCGGCTCCATGCAGTGACTTGAAGTTTGTATATGAGCTTTAAGTGCGTGTTGGGCTTTGGCGCTTGAGGCTCAACTTGTGGAATGGACACTTTTGAATTAGCGGGTCTCCGGAGGGAGCAGACGACGGGTTTTGGCCAATGGATGAAGGACATATCAGGACTCACAGCCAATCAGCGCGTGGTTCGCTGCATAAGCTTTTTGTTAGGCAGAGAGCAACGTCGTCGCGCCGGGAAGAATGTGAGCCGAGCCCCGTCTGCCTGAAGTTCGGAGAGCGAGCCCTCTGGCGCCACATTTGCGAAGTGGCGAGCGTCGGAGCGATGGATAGACGTCGGTTGTCATTGCTATCGTCAGCGCATTGAGCCATAAGAAGGTTAATTTGGATGACATGGTCTAAACAGCGAACAATGCTGCTAGCCACGGAATTTTTCTATTGGGCGGGAAAGATCGCGCGGTAGGGGTTAGCGCCGTGACTTGGCTTGACTATGGTTGGGGCGCCTCTCCCTGATTCGCCACGCTAAGTACAACCTCGCGTGACGCGCTGCGAATCGCCAATTTCATTGCTTGCTTGCAGCCGATCTCCGCTAATACATGTACATGTACGCAGGCGAATGCTATAGAATACATTTACTTAGTGTAGCGCTGCCGGCAGCGTCACGCCCAAGCCACCCGAACGCTGGACGCCGCGACAAAGAAAAGTGGACGCCGTGTTCGGCTGCCACAAGTTTAACGCCGCCGCCATCAGCGAAAAGCGATGCATACTGAGTGCGAGTGTTTTCGAAAAAATTGGCAAAAACAGCGACGCAGAGACGGGCCATCGCTGCGACATGAAGCTAGACTAGAATCTTAGGCCCGCTTTTCAGTTGCATACTGAGTCTCAGTGAGACGCATAGAACGTTCGAGACACCACCTCGAAGTTCGAGGCTGCCAACGGCAACGACTGTGCAGCGGACACCCCTTGTTGTCCAGCAGCAAGTTGCTCAAGATAGGCGACCGACTGCAGCCTTCTTGCCGTTGCAGCCTGCGACGCGGCCGCCTTGACACACAATGAGTAACATGCAAATCCGAGTCGAGCAAGCAGGTCCAAGCACCAATTGCTTGCCGCTGCTGGCAGTGCTGCTGCTGCGCTGCATGGACCAGCTTGAAGCACACGCACCGCTCGGTCACGTCGCCGGAGTCCCCTCCAATCCGCTCGTTCATCCATACACCCACATCGAGTCGATGGGGTAGATGGCAGCACACCCAATCACCTTGATTATTATCGGTGACTTTGCTGGGGCGAAACCCCGAGCAAAAACAAACACGAGCCGGGACGTATGGCAAAACGTGGACAGGATGTTGGTTGTTTCGTCGTTGTGGGCGGTTATTTTTTTCTGGGCCATCATCGCGCCGCGTCGCATCCACATGCTGTTCAACGCACTTCAAGCAGCGGATCGCAAGTGCGGCGACCGCACGATGTCTCTGACGCATTAAGAAGCCGGCGCCACAGCTGCCAGACAAAGGTTGCCGCGCGCAAGGCGGCGACAATAATGCCTCACCGATGCGCTCAAGCTTCAACATCAAGCTCGAAGAGACAGCAAGTGTCTTGCGTCAGCGAAAAAGGCATCTTGCCCATTCCAATGTCACTCAAGCGGGGATTCAGACGCATTCCCTCGGAGATGGCTACACTTCTGGATCGCGTCGCTTCAACTTGCACACTTCCAGCACACCGTCATGGTATCACTTACTCGTCTCGTTCCTCTCTTTTTTCCCGTGCATTTAACGCTGTTACACTAACCACAGGGTCCCAAGAAGAAGGCCAAGGCCCCAAAGAAGACCAAGGAGCAGCTCGAGGAGGAGCGTCGTCTGCAGGAGGAAGAGGAGGCGCGACTACGAGCCGAAGAGGAGAAGCGTATCGAAGAGGCCCGGCTCAAACGTGAATCGGAAGCGGCTCGACGACGCGAAGAGAATGCTAAGAACCGTGCCGCTGAGCTGGAGCGTCTGACTCGAGAGCATGAGGAGGCCAAGCAGGACTTGGAGGCCAGGGTCATGCGACTCGCCGAGCTACTACGAGCACAGAAGGAAGTCAAGGACTGGGATAACTATTTAGCCTGTCAGCCTCGTCCCGATGCGCAGGTCGAGGGTGATATGAACTCTTTCCTGAACTCGTGGCAGCTCGATACTGCAACGCTGGAGCTGGACTTGCCCGCCGTCACAGCAGCATGCGAGAGCGCCACAGAGGTCATGGAGGATCTAACGTTCGTGGCTGCCAATGCGTGCGCTACAAATGACGATCCGCTGCGAGCGCAATGCGCGCGCTTCATTTCCCGTCTACAGAAGCTCGTCGTTGAAAAAGTGGATCTCACCACCGCTCACGTTCTGCAGTACGCTGACGAGTACGCAGACTTGTCTGCACCTTCGAGCAGCTCAAACAACGCCAATGCATCACGTGGCGAAGTGAAACTTGCGAGTGCATCTCCGAATACCGGTTGGGTGCAGCTCGGACTATGGGTGAACCTTCTTGCCAAAGGATCGTCACGCAACAAGCGAGTGGAGTTTTCAGAGCTTGGTGTAAACGTCGATCTGCCGAAAGCTGTCATCACGCAGTCATTGGCGTTGCGTGTGACGCGCTGGCCGTTTGATGCTTTCTCGTCGCTATCAGAAGGTGGAGGGAGCGATATTGCACTGGGTGGAGTTTTCTCGCTCGAGTTGTTGGCCGTGCCGTCACCTCCGAAGCGCGCTCGAGGATGGATCATGCGGGAGGTTCCCGATGCACGTGAACAGCTCAAGCGACTTCACTATCCGTTAGATGGAATGGTGGTTTCTGCTGCGCTGCCGATCAAGGTAAGTCTCACGTTACCCCAGGACGTCCTGTTTGTACTAACAAGAGCGACCAGCGCTACAAAAACCGAGATGCCTCGGATCGGTTGGTGGGATGCTACACGAATGCGTTGGGAAGAAGAAGGAGTGACCGACGTTGTGTTCCAAGAAGACACGTACTCTGTCAGCTTCAGTACCTTGCGGCTCACTCATTTGGCACTGCTCGTCCGGCGCGACCGCAACTTCCATAAGCGGTCGTGGCGACTGTGCATGGACACCAGTCCTCGCGGCAGTGCTATCAGTGAAGACATCCACGGCGGAGCTGGAGGCAATGAACTCGGAGATATGCGCGCTCGCCTAACGCTGAGCACGGCTATTTTTCCTCGTGTTCTATTCGCAATAACACCACACGGTGCCAGACTAGTAGAACCAGCACTGCCACAGCTTGAAGCCTTGCGTCTGGAAGACATGCCACCTGGAGAACTCTTGACACGACTAGCTCGAGCTGGAATTGACTTGTGCCCGCCGCTTGAAATGGAGCATGACGACAATGACGGAGGAAATCACGAGCAGACATCGACTCGCTTCGGGTTTGTTCCCAAGCTCAAAATGCTCGAGGACCGAGTAATTGATGAGATCGCCAGCATTGTTGCAGGCTTTGAAATCACGGATGGCAACAGTAAAGCTGAGAGGGGCCGGACAAACGGCGCAGCAGCTACGCGCTCGCCAGGAGCAATTGGGAACAGCAGACAGATCGTGTTCTCTGTCAAAGAGATGTCGTGGCCGTACATGACAGACGAATATGATGGCAGTCAGCAGCAAGCTGGTGGAGATGAAGCTGTCAACTCCGCTACAAGTGCTGCGAGTGTGTTAGTTCTCGCTGAGGTGGATGAGGAGGCTAGCGGAGGGTGTGTCAAGTTCAGATTGGATCGCAAGGGCGAAAGTGATGCTGATAGCTTGGCAAAAACTATGGCCGAAGCAGTAGATGGTGAGCAAAAGGACGAAGAGGACATCTACGACACCCACGTACATCTTCGTCGAGCTCTGAATGAAATCTCGTCTCCAGATGCTCGTGACCGAATGGACAATTCGCACGTGCTATTCGAGCTGACACTACAGAAGATGCTGCGTCTGCTTCGGTTGCTCAGCTACTCGCAGCCACTTCAGCGTGAACAAGTCAAGCAAGGCAAAACTAGAGAGGAGGAATCAACAACGTCCCTAACAACGAAAGCAGCAGAGTCTACCGCTGAACCTGACACCAAGCCCCACGAAGAGCCCCACGATGCCATCGCACCTGACAGTACGGTCCAAGAAGGAGGTGAAGCTAGTGCAGTACCCACTGAATCGAGCTAGACCACAGTCATTGCAAGTAAGATACTTTTCATATTGGTATATTGTTATTTACGCGCAGTATGTGTGACCTGCGTTAGGCTTGAGTGGGTTGCAATTTAAGCAAAGCGTGACGGGATGTCGAGGTGTGCGACGAACTCGATGTATCCGCCGATGTACTTGCCATCCAAGAAGATCTGAGGCACAGTTTTGACAGGCTTGCCGACGATCTGCTGTAGCGACTGGATGGACACCTCCGTGGGCACGCTCACTTCGTCAAACTCCCACTCACGCTCGCGCATGACGTCCTTGGTGGCCAGACAGTACTTGCACGTGGGCTTAGTGAACACCGTGATGCCCTTTGCACGCTTCGTAAGCATCAGGAGCTCCTGGTCTCGCTCTGAAAGTGCCAAGGGGTCGTCAATCTTGAAGTCCTCCAGCTTCATGTCGTGCATGTCCAGGTGCAGCCCACACTCCTGCTGCTTGCCGTTGAATCGTCCAGCACGGTCGTTGCCCTTATCTGCCTCCGTCACAGGACGACTGGAGTGGGCGTCACCGACGCTCTCGTAGCCCTGAGCCTTTAGCGGATGGTACTCCAACTGGTTCGTAGCCATGTACTGTTCCACCTCCGTCTTTCTCCAGTCGAGGATGGGACAGATCTTGAGGCGGCCTTCATACACGTTGACGTGCTTCATGTGCTGTCGGTGCTGCGTCTGGTCCGCGCGTACACCCACAAGCAGCGCGGCAGCGTTCAGCTCCTTAAGCGCACGCTGCATGGGCTCCACCTTGCGCATGAATCCGTATTGGCGGTGCGCCTCAGGCGTCTCCAGCTCGTACAGCTTGCCGTACAGCGCCTCCATACGCGCAGGTGTGATCGGCGACTGATACACGCGTACATCCAAGTCCAGCTGCTTGGTCAGATGCGCTGCAAACTGGTACGTCTCCTTGGGCAGGTATCCTGTGTCCACCCACACAACGAGGATGTCCTTGCTCACGGATCGTGTTAGGTGCAGCATGACGGCCGACTGGATGCCGAAGCTCGAGCTCAGCACCGTCTGCGCGCCGAAGGTCTCGAACGTCCACTGCACGATCTGCTGCGCCGTCTTGCCCTCCAGTTGTGCGTTGAGCGCCTCGGCGTAGGCCTCCAGTGAGGCGTATTGGGACTCGTCGAACACGGGCGCGGTCATTGCTTACTTCTGATGATGCAGAAAGCGGAATGGCGAAATGTGTGCGCAAACGAAAGGGCGTGATGATCACGCGGCTAGGGTTAATTTAGTTGGTCACAAGACGTAATGTGATTGGACCATTAGTCGAGCCAATTAGTTTCCAGAAGAGTGACAAGTCACTTTTTATTCTCCCTATACATTGGCTGAAATTTAAGAGTCGTGGTACATCGGATTGGACAAAACTGTAAATCTGCATAGTGACCTGTCACTGTTTTCCTGGCCATTATGGACGCCGATGCCACCGTGGAGCGTAGCGCGTCGGGCAGCGTCTTCAACCTCTACCAGGAAGGGTTGAAGTCCGACCAAGTATTGCAATTGTGCTTCATGCGCCGACGTGCGCCTCGGCGACTGCGACTTGAGCGCACACGGATCGAAGACGAGTTCGTTCTGCCACGCCCTGAGCTGAAGATCGCGAGCCTGCTGCCGCCCACTGACTTCACATTAGATGAACTCCTGGGAAGTGCCTCACTACCATCAAAAGCAAGCAATAGTGCAATTGCGACTTCACCAACTGAAAGTGCAAGTGGTGAAGTACGCGAGAGCGCGAGGCGGTACTTCTTACAACCACAGCAAGCAGCAGTTGAAGTCGTGCGGCGGTGGGCTGCACTGGAGGAGAACGACTGGATTCAGATCCACCGAAGTCTGCAACGGCCCAAGAAACTACAGACACAAGACACCGCAGCTGCTCAGGTGCCAGACATTGTTGACGTCTGCTGGATATTGGAGCAGTGCCCTAGTGACGCATTTGCCAGCTTCGTGTGGGATCATCTACTGATCTCGCTCTTGCAGCAGTGCGTGACCTCCGATACATCAGTACATGAACGTCTCTTTTCTCTACTGGTCAATAATCGCGCCTTCGCCTCGCTTAGTCCCAAGGATTTCCGCGCCAAGGTGCGCGCTCGAAACCTGCGGCAGGTCGACGACGCCTTTGGGGCAGAATCAGAGCTCATACTAGTCGCGCTCTATCGAAAACAACGTGATGCCGCAAGTAACCAAGACACAAAGTGAGACAGGTTTCCCTGACCATCACTCTGACTCAACAAGTTGAAGTTTCCGCATCCGAACTTCCCACCTTCGCTCTCACTCCGCAATTTACCGCGTCAGAGGCAAAGCGCGCGTACGGCACAAAACACACAGAAGAAACATTAACATGGAGCGTCTCAGCGTCGGCCTCAAGAAAAGGGGAAGAGGATTGAGCAAGTCAGCAGCTGTTCCTACTACGGACAAGCCCCGTGCCACTCCAGGCAATGGGAAGTTCAAGCTAAGCACGTCGAAAGATCCATTGCCCTTGCTGACAAGTACGTAAAGCGATGCTGTAGCTCTCTTTTTGACGGTCTCGGTGTCTGAAGGGGATACGTGGCTGTCTAGAAAAACCGAGTCGGGAGACGAAGCCGAAGGCTAAATTTCTCACGTTGACAGCGTCTACGGAGAAGCAAAGTATGAACCAACTCTTTATTTCCCTTGCACTTGCATTGACTTGATTATACTCCCGCTTGTGACGCCGCTGTGATCGGCCAGACGACACGAAGCCTGGCTTCAACAGCTTCATGCGGCCGCTGTCGACGGATGGCGCGCAGAAGAAGAGTGCTGGGTTCAGCTTCATGAAATTTAAACCCAAGTCTGGCGAGGAGAAAGCGCCGGGTGCTTCTTCGGCGAAGGCGGCACCACTGACATTCACAAGTACGAAGCCCATGCTAGGCAAGTTTTCCGCCAAGTCACTGACCAAGAAGAGCAATTCGACAGGCGAATCTGGACCAAGGGCGGACAAGAAGTCTTTGCTCAAACCACAGGCAAAAAAGGATCTGCCGTTTTCTTTTCGAGCAGAGACAAAATCTTCCGCTGCAAAAAAGCGAAAGGCAGCGGAGTTGTTCGCTAACCAAGACAGCAAGAGTGCATTTCCCAGCAAAACTGGACGTGACAATTCCAGCTTCACGTTGAAGGCTTCAGCACGCAACATGGAGGAGAAACAGTCTGACAAGAACGCACCCACCATTCAAAGCAACACCACCTTCATGAGCAAGGTTGGTAGTATAGGGGTGAAACCCAAGGACGGAGCAGTTTTTAAGAAACGAAGCTTGCAGGTGGCCTCAATGGTAGCGGCGCCTGCATCGAAAAGGAGCAAGCTCTCGACTCAAATCGGTATGTTCTTCAGTGATATCAGGTTCTTTGGGGCAACTAACGGGATACTTTGTGGCAACAGTGGAGAGGCGTGGAGATCCCAGCAAAGTGGTCAATGGCGCGACTTCGTCAGGGTACGAGCATTCATCGAGCGTGCTGACAGTGAATGTGGTGATCTCTGATGCGTCAATGTCCAGGAGTTCGTTAGGGAACGACAATGAAGACTTTGGTTCGACTTTACCTGTTGAACCGACAGTCGTCAAGCGAGCCCGTAAATCCGAGGATTTTACTGGTGATGCAACGAAAAGTGTGTCGAGTGCTGTGCCTCCGTCTCCTGACTTCAGAGGAGATCGGTACGATCTTACCTCACAAAGCAACCCAGTCGCGGCCTAACGGAGTCATTTGTGGTGCCTCAAAAACAGTTTGAGTGGGATCGAAGAAGAGCTCGCGACGAAACTCTTGTGTACTGTGGTAAGGGTTGCACGTGATGGATGCCTGCTACCTTGGCCTAACCCAAAACGATGCTACCTAGGACGACGACGAGGAAGATGAGTTTCTTACAAGGGCGGCCGCTATCGAAGAATTTACCGACCGCGTGGGGTTCGAGCAAAAACAACTTCGCAACCGTCTACTCGATGCCCATGGTAAGATATTGGAAAGCTTGATCATCAAACGCTTGCTGCAGTCTAATTACTCCGTGTGCCGCATGCAGCCGACGTCAGCGAAAGCCTGCTTGATGCGCTAACTGATCTTATGGCAGAAGAAGGAGGAATCGGTATCGACAAGCTCGACTTCGACATGAACATCGATGTCGATGTTGGTGATGCTTTCCTACAAGACGGCGAGATCCAAGTTATCCAATAAGGAAGAAACATCCAAGCGTTCAGCAGGAATGCATTCGTTTAGTTTCACAAGCTCCGTATTAGTATCTGCTTCTTCAAAGCCCAGAAGTGCACCACTGCAATTGCAACCCAAAAGCAGACAATTAACGCATCGTTAGCAGTCAGCACAAGTCAACAAAACACCATTACCTCCGCACCTTCTTGAATTCTTCAAAGCTGAGCTTGTTGTCTCCGTTCAGGTCCGCTTCCTTAAAGCACTGCTCTGCCGTTGCCTGAGCTAGTTCTTCTGGTGACACACCCATCTTGGTCTTTGTGCTGTCCGTCGTCTCGTACATCACTTTGAAGATCGACGTCATGTAGTTGATCATCTCTTCTTGCGTGATATACCCGTCTCCGTTGATATCGTAGAGCTGGAATGCTGCACGAACCTTGTCGTCCATACTCGATCCAGACAACACTGATAGTCCGCTGGCAAGCTCGCCAAAATCGACCGTGTTGCTGTTGTCTGTATCGAACACACGGAAGAGTCTACGAATCATCACATCAGCCTCTTGCCTCTCCTCTGGTGACTCGTGTCCTCCTGCCAGTCGGATAATCTGATCGAAGCACTTCTTGAATGCCGCGAACGTTAGTTCACCAGAAGGTGCAGCCTCAGCGAAGATCTCCAGTACGTCGTTAACCTCGTACGTGTCTAACTTGAGCAGTTGCCGGACGTGTTCCATGTTGGAGCTGTTCATATTCAGCGCAGATGCTGAGTTTGGCGAGAGCAGCGCATCGCCGTTGGATCCCGTCATACCGTATATCTTGTCGGGCGGAAAGGTTACAGGAGGAGTGCTGATGCTGCTCGAATTAGGACCCTTTCCAGCACCCCACACCGTTTTCCTTGGTGACTCAGGAGCTGGAGATCCATTGTGATGGCTGGCAACTTTACTTTTTTCGCGTGAAAACAAGCCATCGCTACGGCTCTCGCTCGTGTTCCCATCGGCCGCATGCTGTCTACCTTGCTGCTGACGAAGAATGCTACTCACGCCAGCCGCAGGCGCCTCAAACCCCGACGACTTAGAGTACCAAGCCACAAACTCGTCAAAACTCAGTTTTCCGTCCTCGTTCAGGTCTGCTTCTAAGAAGCACTGCTCAGCCGTAATTGTAGCTAGCTCTTCCGGCTGTACACCCAGTTTCTCGTCCGTTCCCGGGCTGGTCTCGTATAGCACCTTGAAGACACTTGCCAGATATCGCACCATCTCGTCCAGCGAAATGAATCCATCTTGGTTAAGATCATACAGTGAAAAGGCTGCGCGAACCTTTTCCTCCCGAGAGCCACCACAGAGCACCGACAAACCACTACTCAGCTCACAAAAATCAACGCTGCCATTGTGGTCGTGGTCGAAGATCACGAACAACCTGTTCAGGATAAGGCGCAATCGGGCCAGGTTGACTTCGTCGTTCTTGTACTGCTCATCCACTAGCTGCTCGAAGCACTCCTCAAACGCCTCACGCGACAGCGTCCCATCCTCTGAGCAACGGTTGGCAAAGATTTCAAACACTTCATCGGCCGTGTACTTTTCCAGGTTGGTCATCTCCTTTACCACATCCAAGCTCACCCAATCGGGTACACGTTGCTGGACCTTTCCTTGCTGTTGCTGTTGCTGTTGCTGTTGCTGTTCATGCTCGCCCAGAACAGCAGGCACAGGTAAATCTCCCACCCTTTTCGGTTGCATATACCATAGGCTAAATTCTGCGAACGAAAGTTTACCATCCTTATCGTGGTCCGCTTCGACGAAAGCTTGTTCCGCTGTGATTTCGCCAAGTTCCTCGGGTGTTACGCCCATTCGCGCTTCGCTATCAGGATTCACCTCAAACAGCACCTTAAAGACTGAAGTAAGGTAGAGCCGCATTTCGCCCAGCGAGATGTATCCGTCGTGGTTTACATCATACAGGTTGAACGCAGCTCGCACTTTGTCCGTCTGACTTCCGCCACACAGCACCGACAGCCCGCTTGCAAGCTCGTTGAAGTCCACTAGCTCATTACCGTCCATGTCGAACAGCTCAAAGATCCGGTCTACCAGCAACTGCAGCCTGTCCTCAGACTCCTTCGTTGCAGACTCGATTTTAAAATGCCCAAATGCCTGTCTAAACGTTTCCTTGTCCATAGTACCATCCGCAGACGTAAACTTCGCAAATGTATTGAGCACTTGCTGAGCTGAGAACGAGCCCAGGTTCGTCAGACGCCGCACCTCGCGCAGCGATAGCCACTCGGGGATATTGTTCTGGATTAGGCGCTCCATGTTGGCAGCGTTGGACCGAGTGTACCACTTGCGGAACTCAGGGAAACTCAAACGACCATCCTTATCCAGGTCGGCTTCAGCAAATGCTTGTTGCGCAGTACGCACAGCTAACTCCTCCGGAGACTCGCGATCCATTTGCTGCAGCACAGCAGGAGACGCCTCCTTCAGCACCTTGAAAACAGATGTGAGATACCGCGTCATCTCGTCCATCGAAATATACCCGTCGGCGTTGTAGTCATACAATGCAAATGCAGCGCGAATTTTATCCTCGGAAGATCCGCCACAGAATACTGATAGTCCGCTCGAGATCTCACTGAAGTCAACCATGCCGTTCTTGTCGACATCGAATAGTTCAAAGAGGCGGTTGAGAATGGGATTGATCCGCTGGTACTCCTCTGATTTGATACCTTGGTTCGTGGAGATAATTTTTCGGAAACACTTGTCAAACGCCTCTCGTGACACGTATCCTTGCTCATCAGCACATTCTGCAAGTGCTTCAAAAACCTCCATGGGCGAGAATGCTTGCAGGTTGGTCAGCCGACGGGCCTCCGCCAAGCTAAACAACTGTTCCCCATTCTTTGCGACCTCGCCAATCCCACCCGGTTGCTGATACCAGTGCTGAAACTCTTTCAGCGTCAATTGCCCGTCATGGTCCTGGTCAGCCTCAGCAAATGCCTGCTGTGCTGTGACTTCTCCCAGTTCTTCAGGAGTTACACCCAGGGATTGGGTGTCAGGTGACACTTGGAACAGTACGCGGAACACAGACGTGAGATAACGCGTCATCTCGTCGAGTGAGATAAATCCATCGCCATTAAAGTCGAATAGTGCGAATGCCGCCTCCACCTTTTGGTCTTTTGTTCCACCGCACAACACAGACAAACCGCTAGCAAGTTCTCCAAAGTCCACAGCACCACTGTTGTCTCTGTCGAACAGATCAAAGAGGCCATCAACAACCTCTTGCAGTTTTTTCTGCGTTTCGGGATCTGATGACCGTGCCCCCTTGGATTTCTGGCCACTGATCACCTTGCGAAAGCTTTCATTGAACGCGCCCCGCGATAGAAGTCCGTCTTCGTCCGCTTCACCAGCAAAAATCTCAAATACTTCTTCCGGCTCGTATTGAGCAAGATTCGTCAGCTGTTTGATTTCGTTGAGCGGCATCCAGTGTAACGATGAATCCACGATGGCATTCTTCGCCACAGCACTGCTGATTCCTGCTTGTGCCGGGGAATTATACCATGTCAAGAACTCATCGTAGCTTAACTTACCATCGTTGTTGGAATCTGCTTCCAAGAACGCCTGTTCCGCGGTAACGACGCCGAGTTCCTCAGCTGAGACGCCAGTTTCCTGCCTCATTTCAGGTTGCACTTCGTACAGGACCTTGAAAATTGACGTAAGATAACGCTTCATCTCGTCAAGTGAAATGAATCCATCAGCGTTGAAATCGTACAGGCGGAATGCTGCTTTCACTTTGGCATCCCGTGCGCCTTTGCAGAGAACGGAGAGCCCACTAGCCAGCTCGCTGAAGTCAATTTGCCCGTTACCATCACGGTCAAACACATCGTACAAACGATCTGCAACCATTTTCGCGCGTAGCTTTTCGATTTGGGTGCGCGGGTGGGCCATCTCGATGATCTCAAAAAAGCACTTGTCGAATGACTCGCGGTTGAGCATCCCATCCTCATCTGCATGCTCAGCAAACCGCTCAAAAACCTCAACCACGTCCAGATTTCCCAAATTCGTCAATTGCCGCACCTCATTCAAGTCTAGCGGGGCCACGATGTCGTTGAAAGACGCCTGCTCTGACCTTGAATACCACCTCTGGAACTCGTCAAAGTTCAGCTTTCCATCATGATTAACATCGGCTACCTCGAAGATTTCACTTGCTGTCGCAACTGCTAGAGTCTCCGCCGAAATACCAAGTTGCTGTTGACGCGTAGGATCGAGTGCGTAGAGCAATTTGAATACCGATCCGAGATAGTGAGTCATCTCATCCTGCGATATTACGCCGTCTCCATTCGTGTCATAAACTTTAAACGCACCCAGAACCTTCTCGTCCCGAGTGGAAGCGTCACACAAAATAGAGAGCCCACTAATAAGCTCGTTGAAATCAACGATACCCTTTTGCTCGGTGTCGAATGCGATAAAAAGCCGATCAATCACTTCATGCACACGAGTGCTCTCATCTACCGACACGGTAGGCGTAGCTCTGCTGGAAATGTGCTTGTAAAAGCATTCGTCGAAGATACGTCGCGAGATTCGTTTGCCTCCACCGGTTGCAGAAATAAAGACCTCGGAAACGTCATCCAGCGACATTCCCTCCAAACCAGACAGCTTTTTTGCAGCTTCAATCGGGATTATACCCGGTGTATTGGCCTCGCTTGAGCCCGACGAAAAAGTTGGAGCAGGGGCACTGCGATGTGAGGTCCGGCTACCGTTTGAAAAACGCGCGTGCTGACGTTGAGCATGTGGGTTTTGTTGCTCAAACCAAACTCGAAACTCATCGAAACTCAATTGGCCATCACGATTGTGGTCGAAAGCTCGAAAACATTCCCGTGTAGTCGTTTTCGCGAGCTGCTCCGGCATCATCCCCGTTTTCGCTGGCAGCTCTGGGGATGCCTTAAACATCACCTTGAAGATAGATGTCAAGTATGTAGTCATTTCCTCTGGAGAGATGTAGCCATCATGGTTCACATCATATAAGGTGAACATCGACTTAGCCTTGTCGGCACGACTTCCGCCGCAAAGGATTGAGAGTCCAGCACCGAGCTCCTGCACGTCGACAACCCCATTCCTGTCGGCGTCAAATAGCTCGAAAAGTTCCTTCAGAAGCTGCTGGGTCTTCATCTGCGTGTCACGACTACTCCGTCCGTCTTTCGCTAGCAGTTTGTTGAAGCAACGGAAGAAAACCGGCTGGGATACATTGCCCTCTCTGTCTGCTGACGCTTGAAAGAACTCAAAAATATCGTTAACGTCGTACGAGCCAAGGTTTGTCAGCTCCTTCATTTCATTGAGCACTCCTTTCGAGGACATCGAGGATACCCGTGGGGAAGACACACCAGTTGCGAAAGAAGGTGCACCTGCTTGTTGGTGTAACTGCGTCATTGGGGGCAGCTGAGGTGCGCCTTGGGTGCTGTACCATTTGGTGAACTCTTCAAAACTCAAGCGATCGTCCTGGTTTGTATCAGCAAGAGTGAAAGCATCAGTTGTTGTAATTTGAGCAAGCTCTTCTGGGGAGATACCGCCGAGTTGCTGCATCGTGGCAGGAGAAGTCATGAAAACAATCCGGTACACTGACGCCAGGTATGTTTCCATTTCATCGCGCGAGATAAAGCCGTCTTGGTTGATGTCAAATAAAGTGAACGCAGATTTGATTTTCTCTTGTTGCGATCCACTGCACAACACCGAAATACCGCTGGATAGTTCGCAGAAATCAACGAAGCCGTCGTGATCAGCGTCAAACCCATCAAATACGGTCTCCATTATTTTCTGCAATTGGTCCTTCTCCTCAGCACTCAGCCTGCGCTTGGTATTCGCTGCATGGTCCTCCACAAGTTCGTCAACGATGGAAAAGAAGGCATCCCGCGACAGAACACCGTCTTCGTTTACTTTCGCCGCAATGATTTCGAAAACGTCGCTTGGAGCTCGGTCTCGCAGGCCTGTGAGTGAAGCTACAAAGTTTGACGTTCCAAATGCCTGGCTGCCACCAGCTCCGGAGTGACGCTGGGACCTTGTAGGTGGACTCATAGTGGATTGCTGGTAGTGCCTGCCATACACCCAATACCATGAACGAAACTCTTCTAGCGATAGCTTCCCATCTCGGTTCACATCCGATTCCTCGAAAGCTTGCACCGTTGTGTAATGGGCAAGAGCTTTAGCATCAATACCAATGGATTGTCTCGTAGCTGGGTTAGTTTCATACATGACGTTAAAAACCGATGCCAGATACGTCTCCATCTCCTTCTGCGTAATGTATCCATCGGCATCGGTGTCGAAGAGCGAAAAAGCTGCCACCACTTTATCTTCATTTGAATCGCCACACAGCACGGAAAGGCCAGTGCTCAACTCCACAAAGTCTACGGAGTCGCTTTTATCCTCATCAAACGCATCGAAGAGTCGATCCAAAAACTTCGCAATCTCACGGGTACGTTCCCGGTTTAATCGTTCTAAAATGGCATAAAAGCATAGCTTGAATTCGGCCCTTGTGAGCACTTCTTTCTTGCCGCCATTACTCGTCGATGCACCGCTGAAGATGGAGAAAAGGTCGGACGCACTCAGCGCCGATATACCTGTTACCTCACGCAGAGTGGCTAAATCAAGATTCTCCGATACCTGCACGCCGTTCCCACGAGTCTTATTCCCTCCGCTTTTTCCTCGCTTAGCAGCAACGAGTTGTGTAGGTCCAGGCTTGGAGTACCATTTTCGAAAAGCATCGAAGGACAACTTCCCCACCCGATTCAGTGTAGACTCCGCAAAGCACTGGCTTGCCGTCACTATGCCTAACTCCGCGGGATTGACACTAGAAACATACAAAAAAAACAAAGCAGTTAATACAAACATCATCAAAACCCAAACTCTACTCTCCAAAACTCACTTGTTCTGCTGGAAAAGCTCCGGCGTCGTTTCTCCGATCACCAGGAAAACTGCCGTCAGGTATTTCGTCATCTCTTCCCTCGAGATGAATCCGTCTGCGTCCATGTCATAGAGATCAAATGTCTGCAGAATCTTCTCATCGCGTTCTCCACAGGCAAAGACCGATACACCTCCAAGGAAGTCAGCTACGTCCACAACGTCCTTACGTATGCTCTGCTCCTCAAAGATATTGAACAGTCTGGTGAACATCTTCCTCGCCTGTGGATCATAACGTCCTGACTGCGACAGGATCTTCTCCAAGCAGCGATTGAACGTGATCCTGTCCAATGCGCCTGTCGGACAGGCCTGAATGAACACATTGACGAGCTGCGGCAGCTCAAAGTCCGTTAGATCGATGTCTATCTCGCTCTCAGTGGACGCAACAGCTGCTTCCTCCTCCTCCTCTACGTCGTAGACGTCCTCGTCCTCTTCGTTCGCCTCAGAGGACGTCGTAACTGCCTGATACTCACGTCGGTCGGGCATGTCGCGGGCTCTGGCGCCACGCTTGTGACTGTGATGAGTGCGGTGTCTGTGCTTGCTGCTCTTCCTAATAGAGGACTCAGACGACTCGCCCTCCAGCACCAGGTAGAACGACGCGTTCTCGAACAATTCTGGGGAGCGACAGAGCAGCGACAAAGGGTAGAACACGTGGCTGGAGGCGTGCCGCAGCGCCACAGGCGGCTTCTTGGCACGTAAGAAGCTCGCTGCGACGCACAGCAGCAGCTCGGGCAGAGGCAGACCTGGACACAGCAGCAACTCGCGCGCCTCGTCGCCTAGCAGCAGCGTGACGGCGCTCACGCGCGCCGCCTCCTGCGTCATCTTGTCAGCGTTAAGTGGTTGACCTTGGCCTTTGTGACCTTCGCTCTGGGGATTCCGCACTCGTTCACTTCACTTTGGTAGACTTTTGGCTTGGAACGCGGAAGGGGAGATCCAAATGGGGACGCACGTTTCTACGCGATTCGACTAAGTGCGATGTACTATTTGCGAATTTCACGGTACTTTTAAATTCGTTGCAGTTTGAAGTGGACGGCACGAGTTCTTGTGTCCCCAGCTTGCATTCTTCTCCTCCGACGAGTTGGTTGTTGCTGTAAGCTTAGTCCCTTTTTCGCGAGAATTCTACATGTACATCTACTTCAAAAGACCGTGGTAGTGATTGTCATCGGTAAGTCGAGTGTTCTAGTAAATGGTTGCTGGGCAAGCACTGCATGCACAGGTGGCAGATGAAGTGGCACACGTTTCTCCGGGTGGCAACCAACTTGAATACGACGTGGATAGCGCCAAGCATGATGGCTGCACACGTTGAAGTAGGCCATCAGTTTGCGCTGGTACCGGTATTGCTTCGTAACACACGCCGCTCCACGCCATATTTGCTTGCTTGTGTTATCGAGTGCTTGCGTTGTCGGCCATGGTTTCTAGCGTAACGCTCCGTGCTGCTGCAGATAACAGTTAGGACTTCAATTTGCCGGCGATTTTCGAAGCACCAGCACGTTGGCGCTACTTGCCTTGCAACCGGAGTCACTTCATCGCTCACTGTGTCTCAGGGTCAAAAGCGGCGCAGTGCCGGTCCTTCTTACAATAGTCGCGTGGTCGTCGACGACGAGCTCACCATCTGCCAGAAGCATGCTGCCCGCACCACTCTTCAGATCCACTCATCGCGGCGGTGCGCACGCACCAGCACAGCGCTCATTCCTAAACTTGACGCGAGCAGCAGAGGAGCCTATCCGTCGCCCCCAGCAGCACTAAGTTCCAGCAATCAACCCAACCCCGATTCTACCATGGGCGTCGCTTTCCAGACCATCGGCATGATCGGGTCCTTCGTGATCGCCAGCTCGCTAGTTCCTCAGATGATGAAAGTGGTTAAGACCCGCTCAGCGAAAGACATCTCGCTCCGCTTCCAGCTGCTCTACTGCTTCGGCATCGGCCTCATCCTGATCTACGGCTTCGGCGAAAATCTGTGGCCGATCTACATCCCGGCGACTGTGGAGGAGGTGGCGGGGCTCATCATGTTGGCCCTAAAACTTTACTATGACGGTGATGCAACAAAGCCCGGTGCTTCCGGAGCCGACGACGAGAGCCACGCACTCGAGCTAGGCGCGTCGCCCCTCACGCGGCGGAGCGAGACCAAGTTCACAGGCGTGGTCCACACGCCGTAGCCGCTGCAATTCCGCACCACCATGAGCGCTGAAGCAAACGATTATTTATTAACTCGAGGAAATAGAGGCGTTCGTTTTGAAATTGTAAGTTCACGAGCTGCCAGACAGGTTGCCATGTTGGTGGTCGATCAATACTGGTGTAATGTGGCACAGAGTTGCCTGGATAAAGCGTGTCAACGCAGTCATTTCGCGTCGCGTCGCGCAAGAAGACCTCCTCAACGCGGATCTTCGCCCTCACATTTCCTTTCAGCTGGCAGGCAGTGTCAGGAATAGTTACCAAGCAACGCTTTGGACACAACATCGCAATGGGGATAGCTTTCAACGTCCTTGGACTGGTGGGTTCGTTCATGATCTCTGCGTCGCTAGTTCCTCAGATCCTGAAAGTCTATCGTACGAAGAGCGCGAAAGACTTGAGCCGTTCATTTCAGTTGCTGTATGTGGCTGGTCTAATTCTCGTGGCAGTGTACGGCCATGGTGAGTCGCTGTGGCCGATCTGGATCCCCGTGGTCATCGAACTCGCAGGCGGTCTCACGCTGCTCGTGATGAAGTTCGTCTACGATGGACGCGAGTCTAAGCAGGCAGCCACGAAGGACCGGGACCTCGACTTGGAAGCTGGTGCTGCAGAGAGCGAAAGTGAGTCGCCCGTTCCTACCAAGTACAAGCTTGCAATTACGCCAACATGAGAACCTGACTCGGACGACGCTGTTGCGGTCGGCGGTGAGCACTTTCGTGGCATCCTTAGCTTAGAACAGGACAGGCATCATAGCTAGCTGCTGAATAGACAATTTGAATATTTGTTGCTGAACTGACAACGCGTTACGCAAGCAAGCACTTGTGCCGAGCAAAGCATACGTTGAAGTGATTGCCCTGCGATAAACCATAAGAATTCATGGAGGTTTTTGAGGAGCGACAGAGGTCAGACTTTCGCCACTTCCACATCCGCTCGCCCCGACTCAAGCACCTCCACACGATACCGACAAGATGGGCGAAGCATTCCAGATCGTTGGCTTCATGGGCTCTCTGCTGCTGTCGGCGTCGCTAGTGCCGCAGGGTATGAAGCTTTATAAGACCAAGAGCGCGAAGGACATCAGTTTATCGTACCAGATCTCGTACGTGCTGGGTCTCGCCATGATCGTAGCCTACGGCTTCGGCCGGTGGCTCTGGCCCGTGTACATCCCCGCCACCATCGAGCTGTGTGCCGCGGTCGTGATGTTCAGCATGAAGCTCTACTACGACTGGCAGGAACGGAAGCGGGACAGTAGCAAGAACGCCGGCGCCAGCCCTGAGGTGGAGGTGGACATCGCCTCCGCCGTTTCGCGAAGCCAATGCGGAGCAGCGGCAACGAGGACACTACAGTGACTTGATAGTGTACAGCAGTGAAAAACAAGCACGAACAATACAGATCACCATTAGCCCCACGCGCATTTACTTGCAATTTTGCAGCACGTCAGGAAGAGCACGCAGCAACGAGTCGTTGTCGTCGTTGAGCTGAGGGCAGACATCGGACAGCCGCGATGCTTTCCGCTTCAGATGTAGCCATGTCCAAAGTATACTGAATCCAAGTGGTTTCACCGATTTAAACGCTCCTGCTCATCCCAGCCTGCCTATGCTCAAAAGGCACAGACCAGCGAAACTCCCACATCCGATTCAGCAGCAGCAGCGTTTGCAGCAGGCTGCCAGCAACCACAACTGAACCTGACAGTGTCAGTGACGCCACTTGCACGCTCAAGCACCTTGCACCATGACCAACATGGAGACGTTCTACGACACCTTGGGCCTCGTGGGCTCCTTCCTCGTCTCGGTGGCGCTGGTGCCGCAAATCTACAAAGTGTTTCGATCCAAGAGTGCCAAGGATATCAGCAAAAGCTTCCAGTCCGTCTTCGTTGTCAGCATCACGTGCATCACCATCTACGGCATGGGCGAGGGTCTGTGGCCCATATGGATCCCATCGACGCTCGAGCTGCTCGGCGGAATTATTCTGCTGATCATGAAGCACTACTACGACTGGTGCGACGCTAAACGCTGTGAGCAGGAGAAGGAGGAGGCCCTCGCAGCAGTTGCCGCCGAAGTGGCCGTGGTCAACTCGTCCGCATACGCAGAAAACCTCACGCCACGAGGTTCGGCTGCCAAGTAAGAAAATAATTGATCCATTGTTGCCCACATACTTGAGTTGCAAACACTCCATTGCATGTAGCCATTTCTTGATTTCCCACTCGGATTGGTCAAAATGACAATTTTGGAGCCTTTTCATTCGTCGAAAGTATATTCCCGCATTTCTGCCAATTATCGGCGCCTTTGTGGTAAGAGCGGCTGCCAGCCAGGAACGCCCTAAATTTACTTGACACCAGCACCAGCGGCGAAGGTATCCGCTGCTCTGCCACCCCTCGCCGCGCTTCAGCAACAGATCCACGTGAAGATGCCGCCGAAGAAGAAAGGAGGAGGGCCGTCCAAGAAGTCCGTGGAGAAGCAGAAGGACAAGGTCCTGGAAGACAAGACCTTCGGCCTCAAGAACAAGAACAAGAGCAAGAATGTACAGAAGTACATTCAAGAGGTGACCAAGCAGGTCAAGGGCGCTAACACGCGCGCCGACCGCATGAAGGAGCAGGAGGCAAAGAAGAAGAAGGATGCCAAGGCCGAGCAGGAGAACCTGAAGAGTCTCTTCGCCGCCGCTATTACGCAGCCAAAGGTGGGTGAACCTCCTCGGATTCTGGTATTGTAGCCGCTAAACTCACTTCTTACTTCTTTTAATGCTTGTAAACGTGCAGGTTCCCCCTGGAACAGACCCCAAGTCGGTGCTTTGCGCCTTCTTCAAGGCCGGTGTATGCTCGAAGGTGAGCTCTAGAGGATGGAGAGCTGTGGAAATGGTGGATAAAATTGTTGACGGTGATTGTCTTACAGGGCAACCGCTGCAAGTTCTCGCACGACTTGATGGTGGGCAAGAAGGCCGCTAAAATCGATTTGTACACGGATGCCCGTGCTGAAAAAGAAGCAGGTGCGGCGACGGACTTATTGCGTTGTTGAGGTGTCTGCACTGGATCTAATGCGGCGTGGTCAATTTTTACGCTACTGTGCAACAGACCAAATGGACACATGGGACCAAGAAAAGCTGGAGAAGGTTGTCAATGAAAAGCACCACGAGAAGAACACGAAGCAGACAGAAATTGTGTGCAAACATTTCTTGGACGCTATCGAGAAGTCGCTCTACGGCTGGTTCTGGGTGTGTCCGAACGGCGGCACGTCTTGCAAGTACGTTCCATGGCACCGAGCCTGCGCCTCGCATTATAGTATTCTTCAGTTTAGTTGACCTGGTTGTGTTTAACATCCCTGCAGATACCGCCACGCTCTTCCTCCTGGATATGTGTTCAAGTCCAAGAAGGAGCGCGATCTCGAAAAGGGCAAAAAGGTGGATGAGATTTCCATTGAGGAAATTATCGAGCAGCAACGTGCTAAGTTGGGTCCCAACGGAGGTACTCCAGTCACGGAAGAGTCGCTTGCGAAGTGGAAGGCAGAGAAGCAGGCTCACAAGAAGGCAGAGGAGGCGAAGAAGCTCAAGGAGCAAGCTAAGAGGACTGGCGGTCGCGGCATCAGTACGTTTACGAGATGTTTATTGAACGCAGCAAGGAGTATGCTGACCATTGTTTACACGTCGATCTGTTGCAGTGAGTGGTCGTGCGCTGTTCACGTACGATCCGACCTTGTTCCGTGATGACGCGGATGCTGATGACGAGGCATACTCGGTTCACAGCGAAGATGAGGACGATGACGAGGAGGAGGAGAAGTCTTCCCCAGCAGTTGACGCGGCAGCAGCAGTGATGGACAAGAGCTTGTATTTGCAAGACGTGGACGATCTCGACTCATTGAAGAAGTGAGCTTTGACTTGACACACGTTGAGGCGACCGCACGGAGAAGACTCGTGCGGCTTTCCTGTACAAAGTGCTCGCTTTCTCGACCATATTCTAGCGTCGTGTCGAGGGAGGCACATGAATGGATGCGTGGTTTTGCTGCTCTCTGTCCTATAATGGACAGAAGAAGCCTAGAGAGTCACGCTGGAAAGCAAGTTGACTGACGGGGAAATATACGTCTGGTTTCCGAGGACGCCTCCAAGCAATCGCCCTGCCTCGCTACCTAGTTGACCATCTCTTCTTCATTGTCGTCGTCTTCGTCTTCGGGACGTTCCCCTTGACTCGCATCGCCGAAGGTGAGGATCGTTGAGCTTGCGTTCTTGAGTTTCCCAGCAATTCCTTCAGCTCGCTGACCACAACGTGCATGAGTTATAGACCACAGCATAAACGCCCAGCAAGCGTGTTTATAGAAGTCGAGCAACTTACCAGCTCTTGCATGTGATGCAGCTCGTCCATTCCGTCCTGGATCATAGCTGCGTCGTTCTCCAGTTGCCTATATAGAGATGGAAGGCATCAGACAGCGTTCTAACTTTGCAGCAAGACACATGAGGACATACCGGTGCGTAGTCAGCAGATGCTTCAGCGTCTTGGTCAACTGCTTTGCCATCTCCTTCAAGTCAACTGCAGGTGAGTCTGCTTCAGTTGACGTCTGTTGCTCTTCCTCCTCTTGCTTCTCTTGTGTCTCCGGCATCTGCTGGGACAGTTCTTGCTCGACTTCCTCCTCCTCCTGGCTCTCCATCAAGCGAGCTCTACCTCTCGTCACAGGCATCACAAGATCTCTTCGTTTCCTTTCCCTTGGACCTACAAACTTCGAGTGAAGTTGGCGATGGCGCGCATCGAGTGCGGACCGGAATGCACGTCACTTCAACCTAGGCAACCAATGTCGCTTGAAGGTCGCTTGAAGAAACCATACAAACTCCAAGTCATAACAGCATACACCATGACGCCACTTACGACCTCTGTGCTGCTGGCGCTCATCTGCGTGCTGAGCTTCGCCATTCGCCTCTTCCCGGTCGTAATATGGGGCAGTGTGCGTGACTCGTGTCTCTCAACTGTGCGCAGCCCCCTCTAACGCTCTGTACTCCCTTTCAGGTCATCCACGAGTTCGATCCGCAGTTTAACTTCCGTGTGACCAAGTTTCTGGCCCAACACGGCGTCTACGAGCTTCTAGACTGGTTCGACGACCGCGCATGGTACCCTCTGGGTCGTATCGTGGGCACTACGGTCTATCCTGGGCTAATGGCCGGCGCTGCGGGGCTCCAGTGGCTGCTGACGCTTGTGCTACGGCTTCCGATCTCCATCCGCGACGCCTGCGTTTTCCTGGCGCCAGCGTTCGCAGCGCTCGCCTGTGTGGCTCAATTCCTGTTGACAAAAGAGGTGACAGATAATAACAGTACGGCACTGCTGTCTGCCGTGCTGCTGAGCGTCTCGCCCGCGTACATTTCACGCTCGACTGCTGGGTCCTTTGACAACGAAGGAATTGCAATCTTCCTGCTGATCTTCACCTTTTTTCTGTGGGTGAAGGCGGTCAAGACTGGCGCGATGCTGTGGGCGGCACTTGCTGCAGTTTCGTACTTTGGGATGGCTCTGTCGTGGGGAGGATACGTGTTTATCATCAATATTGTTCCGATTCACGTGCTGGCGCTGCTCCTTTCAGGACATTATTCAGCCAAGGTGTATGTAGCGTACTCAACGTTTTACCCGCTAGCGACCCTGGGAGCGATGCAGGTGCCGTTCATTGGCTTCAACGCCGTGCTGAAGGGCGAAAGTGCTGGGTCTCATGGAGTGTTTGCACTTCTGCAAGGTCAGTTGTGCATTGCATTATTCGCTATTTGCTTGTAGGTTCCTGACGTTGTTTGTGTGTGTACAGCGTATGCATTCATGCAGTGGTTATCTACACAGATACCAAGGGACCATTTCATGCGGCTTCTCCGGACTTGTCTGAACGCTGGTGCAGCTATCGTCGGAAGCAATTTGCTACTTGCATTGTTGTTGGGGAAGCTTCAGTGGAGCGGTCGCAGTTTGACGCTACTGGATCCGACTTACGCGTCCAAGTATATTCCGATTATTGCATCGGTGGGAGAACACCAACCGACAGTGTGGTCGGCATTCTACTTCTCGCTCGGACCGGCGATGCTGTTCATTCCGTTGGGGGTATACTATTCCTTCCAAAAGCTGGACGCCGCCTTCCTGTTCATGATTGTCTATAGCACATTCGCGTTCTACTTTTCCGGTATCATGGTCCGATTGTTGCTCACCCTTGCGCCAGCAGCTTGCTACCTTTCAGCAGTTGGTGCTTCGGGCTTCATGCACAAAATCGTGGAAGTCACGCACAGAGATCCAGTTGAGACTGAGAAATCGCAAGTTGTTGAGGGTGATACGTCGAAGGACACTGGAACAGAACAAGAAGAGAAGGATGACCCGACCAAGTCGCATGCGGGGGAGATTTTCACGGCTCTTGCCGCTAAGGTGCGCTTTCAACCTGATAAAACGGTTGATGGTGGGAAACGTAGGGCACCATGGGCGCTTAAACTGCTGGTTTTCGCTTGCGGGGTACGTGGTTTGCATGACTTTTTGGTATAGTTGATAGATTTTGGCAACTGACATTTGCTGGTACCTGGGTACAGTTCCTCCTCGTTGTCCATGCTCGACATTCTGCCAATATTGCCAGGAAAGTGTACTCGTCTACGTCGCTTGTGTTCGAGAAAATGAACATGACGACGAAAGATAAGGACTTACATGACGACTACCGCGAAGCCTTTGCCTGGCTCCGGCAGAACACTCCCGAGGACGCAAAAATCCTGAGCTGGTGGGACTACGGATACCAGATCACCACGCTTGCGAATCGCACAGTGCTTGTTGACAACAACACGTGGAACAACACGCACATTGCTACCGTCGGACGTGTACTCACCTCACGTGAAGACGACGCCTTGCCGATTTTGCGTAGTCTTGACGTCGATTACGTGTTCCTGTTGTTTGGTGGAAAAGTCGGCATGCCTGGAGACGACCTGGACAAATTGCCATGGATCGTCAAGATCTCGGAGAGCGTGTTTCCTGACGATGTGATCGAGTCCGAGTTCCAAGTAAATGGGCGCTACATTTTCCACGAGAACTCGTCGCTCGCGATGACGGAGAGTGTCCTCTACAAGCTCAGCTACTTCGAGTTTAACCAAGTGGGGCGTCCTCCTGCCGAAGAAGGTGAGGATGTCATCTTTGGCTGGGATATGAGCCGAAGATTTAGAATTTCTCAGCGCGACATCAACCTCCAGCACTTTGAGCACGTGTTCACCTCGGACGCGTGGATGGTTCGGATTTATCGGGTCAAGTCGCACTAAACTCCGTCAATTTTGCTTGCACAAATATACAATGCCTATGTCACGGTGACGTGATTTTCATCTTCAATTTAGCGACTGATGATAGATCGCTTTGCAACAAAAGCAAACCCATGCAAATTAAGCGGTTAAAAATTGAACAAAGGAACAAGTCCCTAACAAAGGAATGCCGAGAGGAGCGGAAAGCAACGTGCCAGTGCTAATGTTTAGCGTCGTCATACCGCATCTAATTGGTCATCTCCTCGCCACCAGCTCACTCCCCCCAACCAAATCAAATCTACCATCTCTGTCGTTCCTCGCCCCCAACTTGCACAACGATCGACATCCACCCGGTCTTTCTCGTCCCTATCGTTGTTCTCACAGACCACGCTGGCTGTCAGAGGTCTTGCCGAGAAACGCTCGAAGCACTTCGATTCGTGCTGCTGAGTTACACCCGCGTCAGCTCATACGCGATAAGAGTTTTAGAAGGACGGTAGCATCTTCCTTTGCTGCTGGAGAAGACGCTTTTGCGTGAGGTCATCGGGTTCTGCGGTGCTACGGTTATGACATCGCCTGAAGTTGCACACGGGCGTCGTTGAGCATCTGCACAACCGACTCGCTGTCCGGACGAAGCGCCGGGTCGAACTGCAGGCATGCACGGGCGATACGCAGAATCACATCGGGGCAGTCCGGCGCGAAGCTTGGTCGCAACTCGCCCTTGGCCACCTTAATCACGATAGCCATATCGGGCGCGCCACCGGCTCCCGTCTTGCTGCTCTTCTCCTCGAACGGAATCTCACGCGTGTCCAGCTCGCTCAGCACCACACCGAACGAGTACACATCGGCCTGCTCACTGTAGTTGTCGCCAAGCATAACCTCGGGGGCGGTCCAACGTACCGTTCCCACACCGGCAGTCAGTGTCTCCTCGTACGTGCGGTTGCGACTGAGACCGAAGTCACTCAGCTTAGCCACCATACTTGAGTTCAGCAGCACATTGCGCGACTTGAGGTCACGGTGGATGATCTTGGGCGAACGCGAGTGCATGTACGCCAGAGCTTCAGCAATGTCAATGGCGATGGAGATTTTCTCCTTCTTCCAGCTAAGCTCAATCTTGCGTGTCTCCAGTAGAGTGCGGACGTCACCGCCGTCCATGTACTCGGAGACGCCGCCCAGGTCCTTCTTGTTGGTCCACGTGCATCCAATGAAGCGCACGATCTTGGGGTGCGACAGTCTGGACATGGTCTCAATCTCGCGGGAGAAGGAAACGGCCTCGTCCTCGCCGTCAATCATGCGCTTAACAGCCACGGGTTGGCCGTGGTAGTGGCCCAACCACACGACACCGAATGCACCGCTCGAGACCTTTCGGGTCAGCAGCACCTCACTCTCATCCAGACGGAACTTAACCAGCTCCGGGAAGCAGATGTCTGAGTCAGCACGGTTGCCGGTCTGGGAGGCACCGAGGTTGCCATTGTTACGCGGGTTGCGTGGGGCTGGCACGGGGCGACGCGGCTGATTACCGTTCTGGTTAGCAAAGTTGCCATTGTTGACGTTCACCGCGAGGTTCGAGTAGTTGGGCTCATCGTAGCGACCGGTCTGAGGGCCGCGAGGGTCGTGGTTGGGCTTGCTGCTCATGCACCCCATAGCTATTGCGTGGTTTCAGATAAAGAGGGGGTACTGCAGTTGACAACAAGGGTGACAATACACTAACAAGTTAGCGGCGGTTTAAAGCAGAGGAGCCAAGAGCTGTGAGACTCACGGGTAGTGCGGTTTACTGTGGATGTAGCGAGCGGGAGGCTCTGCTTGAAATGTGGAGGGCGACGTACGCTGCGCCTAAGCCCTGGAGGAATGGGAACTGCGTGCGCCTGCTGCTGGTCGAGTGTGTTGCGTCGCCCTTCTTTTGAGTGGGGGTTTTCGAACTGGCTCCGGTGTAGGCAACGAAGGGTACATTTTCTGCCCAAAACCCTCTGTCTTTCGATGCAGTGTGTGACTTGTGTGCCATCCATAATCCGATATATACGTAATGACAGGTGATCAGTATACAGAGCTAATTTGGTATGTATTGACTTGACCCACTATAGTACTCACTTCATTCATCTATTCACTACCGTGGCATCGAGGTTTTGAGGTTAGTCGTCGGATTCTTTTCCGCACCTGGCTATGCTTGACACTGGCGAGGATGGATTCTGCGTGCCGTGGTGTAAGGCCAGCTCTTCAATAGACAGACCCAGGAGCTCCACATGGTGAGGCATTTCTCAAGGACGACGACGGATGAAATGCTCTCCGCGTGACCAATGCTGTTGTGGCCCCTCTCTACCGCTCGCTCGGTGAGTAACAAGTGCTGGGGTGCAGCGGCGTTTTTGCTGCTGCATTTGCAGTGCCACAAGTGCCAGGAATATCCAAGTTGTCGCCTACAATTTGTATTCCTAGCACCGGCGTCAAGTGGCCTTAACGGTCGGGAAACGCCTCGCTGACAGCGAGTCGCTGTCTTACCGAGTCACAATCTCGAGCGCAACGTCGCTTTCAGACTAAGCTACGCAATAGGAACGCGCACCGATAACGTGCTTTCATAGGGTAGAGGCGCTGCCTTCCATCGTCGTGTCAACGGCCTTCGCACTGTCGAGAGCGTAGCGACTTTGGTCTGGTCCCGCCGATAGAAATGTGCTGTACTGACCCCAATCCGATGCTGCTCCATCCAGCGCAAATTTAGACCACCGGTCTTGTCATTGCTTCAATTGCTTGAGGCAGGATTTGAGCGCGACGCATTTTTGCTGCCACCGCTGACACGCCGGAAATTTGAGGGGCACGCTGCATCGAGCGGGCATTGCCTGAGACCAACGTACATGGTACACAGAGCGCTGCTGTACCCATCGCTGTCATTACTACGGGCGCAGCCGCGAACGGTGTGATTCTCTGACGGGCTGAGTACACCGAGTCCAGAAATGGGTTACGCTTGACATGCCACGGCGTCCCCAACGCCTGTGCCGGTCATGCTTCAGCTGGATTGATTTCCTCCTACTTGGTCACTTGGCGCGCTCCCCTCAACGCGTTCGTGCTGCGGGCCAAACGCACTCGAAACGGCGACATCGCTGCTATATGACTATCCTCAGACGAGCCGTGGGCTAGCCATCGACATGGTTGGCTTTCCTCACCTTACTCCCTACGCTTCACCATAACGACGCCGTTGCCGATCCCCATGCATCGGATACCTTTCTGCCGGTCTTGGTGATCTCCATACTTTAGTTCCTCCGCCGAAAGGCACCAACGATGTCGTGATGTTCATGAACGTTGCGTGCTTGCTCTCGGGTCCGGATGTCGCCAAGTCGGTCGACAATATCATGCTGTCGACTGTGTGGCAGGTTCATAACTATATACTCCCCCCAGTACGAATTGCGTCAAGTTCAGCGTTAAACGTTCGTGAAGCAACCTCAAAACCGCATAGTTTCGTGCTTGCTAGACTCAGTCGAAGAACTCGACCCCAATCGCGTTCGTCTAACCTGGTGGAGCCTCGACCGGCGAGCAGCTCACTTTGTGAACCGACGCGTGTTGCGCAGGTCAGGCTCGACTGGCGAGATTGGTTTGACGCCTGCAACGGCACCGCTAACGCTTCTGGCAGAGCCAGAACACTTCAACTCGCTGTGACGGGATCACATCCGAAAAAATGGGCGGATCGGGAGCTTTGATACGCTACAGCAGCCAGCGTAAGGGCAAAGTGCAGGCTCTGCAGATGATGTACTTCTTGGAAGGTGGACTGCTCATGGTGGGCAACCTGCTCCAGACTGACTCGTGGGTGAACGACGACTTGCGAACACATTGCAGTGTGTGTGTACAGCAGTTCCTACCATTCCGTCGACGACATCACTGCCGGACGTGTGGAGAGGTGGTGTGCGGTGGATGTTCGAACCACCGCGCCATCCGACTCACAGATATGAACGTGGAGTGCGAGACTCGAGTCTGCACGTTCTGCATCATCCGAGCCACGGATGCGTCGATCAAGGCCAACGAAGCTGCAATGAGGGAGACCAACCTGGAACATCGTCGACTTTCTACTGTATCGGTGTTGAGTCTCGCTGCACCGGCAGTTCAATGCCACAAACGGATGACACTGATGAGTGCAGATTCGGAGCTTACGCTGGGTAGTGTGGTGCAGCTATGGCCACAGCCAGTGCCTGCGAACGAGACTGCGCGACTGGAAGTGGCAAGACATTCAACCATCCGATCTGCCGAAGTCGACCCGACCATGAATCTATTAGTGAGCATTGTGGGGCGGACACTTGAGTGCCCTGCGGCGTTCATTGGCATCATGGACGACTCGTCCCTGTGGGTCAAAGCCAGCGTCGGTTTGGATGACCGCGTCACTCACATCCCGAGAGATGACTGTGTGTGTGCCCACACGCTCTTGCAAGACAAGACAATGATCGTCGACGATACCAGCGCTGACAAGCATTTTCACGCTGGATTCCACGCCGTTGGAAGCAGCTCCATGCGCTACTATGCTGGAACACCCGTTCGAGTTCGAGGTCATGGTATCGGTGTAGTATGTGCCTTTGACACAGAATCTCACTCGCGAACAACAGATGCAATGAAATCCACACTCGAAGCAGTGGCTAAGATCGTCTCCGAGGTGCTCGAGCAGCGGATAGCAGCGGGTGGCACGATGAATTCACCTACCAAGGCGAGAGATGGCTATGCGCGACGCCGAACGGATACCGAGAACTTGGATCTCCATGCGTCACTACACGGTTTGAACGTTCTGGCTTCATCACGACACACACTATGTGGACCCGAAGCACACAGCTACGATACGCCACGCGCGTCATCCTACTTGCCACACCAATACGCTGACAAGATCACGATGACCATGGACTACTTTCACCAACTACAGAGGAGCGTTTGGGCTGAGCAGGATGCTGGCTCAGACATGAGCAACAACGGAGCCATTAGGACCTTCGAGCTCTTCAGCCTGGAAAAGCAGTTTACAAGAAGTGTGATGAAGATGGCCGGGAACTGCTCCAACATCGTCACCCAGCTCTTGGACTACGAGGACGCACTTTTGTACCAACAGCTCTTCTCGAACGTATCCAGCCGACGCGAACTGATCGGACAGACCTGTGTGGACAGCGTCATCCTCCAGACAAGCTTCGGTGCAACGAGCGCTGAAAGCTTACGTGTCGTGACGCACCGACGTGAGTATCCCGATGGCAGCAATGTGGTGGTGGCTTTCAGCGATGCAAATGATGAAGACGTCAGCGAAAGTGGTTTCCTTTTCGGCTGGTTCCTAGCTCCATCCTGCTGTGGTGACGATGTGGGATCCATCAATGTGTCGTGCATCACTGCGCAGGCATGTGAAAACCAACCGCATGAGTTAAATCTCAGTCTGGACTTGCTTCGACGACTCAACCAGAAGCTCACCATGGTTCGCTTCTTTCATCTCCCCAGCGAAATGACGACCTCTCTCAAGCCATCGGCATTGAGAGTCCGGATACCGACTAACAAACAGAAAACTTACGACGGTGCCGATTCAATTGGCAGCACTGTTACCAGTGACGACAGCCAACCAGATGAACAAGTCAGTCGCGCACGAGATAACACCATTGCCAGTGCCGATGGAAGCGTCGAATCTTCTCAGGCGAATAGCGGTGCAAGCGAGAATCCTCCCGAGAGCAATCGCGCCGCTCTGGTGGCACTGCACGAGTCCGGGCAGGTCTCGGAGCTGAACCAGAACGAGCAGATGCTGCTGGATCTGCTGGACAAGACCATCAGCACGCAGGAGATCCTGGCACAACGGCAACACGAGATGGCCGATATCATCGACACACACGGCAATCAACTTGAGCGCATCTCGTCGGCGCTCATGCGAGTCGAGTCTATTCTGTTCGAGAAAGAAATCAAGAAGTTGAAGCGGGCGTCCAAGGGCACAACGAGACTGACAGATGTAGCTTGAGTAAATATCCACGTAGTGCTGTAAGTAAACTCGGCAATGTTGCCTTTTTGCATGGGACGAGGCGTTCACTTCAACTTGGATACTTAAGATATTAAGATATTTACACTTCAACTTGGAATCTTAGACGTGCATTTATTATTTTAATAATAAATTCAATTATTATATTAAATATTAAAATAATAAATTCACGTCTAAGATTCCTAGTATTATTAAATAATAAATTGACACATTTATGTAATTATGTAACAATACATGAAGTCCATCCATTTCAACCAAAGATGCTGACGATGCGGCGCTGCGGATGGTTGCATGCGCGGCTGCTTATTCAAGCTCGCAAGGCGCCCCATCCGCTTCTACGTAGCTTATCTTCTTCTACATCGTATCTTCTATCACCAGCAACATTATCAGACTCTGAAGCTTCCTCTAACGCTCAAAATCCCGGGTCTTTCGAGAGCCTTGCACGTTCCTTCACCGCCGTCGAGGTGCGCTTTTCCACGTCTTCCTGGGCCAAACCCGCCGCTCTAACGCTATATTTACCTGCTACAGGAGGTGAAGAACTCGCGTGTGGCCAGCGTCGAGCTACTGGCCGACGGATACCGCAACATGCTGGCTCTCCCGACGTCACAGGAGCTGGCATGCGCCTTGTACCTCACGGCGTCACAGCTGGCGCCCCCCTACGAGGGTGTAGAGCTTCGGTTCGGGGCCAAGAGCTTTGTTCGCTTCCTTAAGCAATTGGAGACGACGCAGGAGGGAGATTTAGAGCCGAAACAGACGCTGGAGAAGCTCCTGACCACGTATCCGGACTACGGACAAGCCACGCAGGCACTGCTGGACAGCGGACGCATTGTTGTCCCTGAGGTGGAGGAGAAAGGAGAACCGCTGAGTATTCAGGCAGTGCATGAGCAATTAATGGCGATCGCGAAGGATGAAGGAACTGGTGGAGTCGCGAGGAAGCAACAACTGGCGTTGAAGCTGCTGCAGCAGTGTAGGTAAGGGAACTGGGTATGTGGATTGTAGACGCGGGGTTGACGGTCGGTGGGTGGTTTTACCATCACTGCTCTTTTGCTGTAGATGTCCTGAGGAGCGGATTTTTCTCGTTCGAATGCTGGCGGTGAGTAAGACTCTCCACTTTCTGGATAGTGTTGACGAAGTCGTTCTAACGATGTTGTGTACATGTACAACAGCATCAAAATCTGCGCATTGGAATGGGGGAAAAGTCGATTCTTTCGGCACTTGCTATAGCGAGTACTCCATCAAATAATGATTCTGCTGACGGCCAAGAAGGTGCTGCAGCGTCAGCACAGGGGAAGGAGTGGGTGGATTGCGTCACACTTGCCTATGCCCAGCATCCTAACTACCGCGTTCTGGCTGAGTTAGTACATGCAAGCCAGCACGACAGAGATACTGCGCGAAGGATTCAATGGCTGCACGATGAAGCCCGACCAACGACGGGTGTTCCAATACTGACAATGTCCGCATATCCGGTGTCCAGCGTCGCGGCGGTGCTGGATCGAGTGGGCAAGTCAATAGATCGCACGGCCACCTGCGAGTACAAATACGATGGTGCGCGAGTTCAGGTGCATCTGGCACTACCAGACAGCAACGGCAACTTAGGACCCGTTGGACGCATCTTCAGTCGCAATATGGAGAACGTCACAGAAAGATATTCGTCGCTTTTGGACGTGCTGGAGAAACGTGTGGCAGCTCGCAATGCAGCAATGCAAAACTCAACCCCCGTGACCTCGCTGATAGTGGAGGGAGAGGTTGTTGCGTTGGATCGGGAGACCGGTGCATTCCTCCCATTTCAAGTGCTGCAGACAAAAACTACGACGGAGTTTTGTCTGTTTCTATTCGATCTACTTGGTGTCGATGGCTCCAACCTTCTACAGGTAGATTTGCTTCGAAAACGTGCACAGATGGCCTAACGCGCTCCGTTTTGTTGTCTGTGAACCATAGAAACCGCTTCGCAAGCGACGAACCTTACTTTACAATCTGGTTGAGGAGGAACCTGGATACGTCGAGTTTGTGAAGCACGTCGACATCAACTTGACATCCGATCAAGCGATGCTAACGGATGGAGAGACTGGAGAAGATAAAGATGCAGCAGTTGTGCGCACGTGTCTTGAACAGGCAGTGGCTAGCGGTTGCGAAGGCTTGATGATCAAGGCCCTTGATAGCGATGAGTCCGAGTACAAAGCTGGTCGACGATCGTACTCGTGGATGAAGCTCAAGCACGACTACTTGTCAAACGAGTCAACAACCAGCACTTCATTGAAAAAGAAGTCTGCTGATGCGAAGGCTAGTGGAAATGGCACATTCTTGGCAGACACGCTGGATCTGGTCCCAATTGGAGCATTTTTCGGCAAAGGCCAGCGCGCAGGCGTGTTTGGATCGTTTCTCATGGCAGCATACAACTCCACCAGCGGCAAATTCGAGGTAACCAGGACTAGTCTTAGCTTTGTGAGGCTCAAAATGAAACTCTGTGCTGACTACGACGCTATGCTTTTTGCTGTTAATGTAGACAATCGGGAAGGTTGGCACAGGCTTTTCAGACGCACAGCTGACGGTAGTGTCGACAAGACTTCGGAAACAAGTTTTGCCCGAGACGGATGCGGTGCCAGAGCAGTGCCAATCCATCTCGATTCGGAGTCGCCATCCTGATGTTTGGCTCTCGCCCGAGGAAGTGTGGGAGATCAAAGCCACTCAACTGACCGAGTCCCCTTCGTATGCTTGCGGTGCTAGTATGACCACCGACACGCCCGAGGATTCTGCTGTTCAAAAAGGGTTGGCACTGCGATTCCCGAGATTTATCCGGTACCGACCCGATAAGAAACCTCTGCAAGCCACCGAGACCGAGCAAGTTCTCGAGCTTTTCCAGCAGCAGCAACAGCAAATGCCACACTAACCAAAACCAAGTACTTCGAAGTGACCCGCGAAAGTGAAGGATGCTGATGATATTCACTCATCTTATCGAGGTCAACTTATGACAGCGCTTTCTAGCAGATCTATGGCTTTAGCCACCATTCTAGCTGCCTTAAGCATTTTGGCTCGCTTCGCCTTGAATAGGCGAGTACTCACTTTGTCTCTGGTAGCGTGCGTATAGCGTGACAGCCGCAAACACAGCCGCAAACACACCGGCGATGCCAAGAACCCACAGGAGGATGAGGTTGCCAAGCGGAGTGACGAGGGCCTGCTGGCGTTCGACCCTCGACGGTTTGCGGCCAGCAAGCAGGTGAGCAGCACCACCGAAATCGCACGTAACACCCTCCTGTTTGTGCGTGTGCCAGTACTCGTTGAAGGCCCAGTCACAACGCTCCTCGAGCGTACCGAAGCGGTTGTCAAGGTCCGTGCAGTCCACTTTCTTGTCCGGGTTACCGCAGGCGAAGTCCAGACCGCTAATGAGATCGGCAGGCTTCACACCACGCTTGGCCGTACACTTGAACGAGCCCTTGTCTTCCGCCAAACAAGCCGTGAACACCTCCTCGTTGCGGTGATAGTTCGACACGTTCTTAGGGAATGCGCCCTTACGCACGAGGTCGAGGAAGTTCCAACGCGAGCCAAACTCCGTCTTGAAGTTCCAGAAGTACCAGCCGTGACCCACTGAGAACGCGTTGAGCTTCTTCAGGTTGAGGCTGCGAGCGAATTCGCGTTCATCTTCTTCATTCTGCTGGCCGAACGTGATGTTGCTTGTAATGGGGCACTTACCAAATGATGGACCAGACTGACCCGTGCCGTACGGGCCTTGAATCGGCTTGGTGACGTCCAGTGGGGTACCAGGGAAGCCGACACCGAGATACGTGCTGTCCACAGGGCACAGAGTGTAGCGACACTCAACCTTGGGGAAACCCGGCAGGTTGTCGTTGAAGCCGTTGAGCCACATAGCGCAGTTGTCCGTGCCAAGTGACCACTCACCGACGATCACAGGCATGCGTTCGTTCTCCATATCGGCGATTCTGTACTTTTGCTGGCAGGCATTGGCGAAGAAGTCGGCCTTAGTGCCAGGGTTGTTCCAGGCTTGGTAGATGTGTGTGTCCAGGGCGATATCGGGGCATCCACGCATGAACTGCGACCAATACTGGACTCCAAATCGGAAGGAATCATGTAGCACGAACTTCCAGCGCGGGGCGCGAGCCTTGACGCGCTTGTACGATCTCCAGTAGTAGTCTTTGAGCAGATCAATAGGCGTGAGTTCCCAGGGCTCGTTCACCGGCTCCAGACCGATAATAGCCGGATGTTCGGCATAGCGATCCACTAGCGCCGCCACCGTGTGCAGCGAGTGGTTGAGGTTCTCGTAGTTGAGTGAATTGTACGAGTTGCTGGTTAGATTGAAATCACCAGCCCATCCAGCCGAACGCAGCGGCCAGTGTTCGAACGTGGTGGTACCAATAGGCTGCGTACTGCCAATGGACGTCCACTTGATGCCGGACGACATGCCGCTGTTGTCGAACCCGTTCTGAGACCCAATAAGTCCGTGGATGTCCAGCAACAGCTCGATATTGTACTGGTAGGCCAAGTCAGCCACGCGGTCGAGCTCCTTGACCGCCCCATCCGTACAGCCAATGTAGGGCTCGTACGGGTTGAACATCCAGTCACCCACAGGCACACGCAGCGAGTTAACGCCGGCCTCAGCCAGTTCCTTGATGTCGGCCTCAGTGACCCACGTAGCCCAATGGATACGTAGCTGGCGGTTGGCCTCCTCGTCTCCCAGTGCAGTACAGAAGGTGTACATGTCCATGGCAGTTTTCTCAGGTGCTTGGTCGCCATAACGTTGTTGCGTGTTGAGGAACTGGTAGAAGAGCGAGGGTGTGATCCATGGCTCCAATACGAGCCAACCGCCCAGATTGGCGCCACGCACTTGGTGGTTGAAGGGCGTTGCGTGCTTGTCACTTGAACATGTTTGGTTCTCGTCGTTAGGACGAAAGTTTTCGAAGAAGTTGACGTGGTTGCGTGTTGTACGCACGAATGCCTTGCCCTCGTTCTCCCACAGCCACTTGGCGTTCACAGCTTTCTCCTCAGCGGTGGAGAGTGTCAAAGCGGACAGCAGTGTTGCTACTTGCGATAGCGACTTGAGCTGCATGGTACTTGGTCGGTGGGAAGTATCTTGTCGGGGACTTGTGCTTCGGACGTCAGATCGCCAACTGACTGTTGTGACGTGGTGATTGATACCCAACTAAGATTTGAGTTGTCACATGAAGCAGGTTTTGGCAAGATCCGTGTATGCTGATGAAAAATTTAGGTTGAACTGTTACATGAACAGACACTGCGGATGGTGAAGGTTCATGATTACAGTATCTTACAAGCGTCAGCCAGGATAAAGTTGCTTCGCCTTGGCTGGAAAACCTTTGAATATCTACTTCCAGTAGTGCCGAGCTCTCATCCACATTTACTTTTAAGCGTCAAACCTGGATTCGTGTTGGAGTATCGTAGCCGTTCTCGTTCGCAGGTACTACCGGCGTGATTCAAATGTGGAGGCTAGCCCTCTCGAGCTCACCTGTTGAAAACACATAACCACCAAACCAAAGCACTTGAGCAAGCTCTGTTGTTGAATTGAATGTTTACGCAGTTTATTTACGGTCCAGTGGCCATCGTCATCACTGCCATTTACCGTGTGAAATGTGTAAACGACTTCGAAGTACTTGTTGTTACATTTTTGCCAGTTCCCTCCAGACATGTCAGGAAAATGGGTGCCGTTGAACCCAATGATTTCTTGTGAGGAAGGTCAAATATGATGGCGTGGAGTATTGCTGAACACCTCCACATACTATGTGACATAAGAGATCGGTGCCTTGAAGGTATCGCGGAAGAGAGAAGTTATCAACAGGCCCAATCTCGCTTATGACCGCCTCCACCTATAGCGAAATACACACGCCAAACACTACATGTAGCTGGGATACATGCGCGTCTAGCCTCGAACCTCCACATGTACAGTAGTAGATTTAGCGAGTGTGGGTGGTCCTGACGGAAGAGAGCGGGTACATCGCCGAAGTACCCGCTCTCTTCCGTCTGCAAGACCACACTGATGTAACATCGGCTTCCACTAAGGGCCGCATGGCAGAGGTGGCGATTGCTGAACACTATCCAGAGAACAGGACTGACGAGAGTATTGACAACGCGATCGACCTCGGACACTGCGTTTGGATTTCACGCCATAACTCACATGTCAATATGCGCTGAAAACCACCGGATATATTTACGGAATTTCAATAAATACTTTACTACTTTTAAGTTTTTGAAAATGTACTGGATTATGAGGAAAAAAAAATCCGTTATTCCATATCTGGAGTTCCCGTAATAAGTAATTGCAATAATTATTCCATATCATTGGTATATTATTGGTGGTATTGTAGGGTATTTACTACTATTTTCTAGATTTTAGTAAGACGTTTAGCTTAAGAATCTGGTATAGATCCAATATACTTATTATTGGTACAATTTGATATTACACGGGAAGCTGGGAAATCCAATAAGCCGTTATTCCGTCAATATAATACTATAATTATTTTATTATAATTATTTTTTCTGAGCTCTGCCAAAGCCCACACGTTTGCGATGATAGGGCTCACCCAGCAACAGCCGCGGAAAGGTCTGGCACTGAGGTAGATGGACTTTCAGCTATGGAAATGACACTGCGCGTGGTTGATGGTCTAGAAAATGGTGCAGTGCAGCAAGACCTAGTCAAACTAGCTGTTGAAAAAGCGTCTCAGATGGGTGATCTTCACGTCGAATTCGATTGGTTTGCTATGGGAGTGGGTTATCCGTACTGCTGACAAGAGCCACTTTGAAACTATCGCCAAGGAATTTACGAATGCTGACGCGAGTCTACTTGGCCCGTCGATTGAGTACTTGGCGCACTATTTGAGTGAGGACCAGAAGAATGAGAAGATTGCCGCGCTGATTCCCGGTGTGCTTAAGCGTGTGAAGCGGTTGGAGGATCAAATTGAAGCACTGGACAAGAAATTCTCGTGGGAAATACCTGACGCAGTGTTCCCTGACAACGAGAAGATCCAAGAGTTTCTACGAGGCCCCGAAGTCTCCATGACGACGAAAGGCGTTGAAAAGTTCAAAGGATTCCAAGTTGCTCAAAACTATGCGTCAAAATACATGCGTGACAAGCATGAACACTGCTCATTCGTGATGGAAGCCAATCAAGTTAAGCGCACTGCGTTCGTGACGATCACGAAAACACGCGATTGGTTTTTGGCGCAGCAGAAAGAGCTGGTGCAGCACCAGACAGAACTCCGTGTTCTGAAGGAGCAGTTTGGGGATGACTTGAATGCCGACGGCGCTGAAACGAAGCGAGCTCGTCTTGACGAATGAGATGATTTTTGTCGGGTCTAAGTAGTTACATGATGGGGCCAACCCAGCTTAGTTTCTCGTACCGTAGTGGGAAGAGTCTCTCAGGTCTAACCTGGCAAATGTTTGGTTTTGCTTATCCTTGTTTTTGGTTATCATTCGCGTTGATATTTCTTCGATCGCGGGCCCTATGGATAGGACTAAGGGTTTTCACAATCGCGGGCCCTATGGATATGACTAAGGTTTACCACTGCGATTTACTATCAACGCCAAGCTCATGAGCCTCGAGTCCCCGAAATAGTTGTCCTTGAAAGTACATGTACAACGTCATTCTGAAGCAGCCGTTACTTTGCGTCAGACATTATCAGATCCGCAGGCCTCGGGCCAATCAGCGGCGCGCTTTGCCTTTTCCGCTTGCGAATCACTGGCACCGTCACTCGACGAAGTGGATCTGCGCCCCACGTTGCATCTGCGTCTTCGCGTCTCTAGCAGCTTCAAGCGCCAAGTGCCGGCGCTCATCAATCAGTCCAGAGTTCGCCAAGAAGGTCCAGAGTCATCACTAAAGTCTCCGAAACATGCGTCTTCAAGCGATCCGCAGTCTGCTGCAGTCGAACGTCGCCGTCTCTAGTGCGTTGTGGCCACGGGGCGTCCGCACATTCGCGTCCGCGTTGGCCGACAAGCTTCCAGATAGCGAGCGCGTCACCAAAGTGGCGGAGCTGGCTGAAGAGCAGGCCGTGCGCGTCACGTTCGAGGATGGCGCCACTGCCAAGTTCCACAAGCTCTGGCTGCGTGACCACTGCCGCTGTGAGTCCTGCATGCACCCGGAGACGCGTCAGCGTCAGCTGGACACAGCCTCCATCCCGATGAACACGCCGTTCAACCGGCTCCAAGTCACTAACGCCGGCGGTGCCGTGGCTATTGACTGGGACGCGCCTGTGCGCGGTACCACGTGCACAGCCAGTGAGTTCGACGCACAATGGCTGCGTGATCACGCGTACGCGCTGGAAGGCGGCAACGAGGAGGATGAGGCCACGGCGCCTTACCCGAAGTCGTACCGCCAGCCGCGCCTAACGACCAAGGAACCGTGGGCTGGTACAGACTTCCAGTTGCCTACACACGACTACAACAAGTGCGTGGACAACATTGAGCCGCTTATGCGCGACCTGTATGCTTACGGTCTCGTGCGTGTGTCGGGTACGCCCAACACCATGGAAGCCACGGAGAAGTTCTCCAAGAAGATCGGCTTTGTGATGCGTACGATCTACGGCACCATGTGGACGACCAACCCGACAAACGATGCCGAGGGATACAACGACACGGCGTCGACGAACCTCGAGCTGCTGCACCACACTGACGGCACGTACATCCGTGACCCGCCTGGACTGCAGATCTTCAACTGCGCAGCTCAGGCTGGCGAAGGTGGCGAGAGTCGCTATGTGGACACGTTCCACGTGGTGGAGACGCTCAAGAAAGAGGACCCCGAAGCCTTCCGCATCTTGAGCACAACGGCGCTACCCTACTTCACTGTGGACAACGACGCACACTTGGCTACTATGGAGCCGCTCATTCGCGTAGACTACGCTGGTAACGTCGTACAGTTCCGTCATAACGACTACGACCGTGCACCACTGACGCACCTGAGCTTTGAGGAAGTGGGCGCGTTCTACAAGGCACACCGTAAGCTGATAGAAGTTATGCGCCGACCGGAGATGGAGTTCTGCACGAAGCTGCAGGTAAGCCAAATGATAGTCGTGGACAATCATCGCGTGATGCACGGTCGCCACGCCTTCCAGGGCGGAGACCGCGCTCTCATCGGCTGCTACATCGGCCAAACGGAGTATGAGAGTCGCCTCCGCGTGCTTGGCATCATTTAAGCGTATTATTTCATACAAAGGCACAGGAACCAAGGAAGGAATGCGCCTCATTTTCTTTGGCAATGCCACTCGGGCACTGCAACTCTTAACAAGAAGTTTTGAAGCTTAATAGCTGAAGTTGAAGCGAGTTCAAGATTACATTATTCACAGACTAAACTATAGGAGAGGCGAGTTCACCTCTCTATTCACACTCTCTTTCCCCGCCCGCTAGCACTATCTACCGTCGTCTGCGTGCGGCCTGTATCGTCGAAGTTGCTACTGTCGAGCGTCGGCGGAGCAATGACCGAGTTATTTCCCCTTCCGTGAGCACGTGCCAGTTGCCGTCGCCGCTCTTCAGTAAGCTCGATCTCCAACAGCTGTACGATGTCTTCGAAGCTCGGACGTCGCAGCGGATTGTCGTGCCAGCAGCGCTTCATAATTTTGGCAAACAGTCGAGGGCAGTCCCGCGGGATGGGCGGGCGCACACCGCTCAGCACTGCCTCAGCCACTGCCAGCACACTACCAGGGATGTCAGCATACGGCACAGCACACGTATACAGCTGCCAGCAAATGATGCCGAAGCTGTAAACATCAATCTTCACAGAATACTCGGACGTGGCCTCGTCCTTCAGCACCTCGGGCGCAGCCCAGCACGCACTTCCAATGTTGGTCGTCATTTGCACCGTGACATCGGCCGACGGGAAGAAATTGGGTCGCGGAGCAACCACATCGCGAGTACGTAGTAACCGTGATTCACCAAAGTCTGCAACCTTTAGCATTTCCTGCTCCGAGTCAAAGATGCAGTTCAGCGGCTTGAGGTCACGATGCACAATGGGCACTGGCAGGCCGTGCAAGAAGCGCATACCCACAGCGATCATGTGCGCATATCGCAGTCCACGCTCATACGAAAACGGCGTGTTTCGGTTGGCATCGATCAGATCTTGAAGCGTACCGCCACCAAGATACTCGTACACGATGTAGAGATTAATACCGCTGGTATAACAGCCGTAGGTCATCATCACACACGGGTGGACCAACTTCGATGACAGGTAAGCTTCTTCTTTGATGTGTTCTAAACACTCCATCTGCGCGTGCTTGAACGTCTTTACAGCCACCTCGATCGATCGTGATACAGGTCCGTCCACATATCCCCCTTGTCGCCATCTCGCCTTGAGCACGATGGCAAATGTACCTTCACCAACGATGTTTACCGGGTCGTCGAACTCAATACTGTTGGGATCGATGGCTTTGAGCGACAATCCGAAGTCGAACGCCTTCCTGCACCTGTGGAAGTTCGTGAAGGTGATCGCGGCAGTGCATACACCCAGGATATCAAAGATGGACTGCATCACAAATGATGCGACGGTCGGAACATTCGCTGAGTCGGCCACCTTCAGCGCTGTCAGAATGATGAGGCTTCCCCAACACACGAAGAACACGATCAGGTACGAACGCGCCACCTTGTTTAGTCTGCCGGTAGCTGATGTCGGGTAGGATTCGCCAATGGTACGTTTGAAGCGCACGTAAAAGATGAAGTTGAAGCCAAATGCCAACAAGGGGTAGTACACGTACAGGATGAGCCGGCACGTCGGGTAGAGGCACGGTGAAAATGTATCCTCGTCCAGGATCTCCTCTTCAGTCGCCGATGACGAGCCAGAGTCTGAATCGTCCTCCTCATAATAATCATACGTATCTCCAGACCGATAGCCAACTAGTGCTAGCGTCACTGCAGCCACAACTGACAGCAACAGCACATTCATCGTATACCTGCGATACCTGCGCTTGGCATTATGCGAATCCATCAATACGTCAGCGTACGACACCACCGACCGGTACATGTTGAACGCGATGGCGCACGTGAATGAAATCTGCGCGAAGTTGAAGAAGCACTCAAACATACAGAAGAAGAGGTAGGCCATGTCTGTGAGGGTCGACGTCTCCAGCATCACACGCAGCAAAGATGTAATCCAGTATCCACATTGCACACAACTCAGCTCCAACACGAACGGATGTGAGTATGTGCGGAAACTCCGGAACGTCACGTGCATGATCACAACGACGAGTGACATCCACAGCGACAGCACCATCAGGATACAATGAATATACGTGTACGTGTCGGTGTAAATACTCGTCCCATGATCTGACCCGGACGACGACCACGACAAATCGTCGTCAGAAGAACCGACTGCAGACGCTGATCCATCTAGCGCTGTCGCACCAGAACTTGTCAAGCTCAAATCTGCCTCCGATCCAATACTTCCTGAAGTAACCACGAAGACGCTACCGCTTCCACTGCTGCTATTCGACGTTGTAGTGTTTGTACTGCTCTCAAGCGAGTTGCTCTGAATCTCCACGCCCACACGGGCAATCAATACTGCTGCTACCACGAAAGCTGTCAACGTGACTCCAATACACGCAATGAAAATGCACATTTTCTTGCGTGCTCTTGCACGATGCTGGTTCTTCTCCAGTAACCTTGCGCGCATAGCTTCAATCTTCATGCGTCTCTGTAATCTCCTCCTGTTCTTGTCTTCTTCATCACTAACCGAGCTGGGAGCGAATGGTCCATCATCCAATACGTCATCGTAAGGCCCTGGACTGGAGCCGTTACTAAGTTCTGGTACTCCCGCCGTAAGGTGCGGGTTAGTGTGATTGTCCATATCCACGCGATGTTCGTCCTGTGCTGTGTCTCCATTGGGCGTAAAGTGCGCCATATATGCAGGTGAGTCTGAGTCTCTCTCCTCTCTCCTGTCTGAACCTGTAGCTGTCGTCGTCGTCATAACTTCCTTTGCTTCTCCTTTCTCCCTCTCTTCTCTCCTTCTTCTTGATACTCTCTCTCCACTCTTTTTACTGCTGTTACTACTACTGTCATCCACTGAGAACTGTGGATTACTGGTCGAATACCTGTCTTTAGAGCTCATAGACGACGCGTAGGATTCCAGAATGCTCCTAACATACATCTCCTGATCGAGACTATATCGATGTTCTTGGCTGCCTGTTCTTCTTCTCTTGGGTCTCATAGCTGTAACTCGTTTCCACCAGTTGACACCGCGGCTGGAGTTGCTGGCGCTTGTGCTGCTGGTGCTCGTCATCTCGCTGGCTGTGCTTGCGTTACTGTTGGCTGACATGTCGAAGGGTGCGGGCAGCTCTGGCACCACGGAGGACTCGCTTGATCCAGTGGGGAAGTCGCTGGCACGCGAGTCCAGCGGCAGCAGCGGCGGCGAGGTTCGCGGCTTCTTGCGCCGCTTGTCAGAGGCTGCAACGGATGCCATGGGGCATGTGACGCGACAGCTTCTGGTGGAACGAATAGAGCGCGTAGGAAGGCGCGAGCGGCACCGATGCACGCGCCGAAAGCCCGCTTTCGAATGGGCTGGCGCTCGAGACCGCGCGGCGCGTGGAAGGCGAGATGCACGACCCCCGATAGCGGCGCCTTCCCCGTTCTTGTCTTTTCCGCACGAAGAGCGAGGAACAGATGGCCCGATGCTAATGTAACAGCGTGGTCGGTATAGTGAAACCAAGTTAAATGAAAAGTGGTGTGGCGCACCCAATCTCTGGTTGATTATGATTGTTGCTAAAGACTGGACGAGTGCAAGAAGGCCAGTACGAGCAGAGGAGCAACGCCGCCGACTCGAGTTCCGACGCGCCACCTGGAACAAATTGTGCCTGCACGACCAGAGGTCGACCAGCAATGGGGTTCACTCGCGGAAGTGTCCACATTGACAACGCGACTCGTCGCGTGTGTGTTAAAGGGACCAGATACCAGTCCGGTGGTGGGGTAAGTTCAGTGAGATCAGCACCAAATTGGTGCCACCAATGCAATATGCAACTGGAATCGATGAGCAACGTGTACACAGGGCGTCCTTTGCCAACACCGCTGACGAGTTGAAGCTGTAACAAGCTCGTTACATGTACCGGTACAGTAGGCCAAAGGTGGACTGCACGGCCCATTCACTACTGCACCACCGCAGAGCACACTTCTCCTGACTAAATCGGTTACCATTGCTTGCCGTTATCGAGCATCCAACGAGTGCGCTTAGTCTTTAACAATTCCAGGACTCGAAAGTTTCTTATAACAAACGCAAACAGAGGGGAGCTATGTGGTTTGTTGCAATAAGCCAATTTGATACTAAAGCCGCACGTGTGTCAAAACAAAACAAATTGCCAAACTCATTCATTTCGGAATGCATTATTTTCAATTGTGAAAGAAACGCGGCTACTACGATTCGTAGCCACATTCGTAGTCTACGAATGTGGCGTTTTGCCTTACTCAATTCACATTGATACTGTATTCACATGTCAATCTTGGTTGTTGTAGCATTCTACCGTAGGTAGGTAGTCCCCTCTTCAAACACGATCGAATTTTTGCGGGCACTAATAAATAAATACAAGTCTGGCAGGGGTCTGATAATTCAGTATTGTATTCTAAGCGAGCCGTAGTAACCATTATAATACTTTCAGCAATACGGTAATACCGGTAAAATAACTAAATTGATTCAGTTACCATATTTATTATATTGCCTACAATTTTATCTATTTTAACGTATATATTAATGTAATTTAAAGTAATGTGTTACGCTTATCGCGACAACAAGATTCTACACCTCTTGTTTTTTAATGTATTTTAAGCAAATTAGCACGTGGCGTTCCAATGAAAATATTCAGTATCGGGTTGTTCAATAATCCGATTTTCATACCGAAGTATATTCTCTGAAATTTATTTCAGAGTTAAGGAGCAAGTCTGATTTTCTGTGAAATCATAACCTGACGATTCAGATCCGGCTATCGGAACATGTTTATCGAGGAAACGCACACCCTTCAACCAAAAATTTACAGTACTTATTGTAGGAAATTATACCTGTTTCGGTTTGATTAAGTACGAAAATGTTGACTGTCTCCCTTTTCAGCAGGGAGACGGTAATACCGGTAAGACTGTCTCCCCTACCCAATCTCGTCGGATGCTTGGTCTTTTCTGTTGAACGAAGTGCTATGAGCAGGGGCTGTCTCCAGTATCACAACTTATTACGATAGTAGCAGTTGAATTACTACAGTAGCCATCATCTTCTCAAATTTTTCGCATACTGGTACTACAGTAGCCAATAACAGCACAACTTGCTCGGAACTATTGGTTTGTACTACTGGAATCAATAAGGATCATTGCTCGATGGAGGAAACGAAGAGCTTGTCACCAATATTCGAAGTCACAGTAGTTGCAAGATCAAGAGTCCCGAGCTTCACGTCAGACCGCAGCTCTTGTTGCTTACGTCGACACTGTCGACTCGACATACCGCTCTCACTTCCGGGGGACCAAGCCTTCGCAACTGGTACTTCGCTTGTCATTCTGTGATTTGCATCGTCATACACAGTTCTCCTCCCCCCTCTCGCCCGAGTCTCTTCCGTCCTGAGCCTAGTGACCAAGTCCAATGAAGTGCGCCAGCCAAACCCGAGCTGGAAACGACAGCGCCCTGTGTGACGTGTGGTCGCGGTGTCCATCGTCTCTGTAGCAGCGACTTGTACGACCCTGGCAACATCTCTATGCGGTACGCTAACGCTAAATCATATTTATTAACTTTGTATATGAGAGTTAAGTGAAATCTTTTGTTGTTTTTTGTGTATTCACTCAGATTTTGCAGTGCCAGCTGTGTGTATCAGTGGAAAACAGTCAGCTCCCCTACGTCTGGACTGCCCGAGAGCAGCTCGAGCGACTATTCTCAGCATGAACTGTCGATTTCGTCGTCCCCTAATCTCGCTAGCCAAGATTTGCCGAGTTCTCAGCTCTCACAAGTCTACTGTAGCCAGGACTCGACGATGGATGCGTCTTCTTCTACCAGCCTCGAGCCAGCCCTAAACCCAGTCGATGCCAACGGAATTCCTGTGGACGTACTTCACTACCGTGGACTCGGAAAGCGTGACAGTGTTCGGGACGTCGCCCACATGCTCTACACCCCCTTCGTAGTCGGCGATGACTCGAACAGGGCGTTTACGCACATATGCTTGCTGTGCGCCGAGTCCCTAACAAGCCACCCTCATGCTGCGCCAGATTCCTGGCAAGGGGCGCTACGTCGCTGGTGCCATACTCCCAACGCCAAGCTTCACATGGCTTCAAGGCACCGCGATCATCCTGTTGGCAGAACTCAACTCGTCAAAGACGACAGCCGAGCACGTCGTCAACGCGAAACTGCCCTGGATGAGGCCCACGCTCGTGACGTGAAGCGCCGGACTTCCTCGACAGGCCTGAAGCCAGCCTCAAAGCGCCGTGGAAAGCTTCCGCAAATGTGGGGGCTAAATCAACAGTATCTGAACGTGTTCATAGCACGCTGGATCATTAATGATGGTACGATACAAATTACGGCGGTATGTAAGTTTTCTGAGTCTAACGTTATGGCTATTATTGTGTGTGTTGGGTTTGCCATTCAACATGGCCACCACCGACGCGTTCAGGTTCTTTCTGCAGCAGACAAATGGCAATATGAAGTGACGGTGCCAGCCGCCTCTACCTATCATGACACATGCTCAACTGGCGGAGGCAAGACGGGGGTTGTCGGCACATCGGTGGCGTTCACCGATAGGAACTGGATTTATCGTCATATTGCACTTCTGGTGACCGTTTCGAACGAGTCACATGACTCCATGCGACAGAAGCAGCTGATCTGCACACGCATCCACGAGCTGTACGGTATTAAAGTTGACGCAATTGCTCAATTCACGATCTCGGATACGGCGGCGGCGGCAAGGAAGGTATCTAAGCTTTTCGACGAATCGGTTCAAACAGATTGTGCCATGCATGCCATCAACCTGTGCTTGATGTACGGCATGGGAATGCGCGAGCACATAAAGACGGTAACGGTGGTCGATCCCAACACCAAGAAGCAGAGCAGAGTTCGGCGCGTGTGCACGGAGGGCGGGGCATTTCCGGAAGGCGCCTCTTTGATCAAGAAGATCCGCGCATTGAATAACTACTTCAATACTCCGCAGCGCGTTGGTCGACTTGCCAAGGTGCAGCAATTTTACGGCCTTCCTGAGCTTACGACCGTTGTGGATTGCGATACACGCGTGGGCTCAACTGTCACCCTGTTTCCCCGCACAATTGTGAACTACACTGCTCTTCCTGCCTACTTCCAGACTTGTGAGGATGCGGACAACGCCTCCGCATTTTAGGCAATATCGTTCAAGGAGTGGCGCTTACTTACGGAAATGGAAGTGATTGTTCACGACTTGGCTGACCTGGCTCGCGTGGAAGTGCAGCGCAGCGACTTGGTGGCGTCAGAGTTGATCGCGATGGGCAAGATCGCCTCCGACAAGTTAAACGGCTCTGAGTTTGACGTTTGCAATCTTGAAGCATCAAGAACCCCTAAAACGAACGAGGCGTCGTTTTTACGGCGTCAAGTTGCCGCTGATGCTCTTACTGAAGAGGCTCGTACCTGCATCCCTCGGATTAAAGCCCAGGTTGCACGACGAGTGACGGCATCGACACCGGAGAACGTCATGATACTGTTACTGGACCCACGGACAAAGTTTTCAGTGGAGGTTTTGATCAAGCAATACAGTGGAGTGACGACCACCACCGACGAGCAAGAGTGTGCAAATGCTTCGTCGATGAAGACAGATGCAGCATTGTACGAGAGAAAGGTTCAGCTTGTGATTGAGGAAGGTCGATGCTCCGAGATGCTCACCGAGAGGTTTTCCGCGAGATGTACGCCACCACCAGTAATGACACTGAAAACCAGAGCTCCAACCAAGCTACAAACCTCGACTTAATGCCATCAGTTGACGACGATGTTTCCGTGCTTTGTGTCGCCCCAGTTCCGCAGAGTTCCTACCAAGCAGCTATCTCACAGTCATCGCTTCACGATAAAGCGGACTGTATCCTAGAAGACTGGCCGATTGGGTGTCTGTGGCAATCGAACAATCTACCGACGACTCCATTGCTGAAGAAATACTCACTAAATTGCTCGTCGCTCGTCGAAATGGCGTTGTTGCCGATCGACTCCAAGCGGTTCTGAAGCATGTGGATATTTTGGCTTGGTTCCGTGACCACGGTAGCCAAAAGTTCCTGTCTGTAGCCGCATTGGCTCGCGTGTGGCTAGGTCGCACCCCTCCAACGCCTTTCAGGAACTAGGGTTTTCTACGGGGAATACCGTGATGAGCTCGAGCAGAACGAACACAGACAACGATCGAGCTGAGATGCAAGTTCTCCTCAAGCAGAACCGTGATGAAATCCGACAGATGGAGATCGAGAGCACGGCCACCAAGCAGGAGCACGAGTACGGACCATAGTTGCAGCATGAGCCGTAAGAATCTACTGTTAATGTAGTAACAGTAGGTTTACCAGCGTGCGGAGTGATTGCAGTAGTGGTAACAGCACTTTTAATGCTAAGATCGCCCAACTACTACTAGTAAACGAGCCAAACGTACGCTACTGGCAACCCCTGGCTGTGAGTACACATGCACTACTGCTGTGTTAGCCGCCATTACTATTTCATCATTTGCAGTGTCAACATCAACATTTTTGTGAGCAATGTGCTTTACTTCAGACATCCATTCCGGGGAATCAATAGACTTCAAGCATCTATAATTGAAAAGAGCAATGTCTGCTGGCGAGGGGGCTTGGATTCTTAGGCGGCGCTTCGAACCACGCTGGGTCAAGTTCCCCCCTATTTTGATTAGTTAACATGCACACGTTTTCAATACTTTCCCATATTTCTCTTCCGCAACGCTGTACGTCGTTTGAAATCTCTGCTACAGTCGATAGGGCATACGGAACGATAGGCTCTAATTGCAATGCATCATCAGTGAAGTACATGTTTACATCTCTTCCCGCAAATGGTTCGTGTGAGTGGCTCGGCCATGGTCTATCCAGTATAACATCCCGCATGATATCATGCTGAATTCATCGATGATTACAAGGTGAACGTCTTTATAGCGTTGCTGGAGCGTTTTTAAAGTGCTTGATCCAGTCTTCGAATCCGCATGTGGAGCATACTCAATGGAAATGGTCGAGAAGTTCAAAATCACAACTTCCTCGCGCCAGTGACCGACGGTTTGGCTGACCGAGGAGTCAGTGTTCTGGGGTCCCGGTAGTCGACCGAGGACCCAAAACGGACTAAATTAGGTTATTTGGTCTTGGGACCCAAATTAGTGTTTGTACCCACCGACGTAATCAGTCGGAAATATCCGGGGTGCCTGATACGCGGTATCGTACTTTCTAGAGACTGACGACACCTCGACCGACCAGCGTAGTTAGACATATCCAAGCCCCATTCACTTGATGATTGTATATGAAAGATAGGAAATCATTAGATTTGGAGGGTAGAATATAACCTGTATAGTCATATCCAGGTCCCATTCACTTGATGATTGTATATGAAAGATAGGAAATCATTAGATTTGGAGGTTAGAATATAACCTATATGCGCTTGGCAGTACATGCAGATAGCCGGTGTACAGGTGTTGTTTGCACCGATTCCAACTCAAGTCGAGCTCGGTCTCCTTTCACTCGACAACTTTCCTGCTCTCGCCCAAGTCTCTCCAAGCCGTCGTAGCCGCAAGAATGTCCCTTATCAACGTCGACCTCCACGCTCTCGCTACAGGCGGAGCGGACTACCTCGCTTCATTGTACGCTTTCAACGACAGCAACTCCGGTATCGCGCTGCTTTCGTATGATGCATCCTTCGCAGATGTAGTGAGCACCAACGCCACGGCTCGCAAGATCGCCGACCTGGACTGGCAGGCCTTCCACGAGGGTGGCGTCTACAACAAGGAGGACAACTCCATGTATGTCTCCTCCAACTACGTTTCGCTCGCGGACAACATTAACATGACGGTCCTCTCGCTCGACGACTATTCCGTCCACAGCACTCAGCTCTCCGGCCTCGCCATGGCCAACGGTGGCTCGACGTACTACCCACCTGGGGCTGACCAATCCTCCACGCCTCCCATGCAGGTTTGGTGCGACCAGGGCAACCTCGAGGTCTACGCCAAGCTTCTAGCTGTGAATATCAAAACGAACGAGTCCGAACCGCTTATCATCGGCTATAACGGCCGCAACTTTAGCAGCCTCAATGACGTGAGGCAGCACCCCGAGACCGGTGACCTCTGGTTCACGGACCCCGAGTATGGTTACATTCAGAACTTCCGTGCTAAGCCTCAGCTCCCGAGACATATCTACCGCTTTGAGCCTTCGACCGGTGTTGTTCAAATCCTCGGCGACGGCTTCGTGCAGCTTAACGGTATCGAGTTCTCACCCGACTACAAGACGCTATATGTGTCGGACACTGGCGCCCAAGAGGCTGAGTTGGATCTTTCTCGGCCGGCCACCATCTACGCCTACGACATTGTCGATAACAAGAGGCTCGAGAACAAGCGCTTGTTCGCCTACGCTGACAGCGGCATCCCTGACGGTGTCCACACGGATACTGACGGCAATGTGTGGGCGGGCTGTGGGGACGGTGTGCACATCTGGAATCCCGAGGGAATTCTGCTGGGCAAGATCTACCTGGGCGAAACGTCGAACAACTTTGCCTTCGCTCCAGGCAAGGTTGTTGTGTTTGCTAACGCTCGAGCCTGGGTTGTCGAGGGTATCAATGCGCTGGGACGCGAGGTTTGCAAGGACTTTGGTGTCGACAGCGACCCGAGGTGCAGCAACTCGTCCGCGGTGCAGGCGTAGATAGTTCTCACTGCGAATAGACTTTGACTTTGCAAGCATTCGTCACCTATGGTTTATTTTTCTTTGACATCCTTCGTACAATCCGTACATGTCGAGTCATGAACACTAAGCAAAGTCAAATCAAATCGTAAGCATTTTCGTAAAGATCGGATTGAGTGAGACACGGTAAAAAGTACTGGTAATATTATGCCAAAATATGTACGCTTAGTAGTAGTATTTTCTATACTTTTATTTAGAACTTCTCGGTAAAATTAAAAAAAAATAGGGATTAGTATTTTTATAAATACTAATCCCTTAAATAAAAAAGGTTAAAGTGGTATATATAGTTCCAGCTTACAAACTGCAATATATTCTGGCTTTGACACTCGTTTACTAATCGAGCATTGAACTGCCTTCCGAAAACAGTTTGATGCTCGATTACCGTAAAAATCATACATCATTCGATATCCGGGTCATCGACGAAACGACCGCACTCAATGCAACAGGACCTCGATCTGGAGTGCGTTTATTGAGATGGCGAAAAATGTTTTGGAAGTATGGTTAGTCAGTACTGGTATTGCAATAATTAGTGCAGCCCTCGCTCAGTATTGCCGTACATACACTTATTTTCCAGCGATCTCGAGAATCATTTCAAAGTTGTTCTCCGCAGGTCACCCGCCATTTGCTCGCCAAGTTTGCTGTGGGTGGCAGGAGCGCTCGAACCTTTTACGTGCTGGCGCTACCAGCCAGCTCTAATTCTGGTTATTGCCACCTATCCCGCAGACGCCACAGACGCAATGTCCTTCCTTCCAGTCACGCTCGACCTCATTCCTGAAGAGCTCCGCTTCTACTTTGACGTCCGTGTGGCGGCGTGGTTTCATACAGTGATGTTATAAGAAGATAAAAGGTTTTTGTCGATTATAAGAATGTCGTGAATATTTTAATATAAAAGTGTGCGATTCGTGCATGGCCGGTAAAAGCTAAAGGAAATTGTCTTCGCTCTCGTTGTCTGAATCATCAGCGCAGTCGTCATCTCCATTGTTGCTGTTGTCGTCTTCGCCTTATTTCCATCTTCATTGCCACAGCCATCAAAAGTACAGCTACAGTAGCACCGCGGCTTCGCCATTTCCATCAACTTCTAATAAGTCTTAAACCTCACGCACTCCTTCCAAGCTGGTTGTACGACCCGCCTGCTTTACGTTCGTCTTAATGTGCATCAACTTCGAAACTTTATCAGTAGACAAACGGTTTCTAAGACGCGTTCTTCTTTTAAAAAAGACATCATAAGAAGGAAAACAGCCATTGAGGCCAACTTTCTTTTTCAGTTTAAAAAAGAAGATAAAAAGACAAGTAAATATAAGAAAAGTTGACATCCCTGGTTTCATACCAGTACCAGCAAGCCCAAATCCGGAATCATTACTATTATTTACAAAGTCGCGCTGTGCACGAAGAAGCCCTGAAATTTAGTGAAGTGAATGTATCCTGGTCGATCATTCTTTCTCAGATTAGAGTAGCTCAGTGGGCCTTAGCAACGTACAGTATCATACTGACTGGACTCGCAAAACCCGCCCAATTTTTATTAAAATAATGTGGTTAATTTTCAATATGGTTTCAACCCTCTGTATGGCTGAAGCATCCCTCACCTCTCGCTCACTCTGCTTTCACACGATCTAGGGATGCATTAATCAAAACCACGACCTAGCATTAAGCTGTACACTTGAGTGAGGCTGTTTTGCAGATCCTTTAGGTGTACGACGACAAAATTGTAAAAAAAAAAACAAGAAAATGCTGGAATCCCTGCGGCAGGTTCGCACATGCATTACCCCGTTTAGCTGTGCTTTGCTCTGTGGATATGGCAGTAAAATGCTCCATGACTGCGCTTCTTGCGCAAAATCGCACTTAGATTTAATGGATAGTACACGTATTGAGGTTTGGGCCCCAATTAGTATTGCAAAAAGCTTATTGGATTGGTATAATTGCTATAGAAATTTGCTGAGCTCTGCAGCTCACGTTGGCCGACATCTTGAAAGTGCCCTCAGCCCACTTCAACGCATCTGCTGCGAAACTACGACGGTACGGGCCCCTTTAAGTTAGTATAACGCACCTAAACATTAAATATGTTAGGTTTCAGCAGCGTAAAAAAAAGTCAAATTTTGCATCGACCCAGACGGGTATTAGTTTCTATGTTCCCTTCGCGCAACATCCAATTCACTAACGCGCGGACTTAACAGAGAGGGAGACGACACGAGATCGACGACGTTTCAGTCTCCTGACCGAAATCTCCCGAATCGGAAGATGAAACTGCATATCTGGAGATTTGTCTCCTTGTTGGAGGCCTGCCGGTTCAGAGTCTCATGAAAAGCCACGAAATCTCCCTTTTCATTGGTAGATTTCAAGCATTTTTTACAGAAGATCATGGAGCAGTTGGAGGGACGTAAATCTTCTTAAGTTCATAGCCATTGCTGTCATATCCTATTGACGGTGGTTGCGCCTGTCGTGCTCTCATTGTCGTGCACGGGTGGGTGCTGCAGCAACAGCATCTCCTGCTGCTGAGGTTGCTGTCACTGCTGTGAATACCGCTTGGTCCCGATCGTGCCACTAACGCACAACTCGTTTTACTTCCTACCCCCAACATCTCCACGGCTCGCCCACTACGTGATCAGCTCATGCACCCGGTTCCACCAAGCATCCGAGACGCTTTCAACGCGGCTTTATGGTCCTGCCGCCGCGTCGGAACGAAAAGTCCGTCATCTTCGCGTACGGCGTCAGGCTGGTCAAAACCCCAACCGACTCGTCCGTGGAGCCGGATGCTACTTCACCGGCGATCGGGATGTGTATGGCTGGAGAAGTTTGCTGAGCAGGACGTATCGTTTCCTCTCTCGACCGGTAAAACATCAGCGGCCACTAAACACCTCAAGAAAGCGCATGATGTGACACCGAGCGAAGCGAAGTGATCCAAGAGCGACGACGCACTCGTGAAGTTGAGTTCGAACGAGTCAGGGACTCGCAGATCTACCGTGATGACCCAGGCCGTGTGTACGTGCTAATGGAGACGCTGAGAATTGTGAATAATAACCTGCCCTACCGGCTGGGTGAGTACGAAGAATCCATCTCCATTCGCGAACTTGTATTCAAGGATGCCATGCAGGTCTGGATCAACTCAAAGATCGTATGCCACTCGATCGTGGAGTTGTACGCGTCCGCCAAGAGGGTGCTGGAGGATATGTTGCAGTCGAGCCGTATTGGATCTGCTCCAATGTTTACCGTCGTTACTGATATCTGGAGCTCGAAAGTACAAGCAACCAAATACCTGGGGCTGCGTCTGTATATGGTCAACAAGAACTTTGAGTTCAAGTCGTTGCTGCTCGGAACGCGCCATTTTGTGCCTCGTTACGGCGAGCGTGTAGATGGTATTCGAGGTCCGTTTCGGCGTTGGATTGTGGACATTCTTCAAGACTTTGGACTGAAGCTACGGGACTTATACGGCGCTACATCGGACGCAGGACCTGATGTAAGGTGGATGATGGCAGAAGGTCTCAAGCTAAAGTGGCAATGGTGTGCCCCTCGCTTGACTAATGCAGCGACAAAAGCTGCATGTGGTATGGTTGCCAATGTCGCCCAATCGAAAACCCCCGAGATGACAGCCTTGATTCGCCGAATTGTCAAGAGTGTTTACACAGCTAAGCACGTCGAAGTCATGGGCTCACTGTTTGAGGAGTTGTGCCTCTATGGAAAGAGTAGCAAGTCACCCCACCAACTCCTGGAGTACCGCGGCCATCGTTTTCTTGGTCTCACCTGAGTAATCAAGCGTATCCTAGACTTGTGGGAGCCGCTAGTAACATGGTACGCCGAGAGGCTTGATAAAGCTCGGAGGGAGAATGCTGACCTTCCTGCTGGATTTCCGCTGGAGAGAGACTATCAAAACCTCATTTAGATCCTCTCTCTCTTACAACCAATAACACAGTTGAACATCAAGTCCCAGGGCGAGAGTGCAAATCAAGTCGAAGTTCTGTTAACCCTGTACAAACTGCGCATAATGGTGTTGGATTGCTCGAAAGAGCTACGGGACTATCGATCCAGCAAGACCCATCGAATGGCGTTTAGACCGGAGGACCGACCCAATTGGCCACCTCAACGCGCACACTTCTCCATGATGCCTTTCACAGCATTTTTTTCTCGCGCTATACAGACCGCAGCGAGATGAAGAAGTGTTCATTCGTGTTGGAGATGCAGCTGTTTCTTCATCCAAACTTCAAAGGTTTTGATGGGATTCTCAAACGCATTGTCACGCTGTGTAATGTGGATCAAAACGGTGCAACCACCACTGCTGGAGAACGTCACGTTGCCACGGTCAAGAAGTCAATCTACGACAAAGTACGATCGCTGATGCTGTCAGTTGTAAAGTCACAGGAAGTTATCGTACCCGTTGTAGAGGAGGAGCCATCACCAGCGGCTCCAACTCTCTTCTCAGAGGATACGACGGATTGCTTTGGCGACATTATCGATGGGGAACCCGCTTCATCTGATTCCGCTGAAGACTTGGATGGCGCTCGCGTTGATGAAGAGCTGAAGAGGTGGGAGACAACACCATCTTCTATCCAGATGAGAGGCAATCGTCCCGAAACTGTTTTGGAGTTCTGGCAGCGTTAAGCAGCTAACCAAACGTTCCATTTTCTCCCGCTGGTGGCTCGCATCCTGTTTGCAATCCCATCGTCGTCCGCGCAGATTGAGCGCGATTTTGGCACGGCCGGGCAACTGGTAACACCGCAGCGCGGGTCAATCACTCCTTATAAAGTCGATATGTCGGCATTCCTTAACTGCGACAGGCGGTTTGTGGATGTGACACAGTGTCCGAAGATTCTTCAGCCAGACATCGACAAGTTCATCCCATCCAATGTCAAGGTTGGGTTGGAGGATGACGACGCAGAAGGAAACTGCGAGCTGCTGAGTGGGTACTTTAGCGACCAAGACGATGATGAAGCCGGTCCAACACTAACCATTCCTACTACAGGCACTTCGTGAACGTGACGGAGTACCGAAGATTCGTCGACAACTTCATCCTGAATAATGGCATGGTTGGATTGGAAGATGACGACAGAGAGAGATGTGAGTTAATGGGCAAATACGTAGCGACACAGAAGATGCTGAAGCTAAGACCTAGCAAGCCAACACACTAACCTGCTTTACTAATACATGAAATTCATGATTTATTCACCAATGATCAGAATCATCTTGTAGTTCTTTGTGCGAATCCCTAGTCCGTCTTAGATTTGTCTACCCCGCGTTGTTTAGCAACAATTCTGCGAGTTTCATCGCATCCTCCGCTCGTTTCTTCTTCAGCATTTTTCGCTCGTTACTACGGCGCTTCACAGCGATCTGGATCTGCTCATTTGTGGTTAGCTTCGTCGCCGATGTTATCTTCTGACGAGCTCTGTGTTTTCACAAAGCACACAGGTTTCTTGACGTTGTCGACGAGAGTACGTGAGCGAGTAAGTGCTCGTGCAGCCACTTTTTTCTGCTCCGATTTCCGAGCATCATTTAGAGCTGGATCGGTGAGTAGTTAAGTCTTGGGTCTCGTATTTGCAACTCCGAGCCTTTTCAGCACAGCCAGGACTTGCTCATTTACTTCAATACTGCCGCCTTCTTCAGGAGTACCAGGTGGGGTCTTCATCTGCTCTTCTGATGATGCTGAGCTCTCATCATCCGCGACGGCGAACGTGCCGGCCCTAACTGTATCTTGCTGAGTGACCAGCGCCTGAAACAGTTCTTCTGCACGTAGTACAGAGGTAGCAGCCGCTGATGTCTTGCTGTCCGCAATCAGTGGCTTCCTGTTGAGTGGCGAGCGCCTGAAACAGTTCTTCTGCACGTTGTGCAGCGGTAGCAACCGCTGATGCCTTGCACTCGGCCATCGCGTCTAGTAGGGAGGCTCGGATCGATTCGTGAGCTGAATTTCTTCTGCATGGTGGCGACGCACGATAGACTTTGCCTTTCGCTCTGCACAACTCTTTGCAAAATCCATTTGAGCGGTGGTGCTCTTCTGCAAGTCGTCAATTTGGCGCTCCACAAACTTTAATATTTCTTGGCCTTGTTTTGCGATGGCCTAGCTGATCTCAGCACCAACTTGCTCCATGTGCGCTGTCAACACCTCGCGCATTCGCCGGTCAACGCTTGTATGTAGCTGGGTCTCCAGATGCTTAAAAGCTTCAGCCATCCGAATGTCGCTGACTCAGGCATGCTGAGCAGCATGGGCTTCAGCAACGGCCCTGGCCTGGGTCTGGGCCACATCATTCGTGACGAAAATTGCTGTTTGAAGTTTTGAGTTCACGTGGTGCTCCAGAGCAGCTGGATCGATACGCATTGTGCGTATCATCTCTGCAAGAGCCTCGGTCCTTGTCTCGGCTTCCGCTCGCGCTTGCAGCAAGCGCGAGCTTCTGTGTATAGCTGCTACTGCTGCGCTTGTAGCTGCTGATTAGCGTGCAACTGAACTTGGGTTTGCTGTACGCGCGCTTCGGTGTACAGCTGTTGCTGCTGTACTTGAAGCTGCTGATTAGTGTGCAACTGAACTTGATAATCAGCAATGTCTTGTGTCTGGGCCGAGACGTGTGCAAGAGCCATGTCTATCTTGCGCTCATTGATGTCACCACTTGAATCCCCAGCGTACACGACAAGCTCTTCTCCCCCCTGCGACTCCATGGCTCCGGAGGATTGCAGCTCTTCGTAATTTGCTGTGTGGAGCTGGCTAGACTTCAGGTCGAATTGTGGGGTCCACAGGTACTGGATGATAACGCAACCAATAGTAGAAATGGATTATATAATCCAATCCGGTGCTCTAGCGAAGGAAATCGACGAGAATCTCCTTGATCTCCCTCCTACCAAGTGCGTCTCCCTCCGCGAGACGGGAGACGAAAAACCTCGAGAGATCGTCTCTCGAGGTTTTAAATCTCCCTTTTTTTGGGGGGTAGATCGATCTCCGTCTCCTCTCCTTCTAGGCCTGACAGCTAAAGGGGATATTCCTTCAGGAACAGTGAAAGCACTCATTACAGGCCTCCCATCAGTGCGGTATACTGGAACGTGTCCCACGCAGATGCAAAGCTTCCCAATTCGGATCATGATCGTGTTGTAGCAAGCAAACTAAAACTCTGTATAGGGGCACATGTCACGCTCACGTACAACATGGCTCAGACTGCTGGTTTGTGTATCGGTACGAATGCAGTGGTGCATGATTTTATGCTTCTACCGGACAGTGACTTGCCGATTGTGCTTGTCCAGATTACAGATACTTACCTTGGTCCTTCCCTTCTTGATGGAATCCCTAATATTGTACCAATTACACCAAAAGAAATATTTTGAGGTCGAAACTCAAGTGACCTTCGCGTAGTACGAAGAGGGATTCCGTTAAGGTTATCTTACGCTATGACAGTCCACAAAGGCCAAGGCCTTACGTGCACAAATATTGTATTTCACTCCAACTCAATACCAAACGTAGCATTCACCTATGTAGCCCTATTTCGCATAAAACACAGAAACGCTATTGTACTTACGCACCGACCAACGATTGAAAAGCTTACCGCCAGTTCTGAGAAGATCGCTGCTTTTGAGCGCGAAAACGACAGGGTCTCCGAGGCTGTGCGGAGGACGGCGGACGGAGCTATTGCTACCATCGCAGCAATACAAAAGGCGGCTCTCGCCCACAATACGAGCGTTGCACCTAGGTAACCAACCCTTCGATTGCTATCTTCGAGAACAAGCTACCAGAAGCGGCTGAGTACAGAACAAGTTGTCTGTACACCGGAAGATGGCTGAGATGCCTCGCCCGCCAATGACGTACTTTGAGCGCGAGATGAAAACTCCGTCTCTTCCGCAAGTTCTTGCTCTTCGACGTACTGAATCTTCGTTTTTGAGCGGTTTTCTTTCGTGCATTTGCCTGCTTTGTAGGCAGGTCTCGATCCACACGTCGCACTGTGATTCCTGCAGCTTACGCAGGGCTTTCGCAGGTGGCAGCGGCAAGCACACTACCTCGCGTGTTGGTTGAAGCAGGATTGGTATCACCAATCGCCACCCGATTCCTCGCTTTAGCTGATCCGACGCGCTTGTAGCGTGCTCGAGCGAGACGATTCTGGTGTTGAGGATGGATCTCACACAACCAGTGGAGCTCACCATTGAGCTTGATAGACCGCTCTTCTTCACACCCGCCAGCGTACTGACATTTACGCGTGCCCTGCTCTTCGACATGCGGCCCCGCCTTCGCTACTGCTGCCGCTGCGACAAACCAACACAGCCATACGTAGTAAGAGAACGTAATAGTCATCAAGCACGCCGTGTTCCAGCGCAACGTACATGTCATGGGCGGTAGAATGTCGAGCGCCAGCTCCTGCCTCGTTAAAGCTTGACAACCCAATCCCAGTAAGTACGATATGCAGGGAATGCACGGGTAGTACAAAATAGTACTATAGTAGCAGTAGAATTACTACAGTAACCAGTACTTGTCTGAAATTTGCTGCTACTGCTATTGTAGTAACCAGTAAAACGACAGCGGCGCTAAAATACTACAAATTTGATAGTACCGAATTACTACTAAATTCCAGAAGAAGCAGGGATCATTTCGGCATTTCCACTTGAGATTCACACTGTTCAATGAGGTAGCTGTCATCAATAGCAGCGATCGTATTGATTCTATGTTTGATTGCGCCATAGCAAAGATTTTGGCTGTTTTTATAAATGCACAATGTGCGGTTGCTGATTCGAAATCTGCTGCTGCTCCTGCTATTTTGTAATTTGAGACGCATTTTGATGTGGTAGACTTATTAAATAAGTCTACCACATCAGGCGTCCTTAATTTAAAGTGCACCATGCTTCAGCCCCGAGTTGAAAGCAGTGTTCAAAGTAGTAAAACTATACTACCATCAAATAGTATTGTTTTACTGTTACTGTAGCAACGATGTCACCGAAAGAAGTGGTACTATTACTATTTGTAAAACATAAGTGGGAGTAGGAAAACTACTACCAGCATTCAAGGAAAAACAGCGATACCGTACTGTCAATATGAATACGCAATGGGGCGGTGCTGAAAACCATGATACGGAATATATTGAGCAATGCAACCGAGCCGCCGTGAGGATGCTGCCATACTAGTCTGTATTTATCATCGTGCCAACCCGCACAGTACAACACATTGGATCTGATTTTCCTGCTTTCCAAATACATGTACACAACTCAGCCAAAATATCGAGATGTCTGTGTACGCTGACTTGGTTCCAAGGGCTGTGTCGTATGGCAACATTGAAACGAAAGTTTCTGTTGTGATCAAATTGAAAGCTACCTATCGCCATGCATGGTGATTTGAATTGTGTTGATTTATCAACAACATTCCGCCTTATGAGAGGGTCACGCTCGGGTACGGTGAAATGTATCCGCAGTCGCCCCGACGACCTAGTCCACCTGTGCCGTCGGAGCTCAGGAAGTATGGGTAGCAAGAGCAAATACCGGTCGTACGATCTGCCATTATTCACGCAAACGCAATATGTCAGCAACAAGTTCCATTTCGTGTTCGTAGTGAAGATGTCCGTACCACATACACCTCTCGCAGAGCATTCGATATTGGCCTTAGTTCCTTTAACCAACTCTGCCACCAATGCAGAGGCCGTACTGGATGTGAGCGTGAGGGCTGAAGTGTCAATGCTCAGGGGCGGCAGGTCGCCTTGCATGAACGTGAACTCGATGGTCGTGACTGTAGTAACAACATCAACAAACACGTTAGGAGATTTCAAATTATCGCAATCCAGATACCGAGGACAGTACATACCGACACCGGTTGCTGTGCACACTGTGCTGCCTGAAGCGAAGGTTACTGTGGCCATCCGCACAGTATCGAGAGTCTCAAGTGTTGCTTCGACTTGCGCAGCGTCTGCGTTATACGGAATCACTGGCGTAGTCTCCTCTCGGAAAGTGAGCGTGAACTCACCTCCGTCAGCGGTACACGTAAGCGTTTGCATCTCGTTCACTTTGCCGACTTCAAACGGATCGGCGCCACGCGGACACATTCGTGCATAGCAGTCGTGTCCTCCGGTAAAGTCACCGAATGCATTTTCGTACGGACCAAAGTAATCGTTCGTCTCGCAGTCGCAACCTTGAATCTTTCCAGCGTCCCAAGTAGCGAGTGTGTTTGGCGTGGCACCGTAGGTAAGACCCAACGGATTTCCTTGTGAATCCTCAGCCTCCGATGAAAGCTGCTGGATCGACTTGCACGTGCCGAGGCCACTGCATATAGCACCGGTCACTATTGATGTACCGGCAGGACAGCGTAGCAGGTCACACGCAGACCCGGTGAAAGGTGCGAGGCATGTACAAACTCCTGTTGACGTGCTACACGTGCCTCTACCTGAGCACTGGACTTGAGCATGTGCCGTATCCGGTGCTGTGGCTCCGTCGAACCAAGCTGCACCTTTGGGACACTCACGGATGGAGCAGTCGAATCCCGCATAACCAGCATTGCATACGCATGTATACGATGTTCCCGAAGAGCAAGTACCTTGACCATCACACACGCCGTTGCTAGTAGAAGGACAAATTGGCGTCCCTGACATAAACCCACAGTCCGCTCGCCTGCCCGCTGAGGCCAACAACGCACCATCACCACTAGCAAACCCTGCCATGCATTTGCACACTCCGGTACCAAGATCACACGTACCGCGGTTAGAACAGTAAACGTTCTCACGAGTTCCAGTAGTGGTTGTCACCACAACAATTGTAGCGCCACCCGAGAGATTGCTCAGCACTTGCAGCTTCGGTAGATCCCCTGGGTTGTTCGTGAACGTGATGGAAGTGGTGGTTCCACCAGAGGAACACAACGCGGCGTTTGTCGACACTGTCACGCCATAAATATTGTCGAGAGCTTCTAGCGCTGTCTCCAATGCAGTCGATGCGGCTGTCAGCGCTAAGTTGGCAGTCACCCGTCCACGAAATGAAAGCGCAAAGGTTCCAGTGCAGCTCGTACATGTACACGTGATAGTTTGTACAGCATTGTCTTGCCCAGTTATTGTCAATGGGTCATCGCCCTTGGGACACTCGCGCTGTGAGCAGTCGAAGCCAGTGAATCCTGGATCACATTGACACCCCATGATCTTGTCGGCGTCCCAAAGCGTGTAGGTCGTGCTCACGAAGAAGTTCCGGTCATCCTGCAAAACTGCTGTATCGCGCATGCTGATGCAACGGCCGTTGCCCGAGCAGGAATTGGGACAAGAGAGACGTTCGCACGCTACTCCTTCAAACCCGGACTCACAACCACATACACCCGTGTATCGGTCGCAACGACCCATGGCTGAACATTCTGCTGGTTGATGCGCCATATCGATTGCCCAAGCTCGATCCACCCATGCTGCTCCCATGGGACAAAGTCTGGAAGCACACGTAGCTCCAGCAAAACCAGGGAAGCAAGTACATCGACCCGTAGCACTTAGACATGCCCCATGGCCACTGCATCCCCCGTCACAGCTGAATCCGAGTGTGAATTGGCTGGAAAGAGGTCCCAGGAAGACCAGCAAGAACAGCAGAAGACGACTTGGAGGCCCCCGCATGACGTTAATAGTTAATGTTGTGGAGGGGCAGGTCCAAGTTGGTAAACGTGAAACTCCTGTACGATTCATGGCACCTGGTTGATGGCATTGTGGTTTGTGCCGTCACTGGAATTCTTCTTGCGGAGCTTGCGGTGTTTCCGCCTTTTGTTGCCTGACACTTCTTCTTGGAACTCGTCACTGATGCAGGCTCTGCTCGAAGTAACATTGATCTTTGCTGGCGGTGGAAGTCGCACTAATGGAGGATATACTGGTATCTGTTGCTGAAAAAGTTGGGATTGTTGCAATTGCGTACGTCGCTTCTTACTCTTTCCCCCTTTGGAAGTTTTCGTGTTTTTTTTGCCTGATGCAAAAGTCGAAAGCGCTTGGATGAGGTGTGCCATACTTTTCGCGATCACTTCTGGGTCATCGTAGTTACGTGTCCAGCTTTCGCCATCGTCTCCAGCACTCTCTTCCTCTTCCCTCGGCTTGAATTTGTCGTTTTGCTTCCTTTCTGGGGAGTTTGCAATCTTGACAGCAGATCCCGACAAAGTAGTAGCGCCTGAATCCTTGTTTGAATGGTAAATGGAAGGGAGCACTTTTTTTGATCGTAAAGTGGTGTCATGCACTTGTCTGGGGGCTGCAGGAACTCGGACAGCTCTTGTAAATGAAGATGACACATCATCAGTATTCACTTCTGGAGGCTCAGCATCTTGGTACTTCCTTGGAAATCGACGAAGCGACGGAGGGAAGTTTGACTCCCAGTTCTCAGATACATCCTTCGAAGGCAGCAGACTGTTCTTTTGACGTCGTCGATGTCGTGGCGCTCGTGATACTGGTTCAATACTTCTTGTTTCGTTGCCACCGCAGTTTGAATTGATACTAAGTAGTGGCAACGGCAGAGGTGGATAGATTTTCTTGGGTACTTGAATTGGCCCTGCTGGTGCTGTTGAAGGCTCACCAACGGGAGGCAATTTTTCTTGTTGATTCTGTGGTGCTGAAGAAGGGAGCCACTCGTCTGGACGCCGCTTGTGAACCATCTCCGGTTTTTCTTGATCATCATCCAATTCGTCACCGAATGATGTCGAGACTATAGACGCCACACCTGCCTTGCGAGGAACATTCGCCGCCATCGCATCTGCAGCAACTTTCATTCTTCGTTGGCGTCCAAGAGCTGCAATAGCAACATTATCCTTTAGAATAGAGGACGTTCTTGGTGAAGGCTTGAAATTTTGGTGCTGCTGCGGTATAGTTGTCCTGTGAGTCTGCTTTCGCCTGGGCTTGCGTTGCGCAGGAGGCTGGCTCTTGGGAGATATTTCAATTTTATGGGACTGGTTTTCATGGGATAGTGGTGGCTCAGCATCATGCAATCGGTGTTGCTGATCCAGTGCCTTCTTCATAAATGATAACTCTGAGCTTGAGTTTGAGTGTGCCAGCTCTTTCTTGGGTTTTCGCTTGGTAGTTTTGCTGACAAGTTGAGAAGCTGCCTTACGCTGATCACGGCCGAGGATTTCATCGTCGAAGTCAGCAGCTCCCCACCCGCAGATTGAATCCTCATCGTCGATTACGTCGTCTTCATCCATTGCAGCAGCACGTGAACCTACAATGACAAGGAGATGCTTACAGCCTTCGCCATCGCTGAGCTGCCTCCCGAAGCTTCGACCACAAATAGCGGAGAATACTAGAAATATGCACAGACGAACACATGCCGCTAGGTCGATAAGAACTCACAACAAGCACACGCATATTAATACTTCACTTGACTGCCGAAGTCTCCACATAATGATTTCCGTCCAACATGCCGTTGGCCGTAGTTTGAAGCTGTCTGCAGTGTCAGCTCGAGTCTCTGTCCTCTTTGTCACCAGTCATGTCCAGTTCCGGTGCAGACTCGGCTCTTTTGATGACGGGAGCTGGAGGGTAATCACTATCTTCAGAGTCACTGGAAGAAGGCTCGATCACTGGGCTTTGATTGTCCATTTCGTCGGCGTCAATGATCTCAAAGGCAGCAGCTTTATCTCGCGAGATGAATGGACGAAGTAATCCATCTCGAGTCTGTGCGCCGATGAACCAACGTCGGTGACGTAAACTCTGCAATGTTCCATCCCATCCGAGTTCGAACTGGAACCAGCGCTTAAACTGCATCGTGCGACGTCGCGTGAGCTTCAGTCCGCTTGTGCTCGCATACAGCACGTCTCCTGGCTTCTCGTAGTCTTCAAACTCCACTCGCACGCAATTGTACGCCTGAACACGAACTCCCAGTCTCAACGACGTGGGTCTCTGTCTGAAAGCCCAATCCTTCTCACTTGGGTCGTCTTGCACCAAATACAGCTCGTCTCCAAACCTTTTCGCAAACTTTCCTGTGTCCTTCAGCTTCAAATAAACTCTCTTACCCACAAGGTCTTCGAGTTTTCTGTTCTTGTGCTTCGCCATTTCTCGAATTCCTTGCAACTGCAACTCCAGTCGTTCTAGAGCTTGTGTAGACTTGGTAGACGACGTCAAGAATGGAACTTTGGTCTCCGTCCTGGACAGAAGCTGTTTGGACCAACCCACACCCGTCGTACACCACAACGCGACGTGTTCACAATTCAATGACAAAATACTGAAATGTCCCTGACCGAGTCCCAATAGAAATTGACAGCGTGCAAGCACCACAGGCGGTGCGTCAGCATGTGTACGATGGACTTCACCCAGTAACGAGCTGGCTTCAGCCACCAGTGATGAATTGTACTGCACGCGACGCATATCCGGCAATGGACGGCCATTCATGAACTCAGTGAGACTTGTGAGCTGGAACTTGGAATCCGCCTGAGACTCGCGTAACCCCGTTTTACGGGACCAAACATGAGCCACAGAAATGTCGTCCGCAGTCTCCCCACTGATAAACACGACGCCGTGGTGCGTGTATCGGAATGGCCAACGACTTGTGTCCCAGATACAAATGTGGTCCGATGGCCGAAGACTCGCCACGTCCTGCACTTCGCACGTGTTCATCATCATGAGCGGCCGCCGAGAGGAAGAGAAAATAGTTTTTATAGTTGGAATTGCTGTCGTTAGTGTAGTGAGGTAATAGGCGTCTACCACGAGAGAAGAGAATGCGATCGGTCTCCTGTTTGTCCGATTGTATTATACTACAGCCAACTGGATGGCGGAAGAGTTAGAGACACGACGTAGGTAAATTCTGATTGGTTTGGACTAGACAGGCGTGCGGTAAGCGGCACTTTGAAGTGGCCATGAAAGTCTCACGTGGTATCCACGAGTCACTTTTGCTCAGCTCCACGAGTTTTGGCTGATGTCGACTTTCTTGTTTGCACAGCATCGCAGCGAGACTTTGTTTACTGTACACGAACCAAGCGTATGCATAACTTAGATGACTCATAGATTGATAACAATTAGGGTTTTTTCATGGGATACCAGAGTGATCGAAGCTTCCTACGTCTTCGTCTTCATCAATCAACTTGACCCGGGCGTTGTGCTGCTCGGTATCGCCGCATAAAACTGAGGATGGGGCATACCACCTTGGTAGATGGAGTCTGCCCATTCCAGCTTTGACCGCAGAGGGAACTTTTGCACGACAAGACGTACATATCTTCGTCCTTCACCAAAGGCCGGCGGTGTAAGAGTTTTCGAGACATTCGGAATCCCACAAGCACGAATGAATCAACTTCTTGATTCCCACTTAAGAATCGCCATGCCGTAGACACTAATCGCCACATCCATCGAGTTGAGGTCGAGCTCTTCCAGCTGAGGACAAGCACTACCCACTTCACAAAAACTAGATAGCTCATGCTTAGCTTACGCACACCATCTCCGATCGACTCCAGTAGATCCCGACCAACGACTTGCTTCCAACTTCCTAGTAATTTGAGAGATCAAGACTGGTTACATGCGTTACGACGTCGAAGTTGCGAACAAATCGCGCGGTTGTCATCGTCGAGGCGCATCTTGCAAATGCCATATCCAGATACAACGACGTTCAAACTTCCGGTCATAATGACGGGGTCGTAGAATGCTCGACAGCGCCACGACCGCGAGAGTACGATCGTTTTATCGCCGTCTTTGGTAGAATTCACGCTCTGGCACTGGCACAGGATATTGGTTCTGAAAACTGCAGTAGCAATAGCCAGTGTTCAATAAGAGGTGTTCTGCATGTACACAAGCAACCCCTATCGCAGTGGGCTGTCCATAACGAAAGATAGACTGCGGTAACTTGCCCAGCACACGTAGTACGTTGTCTGCTGTATTAGTGATGCAGAAGCTCAAGTTGGTGGCACAACGATCGCCGATCGCCGCACATCACAGTGTTGGGGCATTTTTGGAGATTGCTGGGTCCCTCTGCCGTCTCAATTTTCCAAACGAAAACCCTGCTCATACGGGGCAACACAAATCTGGACAACAGAGTTCTGGTCCAGATTAACTGTATATTTTAATCTGCATTTTTTAGCTCAGAAACTAGTCTGTCACCAAAAGTACACACTCATTTTGTACATCGACTAATTTTAAACACCCAAATTTGTTTGTGCTACCATAGAAAAGTGTATATATTGTTTCAAATAAATTCACATAATTTGGGAGAACATAAATACTAGTACTTCAATACATTACATTACATGAAAGGAATGTCTTGCATTTCCAGTCAAATTAAACGAGTGCCTTTTCTGCCTTTATGCTGCATCTACCTTGACCTGGTGTCTCGTTCAAATCCTCGCTTTTGCTTGCAAACTCTAGCAGGTGCTTTTTGACGATCTCATGTAAGTAAGGAAACAATTGCGTCGTAGACCATGTTCCGTCAAACCCAACGATAATCCATGGCTTTGCGAGTGTCGTCGATGGGACAGGATTCGCTATGAAATAGTTAAAAATTTGTGATCAACAGAAATTCGGACCAAGCAAAATTAGACATCCTGAGTGCTTGTAAAGCTTTTGTGTTTTGTGTACATCTGGACCACATCATACTCGTCGCAAATCAAATACTTAAGTAGTGACGATCGAAGCTCAAATCGCAAACCTAAAATAGTATACCAAATCACAAATCACATAATTCAAGTTTTAATTTGTAATTGAGAAGAATTGTGTTTTGAAAATTGCAAAGCACAAATTTCATCAGAATATGTATCAGTTACAATTGTTTTTGAAAACATTATTTGTAAAACAAATGTGACTAATACTCAAATAGGTTCCGGTCGCTTTTCTGCTTTGGTTTTGGTCATTTCTGAAGTTTCTCACCTGAGTTTCTTGCGCACATTGAGCAGCCCCCTTTGGTGTAGAGCAACGAGCCTGGCTCGTTCGCTCACTTGGGCTTCACTCACCACTATCCGGTACATGTACTGGTGCGGGGCTACGTCGAGCTCAATGGAAATCGATTCTCATATTGGAACAGAGGCAGCAACTGCAGCAATTGGCACAAGAACTGGAACACGACGCGGAGATTCCGCTGCCCTCGACGTTGAATGCGACGCCAGGCGCTACGACCGCAGAATTGGAGGATCTATTTAGTGGTAAATGCTACAGATAGTTCATGAAGTTGTCTCTGTGGGACAACAAGGCCGATGGTTGTTACAAAGAGGTCAAGGGCACTGTGAGTCGGGACGATGCGTCGCTGGTGTTTGGTGACGGGCTGCTACTTGTCGATCACAGCGACAAGATCATCTCGTACTTGGAGAAGAAGGCGCGTGAGACTGGCGATGTGAAGTCTCTAGACGTGCAGTACATCAACGATAACAGCGGTACAGAGCTGCTGCTGGATTTTAGCGCTTGCAGATCACCTGCTGACCCATGGATGGTGTGGCAAGGTGACGATGAACGTCAAGATGGAGCCCATGTATGTGTCGGATGCGATTGGCGCTGACGTACACGAGCACATTGCGGAAATGCAACGCGAGACTCGCACTCCGTAGGTACAGGCTCTGGGTCAGCGCTTAGCAGGATACGTCCAAAAGGAGCAACTCGTGGTTCGCCCAGATATCTTCTGGAACCGCTACAAGTTTTACTGGAAGATGTCGATGGAGTTGCAAACTCGCTTGGCGGACGCGGCGACGCTAGTGGTTATCAAGGGCGATCTTAATTAGAGCCGGCTTCTAGGAGATCGTCTATGGGCGCCATCGACTCCCATTGAAGAAGTAGTGCCGTACTTTCCCACAGCTTTCGTGTCCTTCCGCACGATGAAGTCGACTCTGGTGGCGCTGATATCGTTGAGAAGGTTGAAAAGGAAGACCCGAAGTGGAAATTCAACGGCAAACGCGCCATTATTCAGGGCGTACTCGCGTCGTCGTAAGTGAGATCAGCCCAGGTGGAAAACAGCCTCAGTTTTGGGTTAGAGCTCTGCTCTGAATGAGATTGACGGGCAGTATTGCTCAGATGTGGTCGCTCCTAGCTAACACTGCTCGCAGCAAACGTGCAATAGCTCACCCAGAATGCGAGAAGTCTTTGTCCGTTAGCGGTGCTGGACTGTTTCGGTACGGATGTAACCATTTGCGCGGGGCGGCTCGAAGTCTCGTCAGTTTAACCTCTTCAGCGACGATGGCAGCAGCAGAGGCTTTGCTGGCCATTGAACCGTTGCAGCAGCTTCAACATGAAAACTTCCTGTTGCGTGAGGAAAATCGGCGAGTTCAGAGTGAGGTGCGAGAGCTGTTGGCCTGGAAGGAGAAGGCAGTTGCCCACATGGCCGCAATGGCTCCAGCTCGCCGGCGTGCAGCACGCGAAGTTGAGCGAGCAAAGCAACTACAACAACAGCTACGCACTGTCGAAAGCTCGTTGAAGTCCCGAGGCGCACTCGAGTTAGCAACCACAGAATTGGAAGCAGAGCGTGAAACTCTTCATCATCGAGTCGAGGTGCTCAAACGTGAAAACGCTACGTTGAAGCTTCAAAGTGACCGCAGAAAGCGTCGATCTGACGAAGCTGAGGCCCAACTCGCTGCCATGGCAGAATCATTTCGTCTACACCTTGAGCGATTGGTAGCGATGCGTGAAAGCCTAGATGACGCCTCGGGCGGCGATAGCAGCAACAAGAAGGACGAGAAGAAGACAGCAAAAGCCACGACGAGCAAACTCGAAGCTGAATCCAGCAAAGACTACACCTCAAACAATGCTACTAGCACTACGATCAATAACCAGGACCCTGTGACAGTAGAGAGCGACATGGAAGATGGAGACTCATCGTCCTCTTCAGATACTGTGAATTCTGCTGCTCTTCTGAACGGGTTGGATGCAGTCGCAAACAAGTGCCTCTCGTGGCTTCAGGAACACTTGGCACAAACATTTGCACGGCAGCAACGCAAGGCAGTACAGTATGAAGCCCAGCACGAAGAGATCAAGATGTTGAAGGAGCAAGTGCAAGCAGCGAGTCGCATTCCTGAAAAGCAAGCCGAAGAGCAAGCCAAACAGACCCGCGAACTCGTCGAGCTCCGTGAATCTCACGAGCAGCTCCAACAACGAGTAGCAGATGGGGAAAACATGGTCATTGTGCAGCAACAACGCAGAGAGGAGATGGCAACGCGTTTGCGTCTTGTTGCAGGCGAGGTGCGTCAGTACTTGAGGCTCGTGCGCGGAGAAATCAAGCGCAAGTTTGGCTATTTGCCTGAGGCCATCGCTCATGCTGAGAGCTGGGCAAGGATCGCAGAGGCACTCGAGTTGTTACTGTGCCAGAGCACAGATCGCCGTGTTGCTCGAGGTCGTGGCAAGTGAGACGGGGAGCAAAAGATACTTGATCACGTTGAAGTTGTAGTGTCCGTATCTGCATTAATCGACGAGAATTGCTACATGTACATCTTCGAGTCCACTGTGCGCTCTTCGAATGCAAAGTACATGTAGATCAATCAGGTAGCTGGTCGCTGCCGCTTCCTCTGCGATCTGCGCAACGGTTCGTCTTGATCTTTCGTGGCCTCTTCCTGCACCTTTTCCGCTTTCTTCTTGGCAGGCGGTGGCGTCACCGATTTGTCTCGTTTCCGCTTGGCAGCAGGAGAGGCTGTCTTCTTCTTCTTCTTACCGGAGTCGGTTGCGTCGTGCGCTTCAGCATACAGACACAACTGCACACGTTGTGCTGTCCACAATTCGGTGTCTCCGGCTTTCTCGTCGTCGTTTGCAGCGTGCAGTTCGTTAAGCCACTTGGCCTTGGCGCGTAACTGCTCTGCGAAACTCAGAAAGTGCGGCAGCGTGTACTTGCGTGGACCGATAATGCCTACCGTAGTAACGAACATCCGTTGGCTTTAGCAGAAGATTATTCCTGAGCAGGACGGGCCAAGGAATTCGCGAGTCATAGACGAAACGCACCGGCGATCGCTTCTAACGCTTCGTCCGCCATGAACGGCACACTCGCGTCATACGCCGCCAGCACTGCCGACGCTGTGGCCGGTCCCACCTGAAGCATTCACAGTCATAAGGATGGCGTTTCCAAGTTAATTAAAGACTAAACCGATGCTAAGCAGCTGGGGCCACAGTATGTCGGCTGTAACGTACCCCTTTAAGCACACATAGTGCGTCTGTGGCAGCGCGGAGATCTCCCTTCTTGAGTTCCTTGAACGCATCCAGCGAGGCCTGCTTCACCTCCTTCTCACTCAGTCCCGACACGAACTTCATCAGCTGCGGACGCCTATACGTTCCAGAGGAAAGTCAAGAGGCGACTCCAGTGTCTAATGATGCCTCGTCAGCTACAGACGCACCATTTGCCCTTCTTAAGCTTCCACTCCATGAGTTGCTGCAGCTCCTGCTGCGTCATGTGCGGCTCGGGCTCGCGCGCCCGCAGAATTGGCGGAAAAGTGGCCAGATACCAGGCATCCAGCGCCGCCAGCTCGCTCTTCTACAATGTGGGCTCAAGTCATTGGGTCAGCTACTATCTAATCCGTATAGAGCAGCACCACGCACCTGCACAGCCTGCAACACGGCGTCGTAGCGCCCCCACAGCGAAGCCCAGGCCTCCTCAGACGACGAGCTCCACAGCGTCGTCATGGTCGTTTTTGGCTCGGATATTCCTGGCGTGGTACACCCCACGAACGAACAGTCGCTGGTTTTTAACGTTCGATTGTGGGCCCAAACCCTGTCATTCTCGTTCTAAATAAGATATTATTCTTGTCGTATATATAGAGGTAAAGAGGTTCATTTTCGATACATTTGCTGTTGCTGATGGAAAGCGATGCGACTACCGACTATACGTTCTCGCAGGCATTTTGAGGATTGACCCTAACCCGTGTACAACGCTCTATATATATAGCCGCGAGCGCACGTAAGTCGATGCGAGGCACTTGCAAAAATTCGAGCCGAGGCTCCAAGCAAACGTCCGCGGTGTCCCTGGCTATCTCTCGCTCTTCCTGATCATCCAGCAGTAGCAGGTACAGTAATTTATCGGCGTGTCAATCGGTTGTTGTTGCCTATCCTCATCAACCTCTAAATCTGTGTGCTTAGTCCGCAATTGGCGCTGCCAAACAGACACTTAAGAGACCAATACCTACAAATACGATGGACGAGAAAGAAGCTGCCAGGGCCAAGCTACTCATCGCCACTTTGCAGAAGTACGGCTATGATCTGGAGGACCCGACGCGCACCAGCTCCACCACCAGCACCAACTCGAGCTCCGACTCGTCCTCCACCGAGTGGAGTCCCGATGACGACGGGGAGCCCGCCGCTCGCCGCTTCAGCGTGACGACATCCGCCGGCATCCTGGCGTTACGCGACCGCAAGAACCAGCAGAGTGCGCTGCATATCGCCGCAAAGAAAGGACACTTCGATGTACTGCGTGCGCTGGCGAAGCTCCCGCGGCTCTCCGAGCATCTGAACGCTGGTGACCGACACTCGAACACGGCGCTGCACTTTGCAGCTAGCAGCACCAGATCTAATGCACCGGACCTCGTGGAGCTCCTGCTCAACCTCAGAGCTAACCCGTCGGCCATGAACGTCCGCGGACAGACCCCGCTGGCCATCCACATCATGACGGCCAAGCCTGAAACCTCTACGGCTATCACGAAACTGTTTATCGACAAGTTTCGACAGCTGAAGAACCCGTCGTCCTCGTCGACGCCGTCATCACCGTCGTCGCCAACGGGTCTCCGTACTCCGGTACCATGCATGACACTGAACGAACTGGTGAATGGCACCACGTATTTGCACATGGCGGTGGAGCGTCAACTTGGCGAAATCGCCGGCGCGCTGGTGCAGGGAAGTGCCTCCATCAACGTGCCGGACCACAATGGAGTCATGGTGAGCGACACGGTCCCCAAGAAGATGCTGGTGAAGCTCATTACTTTCATGACAGAGGGCTCACAGGTTGCTCCGTCGGACATCGTGCGTGGCAGCTGCAAGATCTGCCGCAACCCGAAGAGCCTGCTGGACCCTCTGAAGGACTGTGTGCTGTGCGGCCGCGCTATCTGCAAGAACTGCTCCCAGAAGGCGTCGGAGCTCCGTAAAACAACCTCAGACGGCAGCTATGCTCAGTTGAAAGACAAAGATGAGGGGAGGTTCTGTGCTGTTTGCTGCACCGTCAAGATTCTTCAAAGCAAAAAGCACAACCAGCGCGAGAACTTCAACAAAAAGCTCATGGGCTGCGGCATGAAATAGACTCGTGGGCGACAAGCAACGCACACGATTAGTGGCGGTACTTACTTAACGGGAGAAAGCGATACGTCTTTTGATATTGTGTACTTTGCTGTCCTTGTTTTGGATTATGTAGAGGTTACAGCGTGTTTACATTAACCGACAAGCGCATTGTACGAAAGGTAGGTGAGCGAGGCAGCTGCAAATACCGCACCAGCGTAGGCAAAAATGAGCGCCAGTCGCGGGGAGTAGAAAGCGTCACGTTCTACGAGATAACCGCGCGACACCTCGTACAGGAAGAGTCCAGGGACCGTAAGAGCGAGCACATTGCCTGCCACAGAGCCGACAAACGCCATGACGGTGCCCAAGTTGCGCGAAGATACCGAGAACAAGTGCGCCACCAGTAGAAAGACGACCGTGATAGCTGTTCGGAACGGCAGACTCTCTCGATCGTGACCCAGGCAGCAAATCTCCACAAGTTGACGTAGCGGTTGGAAAGTCATGGGCGTCTTGAAGACCATACTGATACCCAGCGCAAGGCGGGCTCCGTTAATGAGCGTGTCATCGGCCGCAAAACCTGTCAGAATGTCGCTTGGCGGCTGTCCGTGGAAGCACGCGAAGCCCAGGTACGCGAAAAGCAGGTAGATGAAGAGTCCCCAGCCCACAAGCGCCTTGTGCACATGAGTCATCTGCGTCTTGTCGTGGATCTCCTGATACGCTCGCGGGACATTGAGTTGACATACAAAACTCAAAGTGACGATGGGGAGCGCGTAAGCGATCGCTGCAAATTCCGAATTAAACTCGTCCGCTGTGTTTCTTGGAATCTGTGCAGCAAACTCGGGGTCGTTCTGCGCCGTACGAATCCCCAGCGCCACAAGGATGTAAAGCAGACACAGCAGTACCAACATGTTGGCGAAGCGGAGTTCGTGGATGGTCTCCGGCAGACACAACGGAATCCCCAAGAACATGAAGACCAAACTGATGGTCCTGCGACTCATGACGTCCACAAGGAAGGGCTCGAACAGGTCCATGGCGATGACCATGTAGCTCACAATGGCACCGAAGAGCAGTGCGAGCGTCAGGAGGCGCACGGCCCAGACGCCAGCGGCACCGAAGAGACGGGAGCTCAACGCCTCGTACGAGAACTCGCAGGCGGCGTCACAGCTCACGCTGAGCATCTCACAGGCGTGGAAAGCCAGCCACGCACTCATAGCGAACAGCAGCAACGCAGGGACTTGACCCACGGCCTGCACGACCCCCGGAAGTGTCAGTACACAGGCGCCCGTCATGGTCGTGGCGAGTCCCAGGAAGGACGAGAAGGCTGACCCCTCCTCTGTGTGGCCAGGGGCACGTACGGGTCCGGATAGCGGCAGTGACGAGGTAGCGGAGATTGCAGACAGCTTCTGCGACGGACTCTGCGCCGCGCTGGTCGTCCGCAGCAGCGGCGAGTACTCGCTGGAGGCCATGGCGACGATGGGCGGAGAAGTGGAATGCGCAAGTGCGTGGCGTTTCGGGGGTCAAAAGGCGCAAAATGGACCAGGTTGAACTATCGGAGACTATAATTTGGACTTTTAGTCCGAACGATAACAGATTAAATCTGTTCCCTGTCAAAACAAATTGGCATGGACTATATTATATTATTGATTGCTACGAATTTGTGAGCATTTTTGGAGAACAGTTTGCGAGTTATTTTTACTATTGGTATGCAATAAAAAAAAATACTTCTTGTACAATGTACAGTAACTACATGTAATCGAGGTTGTTGTCGTCAAGATCGCCGTCGCCAAGATTGTCGTAATTGTCGTTGTTGAAGTAATCTTCAACCCACACATTCCGTTGCTCAGGCGTTGTTGCGAACATAAAAATCAAACTCATGAGACGTTCGTCCAACCAGTGCGTCTTGGCTCCACTCGTGAGTTCGTTGTACCATCTCCAACTATGACGGCACTTAGCAGGGCAGTCTTCGACAGGAGTGGAAACTTTTCCTTGATGAGACACAGAAACTCCTTGTCATGCGCTTCGATTGCCTCGACTGAGACCATAGTTAACCAATCTCAGTTCCACAAGCTCTTGGGAAATACGACAACTGCGGTCACCTAAGCAATCTAGCAGACCCTCCACCTCTTTAAAACACTCATTCCTCTAGGTTTTGATCCCCCAGTTCCGTAATTCCGATACAGAAGTAGTGATAACAGGCAGTGACTCGATGTAGAGTTGTTCCAAGTTGGGGCACGCTGCGGCCACGTCGTTAAGTATCACGCGTCCAATCCCACGACCACTTATATTCAGTGAGCGCAGACCGCCACCGATTAGCATTAGCAGTTCCTTCATCAAGGTTTCATTCTTGGTTGTAGAGAACGCCAGATTCAGTGAAGGAGAACACTCCGGCTGCCATTTTCGTTCTAGCGGTGTGCCACGTACAAAGTGTTTTACACGGCCACTAGCATCAAGCTTCATCGCTGCAAAGAGTTCGTTTACTATTATGAAGAAACTGATTAAAAAAGCACATGATGCTGCAACCAGGTATTCATCTTTACGATCACGGCGCGCGACGCCACATGTGACTTTGAGCCCCAGGTACCGATGCGAAGTTGTTTCTACTTTTTACTAATTTTGCACTGATCGTAGTCAAATTTACCTTCTTCCTTTCGAAAAAATCGTAGTAAGCTTATATAAACTTAGATGCTGCATTTACATCATTTGTCTTCACGATAATGGCAGTGTACAACCTGTAGGTTACATGTAACGTTACTACTTGAGTACGGTGGCAACCACAAGTATTGCTCGTTAACGCATAGCAGAGTGAACACCGTAACGCCGCTATGCATGAAGTCTGCCTGCTGAATACATGTAATACACGTAGTACATGTATCGTATTCAATACATACGTGTCATGCAACATGTCATACATTGACGTTCTGAGTTTTTTCGTTGCGCCTCATAAACCTCGATCAATTTGGATTTGGCATCGAATACCATGCTTTGAGCCAGCCGATTGGTGTATTATAGTTATGGCACTTGTGTGCTAATATTGTGCAGTGCTTCTTGGCAGTCCTCTAAGACAGTCCACTGGTTCGGGGTAACAAAGCTGCTTTGTCGAATATATGTAATCGTAGAGCAAATTGCCCCAGCAACTAAGCCAACCGATTATGATGTGCATCCCATTCTCCAGCGGGCAGGTAAGCAAAGGTTTCGTCTGGTTGCGTGCGCCACAAAGGGTCTAGCAGTCTGCTAGTAGCAGAGAAAGCTCCACAGACCTGCCAATCCCAGAATCAGTTCTCTCGTTCACGCTGAATCAGCATGAGGTCGATGGCTATCCCTTCATTCGAATGTTTGCACTTGCGCAATCGACATGGAGAATCCCAAGCGCGCTATGGGACCCCACAGCAACGAACATCAATCACCCCGATGTCGCTTTCCAGATCCAAAGCCAACACACGATGAAGACGTAGCTACTGAGACATCGGAGACTAAGACTGTTTTTCGGTGGAGAAACATGCTTCTGGCTGCTGACCTCTGGACTGCTCCGTGGCTTGGATGGCTCTTCACTTACACGCTTACGCTATCCTGCTTCTCTATCAGTCGGTGCTTGGCTCTTAGTGAGTTGGTCGCGATGTACAGCAGCCCCAGGGATCATACAGTTGGAGTGAAGCTTGCAGCCTTGGGACTTGGATTCATGGAGGACTTCGTCTGTGCGACCTATTTTGTCTGCGCGCTGTGGTTGTTCGACACCTTCAAGCACGCGGTTAGCAGACAATTTGACTCGAAAAGGTGGCAACAAAGCTGCGTGGAAACCCGGACGGTGGGAAACATTGCTACGTTTACAATCTCGTGGTTGCTGTTCTTCGCGATACTGATTCCTTTCGTGGCAGACTTGGTGCTTGTGGTTAATCGCCAAATGCGTTTCACGTTCGATCTCATCACGATGGCTATCAGTGAGAAAGAGTTTGTCGGTGCTGCTCCGATTTCCGCCGAGGAGATCCAACGAGGTTGTGTGGCTACGTTTGCTCTGGTCATTGTCAGTACGATGTTTGCATCTGTGCGTACGAAGGCAAGTTGGGCTGACCTAACAATCTGGAATCCAACCCACCTGGTGACGGAATTTACGGCTTCCCGAACACGTAGCGGTAAACTGGCAGCAGCGAAACCTGGCAAGAGCATCAAGTACATGGAAGTTGCTCTTGAAGAAGGCACTGAAACTGAAGGTGGGGTCATCAACAAGTTTTCAGCTGTAAAGGACAACCGCATCTACCAAAAGCTCAATTGCAAGCACGCTTTGCAGGTCGCTGTCGTCCTCATGGGCCTCATCGTCACTCCTGCAGTTGTGGTGGCGTTGCGTTACGCATGTTCACCTTTGGTTGCATACGTTGGTATGAATGCCACACTCAACGAACTATTTGGCCACACGTTGCAGCCTACTACGTCAGATGCCACATTTACAAATATTAAGGGAGACCAACCTTGGGTGGAGATGTTTATTCACCCAACAGAGAAGCACAAACTGTTTGGAGACGACACACTTTTCAGACGTACTACCGGCTTCCAAGGAGACCTAGCTTCTGATGTTGACGTATCGGAGGATAACCCGCCCAACGTCCTAGTCATTGGAGTCGAGTCTTTTCGATTCCAGGATTCACGCTACCTCGTTGGGGAAGAAGACCCATCCAACTTGTTTAAGGGCACCAATATGACCATCACGCCGAACTTCGACAGGTGGTCCAAGCGCGGGATCGCTCTTCGCAATATGTGGTCAAGCACTCCGACAAGTCGTTCTTTGGAGAGCCTGTTGTTCGCCCAGATCCCGTACGACAGTACGTTGAGAACAGGAATTACCGGCGGAAGAAAGAAAACGAAGCTTTCTGGCTTACCACAGCTCTTCAAAGCCAAAGGATAGGAAAACTTTTTCACCACTGGTTGCCCGATCCGCTTTGAGAATTGGAACGTGTTTCTGCCGTCTCATGGCTACGACATTGTTTTGGAATCAAAGGAGATGGTTCTTCTGGCTGAAAGCCGACTCGGAGTTACCCGTGACCAATGGTTTGGTGACGAGCAACGCGCATTTTAATGGGGTGTCCACGATGACATCAACCTACAACTTCTAGGTGACATGCTTGTCGAGAAGACTAACGAACAAAAGGTACGAGTAGCCAAGGTGGAGCCCAAGAATCCGTTATTCATGACGCACTACACCATCTCAAGCCATGCGCCATTCAAGGTACGACCAAAATGGTATACGGAGGCCGAGAAGCCCGATTTCTCTGCCCTTTATGAAGGAGAGAAGAACGCAAAAGATATCAAGAACTACCTTGAAATGCGCCACTTCACAGACATGCACCTCGGAAAATTCATGGATCGAATGGAGAAGGAAGGAATTCTCAACGACACCATTGTCGTTATCGTAGGAGATCACGGCCAGGCACCTGAAGCTGATGTAACGAATACTCACGAAGAATCGGTCACACGAGTGGCTAGTGCCATTATTGCTGAAGGACGACTGGGTAATGCTGCTGGTCTTGTGATCGAAGACGCTGTGGAGCATTACGATATTCTCAACACGCTGGCAGATATCACTGGTCTCCCAAAGAAAGGGTTTGTGCAGAACGGTGTTGGTCGCTCGCTCAAGCGCAAGGTTCCCTTTGGAGAGCGTGTCGTCTTCAGCAACGACCCAAGCCGTAAAATGTCGATCGTGCGTGGTCACCAGCGTCTTCGTTATGATCAAGTTACGGCGTCGCTGATGTTGCACGACACTGAAGCTGACCACAATATGGCCACTGATCTGTTTCCAGAGCTCTCACCAGAAAAGCAACATGAATGGGAGAATTGGCGCGACTACGGTCGCCGTGTCACTGCGTACTACACGAAACGGTGGGACGAAAACTGCTTGCTGGCTGTCAATTGCCCTGGAGATAGTTAGATGTGCGTATTTGCAGTATCACTGATAATTTATCCCATGAAAATACTTCGAGGGTTGTACATGTAATAGCTATTGCGCGCTGATTTTGCTACGCAAGCACGATGCCTGAGTACTGTCGTGGGTCCTACCAGTAAATGGTAACCAGTTGCTGCATGTTGCTCAACATGAAGTACCGGTAGCTCAGTTTAAAGCCCACTTGGTGTTCAAAAGTGGTTGTTTTACGCCCGACGCCAAAGGCCTCGACTGGAGGACAGCCAGCTGCTACCAGATATCTAGAACTACCCCGAGACGATAACCGAGAACAGATACTTAGACCTATACTTTATTAAAAGTAAAGTACATAGTAAGTGAAAAGTCTTCATAATTTTTAGTACGTAGGAATGGTTCCAACATGCATCCTTGTCCAACAAACTTTATCAAAGTAGCCTCTTAACCCCTTGAATCGCAAGTTTGCAGTGGTTACACATGAACTCGTACTAACCGCTGTTCTGGAATTGCAGCGAAGGTAAAAATCAAACTCGAGATGTGCGAATCGAAGCGGTGGATCACCTTCAAATTGGTACGGGAACCCTTCGTGTTCTCTGCGGCTCGAACGACACTTAGCATCGCAGCCTTCGATCGAGCAGGAAACTTTTCCTTGGTGAGAGAAAGAAACTCTTTGTCATGTGCTTGGAGTGTCTCGGAGTATTCACGACTAGCGCCAATCTGAGTGGTCCGTAGTTCTAATAACTCTCGTGACATTCGATAGCTGGGATCGCGCAAACAATCAGGCAACCTAACGACTTCCCCGGTGCAATCAATGGACAGAGTGTTAATGCCCCAGTTGCGCAACTCCGTACCAGATGAAGATACGACCACTGCTAGCGAAGTGGTGCGAAGTGATTCTAGATCAGGGCACGCTATAGCCATATCGTTCAGATCAACAGACATTTGGCCGTCACCGCGATAGCTCAAACCCAGTGTACGGAGACCTCCCCCGATCAACACTAGCAAATCCTTCATCAAACCGCCCCTTTCCGACGTGGAGATTTCCAAATCCAGCGAGCGAATACATTTTGAGCGCTCAAGATGCAACGTCGAACTTTTTGGAGTGTCATGAACAAACAAACGCACACGATCAGCAGCCTTCAAATCCATCTCACAAACTCCATAGCCAGGGACGACGACGTTAACGCATTCCGCCATAGTTGCTGGGTCGTAGAGCGTTCGACAGCGAACTGTATGTGATAGGACCAAGACGTCCGTACCGTTGCTTGTCAACCCAATGGGGCGTACTTGCGTACCCTCTTGGATATCTACAAAACCATATTCTGGAGGCTGGGAAGAGCCGACCGAGTTCAACTCCGTTACTGGCTCAGGGTAGTTGGCTTTTAGTACAGCACTGGTGACCGACACGTATTCCTTCGTAAGAGGGAACGTTGTGATGCCGATGTGGAGGGATCGATCTGAAGCATTAGATCGCTGGCTGCACAAAGCATATATAAGCCACCCCCACCGCTGCGGGGTTAACTGCTGGTTGCCATCACTTTTGCTATCGTCAGCCCCCATAATGAATGTTAACAATTTCACTGGTGTTGACTCGGCGGCAGCGGAGCAGATCGCAGCGAGCATTGCGTCAGACGCCCACTCGCATCTGATGACCAACTGGCTAAACTTCCCTTGTCGGACAACAGCAGAAAATTCCCCAGGCAAATTGCAGACCGATTCACCACAAACAATCGTACTAAACAGGAAACCGGCATTCACTGCGACCGCTCCCAACTGCCTCCGACTGTATAAACCTCTGCCATCGCCATCTTCAAGTCGAAAGCCCTCGCCGTCTCTGTCATCAAGCCTTATCGTAAAAGAGGTCGTGCTCGTTTGAGCGAGCGCTGCCGTAATTTCCCAAATCGCGGTGGAAGCAAAATTCGACTTCCACGTATACGTATCACGCATTAAATCATGAGACTCTCTTTAAAATTGTTCCCACATTTGAACCAGTCTCGCACCGTCAGCAACAGCACAAAGCTGAACACTTCTACCATAAACAGCTTGCCCAATTCTCGAGAAAAAGAGTCCATCGTCGGGATATTTTTGTTTTCACTCTCTTGCCAGCCGGTCATGGGCACCGCCTCATGTTCACCGTCCACTGAATTGAGGCTAAAAGATCTCCCCATCCAGGTTCTTCACCTCCCATTGTCTTCAATTTGTCCATAGCAGCTCGAAACTCTGTCGAATATCCCCAGGGATCGTTTGGGCAACCAATAATTGTCTCCACGTCACGGATGGCTCAGTTGTCGCGGGATTTTGAGTCGACACTTTTCCGGCCAAATAGATCTCCCAGCTGGGGTGGACTACTTTGTGTCGGCCGTAAAAATAGTCCGCTCACGTCTTCGCTATCCATGAACTCAGCCAGAAATTCCGCGAACGCGTTGGGATTCACTGCTGCAAGAACTGTGAACAGCTCCAGAGCCTCTCGAGTGTATTGGGACTTGTGGCCATTGACAGGGAACGACAAGGTGAAGCTGCATTCGAGGTCAAGGAACCAGCGACTGCTGTCAAGTGCTATTGGGTGGCAGCAGAATGAAGCGAGAACAGGAGAATGAGGCGCGTCGTGCTCCAAGCAGTCACGCAGTGCCGCCGCCCACGGCCGGAGGAAGTCCAAGTTAGCGTTCATGTAGTCGCAATTCGAAATGTAGGGGAAAATGTGTACGGGGCTAAATTGTGGTTTGGGTTACACAATTGTCACGACAGTAAAATCACAATTTTGGTACAGTGCTGTCATGACAAAAAAATCGTGCCAGCACATTTTTTTGCGGGCAAAATGTTTTCGTCCCCCCATCGAAAACGCCCGCAATCCTGTAGCACGTCCCGACTGAAGCACGTGTGTAAAGACGCCATTTCGAGATCAACCGGTTCAAGTTCATTTAAGCGTTCCTATCGACCAGTGATAATACAAGAATGCGAGTCACTACGTTTTTCGTGGTGGCTATTCTCATCGCAGGCGACATGAACTTACTTCACCGGTGCCAAAGTCGTCGCTAACGTCGGATCTGTATCGGAAGCCGAACTTCTCAGTGCTGCTAACAAAGTTAACCGCCTTAAGGGCAGCAAAAAGTTGACCAAGGGTGGAGATGAAGAGAGGATGATAAATATAGCGCCTGTACTTGCTGCGGGTCTGGCTCGGCCAAGTGGGGGCCACGCTTCGACGATAGCAGGTGGGGTGAGTTTTGAGACCAAGAAGGCTGTCGAGATTTTACTCGGACTAGCGATTGCATCTGGCGTTCTAACTGGTACCTACTTTGCGGTGAAGAAAGCGATAAAATAAGTTGCTCGATACAACTTGTACCAGTGGTACTTGCTCAACGCGCTAGTGGAGACATGCCGGAAAAATTGTGAAATGGAAGAGAGACGATGTTGATCACCCCGTAGTAATTAACCACCACGAGGCTAAACATTTTATGGGGGCCAGAATTGTTTTACACAAACCATAACCTGTACAATTATTTAGTCCAAATAGTCTCGAAATGGGCCATTCAATTTAGACTACGTCCTGATCACTGTAAAGGTCCTTGCTCTCTCAACGTCTCTGGTGGCTTTTTCAATTGTATTTTGTCTGTCACATTCATCGCGGATTCTGTGACTCGACAGTCTCGAGAGGCAGTGCCTCTGAGGCACTATTTTGCGTCTCTAGACAGCGTTCGTGGACATTTTGGAGGTGTTCGTACTTGCAGATGTTGTCTACACTCGGGTGGATGTGACACGTCTTGTACTTAATCTGGTTGAAGTTCGGGACGCTCGGGTGCAAAATATTATACATGTGGCAGGGGGCTAGATGGCTGCAAATTCTTGCGGTTTTTTTCTTGCGTACAATGATTTATGGTACGTCGCCCTGCAAGATATTTGCTGCAATCTGTTCGGCAGTTGCTTTTTCGGCAATTGAGAAGTTGATCTTTGTCGTGGGTTCTGGAATTTACAAGCTGAACTGTTCAGAATGGGGTGGCTTTACAATATTTTTGGTCGTCAGTCAGTAGCTGCGCGCTCGTTTCGCTGCAAAAACTTTGTGAAATTCCCAGCGAGTAATCCGATCGGCCGCAGCGAATTCGAATCAAGCTGGCGGGGTTGATGCTGGAGTTATTTGTTTTCAACGACAGCATTTTGATATATAATATAGCCATATATGTTTTATAACAGGTTATACATCAGTTATTGAAGGTTATTGTGTAATAAACTGGTTGCATAGGGGTAGGTAATGAATATACCTTTATCCCACCCACCCAATCTACTTCTTTGACCACCCCACTATATCGAAAAACCTAAACCCTGTTGGAGAGGCAGCAAAGAGCGACTTCATCGTGAATCAAATTGTGACGATCAAAGCTCAATCGTAAACACAAAATTGCATTTTTCAGATTCAGTTCAAATTACAAAGCACAAATATCATAAGGACCAAACATCACACTGGATCACATAAACCAAATCACATAAACATCGATCGCAAAATTGTGACGATCACAGTCTCAAATTGTAAACCTAAAATTGTACCCAGCAAAATTCGATCAAATTGCCAACCTAAAATCGTACCCAGCAAATTCGATTCAAATTACAATTACAAATGCATAAAGCCCAAATTGCAAACCTAAAATTGTACCCAGCAGAATTCGATCAAATTGCCAGTCTAAAATCGTACCCAGCAAATTCGATTCAAATTACAATTACAAATGCATAAAGCCCAAATTGCGACATACTGTACATCAAACCAATTCACACATGGTTATGAGATCACAAAAAGTAATCATAATTTCAAAATCTCAACTGCCCCAATATTGGGGTAGCTGGTGGTAGAGAGGACCAGAGCTCGATGCAAAAGAAAACTACCGATACCAACAGAATATATGACGCACATTTTGTGCAAGTTTGAAATCTGACAGTATTTGATACTCAGCCCTGGTTAACCTAAGTCGAAAGTGCATCAGAAATTGGTTTCGATTTTAAGTTGTTGCCTGGGAGAGCAAACATTTCGATCGGTGTGCAGAAAGCATCGTTGAGGCCTTTTCCCAGAAGAACTGCTGTGCAAATACAAGTTTCATCACAAAAACTGGCAGATACTCAATACCCGTGCAAAGCGCTAATACCCTGGGTCCAGTGTCTGACTGATTGCACCTGGTGTTGTGCTCGGCTCAGAAACTGGTCCTGTGTATCCAGAATTAAGGACGAATGAGCAGGAACGATATCCGCTCGATTTCGGGGTTATCGCAGTTTTTTATCAATGGACCTCTATTTGTGAACATCGGTTGTATCGGATCTTGAGGAGACACTGCACTGTTCATGGGGAAGGCGTCGAGAAGAAAGCAGCTGAACGAGCAGAAGAAACAGTTCTTTGCTATCCACGGTGATGGACGCAGCGAAGAAGATCGAGCAAATGCTCGGGCCATGCTCGATGCACTACAGAAAAAGCTGGAAGATGACGCCCTTCGTGAAGATGGCACGTTGAATACTCAAATGTAGGAGTGCCATTTGACACTGACCTAATTTTGTCTTCCAGGGTTCTACTTCGTCAATGGCAAATGTGTGGATTCTCGTCGACCACGACTCAGTTCTGGAATGAAGACACGGGGGTTCGAGACCCATCGGAGCAGCATCACGGACGTCGCAATTGTTCGTATTGCTGGAACTCCGCAACGTGAAAAGGATCTCGTGATCCTGTTTACCTTTGCATTGGACTGGTGAGTAGGTGTTTGAATTCGAGGGTGGGTGGTGCTAGCTCTCTGATGTGATTTTTCCAGTGTTTCTGTCTGGAACTTGAACAATGGCAAATTGCTCAGCAGTCTGGACGTGTCTTCATTCCATGCCCGATCGAACTGTGGCGGAGCGGCTCAATTTGAGGATTCTGACCCGGATACGATTGTATTTGCGTATGCGACCTGTAAGTCTGAGATGGTCAAGTTTTCGTATTTATTAGTTTAGCTGACTAACTGATCATTTGCGGTGGTTAGCACAGACAACGAGCCTATTGCCCACTGTTTCAACTATCAGAAAAATGTCATCAGCCCTTCAACAGCCCCGACAAAAACATTCGATGTGGCCAACAACTACTGCACGGGTCATCAACAATCCATATCATCGATGGCATTCAGCCACAATGGAGAGCTTCTCGCTACGTCTTCGTGGGACTCAACCTGTATGCTGTGGAAAATGGCGCCAGTGATTATAGATGACAAATCGTCTTCAGCTCGGAAGTCAGGAACAGATACTGTTGAGGTGGTGAGTTTAACGCTCTTGGTGATTTTACCTGTTCATGAAGAAGGAGCATCTTGTCTTGCTTTCACTGCAGATGACCACGTTCTGGTGACTTGTGGTGACTGCATCGTCAAGCTGTGGGATATCTCAGACGTGTCAACAAGTAACCAGATGAATGACAACGAAAATGGTAGAGAGGAACAATTATTATCTCAACTGCAGGAGTGGCAGCAGGCGATCCCGTTCTCGTTTTCTGTCGGGTCGTCAACAAATCTCGTTACATTTGATGACTCCATGACCGCGGTTGTTGCGAATCACGAGTGGCTTCACTTTCGTGAAAGTGGTGAAATGTTGACACTACTTACTCCTGCTCAAAGTTCAGATGAACGCAACGAATTGATCGACATCAAACAGTGCCTAGACCATATTATTGACGAGATCGATCCCAACGAAGATGAATTTGAAAAGTTACTAGAGGCCCGCCAAAAAAATAAAAGCGAAGACGCGAAGTGCGAAAATAGTAGTGCAAACGGACTCTTGGACAGCCATGCACTAACACCGGAAGAGAGTGCTCGATTGAAAACGCAGTTCCGAAATATGCAGAATTTCGACTTCGAGAGGCTTTTCACACCCGCGTTGTCGCTTTCGTTGGAGTCAGATGGTGCTTTCGACTCCATTCCAGCAAAAACTGTAAGAAGGATAATATCTCGTCCTGATGCAAACGGCAGACTAATTCGCACATTTTCAAAGAGTACAAAGGTAAGTTTCTTGCAGTTTAATCCTATGTCAAATACTTTATTGTTCTGTATTGGTTTGTTTTATTAGGATGGAATTTTCTCGTCTCACTCGTCAACAATTACTGGTTGTGTCGTGGCGCAAGAACTTGACTTGATTGTGACAGTGGCGCTCGATAAGTCGATTCGCTACTGGTCTTTGGAACAAGGTGTCGTTTTAGAAGCAGTCTTCGACGCACATAGTGCTCCGATTACTTGCTGTGCTCTAACATCGCCAACCACCTGCGATTTAACAGTGTACGAAATGCTACTGGCCACTGGTGGATCCGACAACTTAGTGAAAGTCTGGCGGAGGAATGAACCGAAGCGAGCTGAGTGTGTATTCAGTATTGCAGGACACAAAGACGTCATAAAATCCCTTGCTTTTGATCCAAGCGGCGTTTTCCTCATCTCGTCCAGTGAAGACACGACGGCAATAGTGTGGCGGGTTCGGCCGTCAAGCCCCGATCAACCAGAGGTACCTATCGTAATCTCGGTGGATCGCTTCGCAATCAGCATATCCTGGACCGAACCATTAGCAAATGGCGCCAAAATCCTCCACTACCTTGTGCGAACGACCCAAGTCAGCTCGTTTGTAGGTGGCGGTAGCGATATTGTCGTTATTCCGGATACGGAGGTTGCAGCGAAGTATCTCTCCGAAACAATCGCTAAGCTCCAGCCAGGAGTCAAGTATAAACTCCAAGTTGCTGCTGTCAATGAGGTAAGCTTTAGTTGGTGTGTGTATGCAACAAGACTGCGCCACGCTAACATTTGTTTTTACTTTTGTAACATCTGCAGATCGGGACCAGCGAGTTTAGTATTGCAACTGAGCCCACAGAGACCCTCGCGTTCATCCCTTCGCGAATTGAGCGCTCGGTACAGCATGAGAATCGTCAAGCTACGCGGATCACTCTTTCTTGGACAGCTCCATGCCCGAACGGTGCTGCAATTGCGTCCTACACAATTCAATGTCGGCCGGAAAATAGCGCCTTCGTCCCGCTACGTGAAGTTACGATTCCTGTTGACGATCTCAATGTATCGCATGTACTACCAGCCAATTTAGGGATAAAAGCTAGAAGCTCAACAGTGGCTCTGAAGACGTTGAATGCGGATGCACCTGCTGCTGGTCAAACCAGAGCCGAACGGAGCAAGAAGTCGAAGAAACTGGACAATGCCAGCAACACTCCTTCAGTTCAAATGCCTCGTTCGTCTTCCACCATATCAAAACGAGCATTAATCTCGAAGGCGACAACACAAACACCGCCTCTTCCTTCTGCTGCCACGCTTTCGTGCATCGTAGACGAACTCTGGCCTGGTGAGGTGTACCAATTCGTGGTAGCAGCATCCAATCGCTGTGGCCTAGGCGAGTTTTCACGTGTAAGCGAATACGTCAAGATGGACTGCATGGCGCCTGACCAGCCCGAAAAACCTGCAATTGTGAACGTCGACAAGCGGAAACTCGATGTGCAATGGGAAAAACCACGCTGCAATGGTAGCGATATTCTGCAGTACACGCTGCGGTGGAGTCAGGAGGTTGAGGATAGTCTTAGAAACAACGAGCAGACTATTACTCTCCTTACGCGATCCATTGCCGGAACAAAGTACACTTTGACTGGCTTAGACCCTGGTAGCCCCGTACAAGTGTGGATATCTGCGTTCAACCTGGTGGATAACAAGCTGCTGACATCTCCTGAATCACTGCCCAGCGATAGTGTGGCCACCTTATGCGACGTACCCGACACACCCACAGCTCCAGTTTTACTTGAGCCTTCAGCTCACACGTTGATGCTTGCTTGGATACCTCCAAAGCGCAACGGACTTCCAATTGACACCTATAACGTTGCTCTTTACTCGGAAGATACGCAGTTTGGCGTACAAGTTCGTCAGCTGAGCCGTGAATTCACTCTCCGGCCTATCGATCTGCACCAACCCAACTCAGAGTCAACATCTGTGGCATTTCTTCTGCGGCATCTACGAGCTGGCACATTCTATAGCGTCACAGTCAGCGCTACCAATAGCTTAGGCACTAGTGGTGTTAGTGCCGCCTGTGTTCCAGTACAAACCAGTGTTCCAATTGTGCCAGATGCCGTTCCTGATGCACCCACCGTATCTGAAGTGACCCCAACTAGTGCCATCGTAACCTGGAAATCGCCTACTCATGACGGTGGCACAGCTTTACGTGGATTTCACGTGGAATATACTGTTCGATCTAACGGAAGTGATCCCCAAATTCACGACAAAACGGAGAGTGAAGGTGAAATTATCGTATCTCGTGGTCTTGAATTACACGCGACGTTCCTCAAACCACATCGCGTTTATCGATTTCGAGTGTCGTCTGAGAATCGTGTGGGTCGTGCGAGTCCCAGTGCCTGGTCCGACGAATTCGCGACCCCCAGTCTCGTTGAGTTCACCGTCGCTCGCTACTTTGTTCACCGTCCACCAGAAGAACACAATGCTGCGCGCTACATCCAACGTAGATACCGAACTTGGAAGAAAGCTGCCGTCGACGAAGCTCACTTTACTGCTGCATTGAAAGAGATGCTTCGTCACTGGCATTTGTAAACGAAAGACAGTCATGGAATGGATGAACTGTTTTTCATATTGTTGTTCGCTTTCTTGCATCTAACTCTCGCCGGTACAGTCGACAGCCAACAAACAATTCTCATCCCACCGCTTCTTGTAGTACGCTGCGATTCGTCGACCATTGTCACGTAAAGCTTTCCATTCTGCTTGCTTTTCGGGCGGAAGCTCTGAGAACAAATCTTTCGCCATAGCGTGGTCACTCTCCGTATCGTGCAGAAGCATCGAGTCCGTGACACGATCGTAGCGTAGCCGCTGATGGTCTCGTACTATGGACATTTTGCGGTTCGGATCGTTGCTGAAGACCGGGCGCTCTCCGTACGCAGCTTTGCGCTTGAGTGAGCGGCCGACTCCGTTCTGTACAAAACCCTCCTTCGGTAGACCTGTAATATCTGCTAGTGTGTTGAGGATATCGTACTGCTCTGCGGCGTCATCAATGACAGCTCCTGCATATTTACCAAGGCGGCCTTGAGCAATAATGGCGCCTGCCACACGCGTGACAGATTCCTCGTGAGTGTTCATAATTTCAGCTTCTGGTGCTTGGCCGTGGTCGCCCATAATGACGACGATGGTGTCGTTCAGAATGCCCTCCTTCTCCATACGGTCCATGAACTTACCAAGCTCCATGTCCGTGAAGTACCGCATCTCAAGGTAGTTCTGGATTTCTTCGGCTCGTTCGTCTCCTTCATAAAGCGCAGAGAAGTCGGGTTTGTCGGCCTTCGCGTACCATGTCGGACGTGCTTTGAATGGAGCATGACTTGAAATGGTGTAGTGCGTGATAAATAGTGGATTCTTCGGTTTACCCTTCGCAACTCGCTGCTTCTGCTTGTTAATCTTTTGACGGAGCAAATCCCCAAGAAGTCTGAAGCTCAGATCGTCGTGAACTCCCCAGTTAAAGGCGTAGTGCTCAGGACCAAACCATTGGTGACGCCTAATTTTGAGGTGTTTTTCTCCCAACGTGAGCATCGCTTTGGCCTCCCACACGCTCTTATAGCCATGGGTAGGAAGGAATACGTTCCAATTGTCAAGTGTGATCGAAGATCCCGTGGTGAAGAAGGTTTCGTACCCTTTAGCGTCGAAGAGCTGCGGTAACCCGGCAAGCTTCGTGTCCTTCCTGCCACCAGTAATGCCAGTTTTTGTGGCACTGTCGTACGGAACTTGAGCGAATATTAAACTCTCCAACGACCTACTTGTCGGATTGCTTGACCAAATATTGCGGAGGGCAACACCGCGCTTCGCCCACTTGTCGAAGTTTGGCGTGATAGTCATGTTGGTTCCTTTGAACAAATTAGAGGGATCCTTTTCCCCGACAAGGTAACGTGAATCCTGGAATCGAAAAGACTCAACTCCAATGACCAAAACATTGGGCGGGTTGTCACTAGACACGTCGACATCAAAAGCGAGACCTCCTTGGAATCCAGTGGTACATCGGTAGAGTGTATTATTGCCAAACAGCTCGTGTTTCTCGGTCGGGTGAATGTACATCTCAACCCAGGGCTGGTCACCTTTCACGTTTGTAAATGAGGTTTCTGTCGGTGTAGGTTGGAAGGCATGACCAAATATCTCGTTGAGCGTCGAGTTCAGTCCGGAATATGCAACTAAGGGCGAGCACATGCAACGCAGCCCCACTACTGTCGCTGGTAAGATAATGAGACCCACCAGGATGGTAGCAACTTTTGCACCCTGCTGGTAGACGATCTTTTGGCTGGAGTGACTATCGTTCACGGATATATTCTTGTCAACGTCTTCGTCTTCACTTGTGCTTTCTGATGCAGTAATCTCGGCTCCGTCTTCGAGAGAAAGCTCCACGTATTTGGGTCCACTGACACCCCGACGTGTCCGGTAGTCCACAGCATCAATGACCACGTGTGTTGGATTCCAGTTCGACAGGTCGGCCCAGGTAGCATTTGTACGCACAAACGCGAAGGCCGCAGCGACAATCACCAGAACCGTCGTAGCCTCGTAACCTCGTTGAATCTCTTCGGCAGATATCGGGGCAGCATTAAGATGGTGTCTTTCTCTGAATACCGCAGCCACGAGCTCAAACGTGAAGCGCATGTTGCGGTGTGCCACTAGCATCAAGTCGGCGACGAAAGGTGCCATCGTGACGAGGAATAGCAGCCAGGATACCACAAACGTTGCAACATTTTCAACGACCCCACTCGCCACGTCTCCATCCTTTGGGCTCAATTGCTGACCTATTCTGCGCTTCAAGACGTCGAAACCCCACAACATGCAGACTAAATAGGTTGCGCAGACAATGTCTTCCATGAGTCCGAGCCCCAGTGCCGCAATTTTGAAGCTCGTTGTGTAGTCTTGAGGACTGCCGTACATTTCAACCAAAGCCCCAAGACTCAAGCATCGAAACGAAGAGAAGCAAAAGAGCACGAAAGCGTAGACGAATAACCAACCGAACCAGGGACGAGCGACCAGATCAGCGAAACTCCGCAACTCCCTCGACCTCCTTCGTCGAATCCCTTTGGTTTCCGGTATTTCCTTCGTGACGGTCTCATTTAAGTCGTTAGGTTCTGGAAAACGACACCGCGTCGACTGTTGGTCTCGTAGCAAGCTGACGGATTCCATGAGGACCAGGCTGATGAGGGATGACGCGACGAGGCTGCAAACTCAGAAGTGAACGCACCATCCATCGCGGTTAGCGTCGCAGAACAAAGCAGATTAGTAAACTCTTCCTGGACTCTTCGGTCTGTAGCCACAATTATCAATTTTCTGTTCGAACACCATCGCGATAAGTTATCTTCCGGCTGGTGCAACCACACGAACGCCCTGCAAGGGATTGGTGTTGATTTGTAGCAGACGGATTACGAGGCGCGTGAAGGTTGTGAGTCACAACTTGTGACTTGAGTTTTGAAAGATTTTATTTGGTTGTTAGGACACCATCAAAATCCTGAAGATTTTTTTATCATCACCACGAGTGGTGATTTCCTGGCTAGATTCATGCTAGCTGTTACTTGTCCTTGCTGGGCTGCTGTACTCAGAAATACCTCGATGCAATACTCCAACCATACTCCTTGCTCAGCTGTAATTGGCGACCACATCTCACGTCTTGCTACCGCTCTTAGCTGCTGAATTCCTGTTGTTCGAAACTTGACACAGCTTTTCTCCTTTGATGTTGTCTCTTCTTGAAAGATGACTCTGTTGCGCTGGATCCACAATGTCGAACAGCAGACTGTTACTAGCACCCTCCACAACCGTTCCAGTACCTCCTCGTAACAGGTCTGTACGCCCCCGCTATTAATACCGGTACTAGTTTCAATCTTGATTTCATAGACTCGGTTATTGGCGGCGCTTTTCTCGCTGCACAGTTGTCCCGGTACACTGTCAATGGTTTCTTCTTGTTCTCCTGTCCAGTGCCCTGTGAGCCACTTCCAACAACTCTGAGCACAAGGACTCTCCCAAAAAAGGTGGGCGTGTGTTTCCTTGCTTTGACGACACATGCCAGTTTTCCTGCACGCGTTATCTTCATTTCGACCCAAACTTGATAAGCAGTTAGTGCATTGTCATGGTTCCAGACCTGTCTAGGTGTTTGTTGCTGAAGCCCGCGCTGCCAATCATCTTGTTGCGCTTTCTCCTCCAGTCGATCCAATAGACTAGGTAGTCCTGGGCTAAGCTCACTGCGATATGTCTCGAAAGCTTGTTTTTTCAGCGCTTTGACTACGTTTCGGTTCGCTACTCGATCATCGATGGTCCACGGAAACTCGTGGATCGATATTGAAGGGTAGTGTAGTATTAATAAGGTAAGTTATTAATACTTTAGGTAACCTTAACTTATGCTGCTTTACGCAGCACAAGCGCTGCTGCATAGCATTGTCATTGTCGATATGAAACATTGCCCGATATCAAAGAGAATACGCTTGCAAAATAGTTTGATTCTGAATACACTCTATCTAGTTTCCTGTAGTACAATTCACAGCCAACAAACAGTTTTCGTCCCACCGTTTCGTGTAGTACGCAGTGACTCGGCGGCCGTAGTCGCGCCACTTTCTCCATTCAGCCTGCTCTTCAGCTGTGAGGCCTGGGAACAAATCCGTGGTCATGGCGTGATCATTCTTAGTATCATGCAACATCATTGCAGCGGTCACTTGGTCATATCGGAGACGTTGGTGACCCCGTACGATCGACATCTTGCGGCTTGGGTCATTGCTAAACACCACACGATCCCCAAACTGTGCCTTGCGCTTGAGAGAACGGCCAACACCATTCTGCACAAAACCTCCCTCTGGCAAACCTGTGATGTCTGCCAATGTGTTGAGAATATCGTACTGTTCGACAGCGTCTTCAATAATGAGACCGGCAGCTTTTCCCAATCTTCCTTCCGCGATAATCGCCCCAGCAATACGCGTCACAGATTCCTCGTGTGTATTGGTAATATCGGCTTCAGGTGCCTGACCGTGATCACCCACGATGACGGCAATGGTGTCGTTAAGAATTCCCTCTTTCTCCATGCGGTTCATGAACTTGCCGAGCTCCATATCTGCGAAATACCGCATCTCCAGGTAATTCTGGATCATGCCAGCCTGCTTTTCTCCTTCATAAAGGGCTGAGAAATCGGGCTTGTCTGCCTGCGCGTACCATGTTGGTCGTGCCTTGAATGGTGCGTGGCTGGAGATCGTGTAGTGCGTGGTAAACAGAGGCTTCTTTGGGTCACCGTTCGACACACGTTGGTTCTGTGCCTTGGTCTTGTTCACAAGTAAGTCCCCAAGAAGCTGCAGGTTGATGTCGTCGTGGACTCCCCACTTGAATCCTCGGTTTGCACCGGAACCCCAGTCGCTATGCTTAATGCCGTAGTCTTTTTGAGCCAACTTCATCATGTCGTTGGAATCCCACAAAGTCTCGTAGCCGTGAGAAGGAAGAAATACATCCCAATTCTCAAAGCGAGTCGGACAACCAGTCGTGAAGAAAGTTTCGTATCCCTTGGCTTTGAAGAGCTGAGGTAACCTGGATAGTTTAGTGTCTTTCCTCCCTCCAGTGATTCCGGTCTTCACAGTGCTATCGTACGGAATCTGGGCGAACAACAAACTCTCCAGAGAGCGACTTGTGGGCTGCTTGACCAAATGTTGCGAAGGGCGACACCACGCTTCGCCCACTTATCAAAATTCGGCGTGATAGTCAGGTTGGTTCCTTTAAACAGGTTAGAAGGATCTTCTTTTCCGACAAGGTAGCGTGAATCTTCGAAACGAAAGGACTCGACTCCGATCACCAGCACGTTAGGCGGGTTATCAGTCGATACATTGACGTCAAACGCAAGATCGCCCTGGAAACCAGTAGTGCGGCGATAAAGGGATTCATCCCCATAGAGTTCGTGCTTCTCCGTCGGGTGGATGAACATTTCCACCCAAGGTCGACCGCCGTCCGCAATAGTAAGCGTGCTATCACTCGGTGCAGGTTGCAAAGCGTGACCAAACATCTCGTTGAGCGTCGCGTTCATAGCTGAATATGCAACCAGAGGCGAACATGCGCTACGTAATGCCACGACAGCCACAGGAATGGCGACGAGACCCACAAGGATGACAGCAGTCCGCAAGAAATGTTGGTAAATGATCTTTTGGTATGTGGTAGTTTCGTTCTCAGACGTCTTGTCTTGTTCAGTTGTCTCCACACCTTCTTCCAGAGCGACCTCCACGTACTTGACGCCTTTGCCAGTTTTCTCAGACGTCACCTTAACGTTACGTGTCCGGCAGCCTACAGACTCAATCGCTAGGTGTGTTGGATTCCAAGTCGATAGATCAGCACAGCTAGCCTTTGTGCGCACAGTCGCAAATACCGTAGCGACAACCATTAGAACAGCTCCACCCACGTACCTTCGTTGAATCTCCTCGGCGGAGATCGGAGCAGCACTGGCAAACTCTCGCTCATTGATCGCCATGATGACGAGGTCGAATGTGAATCGCATATCGCGGTTCACCACCAATAGCAAGTCTGCGACGAAAGGGATCATCATCACGAGGAAGAGCAGCCACGACACCACAAATGTAACGATGTTTCCCACAGTCACACACCTTCGTTCACCACTTGCGACCTCGAACCGTTTGCTGATTGCATGTTTCAAAGTGTCAAACAACCACAGGATGCACACGAAGTAGGTTGTGCAGACGAAATCCTCCATGAATCCTAGACCCAAAGCTGCAATTTTCACTCCTGACGTGTAGTCCTGAGGACTGCTGTACATCGCCACCAATTCACTGAGTGCTAAACACCGACTGACCGAGAAGCAAAACAGCACAAACGCGTAGACGAATAGCCACCCAAGCCACGGAACCGTCCAGAGGTCAGCAACCATGTACATCTCGCTCTGTTGACTTGAAACTCTGGTCTCGGGTGTTGCCTCAGCAAACCGCGATGGTTTCTGATCTCTGCCGAGGGGTCTGTGGGCATCCATCGCTGCTGAGAAGTATCAGCGATGAATTCGTAAATGCAACGACCACGTGGTGAGGATAGGATGGCATTCCGGATTGGGGGGGACTTCCCACGATTTTTCTGTCAGAACAAGCTCCGCCAACAAAACCCTTGTTTACTGGCACCAGTGATGAAGACTGCCACGTGTGAAATCATAGTGTTCCCGTATGGTTGAGCCGGGGGAAGGATAGTCAGCTCGGGGTTATCCCCGGGACCTACAAGCATGGGACTTGATCTGCGGTTCTACCACAACTTGAAGACAGCGGTATTACTAGAATAATCACAAGCTGCATATTATTCTGCGATTCCCACGCTGCACTGTACACAGGGGCGGAGCTACATGTAGGCCTATTTGGGGGGGGGGGGCACCGGCCCCCCTTCAAATTTGGCCAAATCCCCAATTTTTGCCCGATTTTGGTCTTTTGTTTTGACCAAATTGCCTCTTTTTCCTACAAACCACACCCCTGGCGGCCAGGCTGGCCCCCCTTGGCCCCCCGTCATAATTTGGTAACGAGGCCCCCTATCGTATGAGGGATAGTATCAAGAAATCGAGCGCTTCAGGGGGCTTGAGCTGCTTCCATCGTGGACAAAGTTCAATTTTGAAAGATTTGGGCGGGTGCATTTTGAACAATGCTTTCTGTAACGATTGGTACAAACATGACTTGGTACTGTACGTGGTAAAGCTCATTTGCACGTTGATTTTTTGTTGTTGCTTTTTCTTGAAGGTCAACGTGTTCACTTAGCTGATTACATGTGTAGTATGCTTGTCACCTAACGAAACTTGTACGTTGTTAGGCCCGTGATGTTTGAGTGATTCCCCACCGCATTGTCTAGTGTTCTTCGCCAGGAGTATTCAGCAACACTTCGAAGTACTTCGTATATCGGGTGGGTGGGTGGAATAAAAGGATTAATCCCTATCCCAAAAAAACCATTTAGAACCCTGCTCTCCAATGCTTCAGAAGACGACGACGATAAACAGGATGCTGTCCATTGGGAATCGAGCAGGTGGCAAAGTAAGATCCTGTCCGCCCTGCAGACGTACAAGGAGCTCAAGGGGGACACACTCGTGCCTCGCCTTTTCATCACCCGATCAGAGGACGATCGCTGGCCCAAAACAACGTGGGGATACAAACTTGGTAACGGGGTGCACTATTTGCTGGTGGGGACCTCGAGTTTCCATACTCCTTCCTTCGCGAATTGGAAAGGCTCAAATTTGCACAAAATGTGTATCAAAGTCAATGGGACAATGCTATTCGGCCGGCTTTGTGCCGCTTCTTCGAGGTTAATGGCCACTCGGACGTTCCCGTGGGCTTTGTAGTCCCAAAAGGTGACGAGCTGTGGCCCGAGGAGAGCTGGGGCTGGGCTTTGGGAAGCATTGTCAGCAGCATTCGCTTCAACAACTCCTACGTCTTGCAGGTGGCTTCTTCGAAGAACGAATTAGATCAGATCAACTTCTGCGATTCGAGCGTCACCGAGCGTGACTGGAGCGAGAGAATCTTGCCCTCGTTGGCGACGTATCGCCAAGTATTTGGTGATTGTCTCGTGAACCAGTCCTTTATCGTGGCGTCGGAGTCTTCCGTGGCCAGAGAAAGCGTGGGAGATGCCTCTCGGAATCGTTGTCAGATGGATTCGAGATAGGGTCGGCTATGTGAAACAAGCAACTAGAGATATGGAGACCCTCAACTTGTTTGGGACGTTCATAGATTCAAGTGGACCGAATGGATTGCGCCTGCGGTGAAGGAAGAATGGACATTGCAGAATTCGTAGCAAATATGTCGTGCCGTCGCACAATCCGTGGCCAGAGAAGTCGTGGGGGATTAAACTTGGTATGTCACTCAAAAAAGTGCGAGAGAGCGGGTCGTTCTTCCCTCACTTTGGTCGTGATGCTGAGTGGTTGGGTGCGCTGGGCTTCAGCTTGAAACTCTACTCTGGTGCGTGTAAAAGGCGTGTTGTTCCATTGCTTGATACGTACGCGAGCATGACCAGGCACCGAGATATTCCAGAAGACTTCGTCATTCCACCTGAAGATCCGTGGCCTGAGAAGATGTGGGGAGTTCATCTCGGCTTGATCGTGGCTCGAAATGCTCATCACTTCCGCTGAATGCCACGTGCGTTGATCTCGAAGGTTAGAAATAACATATTCCATCAGAAGACAAGTTTTTCTACTAAGTAATCACAAGCGATGTTCAAGCGCGCAGCGTTTATCTAGAACCGTACTAAACACAAACAAACCACATTCTCAGGTGCAGTCCGAATCCCTGGTCTAATTTTTCGTTTCGGCTCGAGAAGTAGTACATGTAGCTTGTTCAATGAATATCGTAGAATAATGCCTTACGAAAAGTAGCATAACTAAACAAACATGTCGTGGGTTGCGTGAAAATGGTTTGTTTTTCAAGCAGTGATAACACAATCGACACCACAAAAGCGATCCATCTCCTCAATTCGACCATGTTGAGTATCATCTTCAAATTTGCAGCGATACCAGAGCAATGCTATGTTAAAGTGGAAGTAGCTGGTGCCTACGAAAGTCACATGTGTATCTCTTTGCATCATGAAGCGTCACCTCCTAAATTGCAAGGAGTCTTTCGTTCCTGAAGTTGATAACCCATATCGACTATTGCAGAGATAACTGGAGAAATGGTGATGAATGAGGGCCTCCAGGCGCTAACGGCGAATCTACAGAACGAGCACAAGTGGAGGAATGTTCAAGTTGTGTTGCCAGAGTCTTTTGGGTTCGTGGCACGTGTGCTGTCGGAGCAGACGCAGTTGATCCAAAAGCTGCAACTCCGCATCGACGGCTTAGAACGTGCTCAGTTGGTGACAATTAGTTCTGACAATGTGGCCGAGGTGGAAGAACGGATTCGTGCGGATATGAAGCGCCGGATGTTAAGATTTCGCAAAGAGGTGATGGTCATCGAATTCTGGTGCAGTATTCAGACAACTGAGCAACAACGTGTTTTGTGCATGCAGATTTCTGCGAGCTTAGAGCAGCAGCAGACGGAAATACAGCAAGTTAGAGGGGATTCGATGGCTAAATCTCAGCAGCAGCAGGATGCAGTTAACAAGGTTTGTTCAGGGTATTGAAGGAGTCAAGCGAGTGGACAAGGAACTATTGCTAATTGGAGCTGTTTTAGAGCCGTGTACAGGTAGAGCAGAGCGTGGAGCAGAGGTGCTGCAAAATAGAAGAGAAGCTGGAACAGTTGATAGAAAACATGCAACGTCAGCTCAAGGATCAAGATTTACAGTTCAAATCTAGGCGCATATTGGATGAAGACAAGTTGATAAAGCTACGACAAGACGTGATGCAGAAAGTAGAGGCTCTTGAAGAGAATTTGGTGGAGAATGAAGCGAGGAGGGAAGCTTCCATCGTCCCTGTCGTCAAGGAAATTCGTGTTGCTAGTCCAGAAATACAGGAAAGAGAAGTGGTGCGTAACATCATTTCAGAAAGGTGGAGTACTCGAATTCACTTTTGTTATGGTTATTCATCAGGACGCCATTCGCGAAGACTTGGCACGTGTCACGCAGGATATTCGAGAAGCAGAGACTAGATTGGAGAAACAACTTGTTGGATGTCAACAGGTGCTAACGATAGCAATTGGGAAGAAAATCTGCAAGAGCGAAGTCATGAAGCTTCTCAGTCGTAAAATGGATGCGAGTACGTATTTGTGTCGTGATCTCGCTCTGCAGATAATGAGACGTAACATGTTTGGGTATGATGTTGCTTCCGACTGCAGTGGACGCTTGGAAGCAACTAGCAGAGAAGGCGGACAGTGCTCGATTAGAAGAGGTCGCAAGTGGTTTGGTGGACAGTATCCAACGATCTCAAGAAAACACGATGGATGATGTGGACCGGTTGAGGCAACTCAACGAGTCAAAGGCAGACGCACTGAAGCTTGTTCAGATCAAACACAACATGGTAGGGCAGCATTGTGTCTTGTATTGCTTTTATGTGGCTCTATTGGCATTAACGACACTGTGTTTTCTCCACCAGCACAACATACTGTCCGTTGCCGAGTCCATACAGCATGAACTGAGCGCGCTACAACGAGTTGTGAACGAGAAAATGACCGTTGCAGATGTGAAAGAGCTGCTGGAATCGCAGTCAACGATGAATGGACTGCAGAAGGCAATGAAGCAAGTGGAAAGTGCAGCAACGGGTGAGTTCGCGACCAAATCTCGGTTCGACGACATTAATCGACAGATTCAGGCCATTACACGCCAGCTACGCAGTGAGATCTATCAAGCCCGCTATGTAAGTTCTTCTGTCCTTGAAGTTGCTGATAACATGAACTGAAGGGAGTTGTTTATTAGATCTGGAAGGATGGTCGTCCCAGTGCGAAGCAAACGATTCAGTGGAGTTCTCAAGTGGTGAACACGAACGCAGATATTTTCCTGTGGCAATTTGGTTCCGATGAGGTGAGGTTACTTTTGCCGGGACTTTATCACCTCCAGGCTGCATTCTTCACCAACTACTCCCCCGCGATTCAAGTGCTGGTGAACGGTGAGCCGGCCGTTCTCCTGCATTCATCAGCCGACACAAAACAAGTTACATGCTCTTCATCATGCGGACAACCAATTATTCGTCGACTTGAGCATAGTGCCGGTAGTGTTGCAGGCCTAGCGGTTGAAGTGTTCTTGGCATTACCAGCGAGAGCACTCGTGGCTATCTCATACGATATTGACGAGAAGGCTCAAGGATTTTTGAACTTGCGAAAGCTTTAGCTAGAATACACACTCAGTGATACTCTTCATTGTTTATTCGACACTGACTTGGACTGGAAGTAGATCCACCGACTTCTGCTTCATACAACTGCTGGAGACTGCATTTGTGACGGAGAGGCTTGTCTCGTGGAAGACGCTGCCTTCGATATACCGTCCTTCTCGATCGGAGACATATTTTCCTGGTGAGCCTCCGGACGCGGATGTGACGGTTGTAATGAGGTTCTCCTTTTCTGAGGGTGCTGATTGTTGCGTGGATCTGCGAGTTTTTCCGTCATTAGTTCATCTCTCTGCGCATGTAAAACCTCCCTCGACGGTTCTGCAACTGGCGTCTCCTGTTCAAAATCCTTTTCCAGACGCTTCAGAATGCAGTCAGGCACCTCGTACTTTGCTGATTGTGTGAGCACGTATTCCGCGCTTATGAGCCGGGGCTACGTTACCCAGCACGACGGCACACAAGTAAATGTGGTAAGTGATGATGACGCACGATCAATACATTGCTCGAGCACTCACCGCATATTCTTGGATATCGTGAAAGAGTCGAGGAATTTCATCAAAGCTGCTAGCGAGAATGGGTTTCTGTAGTTCCCCTAGGATGACGAGTGCGGTTTGGAGGAGCTGTTTCCACCCCTTGAAGATAAATCCCTCAAAGACCTGCACCACCACATCGTACGAAAGGGCCTCCATGTTTGTGAACAGCGTCATAAACCACCTAGAAGAAACAGCATCACCGTAAGCAACAGGTTTATCGGATTTCGATGGCAGCAGCTAGGACGCACCCTGTTGCAACAATGCTAATGGGGAAGTCGATAACCTGGAAATGATCAGATAGTGGACGGAGATACATTTGTAGAAGCCGGTCCAACTAATAAAACATTCGCATCGGTTAGTGTGAATGTTCACTCGATGATAGTAAGGAGAGTACGAGTTTACCTGGAAGCAACGCAGACTGAGGTGTGGCAATCCTGGTCCATAGAGCCTCTCCAGCTCGAATCGTGGCGATACCAGGAGACTAACGAGCAGCCAGAAAGCACGTGCTTCATTCCAATCGCTCACGGCAAGCATTAATGCTGCAACATGATCCATGCCTTGACAGTATCCCACCTCTGTGTCCACACTAGCGCAGGCACAAAGTACATTCTGAAGCGCAGCCTGCCGCTTCTCCACTGGGATAGCGACTCCAGACGAGTTGCATACAGTGCGTGACGTTGAATCAATGCTCTTGCGGTGCTGTCGTCGTGCTGAAACCCCGAAGGTGCGAGTGACATCGAGACGAATTTGTTCGTCCCATTCCGACGCTGAGCCCGTTTCGCACCGACTAATAATGAGTTCGTACGCCTTCCCCAGCTCCATTGATGTTGGCATTGAGGTTGTTATCGAGTGATCTTCGGTCTGAACAGGCTGCTCCCATAAAGGGCGTGTAGTAGCCACCGGTGCCTCGTTCGCATCAGAGTCCTCGGTATCTGACCCTGATGATGCATCCAGTCTGGCACACACGGCTTCAGCCAGATCAGCAACGAAGGCTCGTGTCCGGTTATCTTTGAGGCATTCAGCCTGCCAGAGCATCGCAATACTTGGATCTGACAACGGAGCGTTGTCAATTGAGCTACTGCTTCGGGATCGAAGCTGCGTGCAAAGCTCATCCGAAACCACCTGCAGAGCTTCTCGATCTGTTCGTGTCAAGAAGCTGTCTGTGAGTCGAATCATGACACTCCAACCATTATCGTGTGCTTGGTCAGACAATGATGACTTGTTATTTGCCAGCTTCTGAGAATTCACGACTTCTGTCAACGCCACAATTGTCGCGTCCATTTTGTCAAGTACACGATGAGCACGACACTGGGCCATCTTGAAGCTCATAGTTAGCTGTCGATGTGCCAAGGCAAGCTGGTTTGAGGCTTCCACCGAGGTCTGAGTAGGTGCAAACCGGTGAGCTGCTGGCGGCGCAGGAAGTTCCATTGACGCGGAGCCGATAGGCGAGCTGCCGTGCTGCTTCTGAATCACTTCATCCAAAGCCTGTACGTCGCAGCCAGCATCAATTGCTAATGCACGTAACTTCTGTACCTCCTCCTGCTTGGAAGCAAGTGTCTGCTTGGCTGTAGCGAGCACAGCACGGATGTTTTGCTCAAGTTCCTGGTTCTCGCGACTAATTTTTCTGGCTTCACGTAGTTGCTGGGCGCGATATTCTGCCTGGTAACACGGTGTGCATACTCGTTGTGGACGCAGTGGAGCCCCTGGACACAGCGCGATCTCCAACACTTGTCCGCAGCAGCGTGCACAAAATATCGAGAAGCACAGTCGACAGTGGTGGCGTCGTTCACGCACAGAGAAGATGACAAAGCACAGTGGGCAGTACGTCGCGGTGGCGTCGTCCTCCCAGAATCGGTCGGTGCTCGCGACCGGATGGTCCGGCATGGCATCGTTCCATCCTGGCAGCATCTTGTCCACCGTCGCGACATACTCGGACATGGCTGATTCCCTGTCGTCTGTGTCTCCTTCCGTTCCGCTGCACGCATCCCACTGACGCCTGTCAACAGCAACAACACATGAGTATCCTTCTCCTTTCTCCACTCTAAACCTCCACTCACATGATAGTTCCAGGCCCAAAGAAGCCTCCACATAGCGTAAAGAGCCCGAAAATGCCCGAGACGTGTGGCGTGTGGTTTGCCACATGAGACTCGTCTTTGATTCGTCGACTGTTCTCCGCTGGCCCCTACGCTCACCAAATTGCTTCAGTTTTCAACCCAAACTTCCCATCGAGACTAAGTCTTTATTGTGTTATTAGTTACCTGCTCAAGGAAGCACTGGATGCCCAACAGTCTCGGCTCGTGCTCCTTGAGTGTGCGGATCACGAACGGATCCACGGCACGCAACGACCCGTTGTGGAACTTGTTAAGCACAGACCCTACCAGCGCATTAGCACGAGAGTATCGCGCCACCACATCCTTGCTCTTCTTGCCGCTCATACGTTATTCGTGCACCGGCAAACGGAGACCAAGGGGCAGTTAATCGGAAAATGTGACAGACGACCGACCGTTCAAGATACATTGGTGTTTGGTTTTACACAACATTGGTGTTCAGCACACCATACCACTCCATATTGACACCAAAAGGTCAACAGTCGCAAACTATCGCCGGAATGAGCTCGCGTGGTCGTGGACGCAGTCGCAGCCCCCCGGCCGATCCGTCCGAGAGCTCACCACTGCTGCCTACCGGTAGCATCTCGCTCAACTACAACTCAGACTCAGCCGTGTACGACCGCAAGGAAGAAGAGAATGGCAACGGCTCGCGCCGCTTCTTCGGAGCCGGCGACGATGGCACCAGCAGCGACAGCGACGACCACGAGGACTTCAGCGACTTGGACCGCCAGTTCTCGCCCACCAGTTACCGTCAACAGTCATCGGACGCCTTCCGTCAGATCCCACGGGCCAATTGGCATGGACTTGGCACGCACAGCAGGTTCAAACGTGGAGCTCCGAAGCCGCTGCCTGCGCCAGGGACTGTGAGCCACACGACGCGACGCTCAAGGATGAGGACAATTAAGAAGCAACTGAGAGAGCCACCAAGTGCTCCAAAGCTCAGAGTTTCTGCCTACTGCACGTGCGACCAGTTGCAGCTGTTTAAGTTGCTCAAGTGGCTCGAGAGAGTCGAAACGGGTCAATTACCTGGAGGAGAACTGCATCCCGACGGATGGAGACACAAGATGTACATGGGCGCGATACATTCCAGTTGTGCCCCAGCACCAGATCTTGAGTTAGTATAGAATTGATGCTGAGGAGCTGAAGTTGAGAGATTGTCTAACGTGGAGGATGCGTGTCATATGAGTGCAGGGAGGGAGCGCCGGTGCCGTACCAGCAGAAAGATGCCTTCTACTTTGCGTGTGTTGCTGCTAGTAAAGGAAAATGTTGATATTACATAGCAAACTGACGATGGATGTGCTGGATTTGGTGCAGGACGGGGTGTGCGGTCTTCTGGGGTTTGACAAGGGCGGAGGAGCAGGCACATTTGGTGGCATTAGCAACGTTCTCGGTGGGGCCGGTCAAACAGGTGGAGGTCGAAGACATGGACTATACTTACGGGGATGCAAGTGTCATCTGCAACGACGCTATCACACTCCGCAGCAACCGCGCGTCCGAAAAATTGGCGGTCTCTTTCGCCATGGCGCAGTCATCGAAGCTGGACGTCTTCGAGGAGCGCGTGGAGGAAACGATTCGTGAGACTAAGCACGTGCCGCAGAATCTTGCGACCACAGGCTCGATTCAGTATTCACAGAGTGATATCTCAAAGCTCATCGGCCGGTTATTTATTGAGGTACGTGGGGACCATAAATTGTTTGCTCACACACAAGCCGCAGTATCTTAAGACTTGCATGGTGTTGCTGTAAATGCAGCGGAGCGATGTGAACTTGAACTCGGATATGCTGGACGAACCGGATTTCTTTTGGGAGGACGACGAGTACGAGCCGTTGTACAAGAAGGTGATGAAGTACCTGAGTGTGGACAACCGTGTCCAGATCCTGAACACGCGTCTGGACATCCTCCGTGAGCTGTACGTGGTGCTTCTAGTATGGTATTGACTCCGAGTTCGAAGTGTTGCTAAACCCGGATCGCATTTGGTGGTTTGTGTACGTTCAACGCAGGCTCGACGTGCTAAGCCAGCAGCTCGCGCACCAGCACGACACGAAACTGGAAATGATCGTGATTTGGCTCATCGTTGCCGAGGTCGCCGTGCAAGTCGTATGGAATATCCTCATTAAGGATATCCTCGGCTTCTTCCCACACTCAGATACGGAATAGATGCACAACGCAGGCAGACTGCTACGAGTTAGTTTAGCGTGGTAGAAACGGAAGCGGGGGACGAAATGCATGATGCTTACTGCATAGTTAATTGATAAGCGTTTTTGTTACAAGAGGAAGAGCTACTACCACAACAGAGTGTGGTCGAGTTTACTTGGGCGGAGTTCCAGGGATACGGACTGCAGCTTTGGTTTGCTTGCGCCGTACTTGCTGCATCTGGGCGATAACACGGCGTGCGCCACGACTGCGCATGCGGCCATGGATCGAGAGCAGTGAGTCCTTGTCGTCCTTGTCAGATGTCGAACTGGAAGCGCTCGAAATCTGGTGGTGCAAGTCCTTCCGTGCGAGATAGTCTCGCGCTAGACGCTGAATTTGTTTTGCAGCACCTGCACGTTGGCGCTGAGCTTCGTGCTCCAAGTCGATCGCTTTCTGTCGCTTCGTCTCCCGCATCTTCATCAATTGGCACTTGGCTCGCCTGCGCAGTAGAAAGTTAAGAGCTACGTGCTGGATCTTGACTGCGAACACCTCCTGCTTCTCTCGTCGTCTAGCTTCCATCACTTGCTTGGCAACACGCACTCGTGCACGTGCTCGACTAGCTTGCTGGATACACAGTGCAGCCGCTGTATCTCGCCGCAGCTTCTCCTGCGCGAGCGTGTGTCGTGTCAGATATCCGCGCATTCTGGCCTGCAGTTGCACCACAGCAGAACGTAAGATCGACATCTCGCGTCGTCGCTTGTCCCTCTCCACGCGACGCAGCTCCTTCTTTTTCTCCAGGACGTGCTGCAGCTCGGCGTACTTGACGCGCATCTGACTGGTACGCGCTGCCATCTTTTGTTGCCAGAGCTCAGCACGCCGCTTGTTGTTCTCAAGCGACAAGAGGCTGTTGTCTGTGTAGTTGCCGGAGATGAACTCCTTAGTGAAGCCTGCGGGCCGTGCGTGTTTGGGGCAGCTCAGCGCCACGTCCTTAAAGTCCACGTAGCGGCCGTAGTCGTAGCCTGTCGTGGTGCGGTACAGCGGGTGGGCGGCCGTACGTGTGAGGATGTCCAGTTTAGGCAGCGAGCGGATCTCGCGGACCGCAGGAAGGCCGCCGCCGCACAACCGCGGGAGGATCACGCGCTCAGCGGCATTGTTGCTTGCAGCGGCGGAACGTGGTGCCACCGCTAGCCCGTAGGTGTTGAGCGCCAGCATCGTTAGCAGCGCCCACTTCGTGTTTCGAGTGGACATGACGAGGGGGTCGGCGCAGACCGAAGAAAGAGGACGAGGAGGTCGTTGCTTGCATCTTATCGGGCTTCAACTAAAAAAAAATCTTTTCATATTTCGGGATAAAAAGTGCTGGCACACGAATACTCCTATCTAAGAATATTACTGGGGATAACTACGGAGGGGATTATCTGTAGGTTGCGACCTGAAAATGTACTTTCGTCTTTTTATGGTGAGAGCTAAAAATAGATTCCCAGCTTCAAGCGCTGAAGGAAAGTTCGGCGATGCCGTCCTTGCCCGCCTGAAAAAACTCAACCCAGCGCCGGCAGCGGCAGTGGGTATGGTACCGGTAGTCTACAACATGTACATGTAGGCCCTTTATGTTGCCTTGGCTCCGTAGACGAGTGTTGGTTAATCTTGTTGTCGTCGTGTTGTATCTGCATACAAAAACGCCGTCACTTTGCTTGGAATCCACGCACCCAGCAGTCCCAGAGTCTGGGCCAAATCACTGGAGCTGAAGCCATCATTCTCTTGATTGGTCAAAACAAACACACCTTCACTTTTAATTGGCCAAAATCCACCATTCCATGTGGTAGCCATTCGTCGATCTCGTGCCGCCCCCGCCACTCGATCAAGCCGACCGCCACCGGCACAAAGATCCTCCCCCCTCCTCCTTCCTCACTCTCAGATTTTCTTTGAAGAAGGTAAGCGCTCGCTCCGTCCGCCTCCGCCAGAAAGATTTCCACACACACTAGGGACTAATTCTCCTCTTGTCTGCAAACAGTTAAACATGGGCAAGGAAAAGGTTCACATTTCGCTGGTCGTTATCGGTCACGTCGACGCCGGCAAGTCGACCACCACGGGTCACCTGATCTACAAGTGCGGTGGTATCGACAAGCGTACCATCGAGAAGTTCGAGAAGGAGGCTGCTGAGCTCGGCAAGACCTCGTTCAAGTACGCCTGGGTGCTGGACAACCTGAAGGCCGAGCGTGAGCGTGGTATCACGATCGACATTGCCCTGTGGAAGTTCGAGTCCCCCAAGTACTTCTTCACGGTCATTGACGCCCCTGGCCACCGTGACTTCATCAAGAACATGATCACGGGCACCTCGCAGGCTGACTGCGCCATTCTGGTGGTTGCTTCGGGTGTGGGTGAGTTCGAGGCTGGTATCTCCAAGGAGGGCCAGACCCGCGAGCACGCTCTGCTTGCCTTCACTCTGGGTGTCAAGCAGATGATCGTTGCCATCAACAAGATGGACGACTCGTCTGTCATGTACGGCCAGGCCCGTTACGAGGAGATCAAGTCGGAGGTCACCACGTACCTGAAGAAGGTCGGCTACAAGCCCGCCAAGATCCCCTTCGTGCCTATCTCGGGCTGGGAGGGTGACAACATGATTGACCGTTCCACGAACATGCCGTGGTACAAGGGACCCTTCCTCCTTGAGGCTCTTGACAACCTGAACGCCCCCAAGCGTCCCAGCGACAAGCCTCTCCGTCTTCCCCTCCAGGATGTGTACAAGATCGGCGGTATTGGCACGGTACCTGTCGGCCGTGTGGAGACCGGTGTCATCAAGCCTGGCATGGTCGCCACTTTCGGCCCCGTGGGTCTGTCGACGGAAGTTAAGTCCGTTGAGATGCACCACGAGTCTCTGCCGGAGGCTGTCCCCGGTGACAACGTTGGCTTCAACGTCAAGAACGTTTCCGTCAAGGAGCTGCGTCGTGGTTTCGTCGCTTCGGACTCCAAGAACGACCCGGCCAAGGCCACCCAGGACTTCACCGCCCAGGTGATTGTGCTGAACCACCCCGGCCAGATCGGCAACGGCTACTCGCCGGTGCTTGACTGCCACACGGCCCACGTTGCCTGCAAGTTCAAAGAGATCACGGAGAAGATGGACCGTCGTTCGGGCAAAGTGCTTGAGACTGCCCCCAAGTTCGTGAAGTCGGGTGATGCCTGCATGGTCATCCTCGAGCCCTCGAAGCCCATGACCGTCGAGTCGTTCCAGGAGTACCCTCCTCTGGGCCGTTTCGCCGTGCGTGACATGCGCCAGACGGTTGCCGTCGGTGTCATCAAGTCGGTGAACAAGAAGGACGCCTCTGCCAAGGGCGGTGCCAAGAAGAAATAAGTTAGTTATGCGGCATGCAGCTCTTGACACTTCTTGATCGACGGAGAGCGTCGTAGTTCTGTAGGATGCAACGTGTTGCTTGTTTAACGGAATGAAGACGCATTTGTCAACGAAACCATACCTTCCTATCCTTACCTCACCACTACGCTACTTGTAGCCTTACTTGTAGCTTTGCAGTCATTGGAATGCGGTGAAGTGAGACTTGACAGTGAGCTGCAAACTCAGGAACAAAGATTGCAGAAGTATTTGGCCTGCCCCAGGTAATCATCTTGGATTCGGGCGAGCAATCAACACTTCATCTAAAAAAAGTCGATGGCACAGCCTCACAATCGCTTTTTTCCCTCCCCAAAGTCTCAATTAACCCCCTTGGTCACTATGGTCTCGACGGAATTCCTCACCTTCGTGCAGCAATACGAAGAGATTTTCACCAATGTGCCCGGCACCTTCGCCAACGAATCGTACAAGTCTCGATTACCTGGACTCGTCCGTGACTGCGTGGCCAACAACCGTGAACGATTCTCAGAAGAGCAGTGCAAACGCTTGTTGCAATTAGCCGACGACATGGTGAACGACGCCGTGATCCCGTTGCCGTCACAGTACCCTGAACAAGCTACCAAGTCGCCTACGAGTGCTCAATGGGAGACCTTACTGAAGGGCAAGAACTACACGTGGCAGAACTCGCCTTGGTTCTTGAGCGAGCAATACATGTTCCACCTGGTGCTGCTGCTGGCCGAATACTACACGACGGGCATCGATCCATTCCACCCGTCGAAGGTGGCGGAGCTGAAGGAAGACACCCCATGGGCGTTGCTACAAACGGCGGTGGGTTTGTCTGCTCAGGAGGAGGCTAGTTCTCAAAGTCACCACGACCAGCTGAAGAGATTCATGAAGTTGTGTCTGTGGGGCAACAAGGCGGACGGATGCTACAAGGAGGTGAAGGACACTATCACTGGAGCAGATGCCTCGCTGGAGTTCGACGACGAGTTGCTGCTTGTCGACCACAGTGACAAGGTCATCGACTACTTGGAGCAAAAGGCAAAGGAGACGGATGCGAAGACTCTGGCCGTGCAGTACATTAATGACAACAGCGGTACGGAGCTTCTGCTGGACTTGGCACTGGCTGATCACTTGCTGGCTCATAGTTGGTGCGGCAAGGTAACGCTGAACGTCAAAATGGAGCCGATGTACGTGTCGGACGCGACACCTGCTGATGTGCACGAGCATATTGCGGAGATGCAACGCGAGACGCGCACGTCGGAAGTGCAGGCCCTGGGCAAGCGTTTGGCTGGATACGTCCAAAAGGAGCAGCTCGTAGTGCGTCCGGACCTCTTCTGGAACCGCTACACTTACTACTGGGAGATGCCGACGGAACTGCAAACTCGCTTGGCGAACGAGGCAACGTTGGTGATCATCAAGGGAGACTTGAACTACCGTCGTTTGTTGGGAGATCGTCTGTGGCCGCCGTCGACACCTGTGGATGAGGCTGTGCCGTACTTCCCAACCGCCTTCGTGTCTTTCAGAGCGATGAAGTCGAACCCTGTGGTGGGCGTTCCTGCGGACATTGTTGCGAAGCTGGAGAAAGAGGATCCGAAGTGGAGGTACAATGGCGAACGCGGCACGATCCAAAGCGTGCTGACTCTGGCTTCGGTTTCCAAGTAGACTGCCAATGCTAAAGTGTGTAAGCTGTCGCGGATCACTGACAACGACCTCGAAGACTGCCAAGCCACCCTTTCACGTGGGCCATACTGTACTTCGAAGTGCTGACATTTACAAACCTTGTTGTCTATTTCGTTATCGTGCACGCTTAATTAAAAGGACTGGTGCCCTCTTGGGCAAGCTACGCAACGTGTGTAACCTACTCGGAGGCAGGATCCGGGGCCAGTACGCTTTGGATCGTGCCGCGTTTGCCGTTATACCTCCGCTTCGGATCCTCTTTCTCCAGCTTCGCAACAATGTCCGCAGGAACGCCCACCACAGGGTTCGACTTCATCGTTCTGAAAGACACGAAGGCGGTTGGGAAGTACGGCACAGCCTCATCCACAGGTGTCGACGGCAGCCACAGACGATCTCCCAACAAACGACGGTAGTTCAAGTCTCCCTTGATGATCACCAACGTTGCCTCGTTCGCCAAGCGAGTTTGCAGTTCTGTCGGCATTTCCCAATAGTAAGTGTAGCGGTTCCAGAAGAGGTCCGGGCGGATCATCAGCATCCCCTTGCTGACGTAACCATCGAGTCGCCAACCAAGAGCCTGAACCTCAGGTGTGCGAGTCGGACGCTGCATTTCGACGATGTGTTCGTGCATGTCCGCGGGCGTCGCATCCGATACGTAGATTGGCTCCAGCTTCACATTAAACGTCACCTTACCGCACCATTCGTGCTTTAGCAAGTGATCAGCCAGTGCCAGGTCAAGCAACAGTTCGGTGCCGCTGTTGTCGTTGATAAACTGGATGCCCAGCTTCTTGGCGTCTCCAGCCTCACGGGCATTTTGCTCTAGGTACGTGATGACCTTGTCACTGTTGTCGACAAGCAGCAACTCGTCGTCGAACTCCAGCGAGGCATCTGCTCCAGTGATAGTGTCCTTCACCTCCTTGTAGCATCCGTCCGCCTTGTTGCCCCACAGACACAACTTCATGAATCTCTTCAGCTGGTCGTGGTGACTTTGAGAACTAGCCTCCTCCTGAGCAGACAAACCCACCGCCGTTTGTAGCAACGCCCATGGGGTGTCTTCCTTCAGCTCCGCCACCTTCGACGGGTGGAATGGATCGATGCCCGTCGTGTAGTATTCGGCCAGCAGCAGCACCAGGTGGAACATGTATTGCTCGCTCAAGAACCAAGGCGAGTTCTGCCACGTGTAGTTCTTGCCCTTCAGTAAGGTCTCCCATTGAGCACTCGTAGGCGACTTGGTAGCTTGTTCAGGGTACTGTGACGGCAACGGGATCACGGCGTCGTTCACCATGTCGTCGGCTAATTGCAACAAGCGTTTGCACTGCTCTTCTGAGAATCGTTCACGGTTGTTGGCCACGCAGTCACGGACGAGTCCAGGTAATCGAGACTTGTACGATTCGTTGGCGAAGGTGCCGGGCACATTGGTGAAAATCTCTTCTCCAGCGTACACGCGCGCGAGGAATTCCGCGGAGACTACCATGACATGCAAATCATAATTTTACTAAAGGGTATACTACAAATTATCGGTCTTCTTCTTGGCTACTTGTTTTAATGTCACCACCGACCCGATGTCGTCGCCTGACCGTCGACAAGGTCGAATCTTTAGAAAATACTATTTTCAAGCTGCCTAGTGCTATTTGCAGTACTAAGGACACCTGTGTCATTGAAAACACCAAACCTTAGCAAATCCCCTCACTTCTGCTGGCGTCGAAAGTTTTTCCCAGCGTGCTGAGCATGTTGTCACCCACTCGATGCTACAGGCTGATAGGCTTCCGTTTCGTGCCTACTTGCCTTCCCATTGATGCGAGGGTGATCCATGGTTAGACGCGCGTGCCCAAGAATGCTACAAGAACCGTTCTTTTATCTGTGCAGTACCTAAGAATAAATACTGTCCAATGAGTTAGTAACGTGGCCATCTGCTGGGTTCTAATTGGCCAATTTGTTGGTGACCCTTAGCAGTAAACGACGCTTAGGACTACGACGATACGATAATCACCACCACAAAAAGGACCCTTTTTGCGTGTCTATAATGGCCACAATTTGAGTGTCTGGGTAAGCATGGGATCTTTACTTCAACGACAAGCAAGTCATGACGGACTCGTCTTGATCAAAATCGGTCTGCCATCAAAGATGCGTTAGGATAGTCTGAATGAAGGTGCTCTTCTCACATTCGATTCTCGCTCGTGATACACGCACCGGATCCTCCTCTCAAGAAACCATGGGTATCTCAGACAAGTTCATTGAGCGCGTACGACAGCTAGACGAGCTCGTGGCCAATGTGCTGGACACATTTGCGCACGGTACGGATGCCGCAGGTGCTGCGCGACTGCGTAGCCAACAACGGCGACCATTTGTCGATCGAACAAGGCAAAAGGCTGCTACAGTTGGCAGATGACTTGGCCAATGACGCAGAGATCCCGTTGCATTCGACGTACCCTGAGCAAGCAGCCAAGTCCCCCACGAGCAAGCATTGGGAGAATTTGCTGACCGGTAAGGGATACACGTGGCAGAACTCGCCGTGGTTCCTGGTGGAGCAGTACATTTTCCACTTGGTTCTGCTGATGACGGACTACTACACGACGGGCTTCGATTTGTTCCACTACTCGAAGGTGGCGGAGCTCGAGGAAGACACGCCCTGGTCGCTGCTCCAGACGGCAGTGGGGATCTCTGCACAAGAAGAAGCGAGCTCACAGAGCCAACGACCAGCTCAAGAGGTTCATGATGCTCTGTCTGTGAGGCAACAAGGCCGACGGCACCAATGACAAGGTCAAGTCCACCATGCACGTTGCTGGAGATTCGCTAGTCTTTGACGACAATTTGGTGCTGGTGGACGACAGCGACAAAGTGATTTCGTTCCTGGAGCAGAAGGCGCGCGAGAACGGAGACGCGAAGACTCTCAGTGTGGAATACATCAGCGACAACATTGGCACCGAACTGCTGTTGGATCTAGCGATGGCATACCACTTGCTGACGCACAATTGGTGCGGCAAGGTGACGTTCAACGTGAAGGCCGAGCCGATCTACGTGTCGGATGTGATGCCTACCGACGTGGATGAGCACGTCCTTGAGATGCAACATGAGACGCGAACGCCGGAGGTGCGAGCTCTGGGTAAGCGTCAGTACATCAGTAAGGGGCAGATCGTTGTCCGCCCCGACACGTACTGGAACGAATACACTTACTACTGGGAGATGCAAAAGCGTCTCGCAAAAGAAGCAACGCTTGTCGTTCTCAAGGGCGATCTGAACTATCGTCGACTGGTAAGCGATCGTCTCTGGCCTCCGTCGACACCCGTGGAAGAAGTCGTGCCATACTTTCCCACGGCGTTCGTGGCATTCCGCATCTTGAAGTCGACCCCAGTGATGGGAATCCCCGCCAGCGTCGTGGACAAGTTGGAGAAGGAAGACCCCATGTGGAGAATTAATGGCGAGCATGGTACCATCCAAAGCGTGCTGATCCCACCTGCGGTGTCCGACTAGACTACAACTCACAAGAGACTACTTGGTCGCTCATAGGAAGCTTGCTCATATAGTCAAAGAAGTACCGATGCACTGTACGTTGTTGCCGAGTGGTTTGTTGCCAGGTCACTTTGTGCTTTACATGTCATTCTTTTAAGAAAAAAAGGGTTAACTGACAAGTTGTCAGTTAAATTAAGCCTTTGTCAGTGACAACACGAGCGCCGCTAAATACACGGGAGACGTTTCTACAAGTTAACTAAGAGTGGGGACAGCATGTCACCCTGAGGGGCTAGACGAACTAGTCGAAGCGCATGGAGCCGCATGACAATGCGCGTCTCCAAAAGAAAGCTTTTCCCCAGTGTAGGAAGGGTCTTTCCTTTTTCTTAAAAAAGAAAAGAGTGTGTCGAGATCCACACACAAAAGAAAAGAGTGAGTCGAGATCTTTTAGAAAGAGTTTTAAATGTTGACAAGTTTACTTAAAAAAGTCGATGTTCCTATCCGAGATTTGGGTTTACCCAAATTTCGGATTGGAACTTTTGAAGAAAAGAAACTAAAAAAGTGGTGGGGATGTTGGCCCAGACTGTGGTATCCAAATTAGCAATGGTCGAGGGCGAAATACGCGTGTTGTGACAGCCAACAAAAACCTTGGATTTCAAATAGTCGTGAGCTCGCAGAAAGCGAACAATCAGTTTTTATTTTAATACAGTTTATTTTTTGTTTTGAGTTTTTTTTACTTTTAAAAGTTAAAAAACTCAAAACAAAAAAGAAACTGTACTTAAGTATGGTGTTTTTAGACTCGATCTGTGATTTTCTAGCTCGAAACGTCGCAGCCGATGTGATTATCATTCGTCGACCCGTAATCCAATTTACAATGAGCAGCGCCCTGCTCCCCATTTTGGAATCGACAGCCAAGAGTACAAGAGTTCCATTGATAATAAACAATGCGTCTCGTCTTCTTCTTGCTTGCTCTACTCGTGGCCATTTCTGTCGCGAGCGATATTGACTTCGCCGTGGTGGGGACCCCGAGGTTATCAATGCTGACAGCAAGGCTTATCGTCTCAGAGGTAGTCAGCAACGGACCAAGGGGGGAAATGAAGAAAGAATGATAGTACCTGCTGGTGCGTTCTTTCTTCCAGGTATCTATCATCGTGGCAAGGTCAGTGGAGCGCAGGTTTCAAATGTAATGGAAAATGCGGCAAAGGTGCCATCGATGAAGAAGGTTCTACTCGGAGCAGGAGTGGGGACCGCCGCCCTATATGCGATTTTATCGCAAACGCTCTTCAAGACACCAACGGAGTAACGTCACAAGTGATAACTCAATACCCAAGAGGTGCTGGTGTCACTCGAAACAAAGCAAGATGCGTGTGCAAGAACATACATGTACCATCTCGCACAATTGTGTGGGGTATACTCTTTCTAGTGGAAAACGTGCTGCTGAGTATTTACCTTTTTTAGTTAGGTCTCGTCATGGCACCGAAAGGGCAGTACCTTCACCATACCGCACCACTTATCGTTGTGATAAATCAATGTCATTGGCAGAGTAAAATTTTAATGCCTAGTTTAAAAAAAAAAGACCGGTTCATTGGTGTCACGATGCTTTTTCAACGTCGCTGAAATGAAAGGCTGCCACATCAGATACTGTTATACTGTATTGCACATCTGTCCAAACTGGCGGCATTAACACAGCTCACTTTTGATCATAGGTCATACTTCGATACGTTCATGACGGGCGGCACTTTGTGAGCCCCTGGTGGGCTCTGCATGCAGAGATTCTCGTTCGTTTCAAGCTAGCCTAGACCATGAGAGCCCTAAGGGTATTTGGATGAGTTTCGCAGCCTCACGGCTTAGATTTAGGAATGTGCCTAATCCTCCTATGACCTAAAATGGACAAAACAGTACTGGTACTATTTCCGTTATATATGTAAGTCCACGCGTCTGCACCTGTGCCTTCCGTCCATTGAGTTCGACAGCTTATTGCGGGGGAAATGATTATCGTTTCCATGCGGACGATGAATGAAATTCTATTCACATAGGTTTGCTTAATTGGACGTCAATCATGTTGCTAGCTAACTTGAGCAACCGCTTGTTCTACTGAAAGAAGGTATTGTGATTCATTGCCGCACAAGTTAGAGCACTCTCGGTACTTGTACTCCTGAAGTCATTAGTCACGAATGTAACCAACGAGTAGGGCCAGGAAGAATGCAAGGCGGCGGTGCTCACCCAGCGATCGGAATCCCCCATGTAAACTTCCCTGCCGCAACATAGGATCATTTATGCAACTTAATCATTCTTACGTTGCTTTAAAAGCTCCACACTACTTGCCATCACTTCTAGGCTAACGTTAGGTATGGGCACTTTGGAGGTGTCGGAGGAGTCCCTGCCGCCCGAGTGGGAGGTGGCCATGTCTCGCTCCAAAAACATGCCGTACTACTACAACGCCCAGACCAAGAAAGTTTACTGGGTGGACGACGAGCTCCCGCGCGGCTGGTCGCACCAGTTCGATCGCGACGGCCGCCGCTTCTACTTCCACGTTAAGGACAAGAACTCCACCATCTCATACGACAAACCAGTGCTACGTCAAGCTTCCAGTCCATCTCCACCGCCGCCTCTAGCCAACGACGTCGCATCTCCTGAGCCTGTTCCAGTTCCTGCCCCGTCCTATGACGACACGGAGTCTCCCGGTGCTCCGTCTCCTGGTGGCCACGGGCGTCCAGACTCAGGTGAGCCGCCGCGGCTCGTGAGGAAGAAATCTAACTCTTTAATGGACCTACTGAGTCCAGGCCCACCCGCTCTTGGCGCTGACCAGACTCAAGGTAGAACGACGTTACCCTTCAAAAGGTAGTTCATGGTGTAGGACTAATTTTTATTTATTTATTTATTTATTGTAGAGGAGTCTCCACGAGCACCTGCACAGCCATCGAGATCGATGGACATTTCCAACTTGGTGTCAAGTCCCGAGCGGCCGCAGCAGGGAAATGGCAACAAGAGGTCGTACGACGCCATGTCGAGAGACCAGGATGATGACAAGGAGAAGGATCCGGACGCTGCCGCGGCATTCTACAATCAACTGCAGCGACGCGCGCAGAGTGACAGAGCTGACAGTTTGCTGTTCCACATGCGCGCGCTTAACAACTGGGTCAAGTCCATCTTGATCAACGAGTACTCGCGACGTGAAGGGGATCGAGTGTTGGACTTGGCGTGTGGCAAAGGTGGAGACTTGATGAAGTGGACCAAGAGGAATCTGGCGATGTATGTGGGAGTGGATATTGCGCAGAAGTCGTTGGAAGACGCTGTAGAGAGATACACTTCGTTCTCTCGCGGCGGAAGAGGAGGTGGCGACCGAGACAGGAAGAAGACCGAAGTACAGTTTATTCAGGGTGATCTGGGCGTCGTGGACTTGCTGCGCGATGAGATGCACTGCTGGAGTGAGCACGAAGGCTGGCATGATGCGGTGCCGCTGTCGACCTCAGCAGTGGGAAACTTCAACATCGTATCGGTACAGTTCTCGTTCCACTACATGTTTGGCGATGCACAACGCGCAAACCGCTTCTTCGCCACAGTGCACGAGCTCCTTGCTGACGGTGGTGTGTTGATCGCGACGACAGTTGACCCGAACAAGTTGCTGATGAAATACTACCAGGGTCTGCGGCCACCTGAGAAGGAAAAAGACGACCAGGCAGCAAACCAGCCTGATGTGAGCATTGTGGACGAGAAGAAGCGCGAGGTGTGCTGTATTCGTTTCGACGCAGCCACGCGTGCCCAGTTGTTAGGGCCCGCTGCCGCTGCGGAAGGCTCTTTTGGTCTGCGTTACAACTTCACACTGCGCGATCGCGTCGAAGATGATGCAGAAAGTGGTGGTGGTCAGGCCGTAGACCTCCCGGAGTACCTAGTGCCAGACGATTTGTTGGCGAAGCTTTTGCGGGAACATGGTTTCGAGCTGCTCCTGAAGCAGAACTTCCACCGCTTCATCCAGCAGCGCAAGGATCAGGACCGCAATCGCACACTGCTGGAGAAAATGCATGTGACCAACATCCGTGGCTCCATCTCGGACGCTGAGTGGGAGATTGCTGGCCTCTACCAGGTTCTCGCGTTCAAGAAGTCATACTAAACATTTGCTTCGGATTTCATATTTCAGCAATGGAGACCGGCGCTAAGTCCAATGAACAAGATTTTTTTTCTTGAGTCAACATCGGATTTAGATACAGTCCACAGTTTGGAATGTACCGATTTTTTTTAAATACGTTTTTTTTAAAAATAATATTCGTACCGTATTTAAAAAAAATACGGTACAAATATTGTAATAGCTTACGGATAAATTCCTTTTTGGTAGCCTGTCTTTACCGTAACGATAATGAAAAACTGCACCCATAATTTTGGATTTCACACGTTTTCTGTCATTTCTAAATGAGAAATGACAGAAAACGAATGTAAATTTAAAAAAATGCCGAGTGAAAACCATCTCTGACGCTCGGTATTGGGTGCAGCAATGCCTAGACAGAACTTGTAGTAGTCGTAGTAGCCGCAGTGGTCGAACCCGAGTTATTGGTTGTCAACTTGGCGACCCCATAGATAACGGCTCCACCAACGCCAACGCCAAGCGTGCCCACAATAACCTTCTTGACGGTAGACCACGATTTCTTGTCTTTCTTCGCCACTACAGCGAATCCCTGCCATAGTTTGGCAATTTGATCATCAGTGACTGCGCTAATCTGCTTTGCTTCAGCTATTAGCTTCGCCATGTTGTTCACCTGGTCATCCGTGAGACCGGCCCCCTTCTGCGCAGCCGCAAAGGCTTTACTCAGCCTGGCCAACTCATCATCAGGGATCTTGGCCCACCCGTCGCTCCAGCATTTGCCTTCTTGAACATATCCGACACCTTGGTCACCTCGTCATCACTGACTTTGAATGCGTTCAGTGCGGTATCCGAGTCAGCGAAAATCTTAGACAGCTTGGCCATCTGGTCATCGCTGAGCTTGGCTGCCCCCACAGCACCAGCGGCCATCGTGTTAGAGTTTTTCGCAAAGTTATCCGACAGACCCGAGAAGAATCTCGCGACGGTATCACCGCCCCCAAGGCGGCGGACACCATTGTCGACTTTTTCGACGAAGGCGACGTCTTCGGCACCAGTGAAGCCAACGTAGCTTGCGACGAGAGTGGTCAGGAGCAATGTCAGGAAGAAGGTGAGACGCATCGTTGTTTTTTTGTCAAGGGCAAGTGCGCGTGAAAGCTCTTAGGTGACTCGCAGTCAGTTAATTTCGAAATGAGCTTCCAGCCGACAAGTTGTCGCTCGAGCCAGCGGCAAAGTGCTGTAGCGTGCATAGGGATTGCGTACATTGAGAGGAATTGCCTACGTTCGCAATCGCCGGATCTGAACCAGGTCCTCAGGAACAGAGTTCGTGATCTGATGAGATTTAGATTGCTGTCGATGCCTGGTACTTCTTAGGCAAAAAAAAGTGTGTAAAGCGTTTACCGTACTTTGCTAAATAAATGCAAAACAAAATAAATCTATTAATGTTTGGAACTCTCATGCAATTGCTTTGCCTGCACCAGCTCAACATTTTCACCGTGCTGCCAAAGCCAGATCAAGTTGATCATCAATACGTATACTATCGGCGACGGTTCTCCAAGAAGAACGCGGGAGGATCTGTTCCAGAACAGATGCGTTATCATACAGGTGCTGAAGTTCGACTCCCACACCCCACCACGAGTACGGCCAGCCGCGACTCCAACAACACGACGGCAGTAGGCCAGCTACAGTGTACCTACATGCAGTGCACCTCTAACCTGGTCGCCCACGTGACCGAAAGGCGTGGCTAAACATGTTTATAATCACCATATTTTCTCCCCGCCGTCCATGCCGATGAGGCAAGTTCAAGGAAAGAATCGATATCACTTTGCTACGTACGGTACTATGAAGCGAGCAGGTAATTTGTGTAATCACGCTTGATGCTGGTTTTCCGGTAACAATACGCCCACTGTGTTCACCATTGGGGATAGCACTCTACGAGCCAAAAGCGTAGATAGAAGAAAAAAAAAAGTTTAGTTCTCGCTAACATCGCGAACTTAGCAAAATCACACGCAGGAGCCTTTCAGTACGAAATAAATGTACACACCGTAATGTGTAACTCATGATATGGTAACCTCAATAATACGAACACATGTAACATGAAATCCTACATGACCAATACGTTGTTATGACGTTTGCGCGCTTCAAAGGAAGTTGCGAATTGAGTTCCTATTGAGCAAGAGTTTTACCGTTCTAATCCTTCACTACTGGAGGGCGTCCCCTGTGGCGGTGTCCTCCTTGCTCCTTGCTTATGCAGTGCCGCTGTTGAACGCGGCCGATGATGCAGTAAGTTGGCTGGGGCGGCGGTGGGCACCGCCGCCGTAGTGTAGTTGAAACCGAGCTTGTCTCGTGTGGAGTCCGATTCCCAACAGTTGTAGGATAAGGGCCGTTCTTATTTTCCCGCTCCCGACTCCCGGGAAAAATAAAAAGATACACCCTTTTCGAAATTCTTGGTTTTGGTGTGCATTTTTTTTAGCGTCTCGTCCTCGGGATCTACCGCGAACTAGAAAGAAAAACTTGCGTAGAGCGTTCAAAATGGGACCGAAAGAAACAAACCTAGCTTGTGTTCGTGAAGACATGAACTAGTTATGCTTAATTTCCCAGCTCCCGGTGACGCGAAAATGACGAGGGAGTGGGAGAAAACTGCCCGCTGTAAGCACGGCTCGTTTTAACCGGTTATCTTGATTGTCTTCTTGTGTATAATAATTTAAAGATATTTATTGCAATAATTGTTTGTATTTTGTATTATATTTTCCTGGGAACTTCAATAATAAATTATTTACACGGATAGTTATTGTACGGGTATTATTTTTTTCAAGCTCTGGAGTCCCTCTCCTCAGGTCTCGAGCTACCTTACTTATAGTAACTTACTACTATTTAATACTACTAGTAGTACATGTAGTAAAGGTTCTCCACTTGAGAATCTCAAGGCCTTGGATGAGCCGGTCGTGCCGCCGCTTTGCTGGTCGATAATGACACGCCCTTCGCGATGTATCCTCCTTGAATTACATGTACCGCCGACGCGAGCCATCGCTTCAACAACAGGCGGGCGTTTCATGTGCTCTTGTACTCTTGAGAAATCCAGACGTGATCGATCAATCAAGCGTGCGTTCGGGCTTCGTAGCCAGCGAGTAACAGCGAGCATTCCGCTGGACGGCAGGCAGCGGCGCTAGAAGAGCACTCGTGTTTGCCAACCTCGCATTGGCCACACGAATTTCCACTATCATACCTGTACCACTGACACTCTTTCGCCAGTGCGTTGATGCAGCACGACCTGCCTGCTGGCTGGATCGGATATCATTATCACTGCTTTGACGACCGAATGCATGAAGCCTGCAGTGCTGGGTGCATGCGGTTGCGACCTTCTACAGCAACGTGATGTACTACATGTAGTATTATTTGTCCCTGTCCTGCTACCTGCGATCGCCTTAATGGCCTAGTTACTTCCTAGCCGCCACATACAGCACGCCCTGGATCAGCGCGTGCTTGCCACCGCTACCGTTGAATGGCCACTGCGGGTCTTCCTTCTCCCACCTCGCCACGATCTCGGGCGAAATACCGGCCACGAGGTTTGACTTCATGGTGCGGAAGGCCACGAATGCCGTGGGGAAGTAGGGAACGGCCTCCTCGATGGGCGTGGCCGCCGGCCACTGACGGTCGCATAGCAGACGGCGGTAGTTGAGGTCACCCTTGATGATCACCAGCGTCGCCTCGCGTGCCAGTCGAGTCAGCAGCTCGGCTGGAAGCTCATTGAAGAAGACACATCGGTTCCAGTCGATGTCAGTTCTGATCACGAGCTGCTCTCGGCAGAGGTAGTCGTCTAACCGTTTACCCAAAGCTTGCACTTCTGGTGTGCGTGTCGGACGTTGCATCTCGGCGATGTGCTCGTGGGCGTCGGGAACGATCGCATCTGACACGAACATGGGTTCCGCCTTGACATTCATGGTAACCTTGCCGCACCAGTTACGAGCCAGCAATAGATCCGCCAGCGCTAGATCGAGTAGCATCTCCGTGCCGCTGTTGTCGTTGATATACTCGACTGTCAGTCTTTTGGCATCACCAGCTTCACGCGCTTTCTGTTCCAAGTACGTGATGACGTTGTCACTGTGGTCAACGAGCAGCAGGTCGTCGTCAAAGTCCAGGGACGCGTCGGCCCCGCTGACCCTGTCCTTCACGTCCTTGTTGCAGCCGTCGGCCATGTTGCCCCAGAGACACAGCTTCATGAGGCGCTTTAGTTGATCATGATGACTCTGTGAGTTCGTCTCCTCCTGCGCTGAAAGACCAATGGCTGTCTGCAAAAGTCTCCAGGTGGTTTCTTCGGCCAATTCTGCCATCTTCCTATCCATATAGACACCAACAACACAATGCGATTAGTGTTTCTTCATACGTAGTACAACAGCTCAAATTTGACAAACTTTTGACGTACGACGGACGGAACGGATCGATACCAGAGGTGTAGTACTCGGTGAGCAGCAAAATGAGGTGGAACATGTAATGCTCGCTCAAAAACCACGGTGCATTGTGCCACGTATAGCCCTTGCCAGCCAGCAAACCCTCCCACTCCGAGCTGGTTTTTGACTTGGCTGCTTGCTCGGGATACTGCGACGGTAGCGGAATCTTGGCGTTATTGATCATGTCGTCAGCCAGCTTTAGCAGCCGCTGACTTTGCTCGGTGGAGAAAGTGTCACGATTCATGGCCACGCAGTCGCGTACAAGCTCCGGCATGCGGGACTTGTACGTGGTGTTGACGAACGTACCCGGTACGTTGGTAAAATACGGTCGTTGTTGCTGCAGGAGCGCAAGAAATTCGGCCGACATGGTGCCCGATATTGAGTAGAGTGTGCGTGGTACGAGGGAAAGTGCTAATGAGCTGACTCAATCTGCAGTCGTTGGCATCTCTGCACGATGCAACGTGGATAAACACTCGTTTTGGGATAAGCATTCGTCGCAGAGAGCTGTTAACCCGAACACGTGGCAAAAATAATGTCGGGCCAGCATGATAATCAATAGTTTCCGACAAAAGTGCAGAAGCACTGAGACGGTCTCAAGGATCTTCTTGTTTGCCAACAGGTCTTCTCGTTAGAGTCGGTAAGTTGAAATGACAGCTATCATTAGACCACCTTTAAGACAAGGCCGTGTGTAGTGTATACTGAATATATCAGCTTGGTTTCACCTCAGCTGTACTCGACTTGGTGCAAGTTTACCCGGATGTGTCTGCCAGCTACTGGGCTGCAGACAATGGGTGAAAATATGGAACGTCAACCGATGTGTCCGACGCTGGACAGCTGAGGACAAGGTTGACTCACTTCGCAGTCACTTGGACTGCCAGTGTCCTCGTGGGCTGTATGAGGTTTTAGTATTGCCAACTGCATGTTTCCTTTTGGTGGATGCATGCATGTCCACTTCTGTTCTACTGCCTTTGGCTCCAAGAATGGATGGCTAGCAGAGCCTTGAGCGAAAACGAGCTGGTTAGCACCAGACTCATGGTACCGCTCACTTTCCAATTTGCCTAGAGCAAGCTACATCTAATACACTCGGCTTGCTTCCGTGCGGGTTGGCCCCCGCATCGTCGCCTGTTCAAGTTCACGTTTTGCTTCAAAACCCGGGCTACACTACACCGTGCTAGCACACGGGAAAGCTCTGGATTTAGTGTTTTGTTGGTTGATAGTTAACCCTTTTGAAATCTGAAAGTACGGTTGGCAGAGTATTGGTCCGTGGAGTGCAAGTTAACAAGTTCTGTATCGGAAAGCAAGCAAATGCTCCATCGTTTGAACCTGTCGATGGAGCTGCGAACGATGGCATTCGCGGACGAGACGATGTCGGTGCCGCCGAGACAGGCAGTATCTATGGTGTTGGGCTGTGCATTGTCGTTGCTGGGCGCTGCTCAGTTTGATGCGGAGGACGTGAGCATGGCGCTTCCTCGGAGCTCAAGTGCGAGTGGCAGGTAGCCAACAGGTCCAATCGACGAACGTGATGTATACAAGCGTCAAGCCGATCGGTCAAGCCAGCACCACCGCCGACATGTTCGATACGCTCACGACGCTGCTGCTCCACGCCCCTTTTGGAAAAGAAAGTTACTACGGGAAAAGAAAATAGAGACACGAGCTGCCGTTGCTCAAAGACAGCTTCGAATGAAAGCCTGCAGATTAGCAATGGTTGGCGCGATCGCTAGTGTTTTTCCAAGGTAAATGTCATTACGCAGAGCCAAGTGGAGTGAAGCACTATCGCAGTGTGAATTCTCCACGAAAGTAGCAGGATCGTGCTGGCGTTGACCGCTAACTGCGCAGCGGTCGCATTAAAGAATTAATATTGATATATAGACAAACATCCCATCGTTTGTTTTGAAGGCGTACCATCATAAAAAATGGTTTTGAGGCTTTTTGAGACGCAGTATGGTGCTAGCTGACTGCCCCTTTGAGCATAAAGTTATTGTACAGCAGCAAAGATACCGATGCTTCGAATGCAGACGAAAGTTTTGACTAGCGACGTCATGTTCTGGAATGTCAGCAAGTGCTCCGTCGTTTTTGGCAATTGCGTCTTCGTGTTGCACGAATGAATGTTTGTCGTGACAATCACCATTTTGATGTGTAATGAGTTACAAGCAACACAGTCAGACCTCTGGGCGAGATCGTTGTAACAACTCTGGATTAAATTCCAGAGAATTTCCCACTTCCTGGTGCATACTAGAATTGATACAATCACTACTAACATCCCACCTACGGTGAGCAAGTATAGCACTACTACCATATCCAGATTCTCCGTATAACAGTGTTAATGGATGCATTCCCACTTTTCCCACTTTCTAACGAGAAATATGGTCACCATTAAGCTAAATGTGGGAAAAGTGAATTGTCGGTTTGTCTTTCATCACTGTACAGTGCATTATAAATAATACATTTAGCAGAACCTAGTGATCTCCGACATGTAAAGTAGCTGCTTCGCCCAACGTAATATCACCATTATCATCATGTAGCAGTCTTGGAGGGGCTTTAGATCCGAATCAAATATAGTATTCTGTTGTGCTGATATAAACGTCTTGCTGTTTTGTAAAAAAAAAAAGAGAAATGGTCGAACCTTTACGTCTCGATGTTGGAAGTTCCAACGCAGGATACATGTAGTGAGATGCGAATGAACACACTCACAAGGCAAGCTGGCGTTTCCTTAGAAATCTTAGTCTGCAAAACCCGGAATGAGATTGATCGTCAGATACTCTTACAACGCTGCCATGGTACCTGTTTCAGCTTTAGCTGAGACCGTCTTCAACCGCCTGCACAGCGCGTGGTGAGATCATAAAGACCGTTGCCACGCTGTACACCGTCCCACCAAGCCTCGGCCACACGCCCCCATACTTAGCGCACTCAAATACAGGGCCGAATAGGAAGATAACCTGACTGGGGTCCCGCTGCTGTGCCGCTGGGTGGTCCCTACCACCGGCTGTGCAGGGACGCCACATTACGCACGCTGTCAAAAGACGGCTAAAGCAAGCTGAGGTGATGGCCATGGTGCTGCTCGATGCGTATATGTATAACGTTAGTAAGAGGGTCGAGCTGGGGGGGGTCAACGGCCTCTATTTTGGTTTTATTTTTTCCCCTATAGAAGCCTGATATGCACTTAGACGGTCAATCAGAGTGATCGTCTTTCGGGTTTTCCTCTTGGGAGGCAGCTGCATACGTTTTGTATGTAGTTCTGTATGGGGTCGTTGCTGTTGTTGATTGGAAAAGTATAGTTCTTCGTCATTCGTTGCCTGGCGAGCAGTGTCGCTGCTTCAAGAGATGTCCGCGCTGGTTTCACCCATTGTACCGCAAGAAGATGTCTAATGGGTGATCTTCGTTGGAATCTTTGTTGCTTGCTGTCTTTGGGCTTGTCCTGGGATTTCTTTTTGGTGCTGCTTCCAGACTCTCCACTTGAAGCAGTACCTTGGTAGTATCTTCGTTTTGTGCAATCGCTGGTCGTCCTTGATTCAGTATTAGAGTACCGTAGTCCTGATTCGAATCTTGTTTAGAGAATCTGATACTGCCTGCCGCTCGCAATATTCATTCATTTCCAAGAGGAGCTGGGTCTATGTAGTCCGATGGAAGTGTTGTCACAGTATAGTCATGTACAGATGTCCCTCTGAATAAGCGCACCATGATAAGATTTTAGAGTGAAGCGGAGTGCATCTTAATGGACCTTTATTGACCGATTCCCGCAGCATTTAGGGAGCGTTATGGGAGCGTTTCAAACCCCAAAATAGATCTATGCGAGGCCTCACACAGACGTGGTGATTGGCTCTCAGACTGATGGATGTCCCTTTTCTGGCCGAAATTTGAGATTTACGCCAGCGTTTGGGAACCCAAACGCCTGCGGGAATCGGTCCAATGATTGGCCCTTTGTAGATCCAGCTCATGTGATGGGATAATAAGGGTTTGCGATACAGTAAGGGTTTGGATTCATACGTACACTGGGTGAGGAATCGTACATCTATGAAGGTATCACCGAAGTTCACGATCTTCATTCGGCATACGTGTACGTGGTGAGAATAGGACCCGTCGCGACGGCGTTGTACTACAAATGCTGTTCCCGAAGATCAGGTTCAGATCGGGCGCTACAGCGCTTCACCACTGGCTCGAGCGACAATTTGGTAGCTGGAAGCTCATTTCGAAATTAACTGACTGTGGGCCATCCAAGAGCTTTCACGCGAATTTGCCCTCGACAAAAATAACGATGTATCTCACCTTCTTCCTGGCCACATTCGTCGTATTCAACGTTGACTTCACTAGCGCCGCTTTGGTCAAAAACGGCGACGATGGCGTTCGCCGTCTTCGCGTGAACGCCCACGTCCAGGAAGAGCGATGGGCCCGTGACGCCATCGCGAGGGCCGTCTCGGGTCTAGCAAAAGTTTACGAAGAGCTCCGGCACGATGGCCACTGCAGGGATAGGAAGTATATAGATGATATATGCATATTGATTTGAAATTCGGGAAAATAAATCATTCGAATAATTTACATTTCCATACTACGTGAATATTGAGCCGAGAACGAGGGAAACCTGCTGGGCACAGCCGCTCTGGAGGCTTTTAGGCTCTAGTTGATGGAGCCGACACTCTTGGTCCCTTCAGTGTCGCCTTTTTGGCGAATGGTGTGCGCACATTACACGCATGATTCTTTGCCTACGAAACTAGCACCATAGGCGCAATAATCACGGGGTATACTAAGGCGCGCTTTGCACGCATGCTTCTCTCAGCGGTGCGTATTGTGTTCATCTTGACGCACAGCATAGCAACGAACGCAGTTACCGTAGATCTTTGAGAGCTTACGATCCGGAAGTTGATCGTGCACGTTAACTACGGTAATGCCATAGCCACCATGGCTTTGGCAAGGATTCACACCTTTTGATTTTATACTGAAGGATTCTGCGTAAAGCAGGAGTGTGCTTTTTCTTGCGTACAATATTCGACCGTTGCCACGTACAGCTCCTATGACAATAACTGGTAGCTGGTGTGCAGTCTGCAACAGGTAACAGCAGTCTTAGCTACACTCAAAGTAACAACTGGCAGTGAAACTAGCCGTACAAGGCAGCAAAGCTTAGCTTCAATCGGTAGCAATCTCTCGTACCTTGAAATTGAAACCATCGTAGCTAGGGTCGTAGCCGTCGTCATGAGTCCACCCCGCTTTTAGATTGCGTCGCTTCTACACCTGGGTAGCAAGTAGGCTTTCTTTAGAGCGCTCCGCGCCGAGACAGTACGAGTCATCTCACCAGACAGCTACCGGCAGACCAGGACCGGGCGTCCTTCGGATAGGAACAGCGGGGTGGACACGTTATCGACCCCCGGGATGTGTCTGTGGGCCTGTGTCCTCCAGATAACCAGTACTTCTTATGCAATATGGACGCCAGAGCTCATTGCGTTGGCACCGCCAACGCTTGGGTCCTTTTTTGGCTTCTACGACCAAGGTGTCATCACTAGACCAACTATAGCCCCCGTGGTCGTACGCCCAGGTCCACGCCTTACCCTACCGGTTCACACGCCCTCGTAGTACACGTGCATCTTGCTCTGTATTTCCCTAGCCCCACCTTCGCTGTTAGAGAACCGTGCTTCAGCTTCACTCTCCTATATTTAGCCTTCACTGCTCACGTCCAGGAACAATCTTGACTGAGGGTCGAGCGGCCAGCTGCGCGCTCGTGGTCTCACCTGCCGAGACCTGCCGTCGCCTACCGCCCTATCCTAACAGCGCACTTCACTCCGCACGCCATCTCCGTCCTCGTGGCCTCCTGGCCGCATGCTTCGTTCTCCTCGTTGCCCCTCCTCACTCTCAAACTCACCCCTAGCCGTTTGCATCGGGCCGCCCGTTTGGCGATCTTTCTGCAACCGTTGATCTTCAATCTTGGCCTCTAGTTCCCCGTCCGACAGTGGTAGCAGCCCGCTGGCTCGCCACCACATCCGCACCCACGTCACTCACTTCGTCACCGTCCTCCTTTGTGGCTGCCACTTCACTCCGACGTCAGGTCGCTCACGTCCTGCTCGTCGATCCGTCGCCCCCCTTCACGCCCGCTCGTCGTGTGACGAGCCACCACACTACACCATCTTCAATTTCAAGTTGATTTTTGACGGCGCACCACCACCCGACACGACTTGAGTGCATGCTGTACCCGAGGCGAGAGGTCGATGGTGACCGCAAGCCTGTCGGTAAAGAATCGGTTGGGGCTTCAATCGGGGCGTCGGTGACAGTGGCGAGGGAGCATCCGTGACAGCAGTAGTGGGAGCATCAGTCGGGCGTCCGTCGTGGTAACCGTTCCAGTGGAGTATCCGGCGACAGCGCGCAGTCCCGGACTGCCAGGCCTACGTCTGTCGACTGGGTCGTTATGTGCACCTTGCAGAAGCGTCGCTTCAGTCTACACCGCCGTTAGTGCACATAGCCGCTTGACGAGTTAAATACCGACCAATGCGTCGCCCGACGAGTCAAGCTGAAAGCACACGGGCTGGCCAGGAGTGGCGGAACGTGATACCGACCAGTTAGGATCACGGACATCGGGTTTCTAATGGGATACGGCCATGGTCGTCACCCGTGAGCTGTTTCCCCTGTTAGTTGAGCTTCACTCTAGAGCGAAACTGACTCGTGTGGATCACGGTCATCAGGCGTGAGCGTCCTAGCAGGAGCACACCTGCCTACACCAGTTTGAGCCGTGTACGCTGAGTCGTGGACATTTGGAGAAGTTGTGTTGTCTTCATCTCCGCTGTTCACAGCCCGATAGTGGTTGTATCCACCAATCTACACAATCACTTCTTCATCCATCGTGTTTTCCTTAGGGTCACAATAGCGATGTTGTTGTTTCACTCATGATTACTATGGCGTGGTGTTAGAGTCATTACGAAGTAGCAGTTACTACATTACTCTGTTGGCTTCCAACAACATCAAGTAAAACATCCCCATCTGCATTGGAGAGTCATTGGCATACAACACCATCGATCATTTCATTCTATATCCACTTCGTTAAAATGCTCGGAAACTATTTCGACTATAGATCCAAGTTAGTTGTGGCGGGCCACCACTGGCGGTCTCGCCATCAACTACGATCATACCCAACTTCTGCAGCATATTCACGACTTTTTCATGGTCGTGTCCACTGTTTCCTGCTGGACGCGCTTGAGCGCGTCCATGGTCTCCAACACCATCGACTGCTGCAACAGTTTTAGAACACAGCCCACAGATGGTCTTAATAGGGGGGTCATACATTGCAGAAAAACGTGCTTAACTGTGGACCTTGCTCATGTTCATTTCTCCAACCACTTTCTGGATTAACTCTCAAAACCCCACGTCAGGGGGTGGCTTGACAAGCCAGGCTTGTAGCAGTGTAGTTCCGATTTCAAGGTAGATTTCCCTCCTCCTCTTTTCCTTGTCCATCCTCCTGATATCTTCATTATGCAATACCTGTTCATAACCGCTAGATTTGCGGCTTTCCACACGAAAGAGCATTTTGATATGACCTAGGAATTAGTATGGTCTTCACCACACCATTTTTCTCACATTTTCTCACATGACATATCCTGTAAGATCTGACAGAAATCACGATATGAAGAACACGAATGGTATGTGTAGCGTATTCGTGCGCTTCCTCGCTTCTGCTAAGTGAAGTTGTATACAAAACCGAGGAGGTTAACCTCCTTTCATTTTGGCATATGGCGTCGACAGTTACAACTTTGCCCGATTTTGGTTTCCAGTTAAGTCAAGATATTATTGTTTACGCTAGCAAAGATTCCTGCTGTGGTTGTTCATCGAAATAATTTATGCAGATGCTAGCGCTGTTCGTTCAGAATGTTTTCGGAAGTGAAGCGGTCGTGTAGCTTTTTCGGTCTTCCGTGGTCCCGCTGGTTCAGTTTACGATCTCTTGGAGCGTTTTGGAGTGCTTGGCGGACTTGGTGCAGGCCCTGGTTGAGCTTGGCGTTGGTGCTGCGCTTGTGGTAACGTCTCCATCCAGTCATGAGCATCCACCTCGCCTTGAGGCATCATGGGGTACAGCTTCAGCTTGCAGATACGACGCAACGCAATTACGTCGCCAGGTGAGCACGGACAAACGTGGCCCGTCGCGGGTCTCTTCCGAGGCCTCCAGAGTGCAACTTGGAAGGTAGCCATGTTCACAGAAGAACGGTCCATGTCTTTCAAGCGGGCATTAGCTCCAGCAAAATCTCTGTGTGTGATCTCATCGAGCAAGATCAGACGCCACAAGCGCGGTGTTTCTTCGACTTTGTACACACACATTCGAACGCGGATCTTGTCATCGGGCTGTGGTTTGTTTTGCTCGATATATTCACGAACAGTGTTCACGTGGACGTGCAATGGCTTTGCATCTTGCGCAGTCTGTGTGGCAAGCAAAGCATCAAGCGCTGCAAGCGGGTTTTCGTCGTCCGACATCGTGTCTTGTTATGATAGCTCACGTCAAAATGTGGAATGGGAAGCTTTGTCTGTGCTTGTAGGAGCTCCAGAGCTCATTAGCACTGTTGGGATGAGGTTACTATTGGCACTCAGCATGGCCCCACAATAAGCGTCCCAGAAGAAAACGCTGTGGTCACTTTCGCTCGCGCGGCTTTATTCTATTGTTGTACTCGTTTATTAGTTTTTCTCAAGATGCTAGTTGAAGTAGAAGAGAACATAGGGAAGCGAAGGTGCTTTATTGTTGTTCTTTCTAGAATGAAACGTAAATTAATCAGTAGTTCAAGATGCTGGTTGAGGAAGAGGAGAACGCAGCAAAGCGAAGGTGCTTTCATTGTTGTTCAAAATGCTGGTTGAAGAAGAAGAGAACCGACAAAGCGAAGGTGTTTTATTGTTGTTCTCTCAAGAAAGAAAGTGCTGCTGTCGTGATGCTAACGAATATTATCCGTCGCCCAGCTCCTTACAGAAGAAAAATGCATTGGCACAGAAAGAAAACCCGCTGTCTTTGATTTGGGTGAAAGGTGCATCTTTCGCCCGATGTTGAGAAGCGAAGTTTTGCAGTCAGGGGACGCGTCAGGGTTGCCTTTCCGGCAGCCGATATTGCATGACGCGACGCGCACCACAAGCGACGTAGACGCAATTCGTTCAAGCGCAATGTACGCGACCTTGCTAGCTGAACGGCGGAGACTTGCAAGTTTGCGAGCTCGGCAAACTCGACCAAAGAAACGGCAAAAAACGGATGGACATGCCCAGGCAGTTTACAATAGACAACATCGCGACCGGACGCGCGCACCTGAGGAAGAGCTACGCTTTTTTTACTACGGGAGAGCTGAATTCAATGGATAGGGGGCTTCAGTTTGTAATTCCGAGTCAGCAAAAGCTGGTTGGAGTGCGTGAAAACGTTGTTGCAGCAATGGATGAATACTGTGGAGTGGGGAAAGTTTGCTGTGTGTGTGAACTTGTATCAAAGGAAGAAGACATGAAAATGCAAGCTTTGTCCGATGATTTGATTGAGGTAGTGTACTTGGAGGTGACGCTGCCCATGATTGTTGCTGATAAATTCAATATGTTTGTGTAGCGCATGCTGCGAACGCTGCGGGTACCACAAGATTTCGAGATTCCCGGTTTTATCCTTCGGCAGTATGATGCATCGGAATATATCCTGCATTGAGTGGGGTTATGCTATTTCGTGATGGTAAGTCCTTCATCGTGCTTATCAAGGATTCAACACATAGCTGATTTCGTTTTGTGTGCAGGTTTTGTCACTGGCAATGGTAGCATCACAGCTCAAATTTGTTGTTCTTGCCTTGAGATACTTATGGATGACAACAACATGCTACCGCCTGCGATGGCGATAGCGAACGGTAACTATATTGGGTGGCTTTCGGAGGATGAAGGGTTATCGAGCTTATCACGTACGGACGAGCAAGCCATTGCACTGGTATCACCATGCGTTGCGTTGTCTACAGTGACTGGAGGAGCTCGCAAGACTATCAAGTCACACCACTATGTTGTGAAAAACACAGAAGGACCCGTTGTTGAAATGTTGCCACGAAACGTTTCATCTCGGGTGAGAATAACCATGATAGGGAGTTTGACTTCAGATCAAGAAGCTACTTGTAAATGCGGTACGAGATGAATGTGCCCTTGTGTCGCCGTGCAGTTGCGTTCTTAACGGAAAACAATATTGAGTATCGAAAACGCCGTGGTTGCTGGAACTTTGATGATGTTCAACGTTATGCATCTACGAGCGTGATTGTAAGATGAGCAGATACACCACATTCATCGAACAGCACGAACGATGTCGTTGATGCCATCCGAGACACAACAACGTATGGAAATACAGGATCTGCCATAGGAGAGGGTGATATGTCTTCACTAGAAACCAGTTGGATAGCTACATCAAGCTTAATCCTACAGCTACCCACGTCTTGCGATGATGTGGTGGCAAGAAAGTCAATTTACTACGTTCCGTTCACGAAGTGGCAATCCAGCGTTCATATGTTCCCGACAGTGTTTCCTGGAGGATGTGGAGGGCCATGTAAAAAAAGGACTCGCAAGTTGTCGACGACAAAATGGATTCAACGATTGTTTCGTATTGCAGGACGTCGGTTTGAACAGCATAACGCGTTTTTGCTTCTGGCTTTTGATATCTTGGCTCTTCAGAGCGCTCGAAAAGCAATGTATATCAAGCTACATGTAAATTCTTTCGCGTTAGCAGCTGGAGCAATTTCAGAGGAGACAATTGAGCAGTCGATCAAGTATCAAACGCATCTTTTTGAGTCGCAATCCCATGGGCGAAAGCCGGATCCTCCGCCACGGTGCTTAAACGCTGTTGTTAACCTTCGCAAGGGTTTGACTACGAGCGAAAGCGCGTTCTATGGATCAAACCTCAGTAGTACTCGCGCTCGGCATGATCTTTTTGGTTATCTCAAGCGCTTCGGGCCACTACAACTGTTTTTGACCGTATCGCCCGATTCAGCAGGAACCTATTATATAGCGGAGAAAACGAATCGCTTATCAGCGGATGTCGTGAATGCAGCCAATTTGCAACTATTGCCGAACCGTGCGGACCGGAATCAGGTTGCAAGTGACAATCCAATCGAGTGCGCATTGTATTTTGAACACGTCATGAACACCATAATAGAAGTTATCCTGGGCTGGGATCAGTCTGCAAAACGACCAAAACGTGGTGGAGGTCTTTTCGGAGTCGCGCGAGCGTTTGGTGCTGCTGCTGAGACACATCAAACAGGTGGTTTGCATGGTCATTTTGTCGTGTGGCTCTATGGATTTCCTTCTACAACGGACAAGATGAGAAGAGCCCTCTTGGATAATGCGGACTTCAGATCGCGAGTACTGAAGCTGGTTGACAGTATTGAAACAACGGAGATCTCAGTGGTTTCTGAATAGGAGCGGTGCCCGACGACTGGATGTGGCAATCTTGAACCGGTTACTACTGGCATAGATGCTTTTCGAAAGCCGTTGCCAGGTCAAAACCTCCTGTCACGTCTCGGTGTAATAGCTGTGGTCGGGAGTATAGTGACAAGGACGTACTCGATGCTGCGGTTAACTCCACTGCTGAAGAGCCGGACATCAATTTATCTCATGCTCGCATCGATTTTCTTAAGTGCCGGCCTCCCAGCACCAAGAAAAACGACAGTTCCGCAACCTTGACCCGCAGTGCTGTATTGAGAGACGTGCAAGTGCACTACTGGCATCATACGAAATCGTGCTTCAAGGTAACAGTGTTTGTGGCGTTTGTTCCTTGGAAATCCTCGATTCATACTAATTGTTCGACTTTAATCTTGTTAGAAAACCAGTCGGACACCAAAAGGAACGGTGTGTCGTTCCTTAAGCCAGCCGATGTTCAGCGGGGCAAAACTTTCATCGACAGCGATTGGAACTTCATCTACACCGCCCTACTGGGTCAGAATACGTTAATCCATACAATACTGTCATCATCGACACTTTAAAGTGTAACCATGATGTTCAGTTTGTATTGGGCTGCGGGTCAAAGAATGTTGTGGCGTATGTTTGCAAGTATTGCATGAAGAACCAGTTGCCAATTGAAAACCAGTTACGTTTCTCGCTCGCTGCGTTCAATAAGGCGGCTAAGAAGGCAAGCCAAATGCCAGCTGAAACATCATCAGAACAGCGCGGTTATCGAATACTCTCGTCGATGCTGTATACGGTTACAAATGGACAGGAAGTCACAGCTCCGATGGTCGCGCTTATTCGCCGAACATCTCCATTTTGGTTCTCTCACGAAGCCGTTCACGTTAACTTGGGTAAAATGATAAATGCGCAAGACGACACGGAGGAAGTTTCAGTCTCTCATTCGGACGAATTCGCTAGTGATGCGTCTGCACGAATCACGCCGGTGAATAAACTGTTCAAGCAATATTGGAGACGACAAGATGCTCTCGAATCTGTCAACTTTATGACGATTTGTGAGTGGTACACAGTAAAGCGTGCTCAGCATGAGGTCACTCAGTTGAGCGAAATCCTTCTCGAAAGATTTTTGTGTTGTCGGGTAAGCAACTGCCTGATATCGAGTCTGAAACAACGTCTGATGAAGATCGTGGTTTTTACTATCGCTTAGTGCTGATGCTGTTTAAGCCTCACCGAGAAGATACATTGCTACGAGCCGAACAACGCCTGATGATGCTTATCGTGAATTCAAGCAATCAACCATGTTGGAGTCCATATCGCAGATGACTGACTTCGAAGAAAAACTTTCAGACGTCTTTAGAGCTGAGGCGAGAGATCAAAGCATTCGTGAATCACGGGAAGATGAACTACTTCGAACGCGTCCACCAGCTAGTGTGCCATGGGAAGGCAGTGATGATGAAGAAAGTGAAGGATCTGTTGTTGACTCTGAGGACGGTCTCCAGGTAGACTTTGAGTCAGATAGTACTATGGCGCAATGGCTCGAAGCTGCAACTGCTGTTTTGGATGCGGCGCCTAATCTTCGAGGTGTCGTTGATAGTGTGAGCGCCAGCTACTCGCGACCTCATGATGTGCTTAGTGTTGAGACTGATGTTCCGAGCTATCTGCAAAATGTTGTTACGAAGTCGCGTGGACAGGACTCAACTTTTACAACCGGAACAACAGATTTCATTGCATCGTTCCCAGAAGCACGAACGAGGTTGAGCCAACTGGAGGAATGCTTTCAGCCTATTTCATGGATTCCTCCAATTGAATCGGATACTGACCAGATTGACCAGCTCCCAATGTTTGCCAAGATAGCAGTCTGTCGCAAGCATTCAAGCTCAACATTTGGCAGCATACAGTTTTTTAAGTTGCTGCCAGGCATCTCCTATTTAAATATCTGCGTGACATTGTTGATGAGCTTTCAGAACCAATTTTCCCAAGTGATTTTACTGGTCAACCTTACGCTCTGAAGCCACAACTAGTCGCGTATCTGGGTGGTGAGGCGGGGACTGGTAAGTCAAGAGTGATTCACGCGATTCTGAAGTTTGCCTAACGATGGGGTCGAGTTGGGACAGTAGAGACGATGGCATTTACTGGGGTCGCGGCGATAAACATCCGAGGGAAAACCATGCATAGCTCTCGCAACTTAAGTCTCAATGGAAGGCAATCAAACGCACCGGCCAGCCTTGAGATGAAGGCACAGTTTCAGCAGGTAAAAATGGTTATAATTGGCGAGATATCTATAACGGATGAAGGGCAGCTGGGTAATACAGATGTGGCAAGCCGTTCCATGTCAAAATCTCCTAAACAAATCATGGGTGGTAAGCACACAATGCTGGGAGGTGACTGCCTCCAATTACCACCAGTACGCGGAAGCCCATGTGCGTTTTTCTTGTTTGACCTCGATTACTTCCTTACTACTAATGACATGCTGTATTGGCAGGCTTTATGGTACTGCGCGATACGGATTCGCCGGCAAAGCACGCTGGTTATGAAGTATATTCAGCCATCAACTTTGTCATCTTCCTGATCGAGAATATGCGAGCAAAAGTGGATAAGACTTACGCGGAGATTTTGACAGAGCTCCGGTGGGGGAGGCTCTCCATTGCATACATGGATCTACTCAGCACAAGAGTTCGCGCTTTGACTCATTTCTCACAAGAAGATCAACTCTCAACAACGTATCACCGTCCTCTAATTGTCGCGACAAATGAGTTACGAGCTGCAGTGAATCACGAAATGACCTTTGAAACGTGTGCAAAGACAAAAGCTACCCTATACGAATGTGTGGCACAACCGGCACGACGCTCACAGCACGTCTTTGGTAAAATTGTTGGGGCGAGAGACGATCAGACTGATCGGTTTCCCATGAAGTTTTATTTCTTTGTGGGGATGCCTGTCATGATAACGCGAAAGCATCCACAATTGCGAGATGCTGGAATAGTCGCTAACGATACGCTTGGAACAATCGCGGGGTTTGCACCATCACCTAGCGAAGACGCTTGTGTTACGTCACAAGTTGGAGAAACAACAGTGAAAACGTTGACGGTGCTACCAGATCTTATTCTCGTTCGCATTCACGGTTGCACTGAAATCCTGGTGAATGGGTTTCCTCCGGGTACAATTGGTGTACCTCCTCTCAAAGCTCAAGTCAAACTGACTAACCTCGGGCACGTTTCACAAGCACACATCACTGTCTGTCAATTTGCGCTGGTTCCAGCTTTTGCGTGCACCACCGAAAAATTACAAGGTCAGACTTGCCATGATGGTATTGCTGTCTCAAGACAGGAAAGAAGAGGAGGTGTTTTACCACAAACATTTTACGTGACGCTATCACGAACGACTGCACTCAATAAGCTTACACTGACTGAGACTCTGACTGAAGAGTATATCGCTAAATTTAAGCCCCGATTGAAGCAGTCCAAGAAATGGAACGCCTGCAGAACCTTGTGGTAATGCCCCCATATATTCCACAAGCCGGAGTTTCTCGATTCCTAGCGTGGAGGGCAGAAAACCAGTTTCTGGAAGAACAATCGTCGTAAGATTTCACATCATTCAGTCGCGGAACTTGTCACATTGGTTTTGCGTGTTCGTAGGTTAAACCACGAATTGCACAAGAAGATAGGTGCTAACGTTGTTTATTTCAGTTATTGCCTGTAGTTCTGGCGAAAGAGACAATGTCCACTAGCCCCAGAGGACGCTTAGCTTTCATCTTTATAGGCTAGAAAGGCACTACTGCTGCATATATCAGGCTCACACATCGTCCGTCTGATCCTTTCGCTGAGCATGGTGCTGCTTCGTAGTCTTGTGACGGTCAAAGACTCCTCCTCCCACCAGCGCCAGTCCAACGATGACCCAAACAATCCACCGTACTGCTCTCCTAGTACGCGGGATAGATGATCTCCGCCTCCAGGTACAGTCACAATATATCGGACATTGGCGCCGGCGTAGAGAGCAGAGTGCGGCATGGCGTATGACTCCATGTGCACCGCCATGATCTTGCCGGTCGCAGCCTCCACAGCGATGTTCGTCACGTACTTGTCGATGTAATACTGTACTCCTGCTTATGGTCGCCTGAGTCCGAGTCGTACATGGAAGCTCCCGACGCTACTTTTCCGAAGCAATTGCTATCTATCTAATTAAAGATGAGTGAAACGAGTTCATTTGCTTATTTTAATCAAGTCATATCTGAGTGTATACTTACTGAACCGTTTTAAACTGGACCTCTTTTTGGAGAGCGATTGGCTCTCAGCCTACCGCTGAGAGAACAAAATCTAAGTGGTTCAGGCCAACACAATTTTGCATTATAGCATAAACGTCGGCCAAAAATCCTACGAACCCATACAAAAGAGTAGATACCGCCTATGAAACAGCGACACTCCACTATGAATTCCTGGACCAAAGAATAAATAAATTAAATTTCAATAATCACATTTATTCTAGTTTTAATTCCATCGTTCCCATCCCTGATCCTGATATCTAGTCAATGCCAAGGTGTGCTACCTGGTACAGTGTGAGCGTTGGAGAGGTCTGCGTGTGACTTTGCTGGATGCATGGGCAAAACGCGGGTGTTGAATCAGTGATGGGAGTGGGCTAGCCTAGGGATCATCCCTTTTCTCAATACCTGGAGCTGTATTTGAAATTTTATCGAGCATGACCCTATTAGGTGTACTTCAATTGGTACCACGGCTTAATTAGGACCGGAGGTCACAAAAGCTAAACCCGCGTGGCGGTACTATAATGCCCTGACCAACTGAAGACGAGGAGTTCATTTCAGCCAACAAGCGCGATAATTTTGAGGTCGTTACGAAGGATATGGATGAACACACACTGCGGAAGTCAACGAGAGCGAGAAGAGGAGCATCGCGTGCATATTACTGGGGTAGTGCTCCAACATGCTGCTACAAAGGATTAACTGCGTGAGCTCTCTCAGTTATCTAGAGCATAACTAGTAAAATAACGTTAGAGAAAAAAAAAGAACATAAGTTGGTCGGTGGTCATGGTGCTGCTCGATGCATAGCAACGGCAAGAAGATCGCGATCTGCGCCGCGGCAAACGTAAGGGCTCATTTGCGCGATAGTCATAATAGGGTGGGGTCTCAGAACTGACAAAAATCGTTTTCAAATGGCATGTCATTTCCTCGCCAAATAACATGCCATTTCGAAATCACACGGATGATATCAGAATCACATTTCCTGCCAAAAGACGTCGGTTTTGCTCGTGGCGAAAGGAGACCTCTTTCGGCTGCCCTTCGTGCATCTGGTGTAGTGTCGCTGAGTGATTGCCCATGTGTTGCAGCATATCTTACTCCAACGAGTGACCAATTTTGCAACCAATGCTTTTGATATGCGCCGTATTTGAGTGCCATGACGATAGTCATGGCACTCAAATACTCCTACAGCGTTGCCGTGGCATCTCTACTAACCTCTGAGTCTTACTCTACGTCAGCTTTAGCTGAGACTGCCCTCGGCCGTCAGCATAGTGCGAGGTCAGGTCACAAAGACCGTCGCCACACTACACACAGTAGCAAGGAATCACACCACTCGGTAACTTAGTAGTGCGTAAGGCAAACCAGCCGTGATAAGGACGCGAGCTAAGCAAAGCTTGCGAGCCTAGGTGTCCCTGCTTCATGATGTAGTTTTGAAGCGTCACACCAAGCTACCTAGATCCGTAATAAGCTAAGAGAACAGTTATTTCCTATGTGCATATCTGCAGAAACCCACTACCTGGTTCCTTGACGTCTTGATGTGGACACTAAACATGCAGAAAGAGCTGATAGTGACAACGCAGTTTGAGTATTCAACAGCAAAGCTTACCTAGTGGGTTTCACCGGCCAAGAGGGTGTAGCAGCTCGTACAACACAGTCTGCAGGACTATAATACTCGAGTCCATACTTTGTGATAGTTTTGGCAATTTTGACACCCCCACGAATAAAACCCCAAATGACATGCAATTCTGAGACCCCTAATACACGTACAGGTATTGTGGCTTTCATCCTTTTTGGCGAAACGGATGGCCCGAGATCCGATATATCGGACCCGATTTGCGAACACGGTCCGATTTAGGTAATATGGCTGAGGTAAGCTAGCTATTTCTGGCCCGATATATCGCAAGAAGCTCCGAGTTGTGACGCTGGGCTCATAATTGCCGGTTTCAACGGCATAAGTGACTGTCAGAAAAACATCTCCGAGAGCTTCAGGTCACTGGACCATTGGAGTAATACGAACATGGCCTGCTATCAAACAACCTAAAAGATCAATCTGTTGAGCAACAGCGTTGTCATATGCATCACTGTCGTAGGTTTCTGGATTACAGTTGCTTCTAGACTCAGCATGTCTGCCTCGAAAATGTCCTCCTGGGTGGCCTTATCAAGCCTAATTCTGGTCCGATTTAGATAAATCGGACTTTCTTACCCTATCGGCTATCTGATTTATATAAATCGGGTCCGATATAAGGCGTCAAATCAGAGGGCAAAAGCGGTGAAAGCCACAATACATGTACATTACCAGCCATTTGCAACCGGAGTTGTATTTCCTGCGACAGGACTGATCAAGCAGCTCCGAGTAGTACTGTCAGCTGGAAGCGTGGTCGGTACGGCTACAAAGCAGAGGGGTGCAGTTTGCAACTATGGTTGCACCCACAGATGAAAAACTTCAGCGGTTTTGCAACCCGCTTTGATGCAAGGAGCCAGTACAGCAGAGAAATTGCAAAGCGGCCAACACTAACCACAACAGAATCACGTAACTTGCAGTCGATACAAGACATACCTGGTGAAGTTCACGTCGTTTAAGGACGGCGTCAACTACGCCAGCGACACGCCTTCACGACTGAAGCACTTCTGCTGGTCACCCCGGATGATCTGTGCCGTTGGATGAACAAGAGAGCCTACGGGGAGCCGTTCCAAGCGAAGACATGAAACCAGTAAAAGACCGGTCCAGTACGCTTGAGTTCGCGAAGAAAGAGATTTCGTCGTTCATGCCGCGCGTCAACGCGCCATGGGACCCCGTGACAGCGCAGGGAACCCCGACTCGTTCTGACGCGGTGAACAAGCTCATAAAAAATCAAACGGTTTGAAGTAAGACGTGAGGGAGCAGATTCCAATGCCCGACGACCGATCGAGTTTGACGAGTTTCTGAATTTGTTGGAGCTTGTGCGCTCGGAACAAGAACGCGGTCGAACTAGGTTCATGGTTGGTAGCGTGTTGACGCTTCAGTGGCATATAATGGCTCGAATCGATGACATAATGAAGCTGCAGTTCACTAACTTCACACCGAACACACAATTCCCTTCTACCCTTCTCTGTCAAGTACGCTGGTCCAAGAACATTTCAGAGGAACGTGATGCACCAGAACAAATTGTTTTTGGCAGTTTGGACCCCCGAATGTGCGCGTTACTCAGCCTCGCAATATATATTGAGGCCTCAACAAACGCCACGCAATTGGAGTTCATTTACGGCAACCCAAACGACGGGGATCGTGTTGTCAGGCGATTTATACAGGATGTGTTTGAAAAGCCAGCGTTCAAAAAGCTTAAGGAGGGATAATTAGGTACCCACAGCCTTCGCAAGGGTGCTGCCACCTACTCCAAGCGATGTGGCATCTCTAAAGACTATGTCAACCTGCGCGGAAGATGGCGAACACGAAAAGCGGTTGTGGATGTATACATCGACAATACACAGTCATACCCAGACGCGTGTGCGGCAGCAGCGCTGGCCGGCCCTGCGGGTCCATGCTTTTACAACCTGAACCAGGAATTGGATGTGTGGAACCAAGTCTTCTCGTCAACGAGATTGCACCTACTGTAAAGCAGGTCATGGGCGAATCGAGCGCATCAATACTAGCGTTAACATTGCTGTGGGCTGCGTTGGAATCATCCGATGTTAGTTGCAATATTCTTCCCAGCCAGTTGAAGCAGCGTATTGTGCAAGCGTATACAAACGCCGGCGGGAATCACGCTGTAAATCCGGTGGACAGAGAAGCATTCTACGTGCCAGGGGATGGATCTCAGCTAAACTTAGTTGTCATTACCAACAACGGAACCGGCGAAGAGAACGGCAACCGTGCGTATTCATCTGGTGGCGGTGGCGAAGCCACCCGTCGCGAGTTTGCAGCGCTGCATTCACAGCTGCTTGCTTCTCGGCGCTATATGACAGAGGTCATGAACGAAGTTCTGAGGTCTCGACGCGAAATCCAACGGGAAATGCAAAAAACGCAGGCCATTCTGAAGCGACTAGCAGCATACCCCGTACCACGACACACCAGATCTGGACACAACACCACGGACCAGGTGCAAACCGATGATGACACAAACACAACACGCCACCGAGTATCACCGGCTCGGCTCTCGAAGAGACCGAAGGACCTGTTCGAGCTTTGGCACGAATATCAAATTAGCCTTGCAGGCTTGAAACCTGCGAAACAGTTCTCATCGGCTGAGCGAGGAGCAAACAAGTTTGCATATTCCAGACGAAAGCATTTTTGGGATATGGTGGTGGGTCTCATTCGTTCCGGTTACACGAGCGACTCCGCGATCGACAGAATCTACGCAGTGTATGGTAGACAGCTTTCTGTGTCGAGTATCCTTATCGGTCTAAGAGCAGATAAACGTCGCGGAGGGCACCCGAGCCTACGGGCGTAGAGTACTTCAACATACATAATATTGACCAATCCATATCGTAGCTACCTTTTATATCTACCAATCATAGTCAGGTTGCACACTGTGTTGCACAAATGGCCTGTATTTATACAGTGTGATGCATACTGATATAAATAACGTAACTTAGGGCCGCTCTTAAGTTGACAGAGACTATTGTTACAAACCAGAGAGCCGGTATGGGGGACGGGTGTCATAAACAGCAAATCTTCAAAATCGGAGGCGTCGGCCCCCTAGCTACGCCCTAAAAAACCTTTCCTGTGCGTGTTAACCCTATAGGGCCGAGCGGGATCTGACTATGCTTGGTCCTGGGTTTAAGCCCGCGTGCTCCGCACACGGATCTTAAAGTTTAAAATGCCCGGAGGGGGTGAATGCCCCCTCCGGGCATTTCAGCAGAAAAGGGCGGAAAGGGTGCAATCAATAGCTCCCATACAAAATGCTAGTATTCGCTCCTGGGAGAAAAATGGGGTCATTTGATTGGCTTAGAGAATGCGGGTTAGGGGTTTTTTGGGAGACGTAGTCCTTTTCCACGATGGATGGCCACAACTTTCTCTCCTTCTCCACTTTAGTCCCACAAAGATTTCTCGATGCACTAGCTGACCAAGACACCTTCAGTTTACTTCCTCACTCGACGCACTAGTTGACCAAAACACTATGACCCCCATCAGATATATTGTACAAATAATGGAAATACTTGAAATTATTTATTACGGAAGAGTGTAGCACTGCAATGTATACTACGGAGCCGGGTTGTGCAAAATACAATATCATATTTTATTTTCCAACCTCCGGGGGACTCCACCGGCACAGTTGGTGTCCTCGACGTGATTACATACAGGCAGTGGCTGCAGGCATTGTCTAAAGTAACATTGAAATGTGGCCGTTCACCAACATTGAGCACAAAAACGCTGCGAATTATACAATTACACAAGTCTTCAAATGTTTTGAGAGGACGGATGTCACGAGCGCCAAATCTTCAAAGTTGAAGGAGTCCGCCGGAAAACAATCACCCAAGCCTGACCTCTACAGCCACTGGAACCCCCGACTGAGCTCTAAACCAAGCGAGACTATACCGTGCTTTGTCCTGTGTTTAAGCTTACGTACTGCACCCACGAATCTTAAACCACAGACGTTCCTTCGGCTGGCCAAGCGATTTGGCGTTCACCCCCTCCCTCCACCCTAGGCCATACAAAAACTGAGTTCAAATCACTGTTAGTGATGGCACGACATTAACGGTGAAATGGCTGATTCTCAATGTTGCTTTAGCGACTCCCGTGGCTGCAGCCTATTGCGAAATCGAGCGGGAGTGCCAGCCCCGGTGTCTGCGTCGGCCCACCACGTTGGTCGCAGGTGCAAGGAAGCGGCGCCGCTAACCGCGTTTTGCTGTCTGCGCGCGGACTCAGACTGCGACTGCAGTGACAACCGCGCCAAGTCGAACTGCTCCGTGTTGCGGCAGCAAGATTCGCCCAAGTGTAATCGCCCAAGTGTAATCGCACCGGGGGCTCGGCGGCGCAATCCGCTGACGTCGTCCGTAAGCCTCGCCGCCGTGGAGCAAACATCGTGCTACTTCAAACGGCGGGCAGAGTTGCCTTTTTGGACCAAAATTGACTTTTGAACCGCAATTGAACCGCGATTGGCCCAATCCGTGGTACATTGGCTGCGCAGCGAGCAGACTTGGACCAAACTTTGGTCCAAAGCTCTGGCCAAAAAAGGAATTCGACGCCATTCACCGTGGAATTCCGCCGCAGGGTGATTGACCTGCTGCTGGACGCACGCGAGCCGTTGTCTTGCCTCGCACCAGCGCTGAACCTTCTCCCCTGGGCTTGGTTTCAGACGGCATCGGCGAGAAGGTCTCGCTGTCAGCGAGACGAGCCCAGCGCCAGCATCAGTAGGGCTGGACTGCAACCTGCAAAATGGGTGGGGCTGTACAGTTTCCCAGGCAGACAAGCAAAAAGGTGCGAAAAGTGTCAAACTAGATCAGGCTGGCCAATCAGCGCGCACGAAAGGGGCGCAATCCTCGTGAAGATTACCCAAATGTTGCGCAAGCGTTAATTTTTGACGTCGTTTTTGTGCGCGTTTTGCGTAAATCCGCACCAAATCAGTCTAACGCATGGCGCCGCGAATGAGTCATTCAATGACCGCCACAGTGCCGTCATCCGCATCCGCTGCGATGTGGAGTGGTTGGCTCGAGGGCGTTCTCGAACGCTGTTTGCGCCGCCCAAATCATGGATAATATTTGCGACAGCGGCCCGTCTCTGCGGAAATGGAGTCAACACATCGCCCTACAAACACTCATACTAATTTGGTCCCCTTACAAAAACCAAGTGTGGCGCCACCACACTTTTTTAATAGCCAACACTCTCCGCGTGCCACTGTGCGATTCCCCGGCAGCTTGTCGCACTGCCACTGGCAGTGCCAGGGCACCGGGTGATCGCAAACTGCACCGCCATCGTCGGCTGCCATGATTCGCTTTTGTCGTGATTCGCTTGTCGTCGTCGTCATGGCCTGGTGTCAATGGCGCTGTCGCTGGTCTGTCCTCAGAGGACTCCTCTGTTGCAAGCAGCTCCGCTCCTGCTGGCAATTGCTGCCAAGCAGACGCGTCACACGCCTGCGACTGCCAGGTCTCTGCTCGTGCAGACCAAGTGCAAGCACGTGCTAGCTGGCGGCGGCGCTTGTTTGACTGGAAACCCACCGCTGTGCATCACAGTGTAATGCTGCTGCTGCCCTACCGCCGGCCGCGCAGAGAGCGGGACGCCACATAACGCACGCTGTGAAACAGACGGCGACAGCGGGTGGAACCACGTAGCGGCCGCGGCCGTGACTGGAAGGAAGTGCTGCCGGAAGCTTGAAAGTGCAGGCGAGAACTCGTAGCGCAGCGAGTGCGGCGGTGACGTCCGCATCAGGACAATTGACGTTGCTCGTTCACGGTGGCGGGGCGGCAACAGTTGCCGGATCTTTGTGGGTAATCACGACGACCAACCCTAATCCCTCTGCAATAATCACCCAAGGGGAGCGTGCGATTGGCCGAAATCAGGCTTACACCATGGGACCGTTTTTTCTCGCTTGGCAGACGCGAGTGCTTCCTTGCTCTTCATTCGCGCTTTTCAGCCGGACAGCTCAGGTCAAACTCACAGCTGAGTGAACCCACGCCCGCTTTTTCCCTCATTTCCAATCTGTCAGCCCAGGTGTCAAACCAGCCAGACGGACAGGCTCACCAGAACAAGAGGGAGTCACACACACAAAGCCTCAACCAGACAAACCGAAAGACAGGAAACGCCGCGTGCAGGGCAACAGACGAACGACGCACACGACTGCACGACCAGTGGCATTCTACACGTAGCAGCACCGCACGTCATTGTCGAACCTCCTGCTCCATGGGCCTCGCGCCACCTCTTATAAACAGCAATACCCACCGCCCCACAGCCATGCCCATGCCCAGTAACAGCAGCAAACCTACTGCAGGCGCGTACGACTCGCCTGCGCGCCCGCCATCGCCCGCCTACGCCTACGACATGGACGACGACTTAGCCAGCGACCTCTGCGACGACAACAACAACGAGTCGCCGCAGGTGGAGCAGCTGCTCGTCAACCATCTACGCTTCGCTCATGCTTTCCGCAAGAACGACGCAGCCATGATCCTGCAGTTCCTGGCTAAAGACGTGACGCTCATGTCCGTGGACGGCGCGCGCCATGAAGGCCAGTCGGCTGTACTCGCGTACCTCGTGGGCGCGCGTATGACCAAGCTAAGCGCCAACCTGCACGTCAAGGGCTGCCCCACGCGCTCGAGCGCGTGCCAGTCCACGTTCATCTACGAGCACGGTATCGTGTTCAAGGACCCGCTGTTCATGGAGGTGCTGGACTGGAAGCCAAACAGTGCCACTATCGTGCGGATAGCGCACATCGCGCTGCCCGACGCCAAGAGTGGCAAAACCCCGCAGGACTTCGGCAAGTCGTCGCCACTCAGACTTTCTTTCGGAACCAGGATGTCGGAGGACGAGGATTCAAGTGAATACAGCGGAGACTCGGACGGTAGCGAGTCTGAGAACAACAACGCCAACACACCGCCGCCCGTTAAAGTGAGGTGCCGACGCCTCAAGTCCAACAGCTCAGCAGACAGCAGCAACGCGGCCATGACGGCAGTTACAGCCGCGAGCCTGAGACTTTCCAGCAGCAGCAGCAGTCAAAGCGGAGCCAATGAGGCGGCCGTGCAGCCACTTGCGCCGGGTGTGACCCCTGTTGGCAACAAAAACTCTTTGTCAATGGTCACGTTGGCAGAGATTTCGTGCACGGGACTCACACCTATCCGCAAGCGGAAAACAGTGAACCCATTCGTGCTACTGCAGTGCCCTGAAACAGGAGGTGTGTGGAAGAGCCCCGTCATGCGTCGAGACCCGAATCCCAAGTGGAACCACATTCCAATGAAGATCCCCGCTTACAAGCCCGTCGATGTCGTGGAGATCTCGCTATGGGACCACACTTTCTTTCGTTCGGTCAAGGTGGCTGGAGCAGCACTGGTCGTGTCTGATCTCCTCAAGGACGACGCCGAGTTCAGCGCCAACATCCAGTTGGAGAGATTCGATGCAGCTCGCATCGCTGGTGAACCCCAGCACGTGACGTTGCAGCTACGGTTCGTGCGACCGTGCGGTGGTGACATGGCAGTCCGCTCCTCGGATGAAGTGGAGCAGAGCCCCGCACAGTTCGACGAGACCGAGTCCAGCAAATCCGAGCAGACCGTCACGACCAGCTCGGCACTGAGCACCAGCTTCAAGTGGCTGGTGGTTGACCCATTTGTGGATGGTGACCACGCCAGCGTGTTGCTGATGCTCGTCCGTGCCGCCATTGTCGCGGCTATCGTGTGGATACTGTTCCACGCCACCCTCTTGTGGCCAATGCAAGCGTAAATAGGAGAAAGTTAGTTAGAAAGCGGCCCGCAGCCGACAGAAAAAGCAGTACCGGTACCATCAGTAAAACGCCATGTAAATTATTAACCTTTGACAAGCAACAACTTTCCTGTTCACCATTATCCATGCATGAACGTCTCGCTCGCAGCGATCGTTGGAACGCATTCCGAATCGAATTTACCTTGTGAATGTGGGTGTGAATTGGCTGCGAGTCACATGCAACAACGGCGTAAACATGTCGTCGCGAGAGCGCAAGTCGGCCCAGGGCACCCAGCTCCAACCCTCACACTTGTTGGGCTCCATGTTTCTCACGGTCTGTTCGTCGTCCACGACGGCCTGCATAAGGATCGTGATGTAATGCTTCCCCTCGTCCTCCATCGGGTCGTTGGTCACCGTGGCGAACTTTGCTTCCTTCAGGTCCAGATCTGTAGGTACATCACAACTCAGTTAATGCTTGTTCAAAGAAGACAAGTTGCAGGATACAAGATATCTGCTACGCACCAGTTTCCTCCTTGACCTCTCGAATAGCACATTCTTCCCAGATTTCGTACATTTCGAGATGCCCGCCGGGAAGAGAAAACTTGCCTTCGCCGTGCGAGCCCTTCCGCTGGCCGATGAGCACGCAGTCCGGGTGCTTTTTCGACATGAGCAAGACGCCCACACCCACGCGGACGACAGTTTTCTGTTCTTTCAACTTGGCATACTCGGCTTGCAGCGTCCCCATACTGCAGCACACACACACAACAATTGATCATCAATGGTAAGCTACCAATGCAATTCCTCCTGTCGCACAACAGCTCCCAATACCGGTTGCTCTCTGACGTATCTTGCGTCTCAAGGAAGTTAATGATGGCGTCCAGGTTGGACGTGGAGCTGAGCTCGCTCCAGTGACTGGCCTGGCTGATCTGGCTCAATTGACTGATAGGCTCGGTGAACTCGTCGCCACAGGGCTGGAAGTCATTGTTCCACAAACTCTCCTCGCTGTCTTCCTCCGCTGCTGTGTATTCCCGCGGAGACTGCGACAGCACCGACGTGTCCGTCTCAGCAGCGGGAGGAGAGCTTGGACCAGGTGACAAGGCTTGCACCACACTGGTCGTGGGTTGACTGTTAGACTGCGTTGCACAATGCAAACGGGTAACATTTTCGTTAAATAAAATAAATATTTTTTAAAGATGGTTGGGAGACGCACCTCGCTGACGCTGAGCTGGCTGGAACACAGCAGAGAGTCGTCCTTCTCAATGTATTTCATAAGCAACACCTTCATCTTGGCGTTCTCTCGGGCCTGTTGCCAATGATAACATCGTATGAGTCCAACATGGTGTGACACTGAAGAAGTGTTGTCACCCACCGTGAGCACAAGTTTGCGCTTGGCCTCCTGCAGCGCCGAGCGACAGGTCTCCAGTTCTGCCTCGGCATCTCGCAGCGTACGACGCTTCTTCCTGGGCGCTTCGTCCGTCGGCACAGGAGGAGGAAGGGGACCCATGGTGCTCTTCCAGAGGGTGCTCTTCCGCTTTTGGATGTTCCCGCGAAAACCAAAACTGAGCCGCGATTGGCGGGTACGCGACATTTTGAATTGATACAAAAGCGTAGATAAATTTTGTGATCAAGTCTAGTGCTCTAAGCTTAGAGCTGCTGTAAGCATATGCAGTTGACGTCTTACCAAGCAGGTGCCACAGGCGGTATCTGACGGAATTGTTACTGTACTAGCGAATATATTGCTCTGTGCTGCACTGGTAAGCGATCACGTAGCGGTTTGCTACGGCTAGCTGCGCAGCACGTAGGTGTTGCTGAAGGTGTACATGTAATCTCAGTTGCAAGGCTTTAGCAGATGCAGGTACGGTGGTGGCTCTTCATGTATAACGGAGCCATGAAACACGCTGCAGACGCAAGAAATTCAAGACTGTAGCGTGATCGCAGAGCATTTTGCACACGCCACTGACCGTTTCTTGCGATTCACTAGTCAGACCTGTCTTGCACCTTAACGCTTGATACCAAACGAAGAGAAGCAAGACTGGCCACAGGCTCTGCATTGCTACCGACAGCGACGTTGCAACAAATGAGCAGGGATCCCGTCCAAGCCAACGCTGACCTGTGATTGGGTCCGCGACACGTGGTTTCACCAAAAAGCAAGAATGACGGTAGATTTCAGTGGGTCTTCGCGTCCGTTGCATCCACACTCGCAAAGATGCCGTCTGCCTCGAACGAGAAGTCTCCGCTGCTGAAGGATCCGTCGGTGGCCTCTCTGGAGGACCCGCAGTCCAGCCAAGGCGCCACGGCCTGGGAACTACGCGTGCTGCTCATTCCATGTAAGATTTGCTGTTGGTACTAGAAATTTTCACTTGTTAACGGGATGAACGGGTTTGTGATGCTGCAGATTTCTGGCCGAAGACATGGGGGCTGGTACGGTTGCTATAATGCTCCAGAGTCAATTGCCAGACTATGCTAACGTCGTTTCCATCGTTGCTGTGCAGCGTCTTCGCGTGTTCATCTCGTTCTTGTTCATGTTCCTGTCGAGAGGATCCCGCATTCTGGCGCCGCTGTTCCTGAAGGAGGCGACGAACACGATCTCGGAAAGCCAATTCACGCGCATTCCGGTGTTCGCGATTGCAATGTATTGCGGTGCGTGTGGATGATCTGCTTGTGGTGCTTTTGACTGATAACTGACTGACTTTTGTGGATAATATCGATTGGACCAGTTACGCTGTTTGGCTTTGCTGCGGCGAAGCAGTTGCAGTCGTATCTGTACATGGTGGTGAAGCAGCACGCGTACCAAGATGTTGCTGCCAAGGTACCGAATGTCACACAATTCATTTTATAAGGCATTCAAGATTTTACTGACGAGTTTGTTGTGGTTTTAAACGTCTACGTTGAAAGCTGTTTGGCCACCTGCACAGTCTCTCGATGAACTACCATCTGACCAAGAAGACAGGCAAGGTGTTACGGTGTCTGGATCGAGGCTCCACGAGTACAGACAACATTGTCAACGTTATTTTCTTCCGACTGGTGCCTACTTTTGTTGAGCTCGTGGTCGTGTCCATCGTGTTCATTTTCTCGTTCAAGGAGAAGATTCTGTCGGTCGTGACGATCGTTGGAGTAGTGCTTTACGTTATCATCACCGCAATGGGCACGCACATCCGCCTGCATTTCAAGAAGCAAACGAACGAGCACGATAACCAGGCTAGCGAGAAGGCAGTGGATTCCCTCGTGAATTTCGAAACGGTCAAGTACTTTTGCACAGAGGACTACGAGCTTGACCGGTACATGTCGAGCATTTTCCTCTACCAGAAGTCGCAGTTGTCCACGCGCGGTCTCATGAACGCCATTGTGGTGGCTCAACAGCTCATTCAGCAGACCTGCCTTGGCACATGTCTCCTGATCTCGGCTCGCAACATTTACTACGGCGTCATGACGGTTGGTGATTTCGTGGCTGTTACCGTGTACATCACGAACATCTTCAAGCCGCTGGACTCACTGGGCAACATATACAACACCATCGTGCAGTCTTTCGTGGACATGGAGAACCTGGTTGAGCTTCTGCGCATTCAACCTGAGGTGCAGGACAAGCCCGGTGCGCCAGCACTGGAGGCTTCCCCCACCGCTAGCACGGTCACATTCCACAACGTGGGTTTCAGATATCCAAGTCAGCCTGTAGTCAACGGCCTCAAGGACGTGAGCTTCACCGTGCCAACAGGACAGACCGTGGCCATCGTGGGCTCGACCGGCTCCGGCAAGACGACTATTAGTCGATTGGTATTCCGCTTTTACGATGTGCTGTCTGGCAGAATTTCCATCAACGGACAGGACATTGCGTCGGTGCGCCAAAAATCTCTACGCCGAAGCATTGGAATTGTGCCGCAGGACACCGTCATGTTCAACGACACCATCCGCTACAACGTACGTTGCTTGTGACTATTGACAACATTTTTGATTACCGTTTAACCTGTTTGATATTACTTCGTTGCCGACAGCTCACATACGGACACCGCCACTGCTCAGACGAGGAGCTCATCGCAGCCGTCAAGGTGGCCAACATCTACGACTTCATCATGTCGCTGCCGAACCAGTTCGACGCGCAGATTGGTGAGCGTGGCCTGAAGTTGAGCGGCGGCGAGAAGCAGCGTATCGCTATTGCTCGTCTGGTGCTGAAAAATCCGTCCGTTGTCGTGCTGGACGAGGCAACCTCATCACTGGACACGGTGACGGAGCAGAGCATCCACCAGGCTCTGAATGCGGCTTGCGCAGGACGCACTACGATCATCATCGCCCACCGCCTTTCAACTGTGCGCCACGCAAACAACATCATCGTGCTGGAAAAGGGTCGCATCGTGGAGACTGGGAGTCATTCGCAACTTCTTGAGCAAGGAGGACGTACGTCACTTACTCATCCGTGTTGTTGGCTGTAGTTTACACTGTACTAACTCCCATGTTTTCTTCTCCATTGACAGGCTATCTGCAACTGTGGACTCAGCAATCCCGCGAGACGAAGGATCCCGCCGAGGACTCTTAAGTTTGCCCGTGTCGGTTGCTCCAGTAGAAGCCAACACGCACTTGTTGAAGTGCATGTAGACGAACATGACTACTTTGCGAAAATTACAAAGTAGCCTCCCTCCTAAATTCGTACTTAGTATTTTTGTTTTGGTACTGCGCAGCTCACTCCTGAAAACGCTTGCAAGGGAGCAACTGGTGACCATGGCTGCCGCTGGAATGCGTTTTTGCCGCGAGTGGTGAGTCCCTAGCGTCTGTCGTCAATGCCTCTTGCTCTTTACAAACGGAGATTGCTGTCACTTCGTCGACCCGCGCTACTCCCAGCCACCAATCGGCTTGGGAGTCAGCTCCAAAGTGGCGAGAACGAGTCTGTTCGTCTTGCATCAAATAATCTCTCGCTAACCATGTTTGCCCCCCTGCTGTCACCTGCCATGCCCACAGCAACAACATGTTGTACCCGAGCCAGGACCGCGAAATCCGTCGCCTGGTGTTTCGCTGCCGCAACTGCGGTCAGTCCGAGGACGTGGAGGAGAACTGTATTTATGTCAACGAGTTGGTCAAGGACACGCGGTGCGTCTACTGTCTTCTTCCCCTCTTGCAACCCTGTGGGGATCGTGCGTTCTCTCTGTGGATAGCCAGCCACTCACTTGTCCTGTCGTGTTGTGTGTTTGCTGCTGCTGCAGTGTGCAGCTGGACGTCCTGCCGGGAGACGTGATCGACGACCCCACACTTCAGCGCGACTACGACGTGGTGTGCCCCAACTGTGGCCACAATGGTGCCGTGTTCATCCGCTCGCAGGACGGCGTGAAGCAGTCGACACTGGCCCTCATCTGGGTGTGTCTGAACCGCGACTGCCAAGTGGACGAAGAGGGCAATCGCCTGCCGTCCTATCGCTGGATGGGGAGCTGATGGCCTTCAAGCCGCGCGCTCAATACGCAGCCAGTTCTGCACCGATAGACGCCGCACCAAGTCGCAGGATGTAACAAGGCTACATGCAGACATTGCACTTCGTGTGGTCGCACCTCAATCAGACCATCACTCTTCATACCTAATCTAGGATTTTACCATCACTATTTTACCTCCTACCATAGGCACAATCCTAGACTAGGATATCAACCACGCTTATCCCCCCTCACGTGTCCGAGCCAAAACGGCGGAGAGAAGCCAAAGCGAGCCAAACAGCAAGGGAAACCAACCCCAGACTCTTGGAGTGACTTACCGCCATTATGGACGCCAACCAGCTGCGCGAGCTGGAGACGCTGTGTCGCGTACTGTACGAGAGCGGCAACGAGTCAGAGCGCGCACATGCGCAGCAGGCTGTGCTTATCCTGCAGAGCTCGGCCGAGTACATTCCGCAGTGCCAATACGTACTGGACAACTCGTCGTCGCCCTACGCGTTGCTCGTGGCCAGTACCAGCCTCACTAAACTCATCACCTCGCACTGGAACAACTTCACCACACCACAGCGTGTCGATATCCGTACGAATGTTGCACTATTGACATCTTACGTTGCACCATCTTACTTATTTTTTATTATGTTGCTGCTATTGCTAGGCAATTATGTACTGGGATATCTAGCTCAGAAGGGTCCAACACTTGAGAAGTTCGTGACCACGTCGCTCATCCAGATGGTCTGTCGCCTCACCAAGTACGGCTGGTTCGATGACGAGCAGCACCGAGAGATCGTGGCCGAAGTCACCAAGTTCCTGCAGGCTACAGTGGACCACTGCGTCATCGGCCTGCAGATCTTAAGTGAGCTCGTCACAGAGATGAATCTGCCAGTGGCAGGCCGCAACATCACGTTCCACCGCAAGATCGCCGTGTCCTTTCGAGAAGACTCGCTCTTCCGCATCTTCCAGGTGGCACTTACGTCCATCAAGCAGCTTCAGATGCACAACATCCGAGGAGCAACGCAGCAACAGGAGGCCAAGATGGGTGATCAAGCACTGGCGTTGCTTATTAAGTGTCTGTCTTTTGACTTTATTGGCACCAACCCGGACGAGTCTTCGGAGGAAACAGGTTCATTGCAGGTGCCTACTTCATGGCGATCGGTTATTCAGGACCCGGACACGTTGCAGTTGCTTTTTGACTATTACAAGACGACCAACCCGCCCAACACGTCCAAGTGTCTTGAAGCGCTTATGCTGTTGGCATCGGTGCGGCGCAACCTCTTCTCACCGGACAAAGAGCGCAGTGTGTATCTAGCTCACTTGTTGAAGGGTATCTGCGCGATTTTACGAGCACAGGAAGGACTGTCGGACCAGCAAAACTACCACGAGTTTTGCCGCTTGATCGGTCGACTGAAGTCGAATTACCAGCTCTCGGAGCTCATGAAGACCGAATCGTTCCAGGATTGGATGGATCTCACACCCGATTTTACGATCAAGTCGTTCCGGCAATGGCAGTGGTCTGCGAACTCAACACACTACCTACTTGCGTTGTGGGCACGACTTGTGGCTGCATTGCCTTACGTGCGCGCAGACTCAGTGCCGGGTTCGCCGAACTCCGGAACGATTAACTTCTTGGACACACGCGTACCTCAGGTTATACAGGCGTACTTGCAGTCACGTCTCGATTCTGCTGAGCAGTGTGCCCTTGATGACACGCTAGACAACCCGCTGGATGACGAGGGTGGCCTATATGAACAGCTAGAGAAGCTGCCGACGCTTTGCCACTTCAACTACCGTCAGACAGGAGAGTACATCGTATCAGTGCTGGACCCAATTTTGAATCAGTATGCGGAAGCCTGCAGCATTTTGGACCAAAGCGGCGGGGCAGCGATCCCACCGCAACAGCAACAGCAGTTGGAAAGCATGGAGAACCAGGCAGCCTGGCTTGTGTATGCTATCGGCGCCATTATTGGCGGCCAGACATATTCGTCGACGACGACCGAGGGCGACGAGCTTGTAGATGCGGACCTCTCGCAGCGCGTATTCCGCGCGATGCAGCTGACAGAGCACCGGATCATTTCGTCGGGTGGCCAAACAAAGCCTAGCGTGCACTTTGAGTTATCGTTGCTATACTACTTTAGCAGCTTCCGCAAGAGCTACATTGGCGAGCAGCATGGCATGCCGTCAGCTCCTACACCGTCGTCCTCCATGCAGCCGGCGTCGGCTGGTTCGGCCTCATCGCCTATTATGGCTCCTAGCGAAAGCGCCATGTCATCTAAGCACAAGGCATATTTGCGCATGTTCGAGCGGCTAGGACTTGGCGACCACACGGTCGTCGTGAACATGGTGGTAACGAAAGTGGGCAACAATCTCAAATTTTGGGGTGAGACTGAGGTGGTTATTAGCAAGACACTGGCGCTCTTCTTCGAGGTTGCGTCTGGCTACTCTTCAGGCAAGCTCCTTCTTGGACTGGAAACCGTGCAGTATCTTATCGGGAATCACACAGCAGAAGAGTTCCCATTCCTGGCGATCCCTGCTAATACGCGGCACCGGACCACATTCCACTCGACTATTGCGCGGCTTATTTTCACGACAGCGTTCGATGAGTCTTCAGAGCGGTTCGAACGATTCATGGAGCCTATCGAGAACGTGCTGAACCAGCTTTTGCAGACACCGAATTATCGTGTGCCCGAAGTTCGCGAGGCTGTAATTGGTGTGTGCCGCGACCTGCGCGGAATTGTACAGCAGACGCACAACCGGCGCACATACAGTTGTATTTTCGATCTCTTGTATCCAGCGTACTTCCCGGTGTTCGTTCGCGCTGCAGATGAGCTGTATGACCACCCGGCGGTGACCACTGCTCTGCTCAAGTTCTTGCAGGAGCTGGCATACAACAAGGCCCAGCGTGTGACATTTGACCAGAGCTCAGCCAGCGGTATCTTGTTGTTCCGCGAGCTGAGCAGCGTTGTGGTGGCGTACGGACGGCGGATACAACCAGTGCCGGCAGGGAAGAACCCGTACAGCGATAAGTATAAGGGCGTGGCGCTGTGCCTGGGTATTCTGTACCGTGCGCTGGGCGGAAACTACGTGAATTTCGGGGTATTTCAGCTTTACAATGACAAGTCGCTGGAGAACGCACTAGAGATCGCGCTGCAGCTTGTCCTATCTATTCCCCACGAGGACCTGATGCACTACCCGAAGGTGAAGAACGCGTACTTCTTCTTCCTGGAGATTTTATTCCGGAATCAACTGGCATCCGTTGTGGCGTTGGAGGACGGAATCTTCCGTCAGCTTGTGCAATCACTGCACGAAGGAATGAACTCGTACGACCTGGCCATTGCTGCCCAGTGTGCGACGGCGGTTGACCACCTAGCGTCGTTGTATTTCCAAGAGATGAAGAAGAAGCGTGATACACCTGTGAAGCATGCTCTTCGTGCACACGTTCAGGTCTCACCCAGTATGTGGTCAACACTGCTAGCTGCATTGCTGGACATTCTGGTGTACGGCGAAGTAAACTCACAATGGGCGTTGTCACGACCAATCCTAAGTCTCACTCTTTGCAGTGAAGAAGCACTCACCAATTACCAGCAACAGTTGAGTTCTTCGCAACCGACCGAGAATCGTGCACAGATCGAGGAAGCCTTTTCCGCGCTGTTCGCTGACGTGCGCCCCAACCTGGAGGCTGCCAACCGCGACAAGTTTACGCAGAGGCTCGGTCAATTCCGTAACACCCTGCGCGGCTTCCTAACCATCCAGTAATTTAGTGGGGCCAACTGCGATGCGCCAGCTCTTCAATCCGCCATGACGGCAAGTAATGCAAGGATGGTGACCAACAAGATTGGAGTGAACAGCGTACTGCTAACTGTGCGAGTTGTTCGTTGTGGTCTTGGCAGCACACCGAGAATGAAAAGGCTCGAGCACATGGACACAGTGATGCAAATGCAAGTCGTAGTCAACCTAGGCTGGAGTTATTAGAGTGGTGCCTCGTGGGGGACAGAGTGAGCTGCATTTGTCATGGCGAGAGATTTTGAGGGCATTGCTGACACGCATTAATTGAAAATGCAACCGATAGAAATACACAACGTCAGGGGCAGTATTAGGCTTTATGGAACAAGTGGAGTGGCAGCGGACAGAGCCGGTGTTGAGGTTGTTTGTTGACTGTCTCGGCGGTCACCGTTTGGTGCCGCAAGAGGTGTTGACGATGGCAGTATACCATTTTGGTATGTGATCTGGTTCAGCGACAACGAGTAAGACTTACAGTCACGACTACATGTAATATGCATGAAAAGGCAAAGCGTACCAGCGGCGGCTTCTTTGGCGCAAGCGGATACGTGATCTGGATCTACAACGAGAAGAAACTAAAACTTTAGCCTTGAAACATGTACCCCACGCCTAGCTACTTGCTTACCCATGACTTTCCGCACGTTCGTACTAACTGCCACTCGACGCCAGCTCGCTCGAAGCAAAGACGTTTGTTAATTCTCGCGAGAAGTGCACGCACATACTGTTCGGCCTGCAAATAGAACGCACTCAAGTAAGAAGAGCCTCCACGGGTAACTCGCGCAAACCACATCAACGTACATCCCTGATGCAGAAGTTGGGGCAGAAGAGGGAGAGGCCTAGTGTACAGGGGGCAGCAGCCATAACCACAGCATATACAGAAGAAGCACGGCCAGTAGTCCTGCATCGTGTTGTTGATCTGGTTGATAGCAATATCAAAGTCCGTCTCCTTAACCTGCTCAGCCAAACACCAGCGGGCACTGAGCTGCGCAGTTATTCCACCTTCCTAACTCCAAGTCGTTGCGTACCAAGTGATTCAGTTCAGGCGGGAAGTCATCCTCATAAGCTCTAGCTACGCCGGTCACGAAGCGCATCCGAGTCGGATACAGTCGCACCTCTCCGTATTCCCTCTCGCCCTCGGTGAGTCCCAAGCCCGGGACCATCACGACGGACGCCGCATTTGAGGAAACATCGTGGAAACTCGTTGCCACCATCGCCCACTCCGAAGGGGAGTGGATTCCTAGCAATCCACCGAGAAAATCTAAACATCCCGCTCCAAGATTTGGATTGAAGCGATTAGCGCCGCTTTAGCGTGCTTGTCCGCCGCAGGTTCATTGCTCGCGTCGTTTCGCGCTGTAGCAACCTCCCCGCGACATTCAAATTGAAGTGAGATTTCAGCCAATAAAAACAAGGAAGAGTGATGGTCAATTAGTTGTCTTTTGCGTGCGTCCAGCACTGACACAGACGACTTCTTATGTTTCATTTTGGCTTTTTTGTGCAGCCCTGAGGGTGCAATAGCGTCCAGCACAAACTTCGTTAGAGACGCAGTACCCAGCGTACTGGTGCGGCTACGAGTCACATGAGCAGGTTGTGGGGAGACGTACAGAACTCCACTTGGTGACCGCCGCACGACTGGTCCATCGTTGCTTCCGTGCCGATTCAGCCGCGCCTCCAGAATACTGCGTGTGAGGTCCGTGCGCCACTCCTGGCATACGATATTCCTTAGATCAGCGTCGCTCAGACATCTACCTTCGCTGTCAGGAGTCACAGTACTATACGTTATTTTCTTGTTGATGTACGCCCAGGTTTGAACTACAGGAAGTACACTTACTCTCCCATCTCTCGGCGCAATTGCTGAGTGGTCCAGGATGTAAATGAATCACTGGGACGTAGCAAGTCGGGGTTCTCTCTGAATGTGTTCACCTTGGTGGCGTAGTATGCCATCTGCATAGGCTTGCCAGCGAACTCTTTCCATTCGGCGGGGATCTGCTGCTCGATACGCTCGACGCGCAGAGCCATCTCGTACTCGCCATCGTTAGCCATGCTTGCTTGCACTTGTGAAGAAGCGTCGTTTCAGCTTCACAGGAGAATATATATGGATAGATAATCGAAGTCCCAAGGTGATTTGGCGCTCCACACAGTAGCAAGGTGGAAGGCTTCACCGTACAATAGCTCTGTGGTTCGTGGCTGTTTTCGTACTTGGAGCTGTTGATGCCCAAGGCATTTACAACTTTTGTCTGCAATCCAGCACGAAGACGATTTTACCGTGTTCGTCTACCGTCATGGTTGACTGCACAGCAGGGCATGCAGCTTTTAACCAATCATATCGACTCAAGTACAAAATTACATCCAATCGAATCCCACCAAGTACGTCATTTCTATCTTCGCGCAAGATTCTGTCACTTCGAGAGACACCACGCACTAGACACTTCATCATCATGATCGAGGGCCAACACCCCGTTATCCAAGCGCTACTAGGCACACTCGTCACGTGGGGCTTCACCGCCTTAGGCTCAGCCATGGTCTTCGTACTGGACGTGGAGGACAAGCACACGAGTCAGAAAATCTTAGACGGAATGCTGGGATTCGCAGGTGGCGTGATGCTGGCCGCCTCCTATTGGTCGCTGCTAGCGCCATCCATTGAAATTGCAGAGGAATCGGAACTCTACGGACCCGACGGTCGCTGGTCCTTTGTTCCTGCTGCTGTGGGCTTCACACTCGGAGCTTTGACACTGTTCGGTACTGAGAAGGTGTTGCCCTTTTTGGAGAAATATCTGGGCGTGAGTCCTCACTCCATGGGTGGGAAGAACGAGGACCTTAAGAAAAAGAAGAAAGATGACGACTACAAGGCAGAGGGGGAAGAGAACTATGATAAACCTACAGCACCTACCACTAGTAGCTTCCGTAGGGTTTTACTGTTGGTGATTGCAATCACACTACACAATTTGCCTGAAGGAATGGCAGTAGGTGTGGGTTTCGGTAGTGTGGGACACAGCTCCAGTGCCAGCTTCGCCAATGCCGTCAACTTGGCGATTGGTATTGGGCTCCAGAACTTTCCGGAAGGGTTGGCGGTGTCAATGCCACTGAGAAGGGAAGGCACGTCGGCGTTTAAGGCTTTCATGTGGGGACAAGCGAGTGGACTCGTGGAGCCCATTGGAGGGGTGAGTAGAGAGAGAGAGGATCTAGGGAGGTTGAGAGTTGTTGACAATGGTGTAATGTTTGTTTGTAGTTGGTTGGAGCGGGTGCAGTGCTGTATGTGCAGCCGATCTTGCCGTACGCGCTGTCATTTGCTGCAGGTGCTATGATTTTCGTTGTGGTGGACGATTTGATACCGGAGACGACACAGAGTGGCAATCAGAAGCTCGCGACGTTCGGTACCATAGTGGGTTTCGTCGTCATGATGGTCATGGACGTCGCACTCGGATAGAGTGATACGGTAACTTACTTAGACTCCTTGACGACCCACGTGAAGGGAGGAACGGTAGCCTCGTGGAAATGCACTTTTTGTGATTAACCTTTGTTGTTGCAGTTAGTTTGGCCTCTGCTCGTCGTCTTCCTCCATCAGGAAGAAAGAGAACTCTTCGCCCTGCCAGTCGTTGCTGACCTGTGCAGACGAAAATGGTTTGGTGGTCTTCTTGGCGTCTGTCATGGATTCGCCTTCTGTCGCAACAGCAACCCAGATCGCGTTGACAAGGCCAGCCACTGCCAGCAGCGTCACGCCTGCGAGCATCCACTGAGGAGCTTGGGAGTAGTCGAATTCTGCACGGAACTTGTCACCGCCAGGGTCTAGGCTAAGCTCCACCTGAGCCTGCAGCGGCTGATCACACATCGCTTCAGCAATGCCTACACGGTGGTTGTCGATGTCGTAGATGATGTCGTGACCTTCCAGCACGCTCGCTCCTAGAATTGTCGCCTTTGGTCCGGGTGTGAAGAAGATTGTACCCGTGTAGACTCCGTCACCAACCTTCGCGAAGTAGCGGCTCGATGGCAGGCAAATGTGTACGTCGTTCTTCAACCAAAAACAGATATCGGGAAGCGTCGCAAGCTGCTCAGGTGTCATGGAGTAGAACGTGTTGCTCTGGGGCACAAACGAAAAACTTCCGACAGCCCGACTCCAGGCAAGTCGGAACGGCTCCTTGGTGCTCTCCGGCATGTACAAGAAGGTTGTGCCGCTGTCAAGTACACACCCGCGATCGGCGTTGTATTCGTCTCTATTGACCTCCACCGTGTTGTTCCTGGTGCCGACAGACACCGAGAGCAGTGTCACCGTCCAATACTGGTAGCCTGTGTAGCGTAGTGGCGTGTAGCGTACAGGTTCCGTGTGCCGAGCGAGATCCACTCCACCGATCGTGAGCAAGCCGCCACCTTCAGTCAGACACTGCGAGAAGATGCGAGAGCGGGTAACCTTTTGCCGATAGAACTGCTCGAAGATGGAGTCCGGGTGTCGTGAGAAGCCCATGATGCCGTCCGACGGCTGGTCCAGGAACACGCCCGACTGCTGGTAGATGCAGCCGAACTCAATGCGAGCCTCGAACGAAGACGACAACTGCATCGTATCCGACGTTTTGTAGGCCGTCCAGTGATCTCCCTCGACGTACGTTTGGCCGTACTTGCACTTGTCATTCTCGCACTCCACACACGGCGGTTCACCTCTGCTGGACGGGATGGTCATGGATCGGTCACAACTCAAATACGTCGTGTTGTCTGTGAAGACGAAGGGCTGGTGCTTCCTCTTATTGCCGCAATTGTTGCAGCCCACACATACGAACGCCGTCTTACCACTACCCGTGTCGATGATGAGTTCGCGCTGCTGACCGCCGACTGTCACCTGAATCGTGTGTGATCCGGAACCGGAGTGAAGTCCCGTTTCCACCGTCCTATGGTTGTGCGTCGTGTCCCCATCTATCGGGTCTTCGTCGCTCATGATTTGCAGTGCCACCAGCTCCTCGTCAACAGATCGATGATACCGATACCGTCCGTGCAACGCATTCACCGCTTGACTGCGTGCCACGCCGTTCGACATTTCGACCTGGATCATGTCGGGTGTTGGGACTGCTGCACAGGCACCCCACATTGTTAGCAATATCAGAGCCACATAGCGGCCGACGGCACCGAGCGACATAGCAGTGCGAATGAACTGTGGCGCTACGGATCCAACACCGCGTCAAATAGCCGCCGACTAGTCAAGCAGATTAAAGTCCCTTCAGTGAACCGTTGAAGAGGAGTTACATCATTATTCGTGGCCTATTTGTTGATATCAAAGGGCATGTGTGCCAGCCTCTCACTCAATGTCCAGAGCTTGGTCGCTGCCGTCGTCGATTGAACGGCGTCTCGCGTGTTGGGTAGCCGACCATGGTGTTTAGGTTCTTGGGGCCGAAAAAGTCTCCACTTTACACGCGACTGCAGCGATTCCTTCAATCTCTGCAGCTTTCATCCGTCTGTCCAGTTCGAACGTGAAGAGGATGTTGCAGAGCTTCGTGTTGGCGTAGTTAAGCCATTGACTGTACTTGCGCTCGCTCGTCACCATGATGTCGTCCTCGTCGAACGTCCAGAACGTATTGCGATGCACCATACTGCTCACGTAGACGATGCGAGCGGGTGTGCTCTCCTTCTCTAGATCAAACAATTGCGCGGTCAGTGCGAAGTACCCCAAATAGTTCGTCGCGAACTGCCGTTCGTAGCCGTCCACCGTCTTGGCGTACGCGCCGCCCATGATACCGGCGTTGTTGATGAGCAGATCCAGTCGGTTGTGAGTCTTCTTGAACTCCTCAGCAAACTGCTTCACGCTCGACAAGTCGCTTACGTCCGCCTGCATGAACTCTACGGTTCCAGCATCGGAATTCGTAGCTAGAGCTTCGCGTATTTTGGTCTCCGCTTCACGACCTCGCTCGACGTTGCGACAGGCTAAAACCACGTGAGCCCCGTTGCGAGCTAGTTGTAGAGCGGTCTCGTAGCCGATCCCTGAGTTGCCACCCGTGATCACAGCCAGTTTACCTTTCTGGGACGGAATCCGTGAGGCATTCCAATTGTCGGGCACCGACGGCCTGCTGCTCGTGCTGCCCACGGATCTCGATGCGATCTGGACCATACATTTCTACCAACAGCCGGATAGTGACAGGCGTGCCATGTTTGACAGCTTCAATTAAGGTGACGTGCAAAACGCACCACAATTTGGTGGCCACCTCGATCGACTTGCTGAATCTGGGACGGTCTTTCCGCAATAAGCTTGGGTAAACGACAGAGGTTGGCCAGTGAGGTCTCTCTTATCCTGTAGCGGTTGAAAAATGCTGTCGTATGGATAGTCGCCATCGCCAAATTGGCGATCATGGAGCATCTCACTGCGTCTTCAAGCTACGCATCGGCTACGCTAACACGCATTCTGGCAGTCGTACCATTCCTTGGTCGTTTCCTCCAGCCATGATTGCAAAATGTAGATCACGATGCAGCTATCATAGAAATGAAGAAAGCGTGACACAGCACTAGACTTAGCTGTCTGTGTTAACGTTGTCGTGTGTTGTTCAGCTGTGCTAAGAGTCTAAATGGGCTGGTATAGCTGACGACGCTGTCCGTCCTGACGACGATGACGGCGAGCGTACACAGTGGCCACCAGCATGAGGAAGGCACAGCCGACGAAGAGGAACACGGTGGCGCCCGACGCCGTCTCACTTGAGGTGATCGCCTTAGAGACAGTCGCGCTGGTTTGCTGGGCCAGGGCCTCGTCGCGGTGCTCGTCTTCATTGAGAGCACCAGTAGCCTTCGTGCCCCAAGGCTCAAAAGCACCGCCAGCAGCCTCACGCTCGAACGGACCAGTCGGGTAAGAGATGGCCGTGCACTTGTCGTCGCCGAAGAGGAAGCAGTCAAAGAGGTGAAGACCGTGAAGCGGACGCACTGCGGGCACCATGTGACCGGCACCTTTGACGGTCTTGAAAGTAAGACCAAGCTCGAATCGCTGGTGGTAACCGGCAATCTGATCATCGGGGCCAAGCCACGCACGCCACGGCGACGCTGGCTTCAGCGCAAGTCCATCATCCTCCGTAATCCAGCGCTGGGTTCCGATGAAGTTCACAACCGAATCAGCGTCACCACTGTAGATAAGCACCTTCAGGCCATTACCAAGTAGTTTGCGGTACTTGTCTAGTGACGAGAACGTGCGGACATAGTTGTGTGAGATGTACGACTGGCAATCCACCCATTTCATAGGCAGCTCGCCTTCAATGTGCAGAGCTTGTTGCACCTCCAACTTGTTCAACAGAGAATGGGTGAAGTCACCAGCACACGGACCGACAACTCCACGGTGCGTCTGGATCTTCGGACCCACCTTATCAAGCAGGTGCGAGTGCAGGGCATCACGCTGGTTGTTCTTCATGTGGCACACGTCGCCGTAGATGTAGTAGTGGTTGAACTCACCAGTGTCCGCTGCCTCATGAGCCTTCAAGACAGCTTCTTCACAGTGTGAAGTGCAGTTGACGTCCGTGAACATACACTGTGCCACGTCGTGGTCGCAGTAGTCGAGAAGCGTGAAGTAGTCTCCACGCGAGATGAGAGCGTGCGAGTAGTAATAATCCATGTACGCATTGCCGTCAATCTCCATGTCCGTCAACGGGTTGCCAATAGCGAAACCCTTGAGGTTCACACCTTCGAGCGGGTCGTCCACCAGACGTTCCACCAAGAACGGAATGTACATTCCAGCATAGCTCTCACCGGTCACGTAGAAGTCACGACCTTGTAGCTCGGGGTACTTGTTGAAGAATTCACGGAGGAACAGCCGAAGACGGTCCGCCACAACGTCGTCGTTGTAATAGCCTGTTGCAGCCTGCAATGGCTGACTGAAGCCAACACCAGAGGGCGAATCCACCCACACAATGTTGGCACGGGCGTTCCAGCCGTACGGATTGAGCCCCACCGTCCCGTCGCGTTTGGCGACGAATGGGCCGTTCTCCGTGAAAAAACCTTCGGACGATGCACAGCCCGGGCCGCCGTTCAACCACAGCACAATGGGGTCGCTCTCGGGCGTACGACGCGACTGCGCGTACCAGTAGAACAGTTTCTCCTCGGTGGGCGTGGGCAGGTGCAACTGGCCGGCGTAATGCGTGAAGGGGACGTCCTCCTGCTTGAGACCGGGAAGGTCTCTGACACGGTGTGCACCGTACGCCACGGCGGGAGATGCAAAGAGCATTGCGCCCAACGCTGCAATTGCCGCGAAGAGATTCATTGGGTCGGCGACGGAGCAAGAGGAAAACTTTGATAAGAGATCAGCGACGTTGGTGGCAAGATGAGGAATGAGGAAGGTGTACACTCCAACCTGCTCGAAATACACGGAGGAGGGTGAAAGTAACGGCTCGGCACGTTCGATACTAGAAACAAGAGAAGTGTGCAATATGGACGCGAAGGGGCGTGTGCCATCCAACCTCTGCCTCAACTCCACGTGAAGCCACAGGTTTGCACTGATTGGCAACCGATGTGGATGTTCATCGGTACAAAGTACGGTCTCAAGTTGGCTTTTTGATACACTCATCTGAAGGAGCTTTCCATCGAGGAACAGCGTTTGCCATCGAGAAGCAGCTGCAAGTTCAATTCTTCCTGCTGTTGCAGCTGCAAAAAGTAGTTTTGTACAGTAATACTCATGTTTAGCTCTTTATCACAATGACAAACCCCTGTCACAGCACCTGTGCACTTGCCTCTTCTACTTAAACCACGGTCTGGTAGCCGTCAGAGTAAAGACGCTGATAACGCGCGCGCTTCCTGCCGTTGCGGATGCCAACGGCTACGACGGCCACGATCACACCGCACACGACCAGCATGATCAGCCAGGTCGTCGACGAGCCAGAATCACCCCCGGTGACGCTGCCTTTCACCGTCTTGAGTTCATCCGAAATGACATTCGCCACTTCCTGAACCACCGTCAGCCCTGCCTCGATCTCGTTGTCGTCCACCGGGTAGATGAAATTGTTGCAAGCGTCCTGACCGTACACGAAGCACTCGAAGAGGTTCAGGCCATGCAGCGGGCGAACTGCCGGCACCATGTGACCTGCTCCCTTCACGGTCTTGAACGTCAACCCCTCGTACTTCTGCACGTAACCAGCCAGTTGCTTGTCCGGGCCGAACCAAGCGCGCCACTTCTCAGTGATACGCAGCTTGAGTCCTTCGCCACCAATCCACCGCTCAGTACCGATGAAGTTCACGACGGAGTCAGCGTCACCACTGTAGATGAGTGCCTTGAGGTTGTGGCCCAAAATGTTGTTGTACTTGGGCAGCGACGAGGGACTGGATGCATAGAGATCACCGACGGGGTCGCTGCAACCCTTCCAGACAACGTAGTCGCCACCAGGCTTCGTCACGTGGATCGCCTCCTGCACTTCCGGTAGGTTCAGGTAAGCGTAAGTGAGCGAATCGGCACATGCGCCAATGTCTCCACGGTGTGTGGGCGAAATCCGAGCCGAAGGCTTCGCGCGCTTCCGCAGGGCCTTCGCTTGGTTGTTGTCCATCAGACAAATATCACCGTAGATGAAGTACGGGTCCAACGCGTCGGCGTTTGCACCCACCTCAGCCTCTTCCAGCAGTGCCTCGCAACCAGAAGGGCACGGCGTATCGTCAAAGAGGCAGCCGATGTGTGCACCACATTCCACCTTGATCTTCTCGTACGCTTCAAGCGACACCATAGCGTGCGAATAGTAGTAGTCGATGTAAGCATTGCCGTCAATGATGTTGTCCGTGAACGGGTTACCGATTGCAAACCCCTTGAGGTTGACACCTTCAATTGGCTCCTCCACCAGGCGGTCCACAAGGTACGGAATGTACATACCAGCGTAACTCTCGCCGGTGATGTAGAACTTGCGGTTCTTGAGTTCACTGAACTTGTTGAAGAAGAGACCGAGGAACTCGCGAGTTTTGGCTGCCACAATGTCGTCGTTGTAGTAGTTGGGGCCTTGTACATCTCCACTGAAACCCACTCCAGCGGGAGACTCGAGCCACACCATGTTCACCTTGCGGTTCCACGAGTAGCGATTCACCTTGATGGAAAGATCATCCTGAACCACGAACGGACCGTTCTCGGTGAATAACCCGCCCAAGGACGAGCATCCCGGGCCACCGTTGAGCCACAACACGATGGGGTCGTTCTCCGGGTCGTTCTGACTCTCTGCGTACCAGTAGAACAGCTTCTCCTTCTCCTCCAGTTGCAGGTGACCGGCGTAATGCTTGAACGATAGACTCCGAGTCAAACCGGGAAGATCCTTGATCAATGCGTCCTCGTGGCTGGCAGTTGCGATCACTGACACAGTTGCCAACACCGTTGCGAGCAGTTGCAGTGCCACCTTCATCTTGGTCTCTTGATGCTGGGAAAAGTGAAAGTGATAGAGGAAGTAACTTGTGTCAACACAGGCATAGAGACCGAAAGACCAGAAGCAGAGGCGATGGGGCTTGAGACGATTGGGTGGGTACAGATGTTCGACGGTCAGACGCGAAGGCGCATCATTCTCCACACCAAGTGTACACTACGTTTGATTCAGCCAATCACATAATTTACATCTTGTATTTCAGTCTATGAGAAACTGGATTGGCAATGCCCGCAGAGCAAGACAATAATTCTTCACTTCAACTTTGTGCATACAATTTTAAAGTCAATTGATATCGGTGTGTTGTCCTGCAGGTAATCAATCTCCTCTCTTAGCTGTCACTTGGAGCTGGCACTGCGTTGTTATTGCCAGGTACAAGAGACGCACCCTTGCCGAGACGATCACACACGATCGTGATGTGCTTCTTGAGTCGCTTGGTGTCCTCCTGCATCTGCAGTTCACTCGTCGCAACAGGGTTCGCACCTGCACCATCTTTATTCTGAGGCTGCTTGGCCAGCACTGTACGCAGAAGCTCAGTCATGGAGCAGTCTGTCCGTTCCTCCCAACCCTGCTCCACGGCGCCGCTGTCAGCAGTCTCGTTCACGACAGGAGAAAGATATGCCTCAAGGAGCCGTGCGTCTTCATCGCCCAGATGGAACCGGAACTTGATAAGCATCAGGATGAGAGACACACAACACGTCAACCGGTTGGCCGCGCGCTTCAGCTTGGCTTCTACCGCTTCCATGGCGTGCGACAACGAAATGAGTTGGTCATACGTGCCGTGTAGCAGCACGTCCAAGAAATTCACAGCGGCGGGACTGCGATCTTTATAGCGCACCAGCAACCGCTTCTGGATTACGCGGAACTGATGCGCTCGGTCATTCAACTGAGCCGCAAGCTCCAGCTTTTCCTTCCGTAGAGCGAAGTGCGCGTCAATTGCTCCAAAGAAATCTGCAAGTGGAAGTGGCTCCTGGTAAAACACCTCAAGTGCCGACGCAGAATCACCGTCGCTGCCTTTGGCCTCAGAACCTTGTTCTCGTCCATCAAAGTATGCACAAAGTCGCTCCACAAGCTCCTGTGACACCATCCAAAGCGCCTCGAGCTCGATGGACTGAATGCGGTATCGACCAGCGTTTTTTGAAACGAGGATTGTGGCTTCTACGCCGTTGTAGTACTGGAAGCTCAGCACATTTGTACCGGATCCACCCGCTACTACCTGCTTCGCCCATTCGGGCGTACAACTTGGCCGGTGAAGCATGTCCTCGAACAAATTTGCGAGCTCAAGTGGTTCTTGGTTGGTCTCTAGTGTAAATTTGAAGGTGCTGGACTTCACGGGAGGCACAAGGCGGCACGTCATGCACATGGGGAGCTTCACAACGCATTGTGAGACGCGAGGCTGCCCTGTCTCGAGAGTGTAAGATGCTGAAATAGTGACGGACAGCGACGTCGGCATAGCTTCGGAACACGGGCGCAATACTACTGGGATAATGAGTGGTGTAGATGCCTTGCCATCGATACTCCCGATCACAAAGGAGGAATCGCTTGCCACCACATTTTCGGGAGTCGATACGGACAGAGTGACATTGGACACACGCGTAGCACCGGTGTATGTGACGTATACGCGCATTGTTAGCTGTGTATTCTTGCCTGTAGGATCGTGCGTCGGAATTCCTCCGCCACGATTGAATTCATCGCTGCGATCAGGAAACGCATCCAAAATGGCCGGCACCTGTGCTCGAATCAACACGCGATCCTTCGGCTCTGTCCGTCGCTCACCTTGTGCTCGGCGAATGACATTCAGCAGTTGTCGGTGTTCCTCATCCATCTCTTCGTAGTTAATTTCTTTCGTGTCTGGCGCGACAACCGCGGAAGACGGAGGGTCTGTGCCCATATAATTCACACTTAGTGCCCCATCCGCGTCAAGACTCACGATCATTCCATCAATGCCTCCAAACTCTGCGACCTGAAGCGCCACTGGGATCGTCGACGCACAGGCAGACCAAATAAGGGTCTTGTCCATGAAGATACTCCACAACTTTGTATGGCTGGCGATCAGAACGTTGTCCATTCCTGTTGTACTTGATATTCCTCTCTCAGTAGGTGATGCATAGCGCCGAAAAGGGATAAACGCCGTCGGGTGGAAGCCCAGCCGCTTCTGCAAATATACTTCGCCTTGTGGTTTGATGCCGAAGAGCGTAAATTCGCCAAGTACCAGAATGTCAAAACTCGTAGCGGAATCCTGGTAAGAAGTCCGTGCTACTCGAATATCCACAATCACCTCTCCAATATTTATCTTCCAGTCGCAGTGTACTGACGATGATGCATCCTTCTGTCGGTCTTCCTTGCTGTCTTCATCTAAAGCGTTTCTCTTCGTCTTGAGTGACGCTGAAGCCAGGACTTGATAACGGTAGCACTCAAGCTGTAAATCCGACGTAGCAGCGATTACCGCGTCCATACCAACCGCGTAACATATTGCTCCCGGAAGGAAGTTGTTGTTGAGTGGTTGCAGAAAGGCAAACCGGTCCTGCTCGAAAAACTGTAGTCGTCCATCCAGCGACTGCACACAAAGGTGGTCGCGTTCAGATCGTGGAGGAGCTCCTCCTCCTGAGTGCAAGTTGGCCGACCCAAAAGGTCCGTAGATGAAATTGTAAGCTGTGAAATGTTCGCCGTCGATACCCAGTAGGTGTTCGTATCGCAGCGTGATCTTGAAGTAACTCGCAGCCATTCCACTTCCGCCCATACCTTCCACGACATAGACCCCGATACGTCTTGGCTGGAGAATAGCCAGCGCTAGGATACGCTGGTTACTATCATAAGTCACAAAAATGTCAATAACTTCTCGCCTGATGCACTCTTAAAGGCCGAACTCACGGGATGAAATAGCCTAGCGCCAACTGCAAGATGGGGCGTCGCAAGTTCTCCTCTAGCAGCAAGTTCTCGATACGGAAGTCACTTTGAGTGGGCCAATATACGCGTAACACGCCGTTCAAGCTGCCCGTTACGATCTTCACTGTGCAGTGGAATGGCAATCATGTCAAAGTCAGCGGAGATTGTCACCCCACAGTATTTGACGCTACTTTTACCATGTCCGGACACGTCGTTGTCTACGTTGCCCACCACCAAGGAACCAGGCGTGTATTCCTCGTCGCGCTCGCCCTTGGCAGCCCACCACTCACGCACCTGGAAGAGCGACATGGTCCTAATGCGAGGATATCCAGCGGCCGCGTCGTTTCAAGATCGACGTCGATCATTCGTTAAAATTCCAATGTCTTTCCAACCAATGCACAACAACCACAATCTCTATTTCAACCAATCATTGCAATCATCATTCGCAAAACTTTCTGCGAATCAACGGCATTCCAGAAACATCAAAATGGCGTCAAGCATCGCTGTCGCCGTCCGTCAGCGCGTCGTGGCGTTCGAAGCGCCGCTGCACGAGTACCGGGTCTTGCGCGTACTCAAGCGCGCTGTGTCTTCATCTAGAGACTCTTCCGCATCTACTCATCCAACTCGCGCGTCCTGCGGCAGTGTGGCCATCGCGGACGCTGAAGTTTTCCAGTTGGTGAGCTTCCTGCTCTCACCCGAAGGCCTTGCATCGTATCCGGATGAGACACGACAGCTACTGACGTTGTTAACGAAACACAGTACCCAACAGACGTCCAAGTTGAAGACAATTAGCCAATGGGAAGACGCCGTGACTCGCTATTCAGTGGCTGAGACTGTCGGGAGCTTGAGAGTGTTCGTGCTGGTCACGTACAGGCCTAGGCAGCTGCTGCCGCTGTACATGACGTCGGCCAGACGTGCAGTGAGATTCGTCAACGCCGTTGTGGCATTGGTGACTGCTAACGCCTACATCTCGACACTGGGAGGGGGTCACTTCCTGTGTCGCCACTTGAGCCAGTCGACGCTGCTGGCCAAGCTACAGATTGGAATCTCTATGGGACTGAAGGACCCCGTTCTCGAGAGCAAGTGTAGAGTGAATTTGATGTATAACGCACTACAACTGGGGAAGTTTAAGCGGGCCAGGAGGATCTTGAAGCAAGAGGAGGTTGTGGCGGAGCAGCTGGATAGTAGCGAGCTCAGAAACGTCTGCCATGCTGCGAAGGTGTATTTGGACAAGATGGATCGACTGCACAAGGAGGAGGTGCTGCTGTATAGGAAGAACGGACGTCCGGCCGCACTGCACGACAACTTCTACCGACAAAGAATTGTTCGAATGACCAAGTGAGAAGGCCGAGGAGAAGACTTCGTTGAAGGTGCCAACGATGTTGACAGGAATATCTGCTGCATTCAGATCGCTGTAATCATGGGCACTAACATTACTAGCAGGCACACAGCCCATTAACGGTTAAACAAGTTGAGGTTTCGCTCGCTTACGAAGCACTGTACAAGCCAGAAGGACCAAGAACCTCACTGCCCACCACCACCTTCTCCTGTGAAGACTTCTTCTATTCTATAATATAGGTTGGGCTGTCAGCGGTGACACTGATCATTGTGGTGGAGTGCTTATTGTAAACAGGATCGCGATCGTACGAGGTTTCCTACCCATGCGTTTTTCCCGGTGGATATCTCGTGATCTGCTTACGCTTTGTCATGGCTTCCGGTACGTGCTGTCTCTAAGATTAAAGCCTGCTGTTCCGTGAGAATGGAGATCTGTTCATTCGGCAATTAATCTCCTCGGAAGCACACCTCCGTTTCCGCCATGGTTTACTCGTTCCTGTCAAAGACAGCCGTCTTCGTGTCGACCTTGCTGGCGGCTGCTAATGCTGAGCTCGAGACCATCAAGCTCTCGCACCCGCATGGCTCCAGCGCCGAGGTGTTCCTCTTCGGTGCTCATGTGAAGTCGTTCCGTGCAGCCATGGACCCGAATGTCGACGTGATCTTCATGTCGAAAGACTCATTCATGGATGGCGTGAACCCGATTCGTGGCGGAATCCCCGTTGTGTTCCCGAACTTTGGCGGCGCGCCCGGTTTCCCGAACCACGGCTTCGCCCGTATCACCAACTGGACCCTCGCCAGCCACCAGGATGCTACTGACAAGAACAAAGCCAGCTTGGCAACGTTCACCATGGCGGCGAGCAACTCGACCCGTCAGATGTGGCCTGTCGAGTTCAAGCTCGAGTACGAGGTGAAGCTGTACGCTAACGAGCTACAGACGGCTCTGCGCGTGCACAACACTCACACGGAGCAGATCGAGTTCCACACGCTGTTGCACAACTACCTGTGGGTGGATGACTCGCGCAATGGTGGCGTGACGGTGTCGGGTCTCAAGGGCGTCGACTACTACGACCAGGTGGCCAAGGTGAACAAAACGGAGACGCGCGAGTTCATCAGCTTCACCAACTCCACGGCGCAGACCGGCAACACGTACCTGAACGCCCCGGATAAAATCGTCGCCACCATCAAGGGCGTCAACACCAAGGACCGCTCCGTTACCGTCCAGAAGAAGGGCTTCATTACCGGCAAGACTGGCCAGAACGCCATCAAGACCAAGACCGACGCCGTGGTGTGGAACCCGGGTGCCGAGCGTGCTAAAAAGCTCGAGGACTTTGGCGACGAGGAGTACATCAACATGGTCTGCGTCGAGCCGGGTCGTGTCAGCGTCAAGCAACCTCTTCCTGCCGGAAAGACCTACACTTTGCAGCAGAGCATCTCGGTCACCTCGTACTAAGTCGAAAACCAGTACAGTAGAGAACAGTTGACCACAATGACATTGTCAACCTAATTTGATGTGCATGAACATTGCCATTTACCGCTGCGGATAGCTAACTTAGCCATCTCCGACACGTAAACTGGCCGCCGCGCCAAACGTAATGCCAAAAGTCTCAGATTCGAACATGTAGCCATTTCCATACAAATCTCAAGTATATTCCTCAGTGTACCACGTTTTTGGTACGAAATCGTACGGTTCAGGACCAAAGTCTCCATTAGCAAAAGTGCATCATGCTGCACATTCGTCGCGTAGCGACCCGCACACCTTCGGATTGTCGCGGGTTTCAGCGGTCTGTGGGTATCGTGGGCATGCCCAATGTGGGCAAGTCAACGCTATTCAACGCTTTGACCAAAACCGAAGTGGCCCAAGCTGCCAATTACCCGTTCTGCACCATCGACCCGAATGTGGCACGCGTGGCAGTGCCCGACGAGCGCGTGCGGCACCTGGCGGAGGTGGAGAAGTCCAAGCGTGTGATCGAGACGCAGGTCGGGACTTAACCGGCACTTTGGTAGTGCAAAATTTGCACCAATTAACTGAGAACGCTTTGAATTTATCACTTGGCAGCTCGAATTCGTCGACATCGCTGGACTCGTGCGTGGAGCTTCACAAGGCGAAGGACTCGGTGCGCTGCAACTACAATGGACTGGGTATGAGGAGTTAATGACTGATTTGAAGTTAATTAATGACAGGTAACAAGTTCCTGGACAATATTCGGCAAGTGGCGGTGATCGCCCACGTAGTGCGCTGCTTCGAGGACACCAACATCCTTCACGTGGACGAGTCGGTGGACCCAATCCGTGACTTGGAGACGATCCGCACTGAGCTGATTCTGGCGGACTTGCAGACGGTCGAGAAGCGGTTGACGAATTTGGCTAAGAAGAACAAGTACGTGGTTTTGTTATGTGTTATGGACAGAGTTGGAGACTTACTTAAGTACTCTTTTTGGTTTTGTAGATCAACAGACCCGACAATTCCTTCGTTGACTGAGGTACTGAAGCGTCTGCAGCCGCATCTGGAAGATGGAAACTTGGCCGAGGGCATGACGTTCGAGAAGCCAGATGAACAGGTGCAGTTTGAGCGTATGCAGCTGCTGACGGCCAAGAAGGCGCTGTACCTGTGCAACGTGTCGGAAGATGACGCTGCTTCGGGTAACGAGATGACTGAGGCGGTGCGTGAACGTGTTGAGGCCGAGGGAAGCGTGTGTCTGACGGTATCGGGATCTCTGGAGGAAGCGGCAGCATCTTTTGAGGACGACGAAAGCCAGCTAGAGTACTTAAACGAGAGCGGCCTGACAGAAACTGGTTTGACGAAGGTCATCCGTGCTAGTCAGGAACTCCTGCAGCTTCAGACCTACTATACTGTTGGTGAGAAGGAGGCGCGTGCTTGGAATGTACTGGCCGGATCAACGGCAGCTGTGGCAGCTGGTGTGATCCACTCAGACTTTGAGAAACTACTCATTCGTGCTGAGACTGTCGGGTATGAGGATTTTGTGAAGTCTGGCAGCATGCGCGCAGCTAAGGAGAAGGGTCTGTTGCGCTCGGAAGGCAAGGATTACATTTGCAAAGATGGCGACATCTTCAACTTCCTTGTGGGAAAATAGACGCCAACGTACGATGGCCATGTGCTTAGACCACGCGATTCCTGTTAAAAGTTATGCAGTCTTGCTTCGCTCCCTGTATTGATGCTGCCTACACCTTGTCGATTACCCCACCCGTCGAATTTGATCTTGGCGAGTCTTTCGCTCTCTTCCCATAGAGACTGAGCAGCAGCTTCGTTGTAAGCGTGAGGCTTCGCTTGGACGCGTTTCGGTGGGCCCCAGAGCTCAAGATGGTTCCCAGGTCCGTAGTAGTCACCACTCTCAACATCGGACGCAGTGGCGGCATACAGCGTGGGAAGCGCACCTGTAGGTACGTCTTGAGTCAGCGGTAAATGTCGCCCAAAGCGCCACATCAAACTGCTGAGCCAGCCTCCTTCCGCAGCAGGAGGAACCATGAGGTTCGTCAACGTCGCTCCTGGGTGGCAAACCACTGCGGTCACGCCCTCGACGTTGTGAGCATCAAGACGTCGATCCAACTCGAAGGTGACGAGCAAGTTGCACAGCTTGGACTCGGCGTACACTTGAATGGGGTCATAACTGTTTTCACTTGTACGCATGATGCCAGATCCACAAGTGAAATGCTTCAGCTTCGCACGTTTGTGGGCAAGAGTACTGATGCTCACCACGCGTGACGACGTGCTCTGCTTCAACAATGGGAAGAGCTGCGCTGTCTGTGCAAAATGTCCGAGATGGTTGGTCGCAAATTGACGCTCATGGCCATCCACCGTCTTCGAGTACGGCACCGCCATCACTCCAGCGTTGTTGATCAGCACGTCAAGTCGGTTGTGCGTAGCCTTGAACTCATCGGTGAATTTGTCCACACTGCCAAGGTCACTGACGTCCAACATCTTGAACTCAACAGATCCCGATTCAGATGTCGAAGCCAAAGCTTCACGAATTTTGGTCTCCGCTTCTTTGCCTCGATCTTCATTTCGGCAGGCTAGCACAACAGTGGCTCCTTTGCGTGTAAGTTGGAGGGTTGTCTCGTATCCGATCCCTGAGCTGGCGCCGGTAACGATGACGATTTTCCCCTTTTGGTTGGGGATCATGGATACGTTCCAGTTGTCAGGGACTTGTGGACGATTCTTGGTGTTGGCGGTGGTATTGGAGTTGCCCATGACTGCTAGTTAAACTCTTGAATTTGTCGTCTTACGTGATCTTGTCGCTTCGGAAATGAAAGTGTGGACTGGTATAAGTGCTAGCTTGGAAAAAAACTTTATTCGAGTAAAATGTGCCCATTGGTGATGGTTGTTAGCAATAATTTACGCGATCGGAGGAAACGCCGTCAAGAACGGACGAAATTGCATCTATGTAGACGTGGATTACATTTGAGTCTGGCGTAAGCTGGCTAGCCGCCTTGCGGTCCGCAAGGCTAAGTTGTCGTTTGGATTAGATGGAATGGTGCTGCGACGCACATTGAGCTTTGCGGAGTATACAGTACAGTACATCATATCGCAATGTTACTCTCGACCAACTGGTTGGGAGCATTGAAGAGCAAGTGTGAATAACCCACGGCTCTCTGGTGTGCAATGCCTACTACATGTACTCTATTGTTCTTCGAACATGAGCTTGGCGAGCCGCTCACTTTTCCGGGAGGTCCCGCGCCCCAAAATCGTCAGTAGCGGTGAATCGTGACTGAATTCGAGTCTCGGAACCTGAAAAACGTCCCGAGTTTGAGGAAGGTGACAAATAGCGATTTCCCCCTGTTTTGGTGGTGTCCCCGTTGTTGGTGTGCGGTTGCCCATGGTATGAGTCATACCATATGACGAGCGATACCGACGTGGATTTTCAAGCTTTGTTTTTGAAGATGATGCTGAAACATCTCAACGAAGTCCCGTACTTCTTGGGGAGAAATCCTGTCACGTTCTGAGCCTTGAATGGTGAAGACAAATTTGTTCAGCTTGGACTCTGCGTGACTTTCATGAGTCAGTACCTTCCGTCTAACATGTAGCGAATGACCTTGATTGCTTCAGGAGAGGGAACAACAGCGCAGTGACCTAAATGGAATGTCGTTCCTAGCCATCCACCGGCTTCGTTTTCGTTTTCGAGTGAGGTACATTGATGTCATTTAGTCTATCTAACGAAAATCCACCGGCTTGCCGTAGGGAAATTTCATAACACCGCGTGGTTGATCACCGTTGCGATGCTGTGTTTCCAAAACTTGATCACTCACTACACGGTGAATTTGATCCTGGCGAGGCTTTCGTCCCATAGATTTTGTGCCGCTTCCTTGTTGTAAGCAGTCGACTTGGGCTGAATTCGCTTCGGAGGGCCCCTTGTCTCGAAGAATTTACTCGCACTAGACTAGTCGCAGCTTTCTACGTCAGTTCCAGTCGCAGCGTACAAGGTAGACAAAGTCCCCGTGCGAATATCCTGACAGAAATGGTATCATTCGACCAATATGCCATGTAAGTCTACTGAGTCTACCTCCTTCCGTGGCAGGGGCGTCCATCAGGCTAGTAGCTGTAAAACCTGGGTGACAAGCGACTGAGAGGAATTGTGCAACATTCTTTGCTTCGAGACGCCTAGCAAATTCAAACGTGACCAGTAAATTGCTCAGCTTGGACTCGGCATACACATTCAACGGACGATACTCATCCCCATTTGTGTACATGATAACGTTAACCGGTTGAGTTTAGCACGTGAATGGATGATACTACTGGTGTTCACAACGCGAGATGACGCACACTTCTTCAGTAGTGGGAATAACTGTGCCGTTAGCGCGAAATGACCCAAGTGGTTAGTGGCTTAGTGGCAAACTGCCGTTGGTAGCTGTCTACGGTTTGCTGTAAGGAACCGCCATGACACCGGCGTGGTTGATCAATATATCGAGACGGTCGTAAGTTGTCTTGAATTCGTCAACGAATTTCGACACGCACTCACGTCCAGCATCATAAACTTGACAGTACAGAGCTTCACGAAGCTTCTTCTCGGAAACTTTTCCCCTGGTTTACCTACGACAGGCTAATACGACGTCTGCACCTTTGCGAGCCAATTCAAGAGCGACATGGTATCCGATTTCCGAGTTGGCGCCGGTGATGTCGACGACTTTGCCTTTCTGAGATCCGATGTTGACGGCATTCCAGTTGTCGGACGAGAAGTATCAACACTGCTGCGGTTGCCAATGATTGTCGGGAAACACGTGAACTAGAATAGAAACTAAACTGAGTTAATGCAGAAGTGAGCAAGCCATCCGAAATACACAACCCGTCTAGCTCAGGGTTAGACTCCTCAAACTCTGATCACCTTCCTACAGCCAACGTAGAGCTCGATACCAGATACGTGAGCTAAACTCGACTAAGCCTTAAATTGCAAACTTGAGCTTAGCAAGACGCTCGCTTTCCTGCCACAAATTCTCGGCAGCGACCATGTCATGTGCAGTACTTTTGGCTTGAACGCGCTTGGGTCGGCCCCAGATCTCGAAGCAGTTTCCAGGTCCGTAGAAGTCGCTGGTTTCAACATCAGGTCCAGTGGCGGCGTACAGAGTGGGGAGTGCTCCAGTCTGGGCATCTTGAAGCACAGGTAGCACCCCAGCAATACGCCACATGAGACGACTGAGCCAACCTCCTTCCGATGCAGGAGACACCATCAGATTCGTGGCCGTAAAGCCTGGATGACAAGCCACGGAGGTCACACCAGAAACACCCTGAGCCTTGAGACGACGAGTCAACTCGAAAGTAAACAGTAAATTGCTCAGCTTCGTCTCTCCATAAACCTCAGACGCACTGTAGTCTTTGTTATCACTCCGCATGATCGGAGATCCAGAGGTGAAGTGTTCCAGTCTTGCACTCAAGTGAGCTAAACTGCTCACATTAACCACTCGAGACGGCGTACTCTGCTTCAGCAGTGGGAACAACTGAGCTGTCAAGGCGAAGTGACCCAAGTGGTTGGTAGCGAACTGTCGTTCATATCCATCCACCGTCTTGGCGTATGGCACAGCCATCACTCCGGCGTTATTGATCAGCAGGTCAAGTCGGTCATGTGTCGCCTTGAATTCGTCAGTGAACATATTGACGCTACCAAGATCACTAACATCCAGCATTTTGAACTCGACATTTCCAGATTCAGATGTCGACGTCAAAGCTTCACGTATCGTCTTCTCGGCTTCTTTTCCTCGTGCTTCATTACGACAAGCTAGAATCACATTCGCTCCCTTTCGTGCAAGTTCTAGAGCAGTCTCATAGCCGATACCAGAGTTGGCTCCCGTGATGACAACAGTCTTGCCCTCTTGAGACGCGATGTACGAGGCATTCCAGTTATCCGGCACTTGAGGACGAGAGTCAAATGAGTCAATGGAGATGCTATTGCGGTTGCCCATGATCGAGGAATGAGGCCACCACGTCTATGAACGATCAGATGGAAGGCGTGCGTGGCACTGCGAGTCTGAGAGGGATACCGAAGTTGCTTCCCTCGTTAAAGAAGATCGTGAATACCTTCATTCCAGAAGTCGCCGTCTAAAAGAAGGAAGCCCCTCACTATCTACCATGTCCGACTTGAGCTCTCGTCCGCCAGTGCCCGACAAATGGGACGCCTCACAGATTCCGTCGCAAAAGGGCCGAATCGCAGTCGTCACGGGTGCCAACTCTGGTATCGGCTATGAGACGGCGCTAGAACTTGCTCGTAAGGGAGCAGACGTGGTTCTGGCCTGCCGTAACGAGGAACGTGGTCGTGAAGCGGAGACCAAACTCCGTGAGACTTTGTCCTCCACCCCTGACGCTGGTAAAGTTACGTTCGTCAAGTTGGACTTGGGCGATCTCAGCAGCGTTCAAAAGTTCTCGGAGGACTTTAAGAAGACTCATGGCCGTCTGGATCTATTGATCAACAACGCTGGTATCATGGGTGGAGCTTGGGGACTCTCAGCTGATGGCTACGAGCGACAATTTGCCACTAACCACTTGGGTCACTTCGCCTTGACAGCTCAGCTTTTCCCACTGCTTAAGACGACCACGCCCTCGCGTATCGTGAATGTCAGTAGCATTGTCCACAGGTTGGCCCCGACTTGGAACGAAGACGAGATTGTCACGACCAGTGAGGACAAGTACAGGGAGATGGACAACTACGGTGTCACTAAGCTGAGCAACATCCTCTTCACCAAGGAGTTGGCTCGACGTATCAAGGCTGCAGGAGTGGAGGGCGTCACATCGGTGGCCTGTCATCCTGGAGTTACGGCGACGAACTTGGCGACGGCGTCGACTGCGAACAGCAAGAGTTGGCTCTGGTGGCTGGTGTACAAGATGACGGACTTGTCTCCACGTCAGAGCTGCCCCATGGGAGCGTTGCCCACGTTGTATGCTGCTACTGGCAGTGAAGTTGAAGATGTAGATTTCTTTGGACCCAAACACCTCAAGACTTTCGGATACCCCGTGCGTGAGGACCCGTCGGAGCAGAGCAAGTCGGAATCGGGGGCCAAGAAGCTGTGGACGCTGAGCGAGAGACTCGCACACCTGTCCTTCGACATCAAGAAGTAAGCCACGTGAAGTGGGATGTCGTGAACAAGTACCGGTAGGGCTCATGGACGGTAATGGATCTCGCTCTTCTTGTGTCGATACCGTTGGTTTAACGTGCTTTTCTAAGCTGCTTTTCTCAATGGCCACGTCCCAGTGAAAGGTTTTTCTCCGATGCATTCCTCACCACTTCTCGTTTTGCTACAGAGTGTCAAGAGCAGCTATGGGCGGTAAATCCAGCAAGAGTAGCGCTTCTCAGCCTCAAATGTCTGGCAACTGGAATGCGACGCACATTCCGTCGCAAAAGGAGAAGATCGTGATCGTCACGGGTGGAAATTCGGGTATTGGCTTCATCACTGCGTTGGAGTTGGCTCGTAAGGGGGCACACGTGGTGCTAGCATGCCGCAACAGAGAGCGCGGTCTGAAGGCGGAGGCCGATATTCAAGAACTCATCAGATCTGCGCCTGATGCTGGCACTGTCAAGTTCATGTTAGTGGACATCAGTGACCTAAGTAGCGTCCACAACTTCTGCGATACGTTCAAGAAGATGCATTCTCGACTGGACCTGGTCATCAACAACGCCGGGATTGTGGGCGGCTCGTACACCAAGACAGTTGACGGCTACGAATTACAGTTCGCCACCAATTACTTGGGGCATTTCGTATTGACAGCGCAACTCTTCGATCTGCTGAAGAAGAGCAAGTCGTCTCGCGTCGTCACCGTTAGCAGTCTCCTGCACCGTCACGCCTACTTCGTCTATGACGAGAACAATATCATGGCCAACAACGAGAAAGAGTATGGGCAGATCGCAACGTACTGCGTCTCGAAGCTGTGCAATCTTCTCTTTACGCTGGAACTTGATCGTCGTCTGAAAGCTGCGGGGATTAACAATGTCACCACCGCAGCAGCGCACCCTGGGTATTGCAACACGAAGATCATGAAAAAGGGAGCGGATACCAACCGGGATAGTTGGTTTTGGTGGCTCATTTTCCGCAGTGTTGCGGTGGCCCCGCCTCAAAGTCCGGAGAAAGGTGCGTTATCGACTTTGTATGCTGCTACTGGTAATGATGTCAAGGGTGGTGACTACTACGGACCAAAGTACCTGGAGTGCTACGGCTCACCGATCCGTGAGAACCCGTCGGAGCTGAGCAAGTCCGAGACAGCGGCGGCAAAGCTATGGGCGTTCAGCGAGAAACTCACGCACCTCACGTTTGATGTGACCAAGTAAGGCGGCTAACTGTGGATTGAATCGGCCACCGACGAACACTGAGGCAACAAAGCAGACACAAGGGTGACCCGCTCGGTATTCATGCTACTGTGATTACCCAAACTTTTGTTGATTCCGTTTGTCTAACAAGTTGTCGTGATTGATTATTCCACCATTTCTTCGTCAAAGACACCTCTAAGTGCACTCACGAACCTAACACGGTATTATACCTGTGCACAGTGCTTTGAATCAAAAGCCTTTGATCAAGGCATTACCTGTCGTACCCACTGCAGTTTTCTTAGCTCCCGAATAAAGTCATTTTCGAGAAGTCTTCAAGCCGCTCACCTCCAATCTACTCCGCCGAATCATGTCGCCCACCAAGACGGTCCTCATCACTGGAAGCACCCGTGGCATTGGCCTTGCCCTTGCCACTCACTTCACCAAGAGTGGATGGAACGTCATCGGTACAGCTCGTGCCACCAGCAATACCGACGAGGTACGATCACTACGTACTCTTGCTCTGTTGGTAGGCAGGAACCAACTGACCAATGTTGCCCTATAAAACAGCTCATGGCACTCTCGCCCTTCAAGGTCGTCACGCTGGACACGAGCGACGAAGCGTCTGTGGCTTCAGCCACTCAGCAACTCGAGGGCGTTGCCATCGATCTGCTCATCAACAACGCAGGAACCGGCTGGCTCACGGACATTGTGCCGCCTACGAAGCAGTTGCTCATGAACGCGTTCGAGGTGAATGCGGTTGGACCTTCCTCGTCACACGTGCACTGCAGCCGACCCTAGAACTTGCAGCCAAAGATCACGGGTTTGCCTCTGTCGTCCAGCTCTCGTCTCTGCTAGGCAGTCTTAACAGCAACACGGAACGGACGGACGTCTTCTTCCGTGGTCAAGATGCCTACAGCACGTCCAAGGCGGCGCTCAACATGGTCACGCGTTCACTAGCTGTAGCTCTATGTGAGAGCAACATCGCTGTTGTGGCCATTCACCCCGGATACGTGGGCACCGACCTCACGGCTGGTCTCGGTCCACTCAAACCCGTCGACGTCGCCACCGCCATCTCCAATATCGTCACCAATTTGACACTGAAAGACACTGGTAAATTTCTCAACGCAGACCCATCGATGTCCGGCACAGAGTTGCCATGGTAACTACATGTACTTGTAGTGACCACTTCAACGTCTAGCGCCCCGTAATGATCGCTAAATATCTGTGTAAAGCTTTACACAACCAACGCCGCATTTCTTCCTTATCATGCCCGACATTCGTCCTGCCATTCCAGAGACCTGGGACGTCTCCAAGATCCCGTCACTAAAAGGTAAGGTGGCGATTGTGACGGGGGCCAACTCGGGTCTCGGATACGAGACGGCGTTGCAATTGGCACTGAAAGGGGCCCACGTAGTCTTGACCTGTTGACTCTGCAGCTAAACTTAACGAAATCCTAGGAATACGTGGATCCGTCCAATTCCTGCAATTGGATGTGAGCGACTTGAAAAGTGTTCGCGAATTTGCCGAGTCGTTTAAACGGGGTCATGGCCAATTGGACTTGCTCATCAACAATGCTGGTGTCATGGGAGGATCCTGCGCGTTGTCGGTGGATGGATACGAGACGATGTTTGCAACCAACCATTTGGGTCATTTCGCTCTGACGGCTCAGTTGTTTGAGTTGTTGAAGCAAAGTTCGGCTTCACGGGTCGTTAACGTCAGTAGCGGGCTGCACAAGAGAGGAGAGGCGGGTTTCCATGAGGACGAAATCATGGTCAGTGAGGACAAGTTTGGTCAGGTGCAGACGTACGGGGAGACCAAGTTGTGCAACATTTTGTTCACGAAGGAGTTGGATCGACGTCTTAAGGCTGCAGACATTGAGAACGTGACTGCCGTGGCCTGTCATCCTGGATACGTTGCGACGAACTTGGGGTCGAATATGACAGCGGCCAACAACGATTGGCTGTATTGGCTGGTGATTAAATTGGTGACGTTCCTACCTGGAGGGAAGAGCCCGGAGATGGGAGCCATGCCGACGTTGTACGTTGCTACGGGGAAGGAGGTTGTTGATGAGGATTACATTGGACCCAAAGAACGGAACACGGGGTCTCCTGCTCATCACGAACCGGCGGAATTGTGCAAGTCTGAGTCAGCGACGAAGAAGTTGTGGGCGTTTAGCGAGAAGCTGGCGAACATAACTTTTGTGGTGAAAGTAGGTGCGGAGGGGAAGACGCCTACCATAATGTGGTGAGGACGAAAGCAGAGCAGATCAAGTGAAAATCAGTGTGAATACCGTAGTTGTCATGGACATTGTACAGTACCGGTAGCTGCGGACACAACGTACATGCAAAACAATGCTGCAGCCCTTGGATTGCGGAATATCAATGTACGTAAGCTTACTCTCGCATATTACTTCTTTATGCAGCAGCTCTCAAACTAGAAATACGTGTAATCTTATCGTCGAACGATGTAGCCGCAATTTTGTCGATGAAATCATCTCGAATCCCATTTCGGAATCAACTCGCTACCGGTTTGCAAACGCAACAATGCGCCTCAGACTCTTCCTCGCGTTACTCCTGGTCACCTCCGGCGTGATCGCCGTTGGTCGCACCAGGGGTAATAATTCCGCCCCTACCAACAACATCGCTTCTGAGTCTGACGCTGTTCTTCATGGCGCTGGAAACAACAAGACTCGTCATCTCAAGGGTGGTCATAGTCAAACCAGAGGGCAAGACGAGGAAAGGTTCGCGGGAGTAATGGCTGCACATGCTGCTGCCCACAACGGCCGAACTCGCAGGCAGAAAGCTTCGGAGGAGATGATGGATACGGTGGTGCACGAACCTACGTCAATAAAGGAGTTAATCGCTATTCTAGTTGCAGGAGGAGTGGGGATAGACGGAATAGTTGCTATTTTTGCCACAGCGTTTTCACAAGGAGTGAAAGGAATTTTAGCGGAGTAGGAGGTGCGTCGTTGGACTTTGTTCAACAGTGAGTTATGGTGCTGTTTCTTGCTCCGAGAGAGGCAGTTCCATCGTCCAACTTTGTTGAGTCAACTCCAGGTTGGCTATTTTTGCAATGATTGTTAGTTGAGGAGGCCAATCAAGTGCTACAAGCTGAGGTACTGAAGGTAAAGGTAAGGTTAAGAAGGTAAGCCTAAGTCAAAAGTTGACCAATCCAATTTCGTACCTAATCGGACATCAAAAATATTTGATAAACTTTGTTCGTAGAAAGCGTGAAACCACTCCGATTCAATTGGTTTTTTCAAGAACTTTCTGATAATGTACAGTTTGCGAAAGTTGAACGACACGGCACCAAAATGTATCGTCATTTTGACGTCCTGAATATGGAGATAATTCTTTCAACATCCTGTTGCACTTCGAGTATCCAACATCTCGGAGCATACAAGGGCTTAAAATACGCGCAAGACGCTCCTCTTTCCTATGGTGTGCTTAAATCGCGATTCGTACTTAGGTTCGTTAAGAGCATCTTAGTATTGTTTTGTTTGACGCTGTCTCGAATGTTGATGGACATCCAACTATTCATCTGACAACGAGCAGGCAACACAAACCACTCAGGTACGTTTACAAACACGTACATGTACCAAGAAAAGGCATGCAAACGTACTCAGCTAGATATGGAAACATTTTTTATAAAAATGTCCACCAGGAAATGAATAAAATATTTTCTACATTATTTTGCGTTGTATTTACATCTTTTTGTACGGGATAGAACAACTTACGAGTTCCGTAAGTCGTTGGAGCATATTGGTACGGGACAGAACCACGTCCGAGGCGTTGCCCACAACTTCAAAGTCGCGACCACGGTTGCTCCTGTTCGACACCAAGACGTTGGTCCCAGGTGCGTCTCTAATCCGTTCGCAAGCACGACGAATCCATCTCCGCCGTGAAGCAAGTGACGACAATGAGTCTCTGCTGAGGAGTCTTACAGAAACAGAAATGCTGGAGCAGGAGACCCTCAGTGGGGCTTTGGAAGCCTCTGAGTCGGCATCCATGATCCCTGATACGCTACATGTACTGTTTCGTGATGATTCTGGTAGTGGTAATGCTGCCTTGTCGATACACTTGAACTTTGCATTGGTATAAAATTGAGGTCGGTGAATATCACTAATAATCCTTTCAATCTGACAGAGTCCAGACAGACACTATCGTTGTTTCCGTACAACGTTATTTTAATATTTATCCAAAAATTGCGGATAAATAATAATTTTGTACGACTTTGTTGATAAAATCCCAGTATCCAGTGAACGATAAGAGCCTTGCGAACGATCACCGTCCAAATCGTAGCGTCGTCGTCGATTTTTTTAACGCTGCACAAAATAACCAATAAGTATTGGGCAAGAAGAAGTTTTGGACACAGCACTACAAACAACCCAATTTGACTTGAAATTCCTGATCGAATTGGTCCAAATGTTAACACATGATAATAGCGGGGGCAGCGACTGCAGTGAGCCTAGCAGGTATCACGCCGTAGGTGACTCCACTTGCAAACATGTTGACAGGCCTTCAGTTTCGTTTGAAAATTATGGGTATACGCTTGTTAGCTATAGTGAATTCACTCCAAATGCAAAAAAAAAAAATCCAACGTCCCTAGAGATTTCTAGTGTCGAGCGAGGTCGCTACACAAAGACGCAATGGTCAACAACAATAAGAGCAGCGTCTCTCCGCCAGTATAAACCGGATCATGTTCTAATGGATCACCGAATCCGGCAAACGCATGGAACTGGTCCATGGCTAGCAATCGGCACCTCTGTGATTAAATGTCAGCATACAAACCTCGCCAAAAAAAGACCAAGCAGTATAGACAAACTACAGTCAGTACGGGACACCTCGAACTGCTTGTTGCTACAAAAAAGCTTGGCATCACACAGGCCGCCGGTAGACTTGTTTGCAAGGCACACAGTGAGGAATTACATGTTATATATTTCTTTGTCGACGTTTTACATCTTCAACAGCTTTGTTTCCTCGCCAATCAACGCTACAACAATGGAGCTAGCTTAGCATTATTGAGATGAAATATCCGGATCGTAAGACAAAAACATTATGTCGGAAGTTGATAACGATGCAATTAGCTGGTCGAATAAGCATAGTGTCTAGAGCTTGCCGTTTGCGTTAGACAAAGATTGTGACAAAAGTTGATACCGATGCAATTAGTAAGAAGTATATGTAGCTTGTTGAAGTAGTATAGCGTGAACAGTTTGTCGTTTGCGTAAGACAAAGATTATGAGGAAGTTGATATCGGTGCAAGCTGGTCGAAGTCGATAACCATGGGAAGCGACGAAGCGAATCTGAAATTAACGTGTGCGTAGTCACGATGATATTCGTCTCTCAGGTTTCACAGTGCCACTCCAAAAAATCGCAAGCGAAGCTCAAGAAGCATGAGCACGCTAAAACGCACAATTCCTCACAGAACCTCATACATGCGATGGATGACTTCGTCGTCCCCTGGCAATCCGAGTGCGTTGGAGTGCCTGATGACCTGGCTGGAGCTTCATGGAGATGAGTACCGCGCGTCGAAGCGCAAGAGAAAGATGATGGAGCAGCTCGGCGACGAGTTGACGTCGAATGGCGTCTTCGAAGTGACGCACTCATCGATTCGTTCGCAAATGTGTCGATTGAGGAAATGGGTTCGAGCGAAAGCGGAAGGAGGTGAATGCAAAGCAGCGGATGTAAACCGTTACTACGATCGTTTTCTGATTCTTTTGTTTGATGACAACGAGAGATCGGAGATGCGCGACCGAGCCGCGAGACATGCTGGTGCAGCTGATACCGATGAACGAACGCTCACGGAGACCAGTGTGGCCCGAGATGCTGAACATTCGGACGAAATCGACGCTGAAGGTCGAGGTCTCAAGGCTAGACAGGTTAGAAACACCAAGTCGCAGGTTAAGGACGATATGCTGGACGTGACAGAAATTCGTCGTCGGTGTGAGCTGCTTTCTGCCCGTCAACGACTGCAGCAACAAGGTGTTGATCCTGAAACGATCGACTCGTTTCTTTCTTTAGGTCAGAAGTAGTTCGGTTTAGTTTGGCTTCTGGAATATGCCTGTTTAAGGAAGTGGTTGCAAGTAATGACGTAAAATCTGAAACGCACTATATTTCTCAACTACACGTCTTGAAGCTCAACACTTGTGATACTATCATTAGCCTGTACCTATAAAGCACATTTCCTAAATGTTAGGGTCGAGCGTCGCTGCGTTTGAGAGCAACCAGTTCTCCGTCTCAGCACCAGTTTACGTCGCGTACAACTGCATCACGGCTTGCTCAGACAACGGACGCCAAGTTCTACGGTTTAGCTGCAACGCATGCTCTTCGTTACGGCACGCAAAAGTAACCGTGTAAATCTTCCAATCGATTCTCTTCTCCTGCCACTGTTCGATAGCAATGCCCTCCGTGGTTTCCAGTTCAACTTCGCAAATATGGACATCGTCTGCTACAACAACATCCGCTTCAGCCACGGCCCTCACGACGTCACTAGACATCCATTTTTGCGATGATTTATCTTCTCGCCCGAACCGTATTGATAAATAGAAGGACTGCAAATTCTAACACGTCTTGGCTTGCCCTCATTCGTTCTCTGTCCATGCAGCTGGTTCCGGAAAGCGCCGACAAGAAGATCGCGGAAAGTGGATTTCCCACTCCCAGGCATACCACGCAGCACCACTACACACTTATCGCAAATCCAAGTCCCGGCCAGAAAATCGTGAATGAAATCTCCAACTACGTTCTTCCATTGCTCATCGAAGGAATCCATTGTGGCCATTGTGACACAAACGACCTAGCAGTTCCAACTGACTTGCTTTACAGGATTTGTAGTGACATTTGCTGACAAATTCTTTTTTTTTTACCAATGGAAATTAATTTTTTTTTACCAATGGAAATTAAGTTTGTAAGAAACTCCACACCTACTACCTGTCATATCCTCCGTTACATCACGATACAGTGCCAGGCTTCTCATTTGTCAATCACAAAGCTCTGTAACGCAACTGGAAGCTGACATGGTCCGCGATGCAAACAGCAAGACCGAGGCTCGCTGAGCGACAGCTACAAGCACGCCCGCGGTCCGTGAAGCAGGCACGGTTGCCAAAGGCAAACGTAGGCGGCTGTACGTGAGGAGTATCTGACGACGGAGTCACCGATCTCATTTTGGGTTTTGCAGACTACAATACAAGCAAGGATTCTAAGGAAACGCCAGCTTCCCTTGTGAGTGTGTTCATTCGGATCCCACTACACGTTCATCTCGAAACTGAAGGAGAGGATCCACTTTCTTGTGCATCTCGTGCATCCGGGCACGTAGCAGCGCAAGCTTTGCCTCTATCCGGCTGCTGGTGGTACCAATCTCTAGGAACGTATTGTCCTCACTGTTGAACCCAAAGTCAAGTGGGGATGCAGCAGGTAGAACGCAAAAAAGCTCCACATGTGCCTTGTTGGCAAGCGACGGGACCGGAGTGTGATTCAAGTTTGACTGAACCACCGGGATAAAATGTACCCAATCACGGATGTCCACCTTGGCTTCGAGGCACATAGCTCGTAGGATCTGAACTATGTCCCTATTCATCCTCTCAATTGACCCATTTGTCCACGGGCCGTACGCCACCGTAAACCGCTGGCCACTAGTCAGGCGCCTGGACACCTCGGTCATCACTTGGTCTTGAAGTGGATACCTTGGTCGATTATCCACACACGAGGTGCTCCGTAGCGACTATGCCAGTCTAAGATCGCTTCGGCGGTCACAGCTGCAGTAGGTACCGCACAGGGCACTAGCTCGCAAATTGGGTCGCATCATCTTTTAGCACAAGTAGGTACTGGAAAGCGCCAAAAGATTCACCCATATGTAGGTAGTCCAAGTGTAATGCTCCGTCCCGTTCGTTGCATCGGAATGTCTCTGCCCAAGGTCTCATCACCACCTTCCCCCCTTTTACATGCTGGCACATAAGGCAGCCAGAAAGGAAGGTTTTGACCACGGCGGTGAGATTCCGTATGATGAACCTGCGGTTCACTACTTTCGTCAATGTTTCACGACCTCTGTGACCCTGAGCCCCACAGTGGGCGATCACTAGGAGCCGTTGCACTAGACTTGTCTCGCTAGTCGGGACCCAAATACGTTCACCGCTACACAGTAGGCCAACACGACTTCGTATCAGCCTTTGTGGGCGATCCACAATGTGCCGCTGTTGAGCTTCTTGCAGCTCTTCAACCGTGGGCCATACGAAGTTGCCGTCACTGAATGGTCGGATCGGCGTCCGGCCACTAGTCCGAGTGGTCCGACCGCTGGTTGGGTCGTCAGACTGATTATCGTCACGCTGGCGACGCAACGTGACGCGCTTCACTGCCACACTCGGTGCTGGACGCGTGCCAGCCCACCGAGACACCATATCAGCCCATACATTATGTACTCCGTCGATATGTTCGATTGTATAGCGAAACTCCATCAACTTCATGGACCAGCTCAAAAGTTTCCACGTATATGCTTCTCACTTCGTGACCCGGCGCGAATACATGGATTAAGTTGCGGTGGTCACAGTACATGCGATACCCACCCGGTCGCAACAACAGGTAACTGAGTTTGGCACACGCCATTATAAAGGGGTATGCTTCTTTCTCGATAACACTCGAATTCTTCTCTGCGCCAGTGAAAGAACCACCAAGACAGATAAGCAGCTCATGCTGCTGGTCCTGGATGTCTGCTTCACTTTTCCAACTGAGCACCTGCGTCACAATGACTGACCGTCCAATGGCTGAGGCGTCCGTCAACAGGACCATCTCAGCGTCTGGCTTTGGGAAGGCGAGGGTGGCCGTATCAGCCAGAGCCTGCTTCACCGCATCGTACGCCGCGCGTTCCTGCGCGGTAAGCGCGATCGGTATACCCGCTGCCATATGCTTTGTCCGCCTGGACGTCTGAGCCATGATCTTGTCCAATGTATCCTGCAGAGGACGTGCCAATCGAGCATAGTTTATGATACTGTCTCGCATCCAATTCGTAGAGCACAGAAACTGCTGAAGTTCTCCAGCATTCGTCGGATAGGGCATGCTGCGTAGAGCCTGTATGCGCTCTGGGTCATGCTTGACACCCTCTCCATTTATCATTTTCCACCATTTCACCTCTCGTTTGTACACACAGGACTTTGCCACACTCAACTTGAAGCCGAACTTCGCAGTCAGCTCAAGCATTTCTTGCAACTTGTCCAGGTACGTGTCAATGTCGGTAGCATACAGCAACAAATCGTCTATCCAGACTAACAGGTGCTTGTACAGCAGTTCTGCGAAGCACCGCTCGATGGTCGACTGGAAATATAACGCTGCGTCGGCACTGCCTTGAGGTACTCGCTTTGGGGTGTAGATCTTCCTATGTGTCATGTATGACAGGCAAGTGGGAGCTGCCAGTAGCCTTTGATAAAGTCAACCAGTCCAAAATGACTGTCACCTTCTCCAGATCAACGTGTAGGTTTGGTATGAGTCCAGCTATCGGCTCGGTCTGCACATTGAGCGGCTTATAGTCCACAGTCTGGCGGTAGTCACCTCCACCACGCTTGCGCACTGGTAGAGCCGCACAAGCCCAACGACTGGTTGGATTCTCATAAACCCACCCCAGATTGACCAACATCTCGTTGAACGACTCCAAGAATGCTTGGTACTCCGGCGCGTACTTGCGAGCTTTGGCCTTGTACGGCCGATAACCCGATTTAATCCGAAATTTCATAGGCTCGACCTTCGCAGGAGGGTTGTTACCTAGTATAAGCCTCCACACATCATAGGCGTACACAATTGTGCGTAGCCGCTCGACTTTATCTGCTGGAAAGCCTTCATCTAACGCTCGCTGGATCTTCAACTCCACTGCTAGTCGAATGGCTTCACCATCATTGTCTCTTGCTACTACTTCAGGTACTTCCTCATCATCATCTCCATCGTTGCCACTGGGTGTTGCTAACAGCTCCAATTGTCTGTCAACATCGATACCTAATGACTTCAACACATCATCTCCAAGTTCAAATTCATCGTCTTCGTTTTCGAGCACCAAACACGTTACAGGTTTGAGAATATTGACAGGACCAGTGGCTGTCATTAGCGACAACTTCAGCTTCGTCATTTCTCGTGCCCATGTCTTCTTTCCGCCTGGCAGTTTGCACTCGATAGGGGTTTTCAACTTCGCCACCTTGTAGGCTACACCTCGCTCACCAATTTTCTTGAGAGTCCCAGAGCTGATACACGATGTCTCTGCTCCAGAATCCGGACAGTACTCCACATCCACAACACCACCAGCACGCAGAATTCCGGGTTGACCCGGTTTATCAGGCAGGCACTCGCTAATTCGCTTCAGCTTTACGGTGCCTCCCCGGTTTCTGCTTCCGTGTTGCAACGGTGTCGTCGTCAGGTTTGTCAGGGTAATCGACTTGCCGGTGCTGGTCACCACAGGTCCAACACCCACCCTTTGGTCCTGACCGATTTTGCTCCGAGTCGGTCCGAAATATCTGCCGTTGTGTTGTTTGCGGCGGAGATTCACGAGGGTTTTTCTTTTCATGTATGATTCTCGCTCGCTTCGGAGGGCGTGTAGCCATTTCCGACTTCGCTTCCTGGTTCTTGAAGCTTCGAACGGTTGACATGACCCAGTCCCAGATAAACTCGTCGGTAAGCTCATCCTTAGACTTCTACCATTTGGTCTCACACAGTGTCTCGAGGAAGCTATCATCAAAGGAATTCCGTACGGAACGCATGACAGACTTCAAGTCTTCCCCAGACGATTCACAGCGCGCCCTCATGATCTCCTCGTACTCCAGTCGAAGATCAACCCATCGGGTGAGCGCTTCATGCGAGATGTCCTCCACTTTGGGCGCCACCGTCACTGCAAAGATCGGGTGCGCCACAGGAGGATGATCAGGTTCTTGGCTGGTCGATCTCGACATCGAGCCACTTCTCAGTCCGGCCGGAGCTGGTGTGGGTCTCGACTGTCGAGGTCTACTCGGTCCTGCCTTGCGTGCGGATTTCTTGCTCTTGGTTGACTTGGCTTGGCCCGCTTGCGTTGTTGATGCTACCACCGTTGATCTTGGTCGTAGCGTTCGACCCGTGCTTGCCGCCTGCTGAGTCGCCGCGGCAGCAGGGATCTCGTTCGTCGACGTAGTTGCGTTGTCCATGTCGTTTCCTTGGACACTAAAGTTAACTTTGTAGGGGATCCGAATGAACACACTCACAAGGGAAGCTGGCGCTTCCTTAGAATCCCTGCTTGTATTGTAGTCTGCAAAAACCAGAATGAGGTCGGTGACTCCTAACAACTCTATATTTAAATCATGAGAACATTGAAAAAAGTCTTAACTTGCTCGTGGCCACACAAAATGGGTCTGTGTGAGAAAAGTATCTGTAGTTATGGTTGCGCTGCAGCAAATCACCATTATCCAGGCTACGAGCTTGCTCTGATCTTGCGGTGCTGCATTTGCCTTCTGGATAATATCCGACACCTTGGCTGTCTCCCTATCACATTTGGCCAACTCCTTTGTCTTCTTCGAGTTCGCGAAAAATTTCAACGCAACGCCGTCTGGTCATCGCCAAACTTTGATACTTCCTTTGCACCAGTGCCATCTTGACAGCCTTCATCAACATGACTCTCTCCTTCAGTTTCGAGATGAACGCCGCGACACCACCATCTGCTGCACCTCGCTCTTCTTGGAAGCCGGGGAACAGCCGAAGACGATGAGCCCGTTGTCAGCGTTGGCACCCAACGTTCTTGGTGCTTGTGTGGACGATGTCGCTCGCGATGAAAGCCATCTGCAGGGTCTGCAAGAAGGGAATACGCATTGTAGTCGTATTCGTCGAGGTGAAATGGAGGGGGGGGGTCTTTAATAGGTAGCGCGCAGGCAGTTGATTTCAATACGAGGTCTGTCGCTGGAAATATAATTTTAATAAAATAATTATAGCATTATATTGACGGAAGAACTTATTATTGGATTTCCCGGCTTCCGTATAATATCAAAGAGTACCAATAATAAGTATATTAGTTTTATACCATATTCTTAAGGAAAGCACTAAGTCATAATAGTTCATACCAAAAACCAGTTAACTGGTATCTGTAGAAAGTAAATATTCTACAATATCGCAAATAATATACCAATAATACGCAATACCAATTGTAATTACTTATTACGGGAACCTCCAGAAACGGAATAAACTTACAGACAACTTCGGTTATAGGAGAGGTGTTTGGTCACGCACCACACAACCTCTCTTACAAATATTTTGCGAGTATAAGAGGAAAACATACTACTCAGCATATGTATTTCATTTCCACCTACGATTTATCATATTACGTTTGCCTGTTAGCCTAATGCACTGCCGTTAAAGATGCTCTGATAAGAGTGCAAAACACACGTCCTCTTATAAAATATAGGTTTGGTCGTGAATATTAGTATGAAAACAGTTTAGGAGAAGGTTCTTACATTCTTAGAGCATCTCCAGCGACAGACCTCAAAGGCGATTCTATCCTAAAAGTAACGCATTTAAGACTCGGACGAGTTTTAACGCTTCCACCAGTAGGTCGGATCGTGGGTTTTAACTTCGCAGGGCTCTATCGGATGGAGTTCGAGTCTTAAAATAAGACCTCGATCCTATACGAAAATCCATACAAATTGAAGTGGAGGTTTACGAAAAACTTTATCCCTAGAAACCAATGCGTTAAGACTCAGAATAGTACCTACTGCTGGATAAAAGTCGTTGTGGATATGGTTTATCCTAAAAATCAAAGGTCTAATGACCCGTTAAGTCTTGGGATAAGTCTCAACCGGTGGTGATGCTCCGAGAGTCTAAACCAAAATGGACGGAACCCGTCTCGCCAAATTTTGGATAGCTTTGTTTTACGACACATGCACCAGATACTTTCGAATCACCACCAACTCCGCGGTTGAGGAAGTTGCCTAACGTGCAGTGGCTTAAGATATTTCAGGGATCTGTTAGTTGATAATGCTAAATAGACACCTTGATCACTATCATTATCAACGTGGTCGTTCGATGGTCATGACTATCTATAGGTGGTGGAAATGATAGTCGTTGGTGCTTAATTTGTGAGCGCAGAGGTTGAGCTGCATGCACAATGACCTGTTCGACGCCACCTGCATCAATACTTACAAGAAGAAAATGGAGTAGGCAATTGTACCTTCCTTTTGTACTGGGTCAGTGAAACAGAATGAAATTATTAACGCTTACGCGGCAACCTAGCGCTCCGCGAGAGTATTTGTTCTGGCGTACTGGATTGGTCTCCCGTTTAAACGTGCTGCTTATCGATCGGAACAGCTCGACCCTCATCTTTTTCGCAGGCTCGATCTCTCCAACGGTCGGAGTCCGACAACCAGCTTCCCTACGGGTTACATACTGGGAGAATGATCGGATAGCGGTCGCCTTGATCGTGAGTATTCGGAATCCTTGCGCTATTTGCTTTTTTATACACCAACCAACTCAAAAGTTAAGCAAAACTCGAGTTTTTTCTTGCGTGTTTCAGTGTTAATCTCCCTTCCCAGAGTTTGCTAAAGCATAGGAGTCTTCGCCACGAATACCTTCATCAGTTGTTCAAGTCGAAAGACAGGCCCGCCAGCTTCTCACTGAAAGCCCGCAGCTTCGTCGCCGCTTCCTTCGATTCGCTCAGTTCCGACGGAATCTCACGAACCGTGTATCCATACAACCCGAAATACTTAGGGCCGAAGAAGTCACCACCCTCAACATCTTCTCCAACCGCCGCATAGAGAGTTGGGAGGGCTCCCATCTGAGAGCTTTGGCTAGGGAAATACGCTGCTACTCGATAAAACAGCCACCAGCTGCTGCTCGCAGACGCGGTTTTCGTAGTGAGACCGCTAACCGATAGTCCGGGGTGGCAAGCAGCCGCAGTGACACCTTCCACTCCGTTGTCCTTTATACGACGGTCAAGTTCCTTTGTAAAAATGATGTTGTACAGTTTGGTCAATCCGTCGTTCTGCATTGGCGAGTACTTTTCCTCGCTCGTCAGCATGATCTCGTCTTCATCGAAGACCTTCGGCTGGCGACGAGCTTGGCTGCCCACATTCACGATGCGTGACGGCGTGCTCTTCTTGAGTAAGTCAAAAAGTTGCGCCGTTAACGCGAAATGGCCCAAGTGGTTGGTGGCGAATAGCAACTCATACCCGTCAGCAGAGAGTGCATAGTCGCCTCCAGCAACGCCGGCGTTGTTGATCAGCAAGTCTAGGCGATTGTGCTTTGCCTTGAACTCCTTCGAAAATGGCTTCACGCTGCTTAAGGTGCCCACGTCGAGCTTCATGAACTCCACGGTGCCAGCATCCGATGTAGAAGCGAGCTCCTCACGCAGCTTCACGACCGCGTTCTTCGTTCCGACAGGCAAGAACCACATGCGCTCCTTTGCGTGCAAGCTCCAGCGCTGTCTCGTAGCCGATACCGGAATTGGCTCCCGTCACGATAGCGATTTTGCCCTTCTGCGACGAAATTTTGAAGGCATCCCAATTGTCGGGCACGGGTGATCGGGTGTTCGTCTTGGACATGTTGGCGGAGAAGTTGGTAGCTTGGGTGACTGAAGAAGTGATCTTGTTGAGATGTTTTGAAAAATGAGCAAACTCATGCAGTGACGTCCTGCACTACAGTACAGTATAGCATATTAGACATATCTTGTCAACTGGGCATTTTAACTGTAAGATACGAGTAAAATTCGTGATCTTGGGGTGGAATCCATGTTGATGCAGTTTTGCGATTATGTGTTCGTACAGAAAACACAATTACAGTATGAGTTGCTGCGAGAACAAGTGTCGAAGCCCATGCTTTCTTTCTGTTTGTGCTGGAAGCAGGGAAGGCGCTCCCAAGTAAACAGATTAACTAAACGCTTGCTTAATCAACGTCGTCTTGCTTAGTCGATTCTTGCCTGGCATTCAGAAGCAGAACCCACCAACCACTGGATACCATGTGCTTGTTTTGTGCCCGTTGCCTGCTGGGTTCCTTGCGTATTGGTTCATTACTTGGCGATGTCGAACTTGAGGTGCGTTAGCTCCTCGCTGTATGACCATAGCTTGGCGGCAGCTGTCCCGGACTTGCTTAGCTTAGCTGGGGTTTCACGAATGGGATGGCCGTAGACCTCCAAGTACTTTGGTCCGTAGTAGTCGCCACCCTGAACACCATCAGCTGTGGCAGCGTACAACGCTGACAACGCTCCTTTCGGTGCACTTTGCGGTGGGAACAGTCCATAGATATGGAAGGTCAACCACCAGTACCAACTGCTGTTCTTTTCCGCCGATTTCTTCATGATCTTGGTGTCGCTGCAGCCGTGACATTCTCCATCCCAGCGGCTTTCAGACGACGATCGAGCTCAATCGTGAAGAGGAGAAGACAGAGCTTCGAGATCGAGTACGTGCCGAGCTGGCCGTGCTCCTTCGAGCTGTTGGCCATGATGTTATCTTCGTCGAAAACCCACATTCAGTACCAGTGCAAGAAGCTGCTCACAGATGCGACACGCGACGGCGCGTTCTTCTTCAGCAGATCAAAAGCTGCGCTGTCAACGCGAAGTGGCCCAAGTAATTCGTAGCAAAGATCAGCTCATAGCCGTCCACCGTTTTCGTGAACGTGCCACCCCCAATCCCGGCGTTATTGATGAGCACATCCAATCGGTCGTACGTCTTCTTGAATTCATCGCAGAAGTTGTGCACACTAGTCAAATCACCCATGTCGACTTGCATGAACTTCACGCTACCAGGATCAGGCGTTGTTGCCAAAACTTCTAGAATGCCCGCTTGGGCGTGGAGTCCACGCTCTTCGTTGCGGCAAGCCAGAATCACATGCGCTCCTTTGCGCGCGAGTCCGAGCGCCATTTCGTAGCCAATCGCGGAGTTAGAGCCCGCCACGATCGCGATCTTGCCCCGTTGGGACGGAATGTCCTCTGCAGTCCAGTTACCGGGGACTTGAGGGTGAGAAGCGGTGCTCTTGCTGGCGTTGACTCCCATCGTCACGCGTTGACCTCGCAGCAGGAAAACGATAAGTGATCGGCAGGACCGCACCAATTCTTTAACGGTTTAATTGAGCTGGGACGTGAGGTGTTGAGAAAAATGAAGTTTCTCGAGTCGATGCGATTGTCGGAGAACTTGACAGAACCAACGCGGAAGACCTATATCATTCCAACGGTCGAGTCGCGTCGTCCGTAACAAATTGGGCAGCTCTGTTCCCTATACAGAGCTGCCCAATTTGTTGATACATGTAGACAGACTTACACGGGGGAAAAATAGTACCGCACAAAAAATATTACAGCGATTTAAATTTGGTATTTACGGATATTTTTTAGATTTTATTTCGCTGTAAAAATAACATTACGGAGACGTTTCAAAATTAACTTTAAACTTTAAAAATTACTCATTGGTGATTTCAAGAATATACCGGTACAGATTCGTCATAAACACTAACCCGTAAGCGTAACCTACGGGCGTTGAAGTAGCCCTTACACAGGGTCATGATGTAAGGGCTACTCCAAGTAGTGTATTTGACAATAGGTAAAACATTGGGAGGAATAACCTCTAAAAATCAACGTTAAACTTCAAACTTTACCCATTGGTAATAGGGATACTGTACAAACCCGTCAAAAACACTATAATAACCCGTAAGCGTAACCTACCGGACTTGAAGTACAGCAACCCTTACACGGTCCTACCCTATGTTTGAATTATCCCTTACACTGTGTCATGTATGGCTCATGACGTAAGGGCTACTTTAAGTAGTATTTTTGACAAATCTTTCATTTTAGACGACATGGCCTCGTTGTACGCTTCGGTTGCGCCGCAGTTCACGCGTGGACTGTTGTCACCGGGGCTACGCGTGGGCTACACGGACGATGGCGGTGTGTGGCAGTTCCTGGCGCCCTCTCTATCACAGCGACTTCCTCTACGCGCCATCGAATGGCGCAACCTTGTCGGGGTGACCAAGCGCATCGACCAGCTGCCAGTGCACTTTGTCGAAATTTCTGTCGAAAATGTCAAAAATGACCTTCCACTCACCTGCATCTACGTGGTCAAGTGCGAGGACCTAGACAGTTACAAGAGTGTAGTGCGGCCTCCTCTAGCCGCCTGGGTTGACGCCATGACGGCCGCCAGGGTCGAGTGGCTCGTACTTTACGTGCCTCTAGGTACACGCCCCAAGGCTGCTGGAAATCTACCTAACCCCGTGTACAGGAAGATTTTTGACAGATTAAAAGCAGATTTTACTCATCGGAAGGGAGGTCCATTGCTTAGTGGAGCTATTGGACCTGCTTCAGCCAGTGCGGCTTTACAGGAGAGAGTGTGCAAAATTGACACTTTGGAGGGGACAAGTGTTCTCGGACAGCAGCAACAACATGAGTCCCAATGGACGGAGTTGGTGTTAAGATTGAGACATTGCGTTATGGACGCATTTCAGACCAAGTGTTTCCAGTATGAGGAGAGTCTAAGAGTGTTGGATGGGAAGCGTGGGACCGTCGGATGGGACTTTGGAGCTTTTTTCTTGGCTAAGGAGAAGCTGGCGTTGATGTACCAGCAAATGTATCTGCAGGATGATGCAATCAGACATGTAAGGTGAAGAAGGTGGTGAGATAGGGATAGTGGGGGGTTAACGTTGAGACTGGTGCTGTTTATTGTGCAGTTAGACGAACTGGACGCCATTTTCGTTAACTTGAACGAGACGGAGAAGCAGACGTTCCAAGACGGCAGCCAGACGTCGTTCACGCAACAGGATCCGATTTTCACGCAGTCACCGGTGGGTTGGTAGAGATTTTTTTTTATTGTGGACTGGCCAGCAAAATTCACATTGTGTTTTTTTTTGTTGTTGCTTCAGTTGGCTCTCGATCTTACCGAGACACAGCAGTTTATTGCCTCGAACCGCGCTTCAGCTCGACTTGTCTCGCTCTACTGTTTCTGTCGACAGATCCGCACACTTTACGTCATGGGTAGCTTTCCGCAACTGCTGAAGCGTGCGAGTTTATTTATCGAGTCATTTCTGACACAATTGAAGGAAATGACGGCAGAAGGCGCTCTTGATTGGTATCAGCCATTTCTGTGGGCGGTAGGCGCATGTATGGAAGTTTGTTACGCGTGTGAGCTATCGTGGAGTGGTCGTGATGAGGAATGGACTGCATCTAGCGTCTCGGTGCAAGCAGCACAAGCAATTCCGGTCGAAGAAATGTCCCGTGCGCTTGGGGATGTATTGTATCTTGCACGCCGTTTGCTGAAAATCTTTGCTAGGGCTAACAAATCCCGAGACAACATGCGTGTTTCTTTCTCAAACGTTCCGCATGGAGATGCGTCTCAGTCTGAATTATCGTTGGCATGGTATCAACAACTGGAGAAAGTGTTTGTGACTCCGGAATGGCGTCGTTCTGACGTCTGCGAACCATACGAACGTTGTCTCTCGGAGGTTTCGCACCTCGCTTCCATGTACTTTTCTCAATCTGGGCGACATCGGTTTGCTGTGTTTCTTGGAGGAGAGTGCGCACGTTACCATCTTGCCCGCGGGGAGTTTGAAAGTGCGTCGAGGCTTTTGCGTTCGCTGGCACGGCAAAGTGAGGAAGACGGTTGGTGGACGATTTTTGGTGCTTGTGTGCGCAGTATCTGCCGCGCAGAGCTTGCGTTGGGACGATCAACACAAGCGGTGGCTGCGTGTTTCAGCATGTTGCAGCTTGCGCAGGAGGAACAAGTTGGTGTGAGTAAAGAGGAGATGGAACAGCTTATGGTTGCTCTCGTCGCTAGTCTCGAAAATAACGGCACAGGGCGCAACAACATTGAGTCTATGGATGACGATAAGACAACGAGCAGCGAGCCTAAAGTCAACATGGGCGAGCTGTTCAGGCCGACGGTGGCCGTTGAGACGACTCAAACAAGCGGTAGTGCGCTGGAGCACGGAGATATCCGTGTCACGGTGGGGATTGCGAATGACTTCCCAGCAGGAGTGCAGTTGGAAAAAGTTCGCGTACGTTTTTCGAGGACAACCTCCCAGCAGAAATTACACAATAGTTTTTCTCAGAGGGATTCGTCTCATTTTGACGATCTGGTTCTGGATGACGATACAAACCGAGGTGCTTTTGGTGAGAAAACCACTGGTAATGATGCCCCGGATGCCGAACTGCCATTAAAGAATGAGCATGTCGAGCTAATCCAAAGCAAATCTGATATGGACGAAGTTGCAGCGGTTCTTAACGACGTTGTTTGGAATGTCCATAACGACCACGAGCAGGACATAGAATTGCTACTGGAGGAGAGTAATGTGCATCTCGATGAGAAAACGGGCGTTAACCTGGTGTTTCTTCACTCGGGTGTTTTGGTGGGGCATTACAGCTGCACTGGAATTGAATGCGTGCTCGCTGGGAGTACCTTTCGCTTGCTTCCTCCGAGCGCGCTTGCTCTCGCTAGTTTCGAGGTCGCTGTAAAGGAAAGCACGGTTCAAGTTGCCATTGACGGCGCCCCGTTACTGATACCGAGACCGTTTTCTCAAGTAGAAACGGTTGTCGTCTCCATCCAGGCCAACGATGACATGGTGTCGAATGGAACACTCGAGTTGCGTGTTTTCAAGCGTGCTGGCAAAACCAATAGGAGTGGCCATATTACTCAGGTCAATGACGAGGAACCTGACGGAGAAGACGAAAATGGCGATGAAGAGGAATGTGGCATCCAGTTGATTGGGGCAAAGCTGTGTGAGGAATCCGACTCGGATGCTGCGACAACTCTGGACGTCTCGAGTGAGTCCAACAACACATTGAATGTGTCAATGCCGACGCTGCCCCGAGGTGGTTATCTGTCCTACGTTGTATCTCTAGCAGTACCTCCAAATGACGACCCTGACCGCAACTCCGAGCCAGAAGATGAGAACGAAGATGACTCCAGCGTCACTATCCGAGCAAGTGTCCGGTATCAACGGGAAGCGATCAATTCAAGTGCACCATCAGCGACTACTGAAATACGTTGTACTGAGTCAACTTTTCGTGTGCTGCAGCCTTTGGCAGAAGTGGTTCGGCTTAAACGCGTCGGCTCGAGAATCTTCGCCTCCGTTGCTCTTACGTGCAATCAGTTTATTCCTGTTGTTCTCCAAGACTACAAACTGGTGTGCCCCACCGATCCTAGTGCAAAAAGTCTGTTGCTAACCGTGGAGCAGGATCCGAATGCCAAGCTGCGAGGTACAAATCTGCGCCCAAATGACTGCGTTCATCTCGCGTTCACATTGGCTTGCTTCCCGGATTTCGAGAAGGAAGTTAGTGGCAGCTACTGTTCACTACAATTGGATATCAAGTATGACAACGGCGAAACGTGGCTGAAAACCGTGAATGTACGTGTGCCGCTGACAAAAGTGGAAGGAAAACGCTACCGGATTGACGTACTTCCACGAGGACAGGACGTGGCGCATACGTTTACTGGCGAAATGGTTGAAGCTACTGCGAGCGAGCCTGTGACGTTCCAGATTCATGTTCAAGAAGAAGTTTCGCAGTCGAACAAGCCCGCGTTAGCAGATGATAACAACACATTATCGTTGTGTCTGAACGAAACAAGCGAGCGCGACTGGATCCTCGTGGGTAAGCAGCTCGAACGCTTTACCTTTGATCCGTGTCCAAGAAGCCACGGCGATCGTCACCGCGAGTTCAGCACGCAGAAAAGGCTCGTAGCTATTCGCTCAGGCCAACTGCGCTTCCCTACTTTCCGTCTCGAAGTCAACGGCGAGGCTATCCCAGCAGCACGCGTCCACTGCCAGCAGAACAGTCGACGAGTAATTGTAAGCTAATCAGTAAATGAACTACAAGCCACAGTGTGGATTTCTCTATTTGATAAGTAGTTGGCACCAAGCCAGTCTATTGCATCGGCAAAATGTGAGCTTGCAAGCTTTATGCCACGGCATCGTCTGCCAGAATTCCGAGCGCACGCAGCTCTCGCTGCTTGTCTTCGCAATTGACGTACGAGTCCCCATTGCGAATATGCCACAAGGCGCCACCTAGATTCACGCCCCAAGCTGCACGCGGATACGGAGCCTCGGGTGGTACAGAGAACTTGGTGCTCATCGACGCGCAAGTGCCGCCGTTCAGCTCGGCATACGCACGGAAGGCTGGCAACAAAACCTCGGCCCAACGCTGATCATTGGAGCTCCACACAAAGCCGACCTTGTCCAGCTCTGCACGCAGTTTGGACGGAAGTGGCACTTGACCTGAGCGTACGCGGGTAATCCACTGACCAAGTCGGAAGCCGCGCGTGAGCACAGGCCAATTCGGGTCGCGATCAGGCACCACAAAGTCCGTCGTCACGAGGGCATCATTTCCGTGCAGTCTCCGGTATGTGGTCAGCGCCGGAATCACCACACTGCGCACGGTCTTCTCCACTCGATGACGTGCATTCCACACAAAACCTAGCGCCTCAAGCTCTTTACGAGCCGCCTTCACCTGAGAATCATACGCTCCACGACGGATATTCTTGACTGTGTCTCCCAGCTTCAACCCCCACGAATCATTCGGCCACGGTTCCTCCGACGGCACCACAAAGTCCTGCCACACGTCACAATGTCCATACTCGGCGGCAAACACTTCAAGTGCAGGGAAGATACTTTCTCCCCAGACTTTATCCACCAGTCGAAATGAGAATCCCAGTTCATCCAGTTCTTCTCTACTATCCCGAGCCTGCGTCGCATACTTGCCCGACCTCACCATGTACACATGTCGTCCGAGCATATACCCTTCCAGTGCTTTGGGCCACCTCGGGTCTTCATCCTGTGACGGGATCGTAAATGCAAGCGGTACATCTGCATTCCCATTGAGCTCCTTATAGTTCCTCAACCCTGGCAAAAAGAACTGATACCACTTGGTATCTCTCACTCTCCACACAAATCCCAGTGCATTCAACGCGTCCACCTGATTCTTAGGCAATGGAGGCAAAGCTGCACTTGAAGACGTCGTTCCGTGTTTCTTTTTCTCCTTCAATTGTTGTTCTCTCTGTCTCTGCTGTTGCACCTGTTTCCGTAGTTTAGCCACTGCCAGACCGAGTTTGTATCCTCTCGTAGCTCGTGGCCAATGTTCAGTCTCTTCATCTTGTGCACTTTCAGGTACCACAAACTTCTGAGGGACAAAGAGGTCTCCGTATTGTATCTGGTATGTCTTCAAAGCTGGCAGACAAACCTCTTGAAAGTGATATTCCTGCCAGGAATGCAAAGGGAACCCCATATCTTGCAACTCGTGCATCTGCTCCACCCCCTGTTTCTTGGTCTCAAGAGCTGAAGCTGAACCTTTACTTAGTGATTGCATGAATCGATGCACCTTCACTCCAAGTGGCAAATGATGTAACTCTTTAGGCCAATTGGGGCTTCTAGGGACGACGAAACTGAAGGGAACAGCGAAATGTTGCTCCAGCGAGTGAAAAGTGCGCAATGCGAGTACCAATTGACTCAAAGAGTTGCTGGTAGAAGAGCGACGAGGCTTGGAAGAGTCGCCGGAAGAGGAAGAAACGCGGTAGAAGCGAGAACCACCAGGTGCAGGAGCTGATAGAGCTGAGAGAAGACGAGGACGCACAGGCAGCAGCTGCAGGAGACGACAGCGAGGCATCATTGCGCAAAGTTTAGTGGCCAAGGAGACGAGCTCTTCAAAATCGTACTTAGTCGGGATCGTGATTTTCAAGGTAAAATGAAATTTTAACGTTAGTACGGAAAGTTTCTGGAAAGTTGGCAACTGAAAAGAAAAAAAGATTTTATTAACTAACCGCTAATTTGGAGTGGTCGTAACGGCAGCGCGACAGCTTCGTTTTGGTTGAGTGTAAATACTCGATCGCCAACATGGATAAGATAAGTTATTATTATCAAGTGCAGTGTCGGAACACTGTCGCAACAGATATGATATCAAGTGCTTGGCATGTCGTTAGTGGCTTTGACGAACGCATGCAGCACAAAATTCATGTCTGGAATCTTGAAAGTGAGCGTCCTAAACTCGGTGGATGGGTGATTGATGACCAAGATATCCAGTTCAACCACCATGTGGGATGTTTTGTGTCAGTGCTAGCGAAATAATACGTGGGTAGCAGTGATCGTGGTGTCGAAGATGTAGCTACCACGACGTGGGAATATGGCAGGCTGACTCTCGGTCCCACTTACATGTTGTGTCTATGGACAATTGTCACCCCACGTTCCATTTCAGGATTCGCCTTGGTCTAATCAAGTTGCAATGAGGCTCAAACTACTGTTGGTGTTGCAGACGCTGATCTTCACCGTCACACCCGTTGAAAGTCTCTTTCACCGTCGAGTATTTCATGAAATACGAGACTCAGAAGCCACGATATCTACAAGTTACGATGCCTTCCAGGGGATTCCATTCGGCTTACAACACGTTAATAGTGCCGATACGAACGTATTTGCTTCCATACTCGTTGCCCCAGCACTTCCAGACGCTTCGCCAGATCTCGTCCAGGTTGATGATCGAAAATTGACAACTCGAGAGTCACCTAGCACACACGTCGCGTACAATTGCACATCGACGTCTTCAATGTGGAACCTGGAGCAAGACCCCAACGTACTGGGGTTGGAAGATTTTTCGATAATGAACGACGAGTTCGTAGTCGGTGCAACCTTTTTGGTTGCAGACTGCGACGAACTGCTGCGTTCATCAGTGGATCGTGTCGTGGTCGGGAATTCGTTTTTCGGGGTTGAATTTACTGGTCAAACTTCCTACTTTTATGTTATGAACGGTGCGGTGTTGGACGATTTTGAAAACAAAAATGGCCGTCTTGGAAGGTGTCGAGTGAGGCTGGAAATGGAGCCGGCAACTTTCGCTCAGGTGTTTCCAGACTGCAGAATTAAGTTCCATTCCACCGACATTAACAACCTCATACGAACCGAGTCCATCGAGGCTGCTACTATGATGCACTCTCGACGTAAACTCGAGACGAGTACATTTGGGTTCGTGAAGGATTCTTCTTGTCAATATGATTGTGGAGAAGAAGGCGATGCAGGTGAAATTGACATCGACAAGTGTTGGGCAAATACCGATGAAACATGGACGGAAACACAGTGCACGTTGCAGTTTTACGCGCAGAACAGCAAGTGCAGTCGTGAATGTGGCTATGATACGCTGTCTCCAAATCAATGCTACGATTGTACCTCTAGCGATGGTTCCTGTGAGTCTGGTTACAACTCGACAGACGATGGATGTTGTCGCGTGTTGGACTGTGAGGCAGGCGATGGCACTGCAATTACAAGTCCAGGAACGTTGTCGTGGAATTTAGACGACGACGGACTGACAGTGAGCAATTCCAGTTACCCAATCTTTGAAATGGGCAATTGTTCCGACACTTCAGATCCCTTTACAGACTGTTGTCGCATCACGTGTGAGAATTGCTTTGTGAACGTATCGATCGCATCAATGTTCGGAGACGTTGAGGTTGTCGGTGCGTCATTTGATGAAACAATTGAAATGGAACTTAAAGGTAACGCCAACCTTGAGGTGGCCTTGTACGCACCGAACGGATGCACGCTGGACGAGACGACACAGCTCAAGAATGCCAGCTTTAATATCCCCTTGGGAGATACAGGTATCAGTGTTGAAATCGCCATGGGACTAGATTTACACAGGAAAATTTCTCTTCATCCACATGCGTCAACAGCAATTATCGGAACAACCGCCGAATTACAGAGTCTGACAGCAGGTTCACTTCGATCCGAGACATTCCACGACGTGCAGATCACGACCAACACATCCAGCAAGTTGTCTCAAAGTAGTATTGATGTGAAGATGGAGCTCGAACTAGTTCCCTCCTTCCAAGCGTCTCTGTCGCTGTTGAAAAATGTGGCGAAAGTTGGCATCAAAGCGGAATTTCTCGTCTTCCTTGAACTCAACAGCACATTTCAATATCCAGATCCGTTTCCGGGCCTTTCGTCCAAATATTTCGATGATTCATCGTTGTGGCACGGAGGCAATTGTCAGTTGCCTCACTACATGGAATACAATTGCAACGCAGGCTATGGAGAAGTCAACATCTCGGCCCCGTTATCAGTCAAGATTCCTTACATTGGTACCGAGCTCGACATCGTGTCATCTTCAAGTCGCTCCAGCTTCAGTCTATTCAGTGGATGTGTTGTTACAGCATACGATGCTGAAATTCTTCTCTCGACTGCCATGAACGTGGTTTCTTCTCTTTCGGATGAGGCCATACACGCACTGCAGACAATTCTTGTGTGGGCGCTAGGAATGACCGACATTGACTCCGATTTCGTCAACATCTCTTCTTTCTCCACTGAAACCGGTGAAATCTCGATCACGTTGTCTGTGCCACCGTCGCTTGGCGAGCTTTATCCGAATGCGTCTGACTTCGTAGCCGAAATTTATCGACGGGCAAGGAATGAAACTTTTGCCACTACAGTCAGCAACTACGTCGGGTTAGAAATTGGAGCGCAGTGCGTCGATAATTGGTGGGGAGCTCAGTGTAATCAAGCTTGCAGTGCTTCAAACTGCACTAGCGGAAGCATCAGTTGCAATGCCGTAGATGGGGCCATATTATCGTGCGGGTCATGCAAAGACGGATATTGGGGAGCGACCTGCGAGAGTCTGTGTAAAATACCCGATGGATGTACGAACACCCGTTGCAACCAGACCAATGGAGCTGAAGAAAAGTGCGTCACATGTGATGATGGGGATTCGTTGTGCAGTGACAACTCATCTGGATCCCCGCCACTGCTGCGAATTGCCAACGCTGCGGTGCTTGGGTTTGTAGGATTCTGTATGTTTGTCCTCGCTTGAAAAAGATTCTCAAACAGACATAAAAAAAATTGACTTGACATGTCCAGGTGACATCGCGGCCTCTACATTTTGTTGATCGTATCACGTGTTTGTCAATTGAACGACGAAAGCATCAATAGAATTCAAAACCACAGTCTCTCATGACCTGATGACAAGTGGTGGTTTCTCAGTGTATTTTCATGGGGGTATTTCTGTCGATGCAGCGCCAACACCAAACACAAACGACTTCACTGATTCCGAGTCTAACAAGGAAGCTTATGGATGGTGGGTCTTGATAAACCAGTACCAGCGGAACACCATGGCAACAATCCACCTCAAGGTTACCTTGGTACGATGGCATTTTCTCTACTGGAGTCGTTGCTACATCGACGTACCCCACAGTCTCCACATAATAAGCACACGGTGAGTCCGTGGTCAAAACGATCACGAAATTCCCGTGCTTCAAACTACAATCCTTACACCAGACGAGAAGAACGCAATCGACGTGAAGTTTCAAGAGGTAGACGAGAAAGGGACAGTATTCACGAAGGACACTCGTCTACCACCACGTCCAATTTGTCGGTACAGCGCTCAGGTTCAGTCCAACACCTGGCAAAAGGCTGGAGCGCTCGAACTTTGCGTCGTACTTCCATTAGCACTCGAAGTTTTAAGGTGAAAGTTGCAGTAAATGACACCGACAAGATCGAAGCCCCCGAAGTCGTGACCAATTATGTATACGATGTGCCCGAGAAAAAGCCTAAAGTCAAAGCTGACTACGATGACACCGATGACCCAGAAAGCGACAATTTTGACGACGATCTCGATGACGAAGAGGAGGAAGAAGAGGACAGTCTCAACTTTGAACTTCGCCCATATATGTCCGAGGATGAAGACGAAATGGCGTATTTCGCTCATCGGCTGGGTGGGTCAGATTTCAAAATGCATCGACGACATGTACTACATCCACACGGACGTATCCGTTCAATTTGGGACACAATCGCCCTGTTCCTGACAACATGTAGGCATCTTGTTGCATGTTTCACTTCCATTGTCTTCGCACTAACCTTGATTTCGTGTTTTTTAGGGGTACTTATTATCGTGCCGTTTGAACTCTGTTTCGACATGCGCGATTCTCTGCGTCGTAGTATTCTTCACTTAGACTTGTTCATCGACTCCGTGTTTGTTATAGACATCATGCTCAAGTAAGTTCACTCACAGCTTCATGTAGAGCTGTCGCTGACCTTTTCTATGACTACATTCAGTTTCAACACTGCTGTAGAAGACGACGGCAAGTTGCATTTCTCGTACCCCTCCATTTTTCGGCAGTACACGCGTGGCTGGTTTGTTCCTGAACTGCTCTGGACAATTCCTTTCTACGCCATCATTGAAGGACGCGATCCAGAAACTTACGTACGCGGTGGCTCCGCTAAAACTCAACTTTTCCACTTCTCAACTCAAGCCAAGTGGTTATACCCAACTGCGCGCTGCTTGAGATTGCTGCGAGTTGTCGGCCTACCACGTCTCCAACGTCGTCTTGAACGATCCTTGCTCATTTCGTCCAAAGTGAGCAGTCTGGGGAGTTTCTTGTTCGTGGTTTTATCACTCTCGCACGTCTTCAGCTGTGTGTTCGCGTATCTGGCGTTTAACGACGAGGATCAACTTGAGTTCGCTCTTGGTTCACGCGTGCTGCAGGATGCTGAGGTCAAGACGCGATACATTGCAGCCTTTTACTGGTCAATGATGACCATGACCACAGTCGGCTATGGCGACAGTACGTAGCTTTACTGATCATATTGTCTTCATTACTCCACTAACTTGCCTTGTTGTTGGCACTGCTTATAGTCACGGTGAAAACGAATGCTGGTAGAATGTTTTCGATAGCCGCAATGGTTGTTGGTGCCGGTGTCTTCGCCTACGGCATCACGAACGTCGTATCGCTCTTTCAGCAGCTTTACGAGAGCGACACCGCGTACCGGAGAGATATGGACCAGATCAACGACTTCATGCAGGCTCGCATGCTGCCTCGAGCATTGCGAGATAAAGTTCGAGCAAACACTTTCCACTGGCGTAAAGCTGCGCGAGGTGAGAACAAGGAACGTGACCGCGCCATCGTGGAACGTATGGCGAGTTTAATCCGTGCCAAGGTGGCAGATCGATTCTGCGAAGATATGATGCCCCGCAAGATGCCGTTCCTCGCCGGCTGCAGTGCTGAGTACATCCACGACTTGTATCTGCGCATGCGAGTCCAGTGTTATTTGCCAGGTGAAGACATCATCAGCCAAGGAGACTACGGCTCCGAGATGTACTTCCTCTTCGTGGGTCATGCACAAGTGCTGCTTGGTCTGACCAAAGTGGCTTTATTCGGACCCAACTCGTGCTTTGGAGAGTTCAGTATCGCCAATCCGCGCAAACCTCGACTTGCCACCATCCAGGCGCTTGACTTCTGCGAAACACACTGCATCGACCGCGAGCAAATTCTGCGAGTTCTTCTTTCCCATCCGATCACGATGCGATCTGCACGCCAACTCGCAACTTTGCGCTCTCGTAAGGCACTTACTCTGATTTACGAGAGCGGTGGCAAGTCACGAACTCTGTTACAGGGCTTAGCTATGATGTGGCGTGCTGAGGGCGTGGAAGCAGTACTTCCAGCAGGTGTAGCTCCCGATAGTCTGCCGTTCTTGCAGGAATTTACCGCTATGCCAGCCACAGGCCGCGGTAGGAGAACCTCTGTGGCCAGCACTGTCGTCTTACCAACTGCAAACCCACAGTACCAGCTCCCCCATCAGCCCATCGAACCAGCTCAGGCAGTACTGCTGCAACAGTTTAACAACAGCGTGAACCCCCAGATTTTTCAAGCTGCAGCCTCAAATCGAGCTACACCAATACTGGATGCGAGCTTCGCTGGTCCGACCCAACGTCCGTCCATAGTAAGCGCGCTGACGACAACTCAAGGTTTAATGTCACCTTCTTCGGGCTTGCCATCACCTGCTTCGCATCAGCGCAGCCACAACGGATTGACCAGACTGCCATCGATCAACGCCGATAAAGTGACAGACGTTGGTTCCTTTCCAGCGGACACGGAAGCAACCACAGCACGGAAGGTAGTAAGTGCTATGACAGCCAGCAGACCTGGCCCTCCACTGAGAAAAAGAGGGTCTACCGCCAATGTCACTGTTACCAGTCCAGTTGTCGTCTCACCCGCGATGCCTACAGCTCCTCCACAAGACAACCGACTGGATCTGCTGCTCACCGAGATACGAAACGTAGCTAATCGACAAAACATACTGGAACAGCAACTGAGGGCACTGATGGCACCTCCACAACCACAACGAAAGAGCTTGGGTGGTCGACTGGACAGTGGAGTACTTGCCTATGAAAGAGGACGCTTCGATGAACAGCATTGGATAGACAACCACACTCCTCCTCTCGCTCGCGAGCGTTCTAACCGCCATCTACATCTACAGTAGTAAATCACCACCACTAAAACGACATTATTCTCAAACAAACACACTTAGTGGGCACATAAAATACAAGCATCGATTCCTGTTGTGCCACCGTTGGCTGTGCTTACCATGCCCTTCTATCGCAGTCCAAGTTGACTTCAACTTCCTAGTCAAAGAGGCCAGGCGTGGACGGAACCTGCGAGACCTCACCACCCGACAGTCTCACCAGCCACGTACGAACATCATCCTCCAGTGCTTCACGGACATCGCCACTGCTATTACGAGGAGGCAGCAGCGAGATTTTCTTGCCCTTGTAGCTGAGACCCACAACAAAAGCTGCACATACAAACAAATTAAGTAGCATATCCAAAACCCCAAAATGATCACAATTTTCGACGTACGAACTGATGCATTCCCAAATTGCGTCTGCCAAAGTGCACGTTTGTCTGTCGGTTGCGTGTTGAGATCCACCCAACAGAACGTAAGTGGGTCACGTTGGAACTCAGTCGCCAACTTCTCCAAAACAGTAAATTGATCTGTTCATAAAAAAATAGTAAGTATCCAAAAAAACTCCTCATAATCTCATAACGTCCTACTCTCACCTCTCACACTGCATCCATGCCGCGTATCATCCGGAAAGAAAACTAACGTTCTCCTTCCTCTCGCCGTCAAATAAAGCGGATTCAGTTCGTAAATTGACGGCGCAAAGACTTTGGCCAGTTGTCCTAACGGACTTTCACGCTTTAACTCCGATGTTGACGTATTGGTTGTCACCGTCTTATTTCCGATTGACATGATCCCCATCATCACTGCGAATAAGATCATGAGTAGGAAGGGAGTTGTCAAGTGTGACAGGTCCCAATGTTGCTGGTGCGTGTAGTCGTAAGCCCCTCCGTACCCCGTGTACCCCCTCCCATAACGTTGTTGTTGTTGTTGTCGATAGAAATTCTGTTGTCTCTGACGTCGCTCGTGCTCAGCTGCTGGCGGAGTGTTGGTCAGTCGGTCGTAAGCAGCTCCAATGCGCATAAACTGCTGCTCTGCTTCTTGGTTACCCAAATTCTTATCCGGATGCCACTTGAGTGCTAACTTCCGGTACGCACGTTTGATCTCCGCCTCGGAGGCTGAATGTTTGACGCCCAGCACCTTGTACGGGTCCTCGCCACAGACGCTGGAGACCAGCACTAACAGCGTCAAGAAGGTCAAGAGCTTCATCGCAATCTGTGACATGGTCAGTAACGGCCAGTGTGGGGCGCCCCCCCCCCCCTACAGGTCCTAAAAATAAAGTAAGCGCTATTTATTTGCATTGCAGATGTTTTGCCCTCTATAGACCACTAAATCAGACCTGTCCTGTCTCTAAATCAGAGTGTTCATGGGAGATGTGAAGTCTGTTTCGATTTCACACCGCTGTAGCGGTCCGTTTCATGGCACAAATCTCGGTTTTACCCCTCAAGAAGGGCAATTCTGGCCTTTATGCGCAAATCCGAGATTATAACTCGGGCAACCAGGCTGTTTTCCAAATCAGAGATAAGTCTTAAATAAGAGTTGGCTAAAATAAAAGCGAGATTATAACTCAGTAACATAAAGGGAGTGCCAAAATACCAGCAATGTACAATATATTTTATATCGTAAATTGTCAAATTAAAATTTGCCTGTCTTCACCTTTTAAAGTTGCTCAGGTTATGTTGCAGGATTTTCACGTAGGTATATATGGGACCGAACCACACACGACAACCGTACGCGGTTTGGTCCCATATTTAGAAACAACGCACAATAGTTGTACACGGTTTAGTCCTACCTGGTATATTTGGCAACAATGTACGGTAGTTGAACGCGTTTGGTCCCATATTTAGAAACAACGTACGGTAGTTGTACACGGTTTGGTCCTATATTTGGCAACGGCGTACGGTAGTTGAATCCCATCGTGTGCAACGACGTACGGTATTTGTTACAAGGTTTGGTCCGATATATTCCCGGTTGCATGCATAGTTTTGTAAGTATTTGATCTGCTCTCCCTATTGGGTCACGAATTACTACATGTACTACACTGACTTCTTTTTTTTCTTCTTTTCTTGGCGGTCAACGCCGTTTGAAGGAAATCCCCCTGCTTTCTCAATCGGATGCCCCCAGTAGGTCAGTACAAATTGGGGGTGCAATTTCAAGCGCCCAAGCTCGAACAGGATGAAATCGATCCGGTCTCCTGAGCAAAAGTGCACGAGTACAGACTCCCCGCTGACATCACCTTACAACGCTCGCTCTTTTTTCTCCTTGATGGCCCCCATCATGGCGTGGGCCGCACCTAGTCGACTTCTTCGTGCGACTCGAGCACGTTTTTGCTCTTTGGGACGATGATCCGGACCATGTCCACGACGAAATCCACGTCTCTTTCGAGGCCTTCATCGTGTTGAAGCATAGTATCACGTCCAGGTCGTTTCTGCTGATTCGCACAAAAAACTTTAATTGGGGCGTGAAATGATCGTCTTCTGCAGGAAACGTGGCGACGATGAACTGGGTCTGCGTGTAGGCGCTTGCGAGGAAGCCGGCGCCTCCGACGACGCCCTTGATCACTACATCGGTGGTCGCAGTATCGTGAGATGATATTTGTTTGCCTTGAGTGTATGTGACAGCCACAATGAATGGATTGAAAATTGTAGAATGGGTCGGAAATAATAAAATAAGATATTGTAATGATTTGTTTTAGGGTTTTGACGCAAAGAATCAAACCGCGGATTTCATATCTGTCGGTGAATTCATCTAACATTAACACCACATGTAGCTGCCAGACCGACTCACCTCTCCCATACAAAAACCTAATATAAAAATGTAGCCATGTGCACTGATTTGGCTCGGATCTTAATATAGGTGGATTTGAGATTATTGCTCTAGAATCTTTATTTTCCGTTAATTCAGAATATGGTACTTATGTTCAATTGAAGTGACAAATACGGAAGATATATGGATTTGAAACCTACAATTTGTGCGGTCGGTCGGACCCGCTACAGTGGGACGGGACATTCCTCGACTTGTCCATTTATACTTCAATTAGCTGGAAATCTGTTTTAGGGGGTAGCAAGAATTGATCCCAAACAAGGAATGAGCCAGGCACATTCCTTTAACGATGAGCCGATTTTTCGGCTCATTCCTTATAACCGAAACCCGGTCGTTTTTTCTTCTTCTTATCAACTGGGGACAGGATCAGCCCGTGGCGGTGGATGTCGTTGCATGAGTCGATGCAACCCCCATGTACTTGTCGAAATGCCCGGCACGCAAGGGGATGCACCACATGCGGTGTGAAGAGCGCAAGGGGGAGAGGAAACTCAAGCACCAGGAGCAAGAAGATATCCCCCCTTAAAAAAAGAGCTGTACATGAGCGGGGATAGCGTATTGCGGTGCAAGGAGCGTGTCATTGCCAACCATGAAGATTAGGAGAGAGAAGCGGCCAAGGTGGTCATCGACAGCGAGTTCGAGGAGAAGTTGTATGAAAGGAGAAAATTCCCCCTAGCAGCAGGTCATGTGCGTGCTGGTCGTCATGAAAGTCTAGGCGAACTGACGTAACTGTGTTGAGTGTTGACTTTATTCATACGTAGTGGAGACAAAATGCACTCACTGTCCGAGATGGGTCTCGAAGTCGTCAATCCACCTACAACAGATTCACCGAGGCTCAGGCTACCAAAAAAACGCCTCCTCCGTTGCACGTCGAATGTCTTCATATTCGTTGCTTCTGCTGTTGGCTTCGACTTGATCCCTCCTCACGGCCAAGGCATTTCGGCTTACGAGCACTTTCGTGGCACAGATCCAGTGATGACAAGACGTCTTCGTTGCAAATTCATCCAGTATTCGCCTTGCTTGCGCGCCTCGCCGTCGCCAAAAGTCAGCTGCCCGTATTCATTCTTGGGTCCTCCGGTGGAAGTTGTCCTCGCTTGAACACACAGGTAGTGTCGAGCACAGACTCACCGGCACGTACTTGGATAGCGTGCCAATGGGAGGCCTACACAACAAACAGGGTGTTTTGCGCTGAGCAGCAGCTCCAGCCAATCGAGGCGTACGCATTGAACTATCTTGCCGTCTGAATGTTAAAGCCTCGTCCGTTGCCCTGGGGTTGGCCAAAGGCACGACTTTTCTCCAGGCAGATAATTGTCAGTATCTATCGAGGTCTAAGCTCCCGGTTGTGGAGTATAGCTACCATCGTCATTTCGTGGACAATTGGAGCTGTCCTGTGCTGTGTTTGAGTGACAAGTTTTGCAACACGATTCTTTTCTGCGCAAAAGCAAGCTTTAACTCCGGCGGATGCTGTTAGACTTTCCAAGTTTAGCCGGTGGGTCAGAACTATGTCACCTCTGCTTTTTACGGGAGAAAGAGCGACGTAAGCAAAGGATACATTCGGTAGTGAATTAGAATGAAATACGACTTTTGAACATGTGAGACCTTGCACTTTGTGGATGGTCATGGCATAGGCAAGACGTAGTGGAATTCCGCTCCGAACGACTTTGTAGTCGCTTCTAGCGCTACCCCAACACGTTCCTTTTGGAACAACAGGAATTGTGTTTGGTATATCTTGTAGAAACGATGGCCCAAGGTATTGATCTGTGACTTTGACCAACACAATAGGAAGCCCCGATCCAGATACAAAGATAAAATCATACACTATCCCATTTGTTCCATTGCACAATCCAGCGGTTTGCTCCACGTTGAAGGTTAGTGTAACCGGAGCTCCAATAGCTAAACTAACTTTTGTTGGTACAACACGATCCCGCGCCGGGACCTTTTCCTTTGCCTGATCAAGAAGGGCAGCTACAGTGCCCTGGGGTATTTCTCTATTTGCTGCTACAGTGGTTACAGTAATTAGTCTTAGTGAAACTAATTTATGTGAGCATTTTTTTTCTGCTTCACACTAATTAGTCTCACTAAGACTAATGTTGTACATAACTAATTATGAATCCACTAAATAGTCTCACACTGAGTTCACACAGGTATGTATGTATGGATTACACATTATCTACAACGCACAGGCATTGGAACTGGTCTACAGGCGAACACTATCATCATCAGCCACCAGTTCCTCGCCTGCTGAACTGGCCTCGGATTCGTCCTGTACCTCGCATGTACCCGCGAATTCTAACGGATACTTTTTTACAATTTCCTGCAACCGCGGGAAAAGTTGCTCCGTGGACCATGTTCCATCGACCCCCAAAGACAAGCCGCAGCGCATCATCGCTTTGCGCGCATAGTTAATGCCGTTATTGTCTCTCTTATCGTTGACTTCTCGAACTGCAGCAGCCGCCAACTCCAGGAAAAACCGCTTACCAGGGTTCTTCGATTTACCGGAGTAGTTGCCGTCTTTGCGTACCTTATTCTGCCATTCCTTGTCTTCAATCAGTTCGATCTTCTTCTCATTCCACATGCGAGACCAAACATCCTTGATCTTCGCGATCACAAATGAGTCAGCGGGCCACAAATCTGTTGCGTTTGCTGGAAGAAAACGTAGGCGGGCGTTAAGGTTCCTCAATTATGTCTGACACTCTGATTCGTCGAGGTGGTCCGAACAGTTGTCAAGAAATACTGTCTTTTGACGCCCTCGAGGATCTGCCGCGATCGCTCTCTTTTCAGTGAGAAACTCACGAAACAAGCGCCGATCCATCCATACCGCTTCCCCAAGACGAGCCCAGAGCTTGCATAGACTAATTTTGAATATTCGTGCACAGACTAATTATGAATTTCGCATATTCTCGCACACATGAATTAATCTAACTAAGACTAATTGTGAATACAGACTAATTTTGAACTCAGACTAATTACTGTAACCACTGTAGCCTTTTTAGTCTGACATGGTGGAGTGATTTTAGGTTTACAATCGATGCAGTGTAGCTAGTGAGGCTTGCCTCGTTAGCAGCATCAACATCCGAGTTTAGAAAAGCAATGTGCTTTGCTGTATTCACCCACTCTGGCATGATTTCCTTACTACAGTATCTACTGTTAAAGAGATCAATGTCCTGCTGCGTAGGTACTTTTTCTCGCAGGCGTTGCAGAGCTTGAAACCAGTCAGCGTCTTGCTTTCCTCTATATTGACTAGTTAAGGAGCATGCACAACTTATTTCCTCCCAAATTTCCCGTCCTTTCCGTTGAATATCGCCTCGTATTCTATCGGCAGATGTTGCAAGGGAGTAAGGGATGACTGGATCGAGTTGAGCACTATCTCCCGTGAAAAAAACATATCTGCCTCCAAATCTAACGTTGCGCTGATCAGGCCATATTTCACGCATTCTTTGATCTATCCAATACAACATGCCGCACGATATCACACTGAATTCATCACATTATTACCAGATGCACGTCACGAAAGCGCTGCTGAAGGGAAAGCAACTTAGCAGGACCATTGTTTTGAGTTGTTAAAGGGACATAGGGCTTTGAAAACGCATTCTTAGTAAACGAAGAAAACCCCAGTGTTGAGCACAGTGTTTCGCCCTTGATATTAAAGGCAGCTGTCCCTTGGTGTGCTAGTAAGATAACCCTCTTTGAATTTTGCCGCGTTCTAAAGTCCTCTCCGAACACACAATGTGCGTCTTTTACGATGTGTTTTATTAGCCAGCTCTTCCCGGTCCCCCCTTCGCCGCGTATTATCATGTGCAACGGTTTACAGTATGTATTATTGATCATGGAGCTATATCGTGCACGCGATTGCTTCACAGCTAAAGCAAACGGCTCCCATTGCGATTCTGCCATAGTTTCGACATCACCTGACTGGTCAATGTCGTCCGAAATAGGATAGCGGTACGACTTTTTCCGAGTAGTGAGCTGTTGTAAGCTTAAACATGATACCTCTTTTTGGTTTTTAGCCCACGGCTTCACATGTTTTTTTCATAAATTCATAAGCTCTTGTTATATCGTCGTTCGTGTAAGTGTGCCTAGGCTTCCATTGAGAATGGATATTGCGATAATTCTCTTATCGCGCTCGAATTCTACCTCAAAGTCGTTATTGTGCTCATCAGATTCTTCGACAAACACAAATTTGGATGGAGGTAAACTAGTGCAACAGTGGTTTCCACGAGAATTCTTTAGCAAGTCCAACTGATGTTGTCATGCTACCTTTAAATTTACTTCCGTTTTGAGTTCGTCTTCGAGACTAACCCCTTGTTCTTCGTTGAAACGACGAACACATTCTTCGTCGGTAGTAGGTAAATCGCTCAAACTTCTCCATGCAACGTGCAAAAAGAGTTCCGCGTAACAAAAATCAAGGACTCGATGTGTCAGGTGCCATATATGGAACCACTTGCGGATTGGAACGTTTGCGTATATAACCTATGTTATCAATTCTTTTCCAGATTTCCCCGTTTGAATTTACAAGTTTTTTGGTATCTGCCAGGTCATAATGCTCAACAAAACTTACATACGACATTGAATTGAAAGGTTCCTATTGTGGGCGAGACACATACGCCTTCTCATGAGGCTCAAATCTAAATTCATGAGGTAATGTGTTGGTCGTGGACACGGTTCCTATCCCCATGCTCCGTAGTGAGTCTGGTTCTACGCGATAATAGCGCAGGTTATGGCGTAGAACCTTTATTTTACACACGTGACGAGACTTTCCGTACATTTTTAACTCTCGCAGTAATATAAAATGTTTTTCCTCGGATATCGTGATGTCTCGGTACAGGTGGTTATTATCAATAAGCCATTTTAAGGCTCGACGCACGACGTCAGGTCGAACACGGAATACTCGTTCCCATTTTTCATTACGAAGCTTCAACAGAACAACGCCACACTTGCTCAAAGGCCTGGGCAATGATTGTACCACATCTTGCACTTCATTCCAATAGTTCACTGCGTTGCCGCGCGTGAACTCTTGTGGTAATACGAAGAAAGCATGCAACCGACGAGCACTACGCACGACGGACAGAAGCTTATAGCAACTCGTCGTTTTCCTACGGCTCGATCGACTGCAGGCTTTCTTGCGCAATGTCGGCAAAGAAGCGAACTGAGTGGATCTTCTTGAACTCGTACACTCCGCCAGCGCGAAATCTCTCTTTGCTTCCCAACCCTTTCTTCTTCTTTGGGTCCCACACCGTCAAGTGAAAGAAGTATTGCTTGCGGCGAAGCTCTTCCAATCGCTCGAACTTGGCTCGAAGCGACTTGAAGTGGTGCCCCGAGTCAGTGTCAATCAGCGCGAATCTGGTACCTTTGTCGGTATCGATCCGCTCAGAGTCCAGCACGCACATACGCGAGGCAATACTGACATTTTTGTCAGGGTTGGTTTCTTCGAAGAAGCTTCGCACTGCTTCAACACTGTCGAAGTAATTCTGCATTTCTTCTTCATCTTGTTTTTGCAGCTCCGCGTCGAGAGCTGCCGCCAATCAAGTCGCTGAGTGACGGGGCGTTGCGATGCAAATTATCAAAGCTTTGTATGTGAGAGCCACCACTTGTGCCGGCCTTGGCAAATTCGCGAATAAACGCTTGGATTCTGTTTGGGGGTACTTGTAGTGCGCAGGAGAAGGCTTCTGTACGTTCAGGCACACTTTTGGTATCAAGCTAAATCAGGTCCCGGCTTCGGATTACGGATTAAAAGGAGTAGCCATTTTGCTAAAACTGTCTTTAATTACGCTAAACCTGTACCTCGGTCTCCATTCTGATATATCACCTGTTTGAGCAAGCATCGCTAAAAGACGGGCCTCATTTTAATGGCTCTGCGTCATTTATCTCAAGGGAATATACCCCGTTTTTCTATTTATAAGGTAAGGCCCCCCGGCTCTCTGGCTCTTAAATCAAGGGAAAGTATCACTTTTTCGGCCCAGAAAAGGTGATCATGAAATCTTCCCCTACCCCTTTCCATAAGTCCTACGTACACAAGTAAATTAGAGTGGTTAAAAGGAGTCACTTCATTATAAGGGGGGCTTCGCCCCAAAAATAGGCACTTCGACTTTTGCCATGAGCGACGAGAGTTTGTCAAGTGTGGACCAATTCTTGCGGGATAATGGCTTCAGCATCTCCGACTCAGCGCTAGGACTCGCGTCTGTTAGTGGAGATGAACTATTGGATGATGAGCTGCTACTGAGCGACGCTGAGGAGCGTCAACCGCCGCCTACACGCAGCAACAGCCACGAATCTCCACGCTTTGTGCTGCTGGAGGATGAAGATCTGCTGCTGGCTGAAGACCAGCGACTGAGTGGGGACAGAACAAGTGAGAGACGAGAGGATGAAGCAGTTATGAGGTCTTGGGCCAGTGGACAGGATGATAAACAACAGGAAGAAGACTCATTGGACCATTCCATGCTCTTCGGAGGCTCAGGACTCTCTCTGTTGAGTCATACACCTCCCATGAGTAATATAAGAGACCAGGAGACATTGTCGCCACCACCGTCGGTGGCTTCGTCGGCCATGCAGCAGATGACGACGTCGAGAACGTCACCTTTTGCCTCCATGCAGCAAAAGGAGGTGGAGACTGCAGCTATGGTGTCAGCAGCGTCGTCGACGTCGTTGCCACCGTCGTCGGTGCATTCTGGGTCCTCTGGGAGAGTGCTGGACGATGAATTGACTGATGCACTGGGTGTGCCGAGGTTGTCAACTGGTGGGAGACTGAGTACGTCGTCAAGAGAGGAGATGGAGCAGAGGAGTGAAGGAAGTGATAGGAGATCGCAACAGTTGAAGACACACAGAGAGCTGTTTAAGGACGAGAGTGATGAAGAACAGTCAGTTGAAGGAAGTTTTCAGGACGAACGTGGTGCTGGGTCGACGCAGGGATCTGAAGATGCAGTGAGGTGGAGTCAGGCTCGGAGTAGCAGGAAAGAGAACTTGTTGGTGCATGAAGAAAAGAAAGAGGAGAGTGATGATGAAAGTGTCAGGAACGTCGCCGACGAAAGCCGAAGGAGTGAGCATGGGAGTGCTGTTGAAGTTGACGAAGGCGCCTGGGACGGACTCAACGACCTGCTACGGAGAAATGGACTCCCGGCAGTTCGCTTTCGTCGTGTTGGGTCAGGAGAGGCGCTGCCAGACCGAGAGTCACTATTTAACGTTATTCACGACTTTGGTGTGCAGCTGGAACGCAAGAATGAGGTAGGAGCGCTTACGTGTTTTGTAGTCGATAACCAGGATGTGGAGCGTGCCGATCCTGACTGGTGTTTTGTCATGCAGACGATTCAAGATCTGGTGTTGACGTCCAAACGCAACTCAAGAGTACAAAACAGACGCGAGGGCGAGCTTCAAAGTATCGAAAAGAAGAATGAGGATACGCAAATGGCTCTTGAAAAAGCAAAAGCGGAAATTCAGCGTTTGAAGGTGGGGGTTCAATACTGCGACGCCAAAATTTGCTTCAGGATTTGCTCTGTGTTAGTGTATCGTAACTCACTCCTTTCGGTATGCTTAAATTTGTATGGGATCTTGGCAGGCTTTGCAGAAAAAGGAGAATGAAAGCGCAGAGGTTTTGTCCAAAAAGCTCAAGAACTCGTGTCTTCGTCTGAAGCAACAGCTCAAGGTTAGCGAACATCGTGTGAAAGCCAAAGAGGTTATTGTCGAGAGGATGCAGGCCAAACTTCAGCAGCAGGTGGACAAGGAGAACATGAACAAGACGCGTGATCGACATGCGTTCCGTAACCTTCAGGACAGGGACCCACGTCGTGCTAATCCGCGCGACATTCAAGCGCTGGAAACGATAGGTGTGTACGAAGCGCAGCGTGAGCAGATGCAGGAGGAGATTGAACACCTAAAGTCACAGGTGGCTGCTCTCAACAGCGAGCTGCGAGACAAAGATAATTTCATTGCGCGACAAGGAAGTGCAATCCTCAAAACTGAGCCTCCAGTGTGGGAGCAGCATTCAGATGGGGGAATTGCGCCTGGATCGCAGTATCAACCTCGATATCGTCCTGGATCATCGTCCGATGCTTCAGACGAGATGATGCTAGAGCAACTTGAGGCTGCCCGGCGTGAGCAAGAAGTGGCTGCAGCTAAGCTGCGACATCGTGAGGCTGCGATGATTAAGAAGGTTGCGATAATCGAACAGGAACTGCTTGCGGCTCGTGAAACCATCGCCGAGCTGAAAGAGGAGAATGTGAACTTGACATTGGAAGCGGAGTCGCGTCCTAGTATCCGCGACTACCGCTTGTGTCAGCGCCGCATCCATCAGTTGGAACGGCAGGTGGCTGAGAATAAGCTCGCGTTGGAGGAAGCGAGTGACCTCAACGAGCTGCGTAAGTATATGGGGACGAAGGAACTTGTCGAACGTGATCGTCTAAACCACCGGCTCCATCTCAACCGGCTCAACACGCTTCCGCGTGAGACAACACTGGAGGTTGTGAAGCATGTTTGTCGTGTGCTTCACCTGACCGATATCACCCTCATTGCCCCAAGCCTCGATAAGGTCTGCAGTGTCGTCGCAGCGGTCCCGCGCATGGAGAAATTCATCCGCGACGTCTGCGGATTCGTTTTCTTGAATTTGAATGACAATACTGAGGCCAACAATCAAGATAGCGCAAGATTTGAGCTGGAGCAGGTTCTTCCTACGTTGCAACAGTGGATGGTAGAGCGAAGGAAACTGCACGCTTTGGAGGGATTCAAGGCGTCAATTATCTCTGAGCTGTGCAAGCGGACGGTTGAGCCGAGTATTCTTAACGACAACGACGGCAACAACAGCGGCGAAAATTCGCCTGACCATCCAACGACCTTGTCCCGCGCAGTTCACATCGTTTCAGAGCTGGTGGAACTCGAGAAGGGTGTCATCCACCACCGCGAAATTTACACTCAAGCTGCTGCAGAAGTGGAGGTAAGTAGGGTGCCTATGAAGCTGCTCAGGTGTTTGTATCTAACTGTATGTTGCGTATTCCCCCAGCGCCGACCAAATGTGCTAATCAACCAGATCGTAAGGCACTTTTCACATCTCTTCCAAGTCAAGAGCATCGATGGCGTTCTTCCGAAAATCAACGTACGAACCTCTACTTTCGAGCTGTATGACCGTATCCGAACTAACCGTGTGCGTATTGTTGCTGTATGTTTAACAGGAGACGTATTTGTTTGTGAATGAGATGAAGAACTTCCTACACGTCATTCGTGACCTTCTTCAATTGAGTACGTATGCTATCGTAGTGTACGCAATTGTGCTGCTGCTGCGCTGTTACTGTGTTGCTCGAGCTCTAACCGAATTTCCATGCATCTAATTGCCATGCAGAGAAAGACACCTCGCTGGTACACTGCTTGAATGCCATTAAGGAGCGACTACAGGAAAACGCAGCCGATCCTACTCATGCGCGTCAGTCAGACAACGTGGAAGGCGAAGATACAGAGAAAGAAAATTCCTACGGTGGCAACACTCCGAATTTTGTGGTTGATCATCGTCGATCGCAGTCAAACGTACGTGGTGGAAATGCCGAACCAGACCTCGTTGGTGTTCGTCAAGTGCGCCAAATGAGTATTTTGATACGGGAGCTCAAGCGTGAACTGGGTGCGGCCACAATGGAAGAAATCCTGCCGAGAACGAAGCGGTTGATGGAATTGCTGAGCCTGTCCGTTCACAATGCTGATCCGGAAGATGACGATGAGTACGAATAAGCTATTCGGTGAGTGATTCGCGGTGGTTGAGCGTGTCTTCGTTCATGAGAGCAAGGCAACCGTGCGCGATGAAAACTGTATTCGTAAGATTCAAAAGAGCGCCCAGACGATCGATCGATGCCTAGACTACTGAGGCTACCGCTTCTCCTCAGGAAGACACGGTTCCTCTATTGTAATGGTGCACACTTCCAAGCCCCCTTTGACGATGGCGATGGGAACCGGCGTGGCTGACTCCATCACGGCGTAGTTGAATTGTGGGAGTTCGTCTTTCGGGGTCGCGCAAGGTGCAACGGTACCGACAGCGCCTCCAGCTGCGAAGCGAGAGGGGTGAAACACGCCATACAGCACCACTTGAACGAGGCCGAGTGATGCGTTGACGCTGGCAGGGACGATCAGGAACAAGTCGAAGACGAGGAAGCCGTAGACAATCCACAGCAGATTGTTGATGGTCCCAGCGAAGATCATGGCAAACGGCAGTGAGGCCGACGACCGGGTTTGCAGCACGACCTTGATTGCAGCCAGGGGCGACGCGTACAGTGCAAGACTGGAAGCGATAGCGATGATGCCGACAACCAACTTCATGGTTTGCATCGACTGCTGGAACGCTCCATTCTTTCCCAGCACGACGTACACGGTCACCACTGCGTTGCAAAGTAGAGCGATGAGGCAGGTTTTGAGGACGGTCTTGCGCTCCATGGCCCAGCGGATGTACACGGCGAGGTAGACGACACTGAGTGCGTCGCCGATGGCGTATGTGGTGAGTACGGGGGACATATTGCCCGTGACGTAGCCGTACAGCATCCTGTGAACACAAGACAATAAAGGTTAGTACTTGCTGTAGTTTGTAGTAACCAATTGCAAGTGCAGCGTACCAGATGTGGTTGCAGACCCAGAGCGTTGCGAAGGGCAGAATAGACGCACTACCAACGTTGCGGTGTCGGTGGATGCGGAACACCGACGACGACGGACTCGCGCACATGTAGAGTGCGGACACCGTCGTGACCACTCGCATGACATCTTCGAGCGAGGCTCCCATTGATGTTGAAGACGAACGACAGGAGGGGTGCAGACCCGAACGAACGCCGTTGCACGGCTGCTGCCTTGACTTGAGCTGTAGAAGGCTGGTTTCCAAGTGAGCAATGGAGAAGAAGGCACCGAAGCTGCGATAGAGCTTCAACTCGTCTGGCGTGGCGGCGGCCGGATCGAGAAACTACTCATGGGACCCTCTCGCTCCGGTGTCGCCATTCCCCGGTTTTCACTAACTGTCTACTCGTCGATATGGCATCCGGATCGTTGCGAGGTTTCAAGCTCTCGCGTACATTTGATGCCTGGTCATTCATTCGCACCGCTCCGCCTGTAAGCGGACACATCTCACCCCAGGTGGACGAATCTCCTCTCTCAGTGAACCCCGAGTGAATCTGGGATTCACCAACAGATCCACGTAAACCATGATAGAGACCAGGCACTGCAACGAAGATGGAGCCATGATCGTCCAGGAGAAGTGTCGACGGAGACTGGGCCGGACCTCTGACGCCACGCTCACTCGGTCCGAATTTTCGAATCTCCCACCAGTCCGCGAGGGTCATTACCGGTACTGTACGTATCGCTGAAAGCCTGCAGGATTGGCAGTGCTGGCTAGAAGATCGAGTGTTCGTGGGGACTGCTGGCCAACCAAAAGTTGCAAGACACGACTGGAAATATGTGACGAGGCTGCGATTGCTGTGTCGTTGTGGTCGTTGTGACTGTCCGTCCAGAACCAATCTAGCAGAGAAATCGCTGCAAACTTTCATGGTGCTGGACTCGGGGCAAGGCGAAGCGATCACGCACTCTCATTCCTAAAAAAAGAAGCTGTGACGTCGAAGACGTTATCCCCGGACTGTCTAAGCTCCGAACTGAATTACTCCACTGCGGACGAACTAAATATTTTCTACGATGGTAGCCTGTAGAAGCCACACACAACCGAGCAGACTGCCAGAAGCGCGTGGTCACGCGACGAAGACGCGCCTGTTTTCCCTGCAATTATAATACATGTACCCACGAGGGTGACAATTTGTATCATTGCTCTTCTAGTGGAATATGAGAGGAAGTCTTTCCGTGATTCTTTCGGTCCCTATTGCACCACGCGTGGAGCTCACGGCATGGATAGCCGACTGCAGTTACCATGTACCTACCAGGTAATGACTTGTATGGTACTGTACGAGAACGATGTGGACGAAAAGTTCGCGCCCGACGTCTGCCCGTGATGCACCGCGATGGAGACTCTTGAGCCTGTGACGTCCGTGACGTGTCTTGTCCTGGTCGACCGTCGACATCTGCACCGAATGGGTGTTTATCACGACTGAGCAAAATCAGAAAATGCTTCCAGCGACGTTCTGGAGTACAGTGCAAGTCTTCTGCGCTGGTTGGCACCCAGTCGACAATTTGTCACTTCGACTGAAAAGCAATTCTGCACAGCCACTTGATCGTGTCAAGACTTCACCGCCACTACACGAAGAACACGCACTAGAGATTTCTCTTCAACCAATTGTACTGTATCTGATACACTAACTATTGCACAGACTTGCCGCGGAACACGACCATGGGCACGACAGTCACATTCGAGCTAGCAAAGACGACCAGGACGGCGTTGGCACGCCTACATGAGATTAACGCGCTGATTGACAATCTGGAATCAGCGCTCGACGTCCATCAAAAGGAGGTAGAGGGGTATAACGTTGACCTCGACGAGTGCCACGACCGCTTGAGAGACATCGACGAGTTCGTGGGTGCTCTCAGAGCCGGCGAAGTGTCCACTGTACCCGACGTGGCGTCGGCGTTAGTGGATATGGAGGATGAACGCGAAGAGGAGGAGAGCGCCATCAAGCAGTACGAAGAGGCTCGCGAGTGGCACGAACAACAGTTCCAGAAGCTGCAACGACAGTGCGCGGATCTCAAGAAGGAGCGTGGCAAACTTCACAAGACGTACGTTGAGATGTTCTCCATCTTCTGGGCCGTTGGGGTTTCAAGGTGATGCTACAGTGAGGCTGAGTGCAAAACCATGGCAATGTGCAGGTCACTCTAGGGTCTTTGAAAAGCAACAATTGGCAGTTGCTGTTGTCCTCATGTTGCGATAGAGTGCGCCTCAATGATTTTCCGCGATAACGTGGCGTAAACAAAGGGTTTGTAATTTCCGTCCTAATTCACATGTCAAAGGTGTTTCTTTGAGGGTTGCTCCTAACCGGGGTGTAGGGATTGCCTCTAGTACCCTACTACATATTTCTTTGATGCACGTATGCATATATAGTGTCGTGAGTGCCGACTTCTAGCCGCCTTGTGATCCGGTTATCCCGCCCCGCATGTACACTTGGATTACAGTACACTTTCGATAGTCCAACTTAAGGAAACACTTTTGACATGTGAATTAGGACGGAAATTACAAACCCTTTGTTTACGCCACGTTATCGCGGAAAATCATTGAGGCGCACTCTATCGCAACATGAGGACAACAGCAACTGCCAATTGTTGCTTTTCAAAGACCCTAGAGTGACCTGCACATTGCCATGGTTTTGCACTCAGCCTCACTGTAGCATCACCTTGAAACCCCAACGGCCCAGAAGATGGAGAACATCTCAACGTACGTCTTGTGAAGTTTGCCACGCTCCTTCTTGAGATCCGCGCACTGTCGTTGCAGCTTCTGGAACTGTTGTTCGTGCCACTCGCGAGCCTCTTCGTACTGCTTGATGGCGCTCTCCTCCTCTTCGCGTTCATCCTCCATATCCACTAACGCCGACGCCACGTCGGGTACAGTGGACACTTCGCCGGCTCTGAGAGCACCCACGAACTCGTCGATGTCTCTCAAGCGGTCGTGGCACTCGTCGAGGTCAACGTTATACCCCTCTACCTCCTTTTGATGGACGTCGAGCGCTGATTCCAGATTGTCAATCAGCGCGTTAATCTCATGTAGGCGTGCCAACGCCGTCCTGGTCGTCTTTGCTAGCTCGAATGTGACTGTCGTGCCCATGGTCGTGTTCCGCGGCAAGTCTGTGCAATAGTTAGTGTATCAGATACAGTACAATTGGTTGAAGAGAAATCTCTAGTGCGTGTTCTTCGTGTAGTGGCGGTGAAGTCTTGACACGATCAAGTGGCTGTGCAGAATTGCTTTTCAGTCGAAGTGACAAATTGTCGACTGGGTGCCAACCAGCGCAGAAGACTTGCACTGTACTCCAGAACGTCGCTGGAAGCATTTTCTGATTTTGCTCAGTCGTGATAAACACCCATTCGGTGCAGATGTCGACGGTCGACCAGGACAAGACACGTCACGGACGTCACAGGCTCAAGAGTCTCCATCGCGGTGCATCACGGGCAGACGTCGGGCGCGAACTTTTCGTCCACATCGTTCTCGTACAGTACCATACAAGTCATTACCTGGTAGGTACATGGTAACTGCAGTCGGCTATCCATGCCGTGAGCTCCACGCGTGGTGCAATAGGGACCGAAAGAATCACGGAAAGACTTCCTCTCATATTCCACTAGAAGAGCAATGATACAAATTGTCACCCTCGTGGGTACATGTATTATAATTGCAGGGAAAACAGGCGCGTCTTCGTCGCGTGACCACGCGCTTCTGGCAGTCTGCTCGGTTGTGTGTGGCTTCTACAGGCTACCATCGTAGAAAATATTTAGTTCGTCCGCAGTGGAGTAATTCAGTTCGGAGCTTAGACAGTCCGGGGATAACGTCTTCGACGTCACAGCTTCTTTTTTTAGGAATGAGAGTGCGTGATCGCTTCGCCTTGCCCCGAGTCCAGCACCATGAAAGTTTGCAGCGATTTCTCTGCTAGATTGGTTCTGGACGGACAGTCACAACGACCACAACGACACAGCAATCGCAGCCTCGTCACATATTTCCAGTCGTGTCTTGCAACTTTTGGTTGGCCAGCAGTCCCCACGAACACTCGATCTTCTAGCCAGCACTGCCAATCCTGCAGGCTTTCAGCGATACGTACAGTACCGGTAATGACCCTCGCGGACTGGTGGGAGATTCGAAAATTCGGACCGAGTGAGCGTGGCGTCAGAGGTCCGGCCCAGTCTCCGTCGACACTTCTCCTGGACGATCATGGCTCCATCTTCGTTGCAGTGCCTGGTCTCTATCATGGTTTACGTGGATCTGTTGGTGAATCCCAGATTCACTCGGGGTTCACTGAGAGAGGAGATTCGTCCACCTGGGGTGAGATGTGTCCGCTTACAGGCGGAGCGGTGCGAATGAATGACCAGGCATCAAATGTACGCGAGAGCTTGAAACCTCGCAACGATCCGGATGCCATATCGACGAGTAGACAGTTAGTGAAAACCGGGGAATGGCGACACCGGAGCGAGAGGGTCCCATGAGTAGTTTCTCGATCCGGCCGCCGCCACGCCAGACGAGTTGAAGCTCTATCGCAGCTTCGGTGCCTTCTTCTCCATTGCTCACTTGGAAACCAGCCTTCTACAGCTCAAGTCAAGGCAGCAGCCGTGCAACGGCGTTCGTTCGGGTCTGCACCCTCCTGTCGTTCGTCTTCAACATCAATGGGAGCCCTGCTCGAAGATGTCATGCGAGTGGTCACGACGGTGTCCGCACTCTACATGTGCGCGAGTCCGTCGTCGTCGGTGTTCCGCATCCACCGACACCGCAACGTTGGTAGTGCGTCTATTCTGCCCTTCGCAACGCTCTGGGTCTGCAACCACATCTGGTACGCTGCACTTGCAATTGGTTACTACAAACTACAGCAAGTACTAACCTTTATTGTCTTGTGTTCACAGGATGCTGTACGGCTACGTCACGGGCAATATGTCCCCCGTACTCACCACATACGCCATCGGCGACGCACTCAGTGTCGTCTACCTCGCCGTGTACATCCGCTGGGCCATGGAGCGCAAGACCGTCCTCAAAACCTGCCTCATCGCTCTACTTTGCAACGCAGTGGTGACCGTGTACGTCGTGCTGGGAAAGAATGGAGCGTTCCAGCAGTCGATGCAAACCATGAAGTTGGTTGTCGGCATCATCGCTATCGCTTCCAGTCTTGCACTGTACGCGTCGCCCCTGGCTGCAATCAAGGTCGTGCTGCAAACCCGGTCGTCGGCCTCACTGCCGTTTGCCATGATCTTCGCTGGGACCATCAACAATCTGCTGTGGATTGTCTACGGCTTCCTCGTCTTCGACTTGTTCCTGATCGTCCCTGCCAGCGTCAACGCATCACTCGGCCTCGTTCAAGTGGTGCTGTATGGCGTGTTTCACCCCTCTCGCTTCGCAGCTGGAGGCGCTGTCGGTACCGTTGCACCTTGCGCGACCCCGAAAGACGAACTCCCACAATTCAACTACGCCGTGATGGAGTCAGCCACGCCGGTTCCCATCGCCATCGTCAAAGGGGGCTTGGAAGTGTGCACCATTACAATAGAGGAGCCGTACCTTCCTGAGGAGAAGCGGTAGCCTCAGTAGTCCAGGCATCGATCGATCGTCTAGGCGCTCCTTTGAATCCCTAAATACATTTTTTCATGGCATACTGGTCCTCTATTTATGTTTTAGAAACTATGGCATGCTGGTGATTTGTGATCGAGTTTTAAGATCCACCCTAGGAATCGTCAATTTGGAGAAGCGGACAACGACGTACAAATCCGGCGTCATGAAAATCCGGCAGAAAGGATTGTGCATTTTACTGTGGGGAATCCCGTTAGCCAATCAGATTCCATCATTATACTTGGTTTTGTAATCCATATGCATTTGTGTATCTGCTTTGGGTTTCTGTGTGTTTTATGCCTCTCTGTGTGTGTTCTATGCCACCTTCCATGTACATTTTATACAGATCCCGACAGATAAATCAGGCATTTACTATGGGGGATGCCAGTCAGTGTTGCCGGATTTGTATGTCGTTGTCTGTACTGAGGGAAATTAAAAGCGTGGGGTCGATGTGGTAATTCGGCTACAAGTATTGGACATCCAAGGTTGCTTGCTAGTTGTGCAAAAAAAAACACAGCTACATACATGGATAACATCGACGCCGCATTTTGTGGTTGCACGAAATGCGGCGTCGAGTCATTCGTCTGTGGCAGCGCTTGCATATCCGCGACTAGCATGAAACATCTTCGTGGATATCGCAACGTTTAGGCACGACGAGCTGACAGCGTGCGTTATAGAGTTGCCTGACGTGCAGCGAAATGTGGACAGCTCCTCGTCGTCCATGCACCGCAAGCACTACAAACATGTTGAAGCACTCTTCACACGACTGCTCCAAACAGAAAAGGGAGCAAAAAAACGCTATTGTAGGCGGAGCTAAATGAGATGCACTGAAAACGTGTTTGTAGACCTTCGACTTCGTAGGTGGCAAAAATCTATGGTACGCTCCAGTACATGTAGTTTGCAACTCGAATTCGTTGGGCTGTAGTAACTTTGAGGACTCGCGTTTCTCAGGTGACCAGGTTCGTCTGCTGGCACATCGTTTTCTTTGTCCTACCGTAGACAGATCTTGATATAATAGGTATGACCACGATTCGCTACGCTAGCCAGCGATCTCGCGGTACTGGCCCAGCGACGAGAATTGTGTAACGCAAACGACCGGCGTTGCCGCGACCGAGCCGCTTTTACCCGCGCAAATCCTACAGCACAAAATTCCTCTCGAAAAAAAGGAAAACGTGAACCCAAAGTGAAGTGTGGTCTGCTCGGAGCTGCAGATCGTAAATGACTAATCCGACCTTAGTTGTCTACCAGTCATGAGACCTTCGGGCATGTGGCTGGTGGTCTGGAATGGAGACAAGAGCTCACGAGCTGGGACGCCCTGCACTTTCGAATTCCCCGTGTGCTGAGCAAGTCTACACAAAGCATAACGGCCGCATATTTCATCAACTCACATGAAGACGGCCACGGATAAGCAAACCAGTCGTCGCCTCGCCAAGCTGCCCAACTTCGCACTTGTTCAGGTGCTCAAGACCACGGTGGCACGTCTGCACAACGTTGAGATGGAGCTCAATGAGTTGGAGTCGGCACTGGACGACGATCAAAAGGAGATCGAGGAATACACCCACGAGATTGAGGAATGTCACGATCGACTGAAGGACATCAACGAGTTCGTGCGCGCGCTTCAGGCGGGTGAAATGCCTACCGTTCCCGATGTGGTGTCAGCTTTGGCGGACATGATGGACGAGCGCGAAGAAGAGGAGAGCGCTATCAAGCAGTACGAGGAGGCTCGCGGCTGGCACGAGCAGCAATTCCAGGCGCTGCAGGGGCAGTGTACAGAGCTCAAGAAGGAACGGGTCGTGCTCCACAAAATGTGTATCGAAATCTGCTCCATCTTCAGACGTAATGGTGTGTTCGAGCTGATCCGTTCAAGACTCGCCAAACTCAACCATAAGTCGTCGTAGCACTCGATAGTGGCATGTAGGATGAAAATGGAGTTGAGTAGCAGTGGGGGTGGACTTAGTAATGACCAACAGTTTGTGTATGTGTGAGCACCAGAATACACGTAAATAGAATATCAAAACCTTTCTTGTAAAACATGCACGAGCCATGTTTTTCTGAACTACCAGGTAGGTAACTCTGAGGAGTCGGATGGCTGAGCAATACATGTACAAGCTCGAGTGGTATTATCCTTGTCTACAGACGTGATGTTGAGGTGCACCCACGCAAGCACATCGCGATAACGGCGCATACAGGGCAACACAATTAGCGAAAAGCGTGCATGCCACGGGAGTTGAAGTGCTGGATTTGAAGAATACCCAAAAGCAGACTGTATACACCAAGTAAACGCAAGCCAATGTTTTATCATCTTGCAGACATATTACAGCATCTTCATGGTGTACAATACATGTAGTCTATGATTTATAGAAGCACCTCGCTAATTTTTACGGATACGATAAGTTTACCCGGAGTTTGACCAGCAACACGAGACATAAAAATAACTAAGCATGGTTGACGAAACTGAATCCAATTTGTCGTCTTTCCGCGCAAATCTACGCGATGGTCCGGCAAACGATGGCTGGCTGAAAAGACATCTTCTTCGAGCCCAAAACGTGTACCTGGTATTGCGTCGACACTGTCTTGTGCAAAGTTGCACGCGCAGTGTAAGCCCTGCTAGTTTACGGGGTACGTGTACATCACGACATCGAGACGGGTCATGGAGTGTGCAGCGCTCGCATCTTTCTTCCCTATTATTTACGAACAAAGTTGCAATCCAAACCTGTAAACTGCAGTACAATGAAAAGTAGATTCTCCACTAATGCAAAGTCCTCGTTTTTAGACAATATCTGTAGAATCGGGAGTCATTCATGGCGGTAAACCAGAGAAAGGGCATACAATTAGCGAAACGTGGATCTCTTTGGCAAAAAAATGTGAATTCGTGTCACTGCCGCATGAAGGGCAATTCAAAATCCCAGCAGCGCCACTGAGGTACATCTCATACAAGTAATAGTGAGCGCAACCTAAACGCGACGAAGTGCGAGTTCTTGCAGCCGCAGCGATTGTTTTAGCGACGTGTGGGATGATCGAGGACGTTGTATACTTAAGTATTGTAAAATGCCAGCTTTAGTGGGCGATGAATCATCGCCGATGATTCACTGATCGCACAGATGATCCTCTCGGTAACGATAGCCCCATTTTATCGCAATCTAGAGGTATCACTATTGGAATCTGTACCCATTCAACGGTACATGTGGTAGACTAAGTCTTGTGGTCGTCGGTACGGTACAGCAGGAACGCTAACCGCTCGCCACAGTCTTCGTTGAGTGATCCAAGGAAGCTAGTTCCGTAATTCACTACACTGAGCGCACGAAGCCGTCTACCTCCACTTGTATATCCCGCAACAGGCTCACGAACGCCCAGCGTCGCCTGGTATGCCGACGCAAGCCCACAACCCCTCGTTTAGCCAAGTACAGCTAGCTCTACGGGATCATGATCTTCGAACGATGCAGAGTGCTTTTAGAGTTGGGTAGGAAAAGTGTTGGGCTGACACCGCTTATGCACGGTTCAAGGAACGGTTCGGGACCGCAGGTACGGTTCACTCTGAACCGTACCAGAACGCCTCGGATTGGCTACATCGACTTGGCTGGCTCGGAGACACAGGCGGCGGTGTTTGCTCAAACACCCCCATGCGAACAATTACAAGGTCATTAGGAGGACAGTACGAGTAGGACAAGTTAGCTTAACTTTAATCTACTCACTTCGGCATTTGCCAACAACAACGCAAGCACTACCTCAATAGGTTAACAGCCGCAACACGTTTTGCTGTTCCCGGAACGCTACACCCAAGAACTCCCGAGACATGACGACCAAGCGCGCCGATGTCCTCCTGGGGAGTGGGAGCTATTTCCACTGGGAGTGCAATATGAGAATGACGCTCGCCAGGAAGGAGCTGCTCGCTCATGTTCAAGTCGTCAAGGCGGCGAACGAGATCACGGAAGCGTGGCTGGTGAATGACGCCAAGGCGCTGGCCATCATCGCTCGAGGCGTCGAGCTCCAACACTAGACGAAGATCCGTTCCGCGGTGCGTGCCATGGAGGCATGGAGCACCCTGCGTGAGTACTACAACCGTACCACGTTCAACAACCGTGTGACGATGACCCGTCGTCTGCACGAGTTCAAGATGGAGGAAGGAACGCCGATATCCAAGCACTTGGATGCGTTCGACGAGCTCGTGGTCGGTCTCCAGACGTTGCAAGAGAGGGCCAGTGGATGAGACACGGCAGCTGGTGGTGCTGCTGAGCAGCCTTCCGTCCGAGCACGAGCTGATTGCGTCTTTTGTGGAGAATACGAAGGACATCACGCTGATTGAGTTCAAAGAGAAGCTTCTGAAGGAACCCAAACGGTTGCAGAAGAAGGAAACCACGGAGAAAGCGTTCCGAGTCAACGGGAACGCTGGTCGGTTCAAGGGAGGCTGGAGAAACGGTCGCAAGGGTAACCGTCCGCGCCAGAACGGTGGTGGTGGTTTCAAGGGCAAGTGCTTCAAGTGTGACCAGGTTGGCCACATGAAACGGAACAGCCCGGGCAAGAACAGTGGCCCAGGCGATGACGCAGTGTTCGCCGTGGGCGAGGAATGCCTCACCGTGGGTGGGGAACGCCTTGCAGGATGGCGGATCGGTAGCGGCGCGACATCGCACATGACCCCGCACCGTGAAGACCTGTTCGACTTCGAAAGAACGGTGTCAGGCATCGCGTTAACGATTGCCGATGGGAAGAAACTCCGTGTCGCCGGGCGAGGAACCGTCAAGCTGACCGACATGAATGGCAAACGCATCAAGATGATGGAGGTGCTGTACATCCCGGGACTCGACAGACGGTTGCTGTCGGTGGGGAAGCTTGCGGAACGCGGTCTGACCGTGGAGTTCCAGCGTTCCTCGTGTATTGTCTGGGGTAAGACCTGCGCGGTCGCGTTAGGTCAGAGGGTCGGCAAGGCGTACCTGCTGGACTGTGAGCAGGAAGAGGCACGGTTCGTGGAGTATGCCGGGGCTGACAGCCAGTGGGAGCACTGGCACGCTCGCATGGGACACCCGAGCGAGGACGCTATGACCAAGGCTCAGCGTGCCATGGACGGTATGCCAACCATCGGTCGTGGTATCAAGACTTTATGCGGCAGGTGCATGAAGGGGAAACAGACTGTGACACCGTTCCCGTCACGGTCTGTGAGCAAGACATCGCGTGTGTTGGAGCTAGTCCACACGGATGTGATGGGACCCATGAAAAAGGTTTCCAAGGGAGACGCTCGATACGTCTTGACGTTTGTGGACGATTTCTCGCGCTACGTGGTGGCGTACTTCCTGAAAAATAAAAACGAGGTGGCCGGGAAACTGGCAGAGTTTAAGGCGTTCTACGAGATCAATGGGGAGAACGGTTGAAGATTCTCCGGTCGGACAACGGAACGGAGTACGTGAACAAGAAGGTGACCGACCTATGCGCTCGGAACGGTATCATGCATCAACGTACCGTTACAGCCTCAACAGAACGGAGTGGTGGAACGCATGAATCGTACCATCGTGGAGAAGGCTCGAAGCATGCTGTACTGCAAGGGCGTGTCGACTGAGTGGTGGGCGGAAGCCGTAAGCACGGCAGTGCACGTGATCAACCGTTCTGCCAACTGGCACACTCGGATATGACGCCGAAACGAGCTGGGTTTCAAAGTGAAGCCACGGATGGAACACTTGCGTGTATTCGGCTCACAAGGGTACGCTCATATCGACAATGCAAAAAGGACGAAGCTCGAAGCCAAGAGCTTCCGGTGTATGTTCCTCGGGTACGCCGAGATTGCTAAAGGCTATCGTGTCTATGTGACGAAGTGCGAGTGCTTTTCTCGGGAAGAATCTGGAGAAGTAGGCAGGAGATCTGAGGCAAATCTGGGATACTTGCTCTAGACCGTCCTTGCGCAGGGTGCTTGACTCAACACGCTGCTGGCCAGGCGCACGTTGTGTATCCTCTTGGTAGCGGTTCTTTTAATCGGGAGATTAGGATCGACCCCGATTCTCCAGAAGCTGTACCGGCTAACGCTTCCAAACAATCCGATTCAAATATACAGGCAGAGTTTTACACCACACACAAACTTCTTGTCCTCTCTCTTTTCTCTAGCCCAGGACTCGGGCCAAAACACGATCTCTTCTTTCCTCTTGGCCTTGATCGCTAGGCTGGTCTTCAAGTCGACTTGTCCGAATCCACAATACTTGAACAATTCTGGAGACACGCACCACTCCTTAAAAAGGAGAAGCAATCTGCTCAACACCGACTTATTCAGTACAAAGCGAAGACACAAACTACTGTTAGGAGCCTCACTTCCGCTTACTCCCGTAAAGTATAGCCCACTGGTCCTGTCCGCAGATCAGGCACCTAGCAGGTAGAGATATGGAATAGATAGATCCCTTCCAGGCACAAAGGCAATGGATCACTATCTAAATGACTTTGATTTTTTTCCCTTGGAGAACGACTTCCTCACTTGACGGTAAAACGAACTCTGGTACGGTAAATGGTTCACAGGCAGACTAGCTCTTCCTAACTGACTGTTCCTTGGCTTCATTGCGATCTATCCGCGGAGTGTTGGTCCTGATTTATATCGAAGTCTGTGATCATCATTCGGTGGATACACCCCAGACTTGGTGGGTACATCTTCAGAATTAATGGGTGCCAGTCGGAGATGAGTCGTGGCATAGTGAGATCAAGCTAGATGCTCGGGAAATCTGGAAGAAATCTGGTGCAGGGAGGTCCGCATCAAGAATTCTGGAGCGGGAAGCGAACTCCGAGAAGTGATAGTATAGGGAAGTGACGGCAGCATCTGGGAAGCACCCCAGATCTGGTCCGCCAATATATACTTGACTCCTTCGCCCAATCTCCGCTTTCTGGGACAAGGATTACACACATTCTGAGGTGCTTCTCAGAACGGGATACTAACTTGTCAACACAGTCCTTTTGGGGGGTTCAGCTTGACCCTTACAAGCGGAAACTCCAGATTCGGTCGTAATGTCCACAGTCAATCAAATTCCCCAGAATCTGAGGCATTGCCACATCGAAACACATATTTCCACCAATCATCGTCACGGAACACCACCAATCCGAGGCAGAGCCTATCACAATCCGGGAATTTCTGGAGGCACCTTATCACATCTATGACTTGGATGCATCCAAGGTCAAGGTTTCACGGTCGGTGAAGCTGGACGAGCGCGAAGTGGGAGGAATATATGATACGCCCTCGTCGCAGCATCACGGTGCGGTCATACATGTGACCAAGGACGGTGATGAAGGAACGGTCTCACCCGCTGTGGAACATCAACCTGTCGCGGATGAGCCGATGGAGGCTGCTGAGAAAGCCGTTCCAGTCGTAGAGATGGACGTAGAGATGGACGAGGTGGAACCCCAAACGGACGTCGAAGTGCTGCAGCTCCCGCCACCAGACCGTACGGAATCAACTGGACTGGAGCTGTCAGCGTACCGTCCCCACTCTCAAGCGTACCAGGAGGATCGACTGGTATTTCACCCTGAACCGGAACGGTCACGACGGTCTCGTGAGCCGGTGTTCTTGCTGGGGGACGGTGTAAATGGTGACGAAGAACTGCAGTCGGAAGGAAGCGATGGGCCGCCGTCTCCAAAGCGTGCTCGGATCGACGAAGAAGGACTCATTGCCGAGGCAGTTCTGGCGTACGTGGCTAACATTGTCGACGCAACGGACGTGCCGACGACGTACGCGGAGGCAATGGCCGGCAATGAAGCTGATGAGTGGCGAAGTGGAATTTAGGCTGAGCTACGCTCACACGAACGGAACGCTACCTGGACTTTGGTTCCACGTGGAACGGACAAGCGTGCCATCGGCTGCCGCTGGGTGTTCGCCAAGAAGCGTGATGAGAACGGTCGCGCCATTCAGTACAAGGCATGGTTGGTTGCTAAAGGGTTCAAGAAGAAGTTCGGAATAGACTACTTTGAAACTTACTCCCCTGTGGCAAAAATGAACTCTTTTCGAGTGGTACTGGCAGTATGCGTGGCGCACGACTACGTCATGGAGCAGTTGGACGCGGATACAGCGTTCCTGAACAGTGGACTCTTGGATCTGGTCTACATGGAGGTTCCTCTCGGCGTAGCGAATGCCAAGAGTATGGTGTGCAAGCTGTTGAAGTCCATCTACGGACTAAAGCAGGCAGCGAGTGCTTGGAACAAAACCATTCATCGGGTATTCCTGCAGAACGGTTTTAAGAGCTATGGTGCAGATCAGTGCGTGTACGTGAAGCGTACCCGGACCGGTTACGTGTGCGTGTGCCTGTATGTGGACGACATGATCATCGCAGCGAAGACGCGAGACGAAGTCTGCGAGGTGAAGGAGGCGCTCAAGAACGCCTTCAAGATGAAGGAGTTGCGAAGTTCTTCTTGGGCATGGAGATTGATCACGACAAGGCCGCCGGTACGCTCATGATCCAGCAGACCCGGTACATCGACGACGTGGCGGAACGGTTTGGACGGCAGAACGCTAAGCCGGTGGACAACCCGTGCGCGTCAAACCTGAAACTGTCCAAGGCACAGTCGCCGGGAACGCTTGAAGAGCGTACCGAGATGCAGTCGAAGCCGTACCGTTCCCTCATCGGGTGTTTGCTCTACATCACGACGTGCACTAGGCCGGACATCGCGTACGTGGTGACGCAGCTGCCACGTTTCCTCGAGAACCCAGGGCTACAACATTGGCGAGCTGCTATTCGGGTATTGCGCTACCTGAAGACGACTCGTGAGTATGGTATTGCGTACCAAGGTGGCAAGAACGGCTTCACGGTTGAAGCGTTCACGAATGCCGATTGGGGAAGCAACATCGACGACAGGCGTTCCGTGTCTGGAGTCATGGTGATGATGGGGAACGCTCCGGTCGTGTTCAAGTCCAAGTTCCAGAGAACGGTTGCGCTCAGCTCTGCTGAAGCTGAGTACATGGCGTTGAGTCTATGCGTGCAGGAGGTACTCTGGCTGCGTGCGACGCTAAAGGACATGGGCAGAGAGCAAGAGGACGGTACGCAGGTTTGGGAAGACAATCAAGGAGCGATAGCACTGGCAATGAACGCTGGTTATAATTTAAGGACGAAGCACGTCGACATCAAGCACCACTCCACCCGCGAGAACGTGGAACGCGGAACGGTCAAAGTGGACTATGTCGACACGAAGCACCAGCTCGCGGACTTGCTGACGAAGGCTCTTGGGACCAAGACACTCAAGTACCTGCGCAGCGCCAGCGGCATCGAGGAGAAGATCACCGTGCAGTAACGGTGAGTGGGAGTGTTGAACTGACACCGCTTATGCATGGTTCAAGGAACGGTTCGGGACCGCAGGTACGGTTCACTCTGAACCGTACCAGAACGCATCTGATTGGCTACATCGACTTGGCTGGCTCGGAGACGCAGGCGGTGGTGTTTGCTCAAGCACCCTCAAGTGGACAACTACATGGGCATTAGGAGGACAGTACGAGTAGGACAAGTTAGCTTAACTTTAATCAACTCACTTCGGCATTTGCCAACAACAACGCAAGCACTATCTCAATAAAACGAGGGCGCAAGCAGCAAATGTCACTGCTGACAATCTTTAGGGCTCCTGTACAATGTTTTGCAGCGCGCATGCACATAATGGTCAACTCCTATAGTTATTAACCTTCGAATAGCGGTAATTGCCGTTTTGATATCACTATTCGTTACTTGGAGGGTAGAGGTTGATTTGACTTGTTCTTGTATGTGAAGCGTCATCGGGAGACCCAAACTAATGATAGGTTATCGCATATACCATTACCATCTGTACCGCACAATTCAGTGACCGAGACATGCTTACATATATTGTCGAATTCAACAGTATGGCCACTCGGTAAAAGATGGCACAACTCACTCAGAACCCCACGCACGACGACGATGATGTCGATAGAGACTGTATGCCTGACAGAAATGTGAGCACGAAATTCGTGCCATGAAGTGCAGAGTGTACGCCAAAATTTCGCGACGCGAGACTTTCATGGCGAGAGCAATGCGTGCGGCTAAGTCCGCGGTAGCTAACCTTACAGCTTGGGATTTGAATGTACTTCGCTTTGGCTATTTCAAGGTTGTACACCACTGCTAGTCTTCCGAAAATCACACAAGTTGTTTTCGCCTACGAGCACATCTCGCGCACAGATGCTGGCGCAAGTGGCGCTTATATTTGTCACAAGCGTTGATAAGACGAAAAAAAACGTCTGATCAAACTTGTGTTTGTGTGTGATCAGAAGTAGAGGAAATCTTATAGAGCTATATTCTCGAGGACGATGCCCACGATACCCTCCGTAGCCAGAACGTGACACTCGCTACGGGTACGTCGATCCAATTCTCATTTGCGAAATCTCCTCCGAGCTTAACCACCATGCCTAGCTGCGCCAAGAAAAAGAAGGGAAAAACTTCAAGACGGCGGAAGTCAACCGTACGACAGCTACGTATTGCAGTGTGGAATTGATACAGTACTCACATTTCTTTAATGGCTCAACGGGGATGCTAGAGCTTGTTGAATCTCGTCTCCCCTTTGGTGCGGAGCAGTGGCAGACCGTGGCATCGCTCTACAACTCTGACTTACCTGCTGGATGGCCACAGCGCGACGGCGATAGCTCAAAGCGTAAGTTCCTCGGTTTGAAAAACAAACGCAAGCCCACTGGAGATCCTGACTGTCCGAAGGAGGTTCGCAAGGCTAAGCGCGTGTTCCGTATGATCGAGGCGCGGTGTGCTGTGGCAACACTACATGATGACGATTCTGAGAGCGGGGAGATGACCGCAGACGTATCGCCTGGATGTGCCGCTTTCGCACACGGAGAAAGAGAGGGATGTAAAGTCTTCTCTCTCTGAAGATCTAGCTGCTGTCAACTTCGTGGATAATTACGATCATGACGATACAGAGATGGCCGTCGAAGACGTGGATGCACTCGTCGAGCAACGTGTGGATGCCATAACGTTGTCTTCTCTGCCGGCTCAGTCTCCTCCGCCGGCTCTCCAGGACAGCTATCATTGAGAGCTACGGCTTGTTCGGGCTTGAGTCCTAGTGAGCCGGCAAGTCGTTCTAACAGCATCAACAAGACCACTCCCAAGTCAAACCCTCCTGTTCCACCAGTGTTTTTGAGCCAAACGGCTCAGCGATGCATTCGCCTTGACGCTGTGCTGGATTCCCTCGCGAGCGAACCACCAACTGGGAATAACGACCAAGGTATCATCGGTATGATGATGGTCATGGAGCACCGCCAAGCTGCTAGAGACGCCGATCTTCGCCGAGAACGCGAGGAACGAGAAGTCGCTCGTGAAGAACGCGAGCATCAGCTACGTCTACAACTGGCGGAGCAGCAAAGCGCACGAGAGGCGCAAAACCAGCAACTCATGATGATGTTCATGGCGAAGATCTTCGGACCTCCGGCTCAGCCTGCTACACTACACCCGCCGAGTGATGAATCGTCTTCGAAATCTGCTAGAGAGACACACAGTTGAGAAGCAGCGTAAGGCATGAGGTAACGAGTTAGCAATGCCTTGAATACATTTTTTTGGATATCTGAACAAATCAAGTAAATCCATTTCATTAGTGTTCCACATTGCATTCACTGCGTAGCCGCCATGAATACACTGCGTATTTGACTAATGCCGGTATTTCGTACGCGTAGATTGTATGAACGATAGATATTGCTCAGACGCAACTTACGCTTTTCGGGGTTGTAAGGCAGAGGCAGCAAGAGTTGCCTGTAGCACTTTGGTGCACAGCCCATGCCCCACTAAGCCGATTGCCGTACACAGGTAATCGCGTTGCTCATTGCAATGAGTCCACTTCGACACTCAGGACTAGCCCGTTCAAGGTCGCCATCCTTTAATGGTGTTATAATTTTCCCAGCCATGTCATCGCTGACCGGAAACGCAGAATCCGTGGCGCAGCGACCACCGTGCATCGTTTTAGTTGCGTCGGAAAGTCGATACCGTAGTCTGCGACACATTTCGCCATCATTCCACGAACCAGGATAGTTGTGGCGGCCCCAGATCAGCGTCCCATCGAAACCGTAGCAGATCACGCCTGTTACCTTCACAGAATGAAGTCAACCTGAAGTGAAACGTTCGACAAGTGCTCATACGTTGACTATTAGCAACGACTTTACCGTATCGTTAAAATAAGCATGCTGCAGGTCACTTGCAGACGGCTCTTGAACGGCATAATTCTTGCCATCAGCTACACAAAAACACCCTTTAACAAGGGGCTCCTTGAGCGATACACGACCGGCCCATTCTCGTTGCTAGTCGAACGATGTCCACTGAACACGTGCATCAGGTAACTCCCTTAGCGCCATTCCCAACGCAACCTCAGCTTTACAAAGTACACGTGATAATGTCGCTGGAACCTCGCCAAAAAGCCCACACAGCGTCTTTTGTTTCACAGCGGCCGAGTAAAAATGCAGTATGCAAGCTAGAACATTGTTGACGCTATAAAAACGTGGGGGACGGCCACGCTTTCCTAGGCCACTTTTTACCGTGTAATGACGCGAAAACACTTGTAGTAAACCTTCAAATGCTGCCACAGGTAGAGATACAAAGTTGATGAACGCACCATCATCTCTGCTCTTGCACATAACGGCCCAGGGACATTTCGTAGGTAATATTACGACGCTTGATGTCAAGTAGTTTCGAACCCTGAGTGTCATTCGGACACGTAGCAGAGCAGCAATTTTCCATCCGAGGCGTCTCTTGCGAAGAAGTTCCTTCTGGCGGCGGCATTTGGAATCGGCGAGCACGATTAGAGCGCAGAAGGTCGTATCTTCGCGAGACGGTAGTTGGAGAGAGGAGAAAGGTCGTGGGGGTACTAGAGCTGTGATGCTATCTGGAGCTATCAAGAATGAGCGTGTACGCAGGCTTTCGATCGTTTATACCGCACTGCATTTGTTATTTTTGAAAGACAGGCAACGCACAAGCCGAGCACAAACCACACACACATGGTGGATCAAACTGAGCACAGAATTTTGATTGTGACCGTCACAAACCTGCTGTTGAGAGAGTTTTGGAAGACTACACTGGCAGGGGTCTGGCAATCAGCGACCCTACCCATAATCATTACAATACGAATTCAACAAACAAATAATTACATTGTTTCAGTCAATGTATTTATTAAAAGGTTTTGTAATGCTCAACATATTTGAGGCAAATCAGCACATAAGGTTCCAACAACAAATTATTCAATATCGGTTTGGCCAATATTATTTTTGATACTCCCCGTTTTTTTTTAAACGGGAATTAAGAAAACGGAAAATATCAATAATAGTGATACCAAAAATATTGAGCCCCTGCGCATTGCCATTGCCACCGCGGCAGTAGCACCGCCAACACCGCTAGCCCAACAGGAACCCGTGACGTCTTCAACGACAGGCTGTTCAAGCTTGTTGTTTGACGACGAGTCAAAGGTTCAGCATGGGTAAGCTTAGTTCATTCTACATGCACCGTTGTGAGTGAGTACATGTACAACGAACGCGCTGTCGGTGATAGCTCTCACTTTGCGGTTTTCCGAGACCAAGACACGGGGTTAGCTCTTCGATCCATATGTGACCTTTTCAAGGCCAAATGGAACAGGATACCACTCGTCGCTGGCCACGGGGACTAGGCACACTACACTCTGAAACCACAGATTCGCCACCTCCACAACGGCGTCTTCGAGCTGGTGCACCAGCGGCTGGTTGAGTGCAGCCCCAAGATGTGGTAGGAGGGCGTACTTAGTCGTAAGCTTACGGTTAGTTTTCTGGCGTTTGTACGATGGATATACAAGCTCAGAGTTTGGTGTCGGTAGTTGCAGTATCATTTACAATGGTGGAGATGCCTCCGTCCGGGACTCTACATCGCTTGATTTATCGAGAGGCTCGCTCAGTTGCGTCCACAGGTTGCCCCGTCCACCTGTTTACAAGTATATTTCTGCCTTTAGTCATCGTCCTACTGTTCACTGGTCACATCCTCGTGGAGATCACGACGCGTACGACGGCAACCGCCTGGCATTCGTATACAGCAAGGCTTGCTCTTCATGTTGTGAATACAGTCCCTGTACATGCACTTGGTCGTGCTAATTTCACAGGCTGCTACGAATTCCAGAGTATTACTGGTGAGCCCTTCTTTGAGGGCCGACGCTATGTTGCTTGCTTCATTTTGTTGCAAGATTCGTGTCAAGCAGGACAATTCGAGCTGGCGCAAGATGGGCCATCATGCTGCGTGTGGCCGACCACCCGCATGCAGTAGAATTGGGGTGCCTTTTAGCAGTTCTCGTTTCAATCAGCGTACATCGAAATGGTAGGATGAGACGGGGGCGTTTGATGGTAGCTCCCATGCATCAATTTGTGTCTCAAGACAACACGGGAAGCTCGCGTGGACTGGGCTGTCCGACAATTCAATTGCAGTCCTCGAGCGTCGCAAAGGGATGCAGGACATCAGGACGACTTGGCAGTGAAGGTCAAGAAGAGCACGATAGCAAACGGAGGCGTAAAGTTGTAGCCGTGGAGCAAACCGCATGCACGATGCAACAATTGGCTCGACGGCGTCATGTCATCCAACGAGCTCCGGTGGCGAGCAAATGACTGTTACTTAACTCTGCTTATATGTATCTGCTGGCGCCCCCAATCATTAGTTGTTAGCTAGCCAACCGGCATTTCACGCAAGGCTCACGACGATGATAACTAAGATAGAAAGGCTGGTACAGTACATGTAGTTCATAAAAGCATGTTCGGAAGCGATCGCAATACAATGCGTGTACTGTATCCGTCAGTACACCAAGCAGACGCATGTACATTTGATCGACTTCCGCCCTGAAGTGTCATTCGCTGCCAGGACAGGTCTGGATTGGAAACTCTTCACCACTTTTCAAGCAGAGAAGGTCCCCGGACAATTAGCGAAATGCGAAGCAAATCCTAACCGCGTCTGCGAAGCGAGCGCGTCGTATGGTTTGATGTGTAAACGTGAGTTGAGTGCGCCAACTTCCTGGGCGTGCATGCACTGCATGATGCAGTGCGTCCGTAAGCAGCTCTCCACGCTCGCGCTAGTACAGTAGGACAAGTTGTTCAACAACACCGCCTTCGAATATGGCGCAAGCCGAGGAGTTTTCGTCAACTATGATAGACGCTACAACGACCTACGTTGTCTACGATGCACACTGTTGTTACTACAGTACCAGAGTCTCTGTTGGAAACCCATCCAGCTTGAGCTCTCTTGGACTCTAAGAGAGAGATTGCTGCCATTCCCTTCTATCGGATCCAACGTGCATTTTGGGCACGACAGCGCCAAGAGGTACGCGACAACAACGATGTCGCTCGAGATGGGGAGGGCCCCCGCGTGAACGAAGTGCGTACAGGGAAGGGATAAGATAAGCAAGTCGTGCCGACAGTGTGAAGACCAGGCTGCAAACTTCACCGTGAAGACCATTGGCTCAAGCGGTACTGCAGCTTGAGCGATTTGAACACTTCGCGGCGGCCAGAGGATCCGATGCGTCCTGGATCTATGCGCCACCTTGGGGAAAACCTGTCCATGATGTCTCCGTTGACGTCTAGGTAAAAAGTCCACCATTCGTACGCGTTTATGCAGGACAGCACTGCTTCAACGTTTTGCACGACGACGAGGCAACCGCAGCTTCAGCAAAAGCAGACCAGCGGCTCGCCTGACAGGTATGACATCACGGGAAGTAACCGTAACGTAGTCGGCCAACTCCAGTCAACGCACGCGACTGAGGTGTCCTCATTTCTCAATTTGCAAGCTGTCGAGTACACCGGAAGCGAAATGGACCCCAGTCATCGTCTAGCTATGGAGACCAACTACGCCTTGATGAAGGAGCTTCAGACGGTCGCTGAACGCATGCAAGACATCCAAGTCGAGTTGGATGACGTGGAGTTGGCAATCAAAGAAGACCAGGAGGAGGTCGAGACGTACACGGACGATATCGCTGACTGCTGCGACCGAATCAACGCTATTGATGAGTTTGTGAGCGATATCGAGGCCGGGAACATCCCCACGATGACCGACGTGGCATCGGTTGTGGTTAATATGGCAGAAGAGCGTGAAGAGGAGGAAGCGATGCTCAAGCGACTGGGTGAAGTCCGTGCGTGTCACGAGGAGCAGTTGCACAAGATGTACACCCAGTTGATGACGCTTCAAGACGAGCGACTGATGCTGCAGAAGAAGAGCGCCCAGATCTGGTGCGTCCTAGGTCGCACCGGTGTCTTCGAGTTGGTGATACGGCAGCTGGCTGAGCGCACCGTCAAGACGGTGTAAGAACCAGTCGAGCCTTGCTGAGAAGAGCACCCACCGTTATTTATTAGTCTAATCAATCGAAATGTAGCAGTCATGTTGTCCATGAAGTGCGTTGTGTCTAAGTTTGTATACGTTCCGGTGTACATGTAGACTCCGTAGCAGAGTGCTAACGACCAAGTCGTGGCTGCTTGATTCATCACGACGAGACAAGCCAAGATCGTCATTTGTCGTGTTTGTAAGGTTACGTTAGAGTGTACAAACGTGCAGTGTACATCGTCTTTAGAGGCGTCGTCGTCTATGGCAGCAGCTACAGCCGGCTCTGTCGCCGTCGACTCGCCGACAGGCTGTTAAAGTATAGAGCACATGTGTCAATGAATCGAGTTTGCTGCTTCAACCTCGCGATAGCTCTGATGTGCTGGTTCTCAGCGCTAACCAGCTGCAGCTTGGCCAGCATTGACTCTTCACAGCCCCCAACGTCTCCATTGAGTGGCGGCGGTCATATTGATGGCGGCCCAATGCTTGCGGACACTGTCCTCCTCCATCCTTTGTCTGTAGGCAGCGTTTAAAAAAAAGAGGACTCGCACCGACACTGATCAGTACTTGGGGTATTTATTTCGCGAACAGAGAATAGGAATGTCAAACACAAGCGTCCACGCACGTCTGCCGCGAGAGAACGCTAAGAAAGAAAACACCGTCGCTATAGCGGAGAGCTATTACTGTAGGGACATTCAACAGAATTGTCGGACTTCAAGCTGTCAGGCAATCTGTGCGACCATCCTGTCCTCTTGATCCTGGACAGCATGTCACTGCTTCGAGCTCATTAACTTGATAACCGACTACCAACCACGCGTGCTCACGGCAGTAGTAGCGCGTTTTCAAGCTATATAGATGGAGCTGACTCTTGTGTCTCTTGGTCCAAGAGTGGCGTTCTACGAAGACCAAACTGCACTGCTGAGATCACGAACTGTTACAGGCTGAACAAAATAGCTGTTTTATAATAAATTCAATTTTATTATAATTGAATTTATCTTTAAAAAAACCAATTATTAATTATATTCAATGTCTCTGCTCTTATTTATTGACCAACGTAAATTGTTTTTAATTAAAATTGCATTATTAATTCTGCATTTTTCGCAAGCCAATTAATATATAATTTCGAACCCACGGTCGAAGATATTGATGACTGCGACCACAAAACGTGCTTCATACTATAATAGTGTGCTCTAGAATGGCGCACAGCATCGAGACTTACCCACAAAGTCGTGTAAGGACCTCAGCACTGCTGAGTCGGCAGAGCTGTTGATAGTATCGATTAGGAAGACTTTGCCAGGGAAGTTGATAGTTCTACTTTGTTATTAACGGGCTGGCTCGCCAAAGCGCTCTTGCATTTTCGACTCAGAAATCTTGCAATCTATGATACCGCACAAGTGTGATTTTTCAGGTGTGAGAGGTAGCACGCTGTATCTGTGCACGTGCAGCTCAATGACGTCCTCCAAACCGTATCATAGTTATTGGCGCCTACTTAAGTACTAAGCGGCTTAGTGCACTCCCTTCGTCGCGGAATGTTGAAGAATGTCATTCATCACCGCACCTAAAACCCAAAAAACGGCAGCATTCGCAAGTCAACGATCATTGTGTCGGAGAACAGCGTGTAGGACGTCGACGCCGTCGAATACTACTAATCAGCTGGACAGGAATACCAAGTTCCAGTGATACATACAACCCATAATGAGAATTTCATGCGTAGCTTTATGTCAATAAATGACCGAAGTCACGAACAACGAATAGGATCGAACTGCAAGAACAAATACAACCAGGTGTTTGATGGCACATCCAGTGCTTGGAGCAACTTGTATTCGAGAGTCTACAATATCTAGTGATCCTTGAGTGAACGAAGGCTTGGGTAAACAACAACACATTTAATTGATCATCTACTTTAATGCATCCAGACAACAACAGTCTAGTGCAACACACTCTCAACGCAGCAGCAACGATGGCTGCACGACCTTGGTAGAACTCGATCTTGTCCTTGTTGAAGACGCAGTTCTTGGACGGCCCCTTGCTGGTCACCTTGGACTCCTTGCCGTTCGTGGACGTCGCGCTGGTCGGGGCCAATGATGACGTTCTTGAGCTTGGCGCCAGCCTCGAGCTTGAAGACAGCGTCCTTCCAGCCACCCTCGGCCTCTCCCTGGCACTTGATGTCGGAGCGCTGGTAGGTCTTCATGCCGCCGTCGAAAGTCTCACCTTTCTTGATAACCTTGACGCCGTTGTAGCGGACGCTTCCCTTGGAGGTGGGCCAGGCGGCGGAGACGGAGGCGGTGGCGGCGAGCACAGCACAGAGGAGCGAAATGAAACGAGCCGTGGTGGAGGAGAAACTTGTTGGGTTTGTTGGTCGAACGCTTGAGGTGGATGAAGCAAATTGCAGAATGAGGAAGGCGGCGGACAGTGCAAATGCTTGATGAGCAGTGACGTAGCTCAAGGACTATACAGCGCTCACGTTGTAGTGGGTGACCCCATGTAGTTAGAATCGTTGTGCATGGATATGCACGAACAGCAAACATTTCGGTTGTCGTATTAATTTATGTGCGGACAGGTGTACGGCGACAGGTGAAGCGAATTCAAGACTTGTTGCCAACAAGTCTTGAACCAACAATGTTGGTACATGTAGCAACTCAACGACACACTCACCTCAACATTATTTTGAAAGTTCCGGAGCTTCGAACGCAGTGACTCTGATGAATGATTAACCGCACTATACTCTCCGCAAAACTTGCCATTTCCAGGCGCGATCCAGCCACAATCATTCACGCCATCTTACAGACGGCAACAACTGTAGAATCCGGTGTGCCGCAGGCCCTGCGCGCAGAAAGCATCTGTGAGACTCGCTATCACAGGGATGTTGCTGGTTCCGACGTGTTGCCGTTTTCTGTTCGCTTCAAATCTGTCGACTACCGAATCGGTTTTCTCGACGGTGCTTTCGTAACGTGAGGCAGCAGTCTTCGAGCTGATACAAGGCGACCCTCGCGCTGGCAACGCCGTGCATTCTGGCACAAGTACATGTAGCTGATTGAATTGAATCTGACCGTCAGGTGGTTTGCTGGAAAACAAGACGAGCGCACGCACCCGTTTCCTTACGTGTCACGCTGTAAAAGCGTCCGGATCAGTCACCGCAGCGAGGCCAACGCTTCACATGACACCTCGATCGCCGATCGTGACAACGAGTAGTTCGGTAGCTCTTCAGCTTTGCGGCAAATGTAAGCGCCTTCAATATTTTGCTATGCCCTCTCACTGTTCGTACGCCAGTTGTCCTGCATATCGATGAAATTATCCCATGTTAATGCAATTTGCATATATATGACCGACTTCGACTTCTTGGTTCTCTTAGTCGATTATTTTAATCTGGTTGTCATTTCGATGATTGTTAGTCGATATCGAGTGTTGCACGTGCACTCTGATCATTGCTGCTATGGAGTATGGTACGTGAAGAAGACCTACAGTACGCTCAATAGCGACTCATTCCGCTCGGATACAAGAAGACTTGTAGTTGGTAGTCCCTTTGTGCGATACATGTATAGGGGTCTGTCAAAATCGGAAATTAACGCACTGGTTGAGCGCTAGTTCCTGCTCATCCAACAATGTAGCTTCAACGCACGTGCACTCCATAACGCACGCACGCTGTCAGCTTGGCTTGAGCATGGACCGAGACAGTTCAATATCAACGCGGATGTGGCGAAATGAATGACCACCACAAGGTCACGAAATAAACGCACAACCAGATGGACGCTCACGCTACAGTGAAGCAGTTCCACTTGCATGCACAGCCCCCATCATCGAGACAACTTAACACTTGATAGCTTCACATCACATTGGCTCCTTCCACCACGTTCACCTTTCGTTGCACTGGTCGTCGCTTTCCTCATTCTGCAATTTGCTTCATCCACCTCAAGCGTTCGACCAACAAACCCAACAAGTTTCTCCTCCACCATGGCTCGTTTCATTTCGCTCCTCTGTGCTGTGCTCGCCGCCACCGCCTCCGTCTCCGCCGCCTGGCCCACCTCCAAGGGAAGCGTCCGCTACAACGGCGTCAAGGTTATCAAGAAAGGTGAGACTTTTGACGGCGGCATGAAGACCTACCAGCGCTCCGACATCAAGTGCCAGGGCCAGGCCGAGGGTGGCTGGAAGGACGCTGTCTTCAAGCTCGAGGCCGGCGCCAAGCTCAAGAACGTCATCATTGGCCCCGACCAGCGCGAGGGCGTCCACTGCGACGATCATGACTGCACCGTCGAGAACGTCTGGTGGGAGGACGTCTGCGAGGAGGCACTGAGCATCAAGGGCGGCAACGAGAACAGCGTCACCAACGTTCTCGCGTGTGGCGCCAAGAACGCCGATGACAAGGTTATCCAGCACAATGGCTACGGCCACGTCAACATCAACGGCTTCTACGCTGAGAACTTTGGCAAACTCTACCGTTCGTGCGGCACGTGTGGCAACATCAAGCGCACTGTGTCACTCAACCAGGTGTGGGGCTACAATCCCAACGTGAGTCTCGTGACCGTCAATGCCAACAACGGCGACGTCGCCACCTTCACCAACGACATCCACATGCACACGAGCAAGGGAGCCAACGCCGTGTGCCAGACCACCACGTCCACGAACGGCAAGGAGCCCAAGGTGACCAGCAAGGGGCCGTCCAAGAACTGCGTCTTCAACAAGGACAAGATCGAGTTCTACTAAGCTGGTGCAGCTGCTGTTGCTGCTGCGTTGAGAGTGTGTTGCACTAGACTGTTGTAGTCTGGATGCATTAAAGTAGATTATCAATTAATTAAATGTGTTGTTGTTTGCCCAAGACTTCGTTTATTCAAGGATCACTAGATGTTGTAAATTCTCAGTTCGACACGAATACAAGCTGCTCTGAGCGTAGGATGACAACGGAGTATTGATCTCAGACCGCTAGTCGCTCTTTCACGTAACGCTATCCGTTTGTTTGTCACATCAATCATTTATTGATTTAAAGTTACGCATGACATTCTCGTTGTGGTTTCATCACTGGTACTTCCTCTTCCTGCTCCGCAGATTAGTAGTATTCGATGGCGTCGGTGTCGTGCATGCAGTTGTCCGACACACCGGTACTAGTCACCTCGGGTTCGCCTCCAGAGACAGCGAAGGCGATGGCGCAGACGGAGGAGACTTGAACCATGGCGGAAAGTAGCAGTGGTGAGACTTGGAGCGCTGGGAACCGGGTAAAACTGGAAATGAGAGATGTCGGCTCATGTGAAATTGAATCAAGAGTGTTCTGCTTCACGGGGACGCTGGTGGGTGAGCTGAGCGCTGAAGGTGGAGACTCAACGCTGGAGGATATGACTGGCACCTCCAGCTGTTCGTACAGCTCGATTCAACGATACCAAACAATTTGTACTACTCGTCGACATATTTGATGCCCGTGCTCGGCATATCTCGCTCTCCTCTTCGGACGATCGGCTGTATTAACTTGACATTCTTCGGTATCATAATAGCGTTTGAATGAAAGAGCAGCAAACGGACGTTGCGAAGTGTCAACTGCTAAGCCAAAGCGATCTCCTGGGTCACGACAAACACGAAAAGCGGCGCAGCACCTGCAAAGCAACAGACGTAGCGTTCATCGACGCACTCGCGTCTTGGATGCAAGTTGCAGGATGTGTTGATCGCCAAGACCTTCGTCGCGACACTGCGGGCTTTTTTCGCAACGCTTTCGCTAGTGAGACTTTTGTCCTGTCCATCGGTGTTGACCACGATGAGGCCCCCTTCTCACGATAGAGCGAGTATAGCTTGCTTTACGCTTCGTACTGCCCGAAATGTTGTTGACATGTACAAGTTTGCGAGTATCCGTGAAGCAGGAACAGTGCATCATGGAGTGGATCCAATGTCACATTCGCTGGTCGAAGCGATTAGCGCTAGTCGAAGGAGACTAAATTCCGATCTCATCTGGATTAACGCGGATGATCACGATGCAACAACGCTTGTCCTGCACATGGTACCGAGGAACATCGACTGTCGAAGGATATGCTGAGCACCACCGGCAACGTCAGTGCAATCGCGACTCCACTTCGTTCAGCTGTTGCGGCTGCTTTTTCAGAGACTGCCTTGTCCTCGGGTCATCGCTCAACATTATTCTAAGGCACGTGATGCTGTCCCAGACTGGGAGCCATGTGACGGGGCATTTGGCCCGACTCAAACCCGATGTGCCCGACTGAAAAAAGAGCCGGAAATAAAACTATACATGATATCGTGTATAGCTGGATAGCAAGAGTTGTGTGATTTACCTTTAAAAAAACTGAGCACATTGGCCTCAGGTAGATGTGCGAAGCTAATTCAAAACTGTCAAGCACAATAGTCTGCCTGCACTTGGTGTATGTACACTGCCAAATACGTACTTCGAAGTAACTATCTACAACGCGTGTCGTCATGGCAGACTGTCAACGTAGTATCAACGTAATTATCATAGAACTTAAGCAATCGGTTATCAACAACCAACATAGCTGTGAAAGTGACAAGAGCTGTCAGCATTGATAGCATCATAGCCATCGACTGAGCCAGTCGGTCTCAGTCGGGGTCAGTCGGGTATGGTATCCCCGACTGGCCCAGCTACGCTACAGAGTCGCAGTTGGTAGTTGTTGCTGCATGTAGAGTTAGATTATGCTGTAGTTACTTATAATGCATTTGTGTGTGAGCGTTACAGTACTACACGTGCTGCCAACAGAGGTGGCATCATGGTCATGTGCCCGACGGAGCCAGTCGGTCTCAGTCGGGGTCAGTCGGGTATGGTGCCCCCGACTGGCCCAACTACGCTGTGGAGTCGCAGTTGGAGGTGTGTAGGATTATTTTGGAGTTTGAGAAGATAAACGCTATTGTCAGATTGAATTGTGCGCTGTTAGGAGAAAGAGAACATGTATTCAAGCTAGCGGCGTCTTTAAACACATGTAGAAAGATATCGATAGCGGAGATAGTTGAGCTTTTCTTGCTGAGGTGTCCAGGAGTCTCATCACGAACAAATTCCTCGAACGCCAAAAGGATGTATGCACCACAATTGTAGCTGTCCACTTGAACACCCAAGTCCGTCGCGTAAGGCGACCCTTGGATGGTCACGTTGGGTTCGACGGGCAGATAAAACTTCAGCTTTTCAGCGAGAGCTCTTACGTTCTTCTTGTAGGAAGAGCTCATGGGGTCGTAGTTGGAATTTCCAGTGATAGATCAATCATTATGGCGCACCAGTGGTTCCCATTACAATTGAGAGGTATCAATATCTTCTCGTTTGAAAGTCCGAAATAGACCTTTTCGATCTTGCTCATATCGGTTGTAGTGATACCATTTACCACATAACCAAATAACATACAGTCAAGAGCCACTACGACAGGGTTTTCACCAAACAACCGTGCAGTAGTTGTCTGCATGACCTTGTCACCCAGTGTTCCTTTAGCCGCCAAGCAGAGCAGTTCAATGTCACTGGATAGAGGATCCAGTTGCATGATCCGTTCGTCGAGTCTATCGTCAACTGTCACCATAAAGCTACCCGGCACATCCACGCTGAAATCAATCGTCTTGGTCCAGGCAGAAGTTTTGTCAACCAAATTCATCGCACTTATTGCATCATGCCACCTCCGCATCACACGCAGTGTGTTCCCATCGAAGACTCCAGCGCCATGGATTTCCAAAGCAATATCCTTTTCAGCGAGGCCTGTTCGCTTGTTTTGAAGGGCCGTGGTCTTGCCCTGGCATCTTCGTAATAATTCAGCCGGTAGAACGCGCGTTAGATCTTTGATCTTCCAAACAGGTTTTGCAGCCAGTAGTTTTGACAGCTCATAAGCGATCGGAACCTTCGGTCTGCTTGCAAAGCTGTACACTTTGAACTGCCGTAAAAGCTGTATACTGCTGAAGGTTGGATCAGTATCCAACACGGTCGCAACATTCGATAGACTGAGTTCTTTATCGAACAGATCAGAATCTTGAGTTGCTGCCTCAATCGCAAGTTTTCTTTTTGCCTTTTTTGCCTTTGGTTTCTGACGGGGTCTGCCTCTTGACTTGACAGGGCTCAACGTCAAAGTCAATCTGACCACCATTAAAGTTATTTGGGAGGCGGAGTATCACAGTATCTGGCTGTCGGCACGATTCGCTTCTTCGAGAGATCAAAGGTTGTACTACAGCCTCTGCATTTCGTTGGGGGTCGATAGTACACATTGCAATTTGGTGACTCGCACGTTGCAGTGTTTCATCGCCTATTTCAGCATTGCCGATCTCATTGGGATTGAGCTCAATTCCTTGTCTAGGGGGAGACGGAAGCGAAGCTGGTGATGCAATTGGAGGCGACACAGGAGGTGTTGACAGAATTCTCACCGTCGGCGAGCCTGGATGAACTGGTAACAATTCTGATAAATCCTCACTGGGCGTCGCGGAAGAGCAATTCAAGGAGGCTAGCATGCTTTCCACAGTCCCAGCCGTACCATCCTTATAAGCTTCTCCAAACATTTCAAAACTCCCAGTGCTACTCGAAAATCTGGCATCCCGAACTCGCTCATTGTATCACAAAGTACCGACGTGACTTGTTTTGCTTCTCGATATTTCCGGTTAACGTCCCACGGCGTCGTTCGACGAGCGGGCACTGAACCAACCAAGAACGATGAAGCTGTAACATCAGGGAGCAAGCTGGGGGCTCGAGCTTTTGATAATAGCCACCGTTCATTGAAAAGTTGAGTTGGAATCACAGTTTCCATACTGAGGTTCTTTCGCAGATAGAAGACATGACGGCAGGGTAGTAAATGCGAAGTCATAAACTTACACGAACATGTTCACGTCTGGCGATTAACGAAATACTCGGTGGCGGGTTCGTCCAGATAATCCTCTTCATCAATCTCATTTCGAACGAAGAAGATACCAGGAACTGCCTCGTAAAAGTTGTATTTCGCGCGATAAAGAGCAAACTGGTACTGCTCAAAAATCAACGTACAGGCAAGTCGACTCACCAGGTTTGCCACATAACTCATTACGCTGTCGTAATCTGCATCCTGAACCACACTGAATTTGAACACTTGAGATACAAATTCTTGCTCCATTTGTGATTGATAACACATGATGGCAGCAACACACTCGTCAACTTTCATGAAGGGGTCGACAATGTCCTTCATTTGCTTCCATGATACTTCTAGGTGGTTGTTCGCGTCATTTCCTAGCGTCACGATAGTTTTCCGTTTGTGTGCACACCATAGTTCTTTGCAACTGTCCCAATTCTTCGTGAAATATTCATCAAAAGGATGCTTAGAATGTAACGAAGCCTCCGAAGTAGTGTCCTCTTCGGCACAGGGTGAATGTTTATGCGGCGACGATGTATCTACGGGTTCAGGGTCCTCTCCAGCAGCTCCCAAATTGATAATGTTGCTCATGTATTGTCGATGCTTCTGATACGCTCGTTCACTACTCGCATATACAAGAAGGTAAACTACCGCACGAATTTGATCCTTTTGCCACAGATTGAATCCATAATCGGAGCATGCTATCTCTTCGTCCAAGTACTTAATCACGTGAAACTCATCTCGGTGAAATCCTTATCAATAACCACACATTGGAGCTTCGTCCAATCGGGGCTGTGGGTCTTGAAAGTATCAATCGCTGTATGAAGCGTTTCGTAGTGTTCATTCTGGACTAGGGCGTGCTGCGCGTACTGCCCTCGTCCAAACGTGTCGTGAACCATAAATGAAAACACCTTATACTTCGAGACGTTCGTCCCGTGAGTTGCATCAATCATCAGTACTTCAGGGAAACGCGTGAAAGTCTCGCGCATCATGCGCGTCTGCAACGCAATACACGTAGCAATTTTCTATCAATTCGATAGCGTCAGTAAATTGTAAAAGAGAAACAATCGCACAGGTATCACCAAGTAAACACTTACCTTGTCGCCCACAACGTCCACAAAAATCCTGCCAATTATTCCCTACTTCTTCCGAAAACTCCATCACCCACTTGTGCAATCGCTCTGCAACAGTGCCAGATCCAGTCGAGCTGCCCTTTAATTTTGCCACCAAGTTGTGAATGTCAGGGGGAATAGGCTTGCAGTCTGAGTGTTCTCTAATGTACTTGAGAATCCTTTTGCTTTTCACTCCAGAACGCTGGAGCACATCCACAGTGTTGACAACATCCTCTGGAATAGCTAACCGTGTTGTCGGGTAGTGATCAAACGTTTCACGGACAAGAGGGTGATTGTGAACCAGATTCACTTTGGTTATGTGAAGCTTGAACGAGTCCTTGCCGGGGCGAATGCTGACACATAAGTTGATCTAATAGAAAAGTACGCGTCAGAGCCGGTTAGAACTAAAGATCAATGAAATATGTAGCAGTAAACACTGACCAGCACTTCATTTCATTAAAATGAGTCATAACCTACCTGGACACAGCAGTACCGTCTGGAGTGCAAACGCCTTGATAGTTGAGACAATGGTGACGTTTGTGCCCGCTGTAGCACACCTTTTGCAGGTTTTCCTTGTCTCCAACAGATATGTAGTCAAGCGCAGCTTGCATGGCTCGAAGATGCTGCTTACGTTTGCCAGGGCGACAGATAAATCCCTTTGTTCCGTCAATAAACATAGAGATTTTCTGAACAAGCCCATTGGTCTTCTCAGTTACTGCTTGTACGTACTGCTGGTGTCGTGCAGCATACAAACCATCGTCGAAGAACAGAGTATCCTCCCACTGACCGTCTAGATAGCAATCTGCATTGGTACATCAAAACAAAACAGGTTATGTACAATACGGTTAGCAAACATGCACTCCATCACGTACAGATGTCGGTGATAATGCGACTACACGACGTGTCTCAGCGCCCAAACTGCTTACGAGTTCTGGACAGCTTCCCCGGGTATGAAATCCGATAACAGAGCATGGCGAGGGCCTCAACACCCAAAACCCGATCCCCAGCTCCTGAGACAAAGACGTTGGGTATCTTCATCACGACCGCTAGCCTCTTGAGCTCGTCGCATGTGAAACGAAAATTGGACAGCGCGTCGACGTCCAAATACGTAGCAAAGTCGAGCTGGACGTCAGGTATAAGCGGTCGCTCGACGTACTGTGTGCGGGCCTCTACGACAAAAGCATCTTCTAAGTCGTCTAGATCGTCGAAGAGTATCGCGAAAGCATGGAGGTGATGGTCCAGCACGCCTTCCATTTTGAGTGGATATCTCTACGTTGATGACAAAATCCCTCCTCCTCTGGGTTCACTCTACAATTTAATATAAACACAGCCAATCGTCACGTCCCGCATCGGAAACAGCAAGGGTCCGAAAGAAAAATTCAGTGTTTTGTTGGTTGTGGAATGTGGGATACAGCTTTCCAACAAATCGCATCCAACAATCGCTTCGAAAGGTCTCTAATGCAATTAATGAGCAATTAATGGGGATCGACTAGTCGATACGCACGTGTACAGTAGCTGCGTCCCAAAATCAAACATTAACACGCAGGAATAGGGTCTCAAGCGATACCATACGTCGCACGAGCAATACTAAACAGTCTTTCCGCGGCATTGGAGGTCGGGGGATCAAGGCATATTCGTGCTCGGCCGAAGCCATGCGCGTCTTCTTGAGCTCAGATGCAGCCTTTTTCCTTTTCATTGATTCTCGAACCATCTTCGACGGATGTAGGCTGCACCAACAAAGGTCGGAGCTCTAACCTATCTTGGCGGCTCAGTAGAAGTAGTTTATTTCGTTGGACCTTCACGCATGCTGTCTCGAAGTCAAGACTGGTCACAATAGACCAAGATGCGCCTAGAAGGAACAAAGCATTCAGTTCAACTACCTTTTCCAGCGGTATGTACACACTCTTACCTAGGTATAATTTTAAAGCTGGCTTCTCCTTGAGCAACGCATCGAACATCTCGCGTGCATCCCAAAGCGTGGCATCCTCCGATTGTAGTCGCATCGAAATGGACTCGGTGCTTCCGAGGTTGATAACAGAACCTTCAGTTTTGTTCTGCTCTCCTGGGGACGGGATGAATTCGGCGATACCGTCATCGGCTCGATTGATGAATTCCAGCAGTCTAAAGTACCTTTGAAGCATACCGTGTGTAGACCCCTAACGGGTATCTTGTCGCAAGACAGGGCAAAGGTCGGTTTTGAATCTAGCAAAAACATGTTAGGTTCAAATATATAAGCAAAATGCAGGAAATATTCGTACCTGAGCTTGGTAGCCTGGTTGAGCGTACGGAGTCGTACCATGAGATTGTGAATGTTGTCGAAGACGACTTCATATGGATCAAGCCGTACTACCACCGCCAAATGAAGGCGATGGCTCGCGCAGCCGACTAGCGGCACGCCGAGCAGTTGTGTAAGCCGTTTATTGAGATTGCAGTTGTCGCTGACGAGGAAAACCACCTGGTCTATCGTCTTGCCGAAGACGTTGAGTATCAGGACAATTGCATTTTGATGCGCCTCGGTGTTGTGGGAGACTACAACGTCGTCACCGCCATCTTCAGGGGGCTCCAAGATTGGTGCCAGTGATAGTAGAGTCCGATACGCCACTGCATTTACTTCGTAGCATGCAAATATGGCGAGGAAATGTTCGGATTGATGGGTCCAGCCATCGAACAGTAATCCGAATATACTGGGCATTTCCGCGGCGACCTTAGTCTCCACAGCCCTCGTTACCTCACGCATATCAGCTACAAGTGTCTCCGTGCAAATATTGAACAAAGTTGTGTATCTAAATGGAAAAAAAAGTTAGTGTTTATAAGTTGTACGAAGAGAAACATGTTTTATACCACAGTACCTTCGCATGTGTTCTTGCTCGCAAAATCTGAAAGAAAGACCACCGAAAATAATCCATTCTAGCCACCTATAACGATTCTGCGCTTCGTTTTTGCTGATCCACTGTAAAGGAGACCCTGTCTCGGCGGGGCTCGCAGCCATCATCTCTGTCATGAAATGTGGATACTTCGGGCGAACATGTTGGGTGAGGTCAGTGACTCCTCTACCGAGATCTTGTTTGTGGGGGTGTCGTAGGACACGCAAGCCGAAGTGCAAGAGCATCATGCCGGCTGAGTACATGTATCGGCGGCGATACTGGGGTCCAACGACTCGCTGGTAACGAGGCAGCTAAGTATGCGCCGTGGGAAACGAAAAACGATAGTGGGTAGAAGGTACAACAATGTCACATGCTGCCATTGGAGGCGTAATGACCCTCATCACTACAGGCCTCGCGTTCGCGCCTCATATTGAGCGCAATATTGCAGCAACTGAAACCTAGTTTGCAAATACTTGTCAGTAAAGACTACCATTTAGGAGAATTCATCATTGAAACTTCAACAACAAAATTCAACAAAAAAATGCATGTTTTTGCTCTGGTTGAGCTGGGGATAGCGTGTTAAATCCATACACTGTAAAACCTGTGATTGTGCCCCCTCCCTCCAATACTGCTCCACCTTTAACCCCTTGAAACCGGATGCTGCATAATGCATTACACCCTATCTACGTATACTGCATATATGCAGTATAAGCGATTTTTGACTTGAAGTGTGTATGGGGTGTCTTTTTCCTCGCCAAGGGGTATACAAACTTTACGTGAGCCGTTTGGTTCACTTTTGTACACGCCTTTTTATTTTTACTGTCACATAGACTAGTGTTTGTCTATTTTCCAAATATAGTGTCTGGGAGTGTTGGGGACTCGGTGATCTGATTTGCATGATTTCGCAAAGGGAATCAGCACGTTCCCAACCGATGTGCGACTTGCAGCCGTTTTCAAATCAGGATCATTCAAGAAATTGCGCGGCCAGCGCACAAGCCGTCCCACGGAACGATGGTGAGGCCGATGGTGAATGTGTTGCGCGACTGCGAGGTAACTGGACGCGACCTGCCCTTTAAGTCGGTGTGGAAGGAGCTCAATGTTCAAAGGTGGACTCGCAAGCCGCCGCCACGACGCATCCTCGACGACCGCTACTTCTACATCAGGCCTGGCGGCAGCGTTAGCGGGGCCGAAGGCGTGCACTACTTTCTTGGCGAGGAGGCTGTCCTGGAATACTACACGAATGGTACGGTTGGTTGAATTGTATGTGTTGCCATCGATGTTATACTTACCTATTGCTGCATTTTGTGCTGTCTGTCCCTCCATATGCAGTGTTGCGCAGTAGTTTTAGTATTGCTGCTGCTGAAGCAACTCCTCGTTCTGCTCCTGGTGACGCGCAACTCGCTGCTGCTGCCGAATTCACCCGCCGGACGTACGCTGCTGACATTAAGTCCGCCGAAGCCCGTGCCCAGGCTGCTGCCAATGTCGAAGCTAGTGGTGCTCAAGAGAGTGCGGCACCAGCTCCTGCTACGACACCCATTCCTGCTGCGGCGTGTATTCCTGCCGTGGCGCTGGCTCCTGTTGCTCAAGCTGCTTCAACGGAAGATGGCGTGGCTAATATGCCACCGCCACCCACACGCTGTACGGCGGGGCAGAGACCAGCACGGCGCTCGTTGGTTCGAACTGAAAGTCCGATGGAGAGCACACCACCTCGCCAGTCGCGCCTAAGGCCGAGCAATAGGCTTGCTACGTCGCCGCATGTTCGCGACCCGGGTGATAGTTCTGTTGACGACGACACGGCGTCAAACGAAACGATCATTCTTGACAACGATTCGGCGGAGTCTGCTTACGAGCCAAGCAACAACCAGGATGGTATGTTGTCTCTTATGCTGCATTCCGTACTGCATATGGTGGTGCATATTGCCCTGCATATAATGCTAAATATTGTGCTGAATACTAACTCATGCTATGCTGTCGGCAGATGATGATGACGATACTGAAGCCAGTGCATTGGGGAATGAATTGTTAGCGGACAGTGGTGACAACTTAAACGCAGTGATTCACGAAGATACCGCAGTTCGATTCCATGGAATCTGGGGACGAAGCCGAGAAGGGCAAATTTGAAACTGGTGAATACTGTTCGGATAAAGATGCGGATGACCGCTGTGTTTCAGAAGTTGAACGTGAGGATGCAGACGCCACTGAACAAGAAATTGCCGCTGAGCAGCTCTTCGCGGAGAACTTCCTGGACGAGTTTGGTGGAGACGATGACGTCCTGGTTGGAAACCTGAAGAACGACGTATTGCGGGAGATGCATGCTACTGGGTGGGAAGATGTTGTCGAATCTGACACCTACGACTACCTCGTTACATCGTACGAGCCCGCCAATGATACCGGCAGTTACCCTGGTCTACGCCAAGGATACGCGGGGCCTACTGCTGAAGTGCTACGACGAGGAGACTCTCCCATCGCTCTGTTCTTCTACTTCATGCCTGTAGTGCTGTGGCAGCACATAGCTGCTTATTCCAATGAGTATCATCGTGAGATGTTACCATTTCGGGTGGGTGAAGCATACCGACGCTATCGAAACAAGCAACGGCTCAACCCTGAGCTGCCTAAGAAGATGAGACGGGATATACAAACATGAAATGGAAGGAATGAAGCCCGCTTTGCATCCAAGTGAGCGCGAGTGTTGATGAGGACGCTTCCTTGCCCACGCGCTTTGTATTTTCCTGTATGCGTACATTCTAGGGTTTTAGCGTAACATCCCCACGCTTCGGGGATGGCGGGGGCTTTAGAATTATTGCGAGCAATGGTCTCATTGCGAGCTTTCGCTGTCTTATTGGATCGCACCCGAAACAGCTTTGAAAACATGCAAACAAGTGGTTAATATCATGGCTATTGCTGGAGAAGACCAATAGTTTGTACCTGATAAGACTGGGCCTGGTATGAAAGAAGAAAAGCATCGAAACCCTCCCAGGACGCGAACTCTTCTGTCTCGATCACCTGTCCGACGTACTCTCTGCTGGTATCTTCACCACTTCGAGCTTCATCATACATGTACTGTTGAAAAGCAGTCACTGCCCCAGCACTTTCGTCAGGAGAACCTTCGAAGCGATTTTCGCTCGAATCGCCATCGTTGCAGATTGTATCACTCGCGAGAGCATTAAAACCTGTCTTCCTCTTCTTTTTCGGGGACTAACAGAGGTGACAGACACAATTCTGGTGTTCTGCTTCCTTGTGTCCTGTTTGTCAAATGAATAGCCAGTCTAGAAGTATACGAAACATGCACATGTATACATGCACGCGAAAAGAGATCTGCAGTGGAAAGCCACAGGAAGATGCAAAAAGAAAGCTGTGCTCAGTCTGGGACAGCAGTCACTCCCTTATTCTAAAGGCGTGCTGTAGATTTCAACGAAACTGTTTTGATTGAACCATTTTCATTGATCTGCGTGAATACCCAATGCCAGAAACAAGCTTATATTCACCTCAACCACCTGACGCCTACGCCTTCGTCGGAGATGTAGTCTTCGCAGGAACGTAGATGTCGCGGTGGCGGCCGTACTTGATGCCCCAGTACGTGAACCCCACAGCAGAAGCTAGTACAGCCGACAGGGAGAAGATAACCAGGGCCTCGAACTGGTGTGGATCGTGGAAAACAACACCCGAAAGCAGAATAAGGGTGAAGAAAAACTGGCACGTCGCCGTCTGCATTGAGTTGATGGCTCCACGTTGGTTCGGTGCGATCCACTCCTGCATGATCTGCGTCTCAGCTAGATCCGTGCTCCAGAGCCAAGCTCGCGAGATTACCACGCAAGTTAGCATAACGTAGTCGGACACGACGGATTCACCCGTGAACAGGAAAGCCAGCAATACTGGAGCAAGGCACAACCAAAAGAGCCACACGCTCAGTACGACAACACGCTCCACTCGCTTCATGTGGTTCCGTAGTGAAGGGAAGATTAAAGTTCCCACGAGACCAGTGACCGCTCCAGCACCGCGACTGGCACCCAAAAGCGCGTTGGAGATTCCACGCCACTTCAGGTAAGCCGTGTTCAGTGCCCCACCACTGAGGATCGTCATGTACAGCGCGCAAAACGAAAAGCTGACCAGAAACACGGGGTGTTTCACATAGTTCGACCACATTTTGGCGTACCGAACCATCGTTCCCAGCTCGGCGCTGGAACTTGAGGAAGGCACCTTCTCACCCTTAGTGTCGACTTCGTTGTCTACTTCAACAGGTGCACGGACAGCCAATTCAGGTACTAGTTGGTAGATATCGTGCGTCATGTAGTACTCCAGAGGCATGGAGATTAAATTCCAAAGTCCCACCACTGCAGCACCGACCATAGCACGAGTCGTAGCATCACTGCCAGCAAAGTCCACAATGAAACCAAACGCCATAGGACCGAGAATGTTGCAGCTCAGGTCGATGCGACGCATGGTCGTGTTGAGTTTCGCCAGTTCCGTCGAGTTGTCAGGTCCAGCAATCACCACGACCCAATCACGCTCAATACCCAACGTTTGAGCATCATTGAGCACTTGACCCACACCGCCACACAGCAATGTACCGGCAAACATCAACGCTAGTGGCCACGTCCACTCCGGTTTGTGTACTCCATCAGCGTTCGTCACGAGTAGAATCAACCCCAAGATGACCGAATTCACCACGATCATCAAGTTTTCCAGGATGATGGCGTACTTCATGGCCGTCCAACGGTTCCACCTGTCCAAGTGATGCCCCACCGTCGGAATCATGAATATGCACACAATGTACATGGCCAGTGAGAATGCGGCACTGGGTAGTAAAGTATCCACGAAGATGTCCATGAACAGGATTGGCACAGCGAATCCCCACATGCGGTCACCCCAAGCAGATA